>CM077667.1:191107641-191810141 GCA_039707655.1 Elymus sibiricus | reverse complement strand
TTGTTGTGCCGCGCCTAAAAGAGAGGAACAGAGTATTAGTTAAGGGCTCAAGCTAGCATGAAGAATGAATTTGCATGAATCATGAAGCAAACCACATACCCAGTTTTCCCCGAACCCACGTAGGTTGACGCTGCCTAGATGGTGTGGGACACCTTTCATTTGGGCACGCTTCTCCTTTGCACCGTCGTGGACGTTGCGCCATTGGGGAGTGCACCACTCATCCACCAACGCCTCCCAATAGTCCATCCTATCCGCACACCATCTCGGGGGCACCTAAGTTAAGCAAGAGAAATTTGAGCGCTACGCATACGAATCAAATCAAGGAACTAAGTACAAGGCCTTAAGAATAGGTAATTACCTTCATGTACTTCTCCTTACTCAGATAGTTGAGGCGGCACTTCTCTTTTTTCCTCCGAATACCAGTCGAGGCGTAGTAGTCTCGAATAGCCTGCGTCCGAGCCTCGTGCCGAAAGTTTTGAAGTAGGCGCCTGCACTCGTTGCCGATAACCCGAGCCGCGGCCTCCTCCTGTCCCTCAGCACACCTGTAGAAGGTCTGCAATCAAACAAGAAAACACGGATTAGTACAATCACTAGGGTTGCCAATCAAAGAAAAAAAACACAACGTAGACGGCAAAGGAGAAATTACCCAAAACTTCTGGATCACAATGTCGGCGACCGTGTGGCACTCGACATCGCCGATCCTATGCCCCGGTGGGGCCGGGGCAGCCAAGTAGTGCTCCCAGGTCATTCCTAGCTCTGGAACTCGGCCCTCACCGGGCAACGTGACCCACCCCGGGAAGCTCTGGCGACAAATCACGCCAAGGACACTGTTGGGCTTGCGGCAACTAGGCCCGTGTGTCCAAGACCTGCAGTATGACAAGGCCAACGCATTAGATATTCGAAGAAACGTGAAGACAAAAGGTTAAAAAAGAGTAAATGCACTTACTTCTCCCCCTGCGGCGCAATCAACCACCTCTGGTCGGGGGTCGCCGGGGTGGGCGGGAGCTTTGTACCACCACGCTGGTAGACTTTGCGCCCCTCAACCCACTCACTCTCGCTATAGCTATCAGAACTATAGCCACCCTCAGCACGGCCACTCGACGAGCCCGCACCTGGGTTCTGCTGCGACTCAGCGTGATCCCCAGTCTCGTGGGACGAAGGCTCGGCGGCCCGACGCTCGTCGGCCCCAGGCTCGTCGGCCGTAGGCGCGTCTGTCGTAGCCTCGTCGGCCTGAGGCTCGTGGACCGGAGTCCGAGACGGCTGCACCTCAGGCTGCTCCATCTCAGACGGAGCACTCCTGTGGTCGGGTGAATCAGCTGGGGGTGGCGGCGAGGAAGGCATAGTAGCAGCCTTCCTACCTCTCCCGCCGCCACGTCCACCTCTACCAACTTCTTCCCCCCCCCCCCCCGACCTCTCCCGGTCGAAGAAGAAGCGCCCGCCGGTGTCTGCATACTAAGATCCAGCGCTCTCCGGAGGTGGTGGGGTGGGATGGAAGTACCCCTCCCACCACGCGCCGAGGAAGGAGCCTCGGAGCACTCTCGACCCGCGCCCACCATCTGTCAACACCTGCAATGACAAAGAGTAAACGAAGTTAGTACAACATTAAAAAAATGAATACCTGACATGAATATAATTTAAGTGTATCATCATCATGAACATAATAAAAAATTGAATACCTAACAAGAACCAATTAATAATATATATGTACATAATAATAATTGAATACCTGACATGAACTATAATATTAATCTTCATCGTCATCATTAATAAATGCATCATCATCGTCTATATATGCTTCGGGGTCAATAAATGCATCATCATCATCACTATCAGTAATGACGTGCTCATCATCATCATCAATAAATGCATCAACATGTGGAAGGCCTCCTGTACGTAATCGGTCAAGCATTGACAGGTCATCCGCAGCAGTAACCTCTTCTTGTTCCGGCTCTTCTTGTTCCGGTTCAGGCTCGGATTCACTGCCGCTGTCTACTTCAATGTTCTGAGGTGAAGTAGAGCGGTTCTTGAAACGTTTTTTGGAAAGACGTGTTTCTTGGAAGAATTCTCCTTCATATGTGTCTGGGTTAATGTGAGGTTCATAATCCTCTTCATTGGGGGGAGGTGGTCTAACATGTGGCGGCACTTCATAAACGACATCCCAACCTTTGAGATTTGGATCACTTTGGCAGGCCCACGGTAGATAGAAAACTTGGGTTGCCTGTTGAGCCGTAATATAGACATCGGGAACATCCAAATGGGTGCTTTGTTTGATTTCGACTAGCCCTAGATGTTCATGAGTCCTTCTAGTCTCCTTCGGCTGGAACCAATAACATTTGAAGACTACGACTTTCGGTGGGTTTGCACCATAGAATAGAAGTTCATAAATTGCTTCAACTCTTCCATAATACTCGGTACCTCCTTGGCCGATAGCAGAGACACAATAATTTGTAGACTTTCGGTCGGCCATAGATAGCTCTTTGCCATAGGTACGAAAGCGATACCCGTTGATGTCGTATTTGTCAAATGAACGGACCTTATAGTCAAAACCATTAGCGACTTGTCTCAATTCGGCGTCCATAGACTCTGAACTAGCCTACAAGTTTAATACGAAAGGATTGTTGCATTAGCCGGAAATTAGACGAAGAAATGAAATGGTCTAATGGAAATTACCGTTTGTTTGAACCAAGAGATGAAACCGGGATAGCTACCTCCATGCATTGCCAGAAGCTCATACTCTTCGACGGAATCCTTTTAAATCACCGCTCCATACGAGAATTTGGCGACGTATCGACTGTATCAAATATCCGGGAATAAGAGCAGTTCAAAGGAATTAGAGGTTGCGAAACAATGTACCGAGAACTTACTCGATGTACGGCCGCACTTCTGTTAGGTTGTTCAAGATATACAACGTAATGGTCCGCCATTCGTCGACATCCAGCGATAAGGAAGTATAAGCACCGGCTGGTGCGAGCTTCCCTTTGAATAGGCTGAGGTTGGATCCACCCTTTTTAGGGTCACCAGCATTGTACCGAGGCTTCGGATTATGCAAATGACGATTTTTGGCTTCGTAGTGTGCTGTCACGAAGTTTGCCGCCTCCTCAGTAATGAATGCCTCGGCCATCGATGCTTCAATTCGACGTTTATTTTTACATTTTTCTCGAAGCGTCTTCTGCATCCTCTCAGTTGCATAGCACCAACGATTCTGCATGGGCCCCCCCAATCGTGCCTCGGTCGGGAGATGCAAAATCAAATGCTGCATTGGATTAAAGAAGCCCGGTGGAAAGATCTTCTCTAACTTGCAGATCAACTCCGGCGCCAACTCTTCCAGTTCTTCTAGCAAGCCAGGCGATAGTTCTTTCAATTTTTCAAGGCTCGCTCCCCTCTTTAGATTCGCTGCATACCCATCGGGGAACATCAACTCCTTTTTCACCCACAGGATAATTTCCCTCATAGCTGGCCTTCCAAGATTGAACCATGCCTTTGGCTTCGTCCAGTTCTGCTTTCCTTTCAGTTGTCGCATATTTTGTAGCGGTCTATCACATAGAGCCTCCTGATCAACTCTAGCCTTAGGATTATCGTTTGTTTTCCCCTCTATGCCGAACAATGTACCAAAGAGGGCCTCGCCGACATTCTTTTCAGTGTGCATCACGTCGATGTTGTGTGGGCAAAGGAGGTCTTTGAAGTAAGGCAGATCCCACAAGCATGTCTTGTGAGTCCAGGCGTGTTCGGAATTATACCCCTTGAAATACCCTGGACGCTCCGGATCCGGCTCGAGAGAGTTGAACTGATCCAGGGTCTGTTGGCCTGTCAACGCAGGTGGTGCAGAGTTTTTGACAACTCTACCTTTGATGAAGTTCTTCTTGTCTTTTCTGAACTTATGTCGAGGATCCAGGAACTGTCTATGCATGTGGAAGCAAGAAAACTTGCCACCCGCCTGCAGCCAACGAAACTCAAGAGCTGCCTTGCATGTGGGGCACGGGAACCTTCCATGCAAACACCAGCCAACGAATAGCGCATACGTCGGCAAGTCATGCATCGAGTACATGTACCACGCACGCATTAGGAAGTTTTTTTTTGTAGCGGCGTCGTATGTCTTGATCCCATTATCCAAAGCTTCTTGCAGTTCATCCTTAAGCGGCTGCATGTACACATTCATATTCTTCCCCGGATAGTTGGGCCCCGGAATTATCAACGTCAGGAAAATGTTCTTTCTTTGCATAATCTGTCCGGGGGGGAGATTGAGTGGAATGACAAATACAGGCCAACAACTGTATTGAGCTGCCATCATACCAAACACATTGAACCCATCCGTGCTTATGGCGATTCGAGGATGCCTTGGATCTGCCGATTTAGCATGATGTATTGCATCGAAGCGCTTCCACGCAAAAGTGTCCGATGTGTGTACCAACATCGGCTCCCCATCTGCATCTAGTTCGGTTCTTTTGCCCAATTTGTGCCATGTCATCTGCCTGGCCGTCTCTTCGACCATGAAAAGACGTTGAAGTCTTGGTATGATTGGCATATACCGAAGAACATTAACTGGGATTTTTGTCTGACTCTTCTCACCCATACCGTTGTCTACCTCAACATACCTGGAAGACTGGCAAACGGGACAATACTTCAAGTATGCATACTCAAGCCTAAATAAGGCACATCCTTTCTCACAGGCATCTATCTTCTCATAGGGCATCTTAAGTGCACGGAGGATTTTGTCCGACTGGTACAGGTTTGCAGGCATTACATGGCCTTTGGGTAGAAAGCGTCCAAATAGTGTCATCATCGCGTCGTAGCATTCTCTGCCCAAGTTGAATTGAGCCTTCAGAGCCATTACTTGTGCGATGGCATCCAGCTGACAAAGCTCAGTGTGCTCGTGGAGAGGACGTTTTGAAGACTCCAACATATCATTGAAGGCCTTTGCAGATTCCTCCATCTCATCGTCCGAATCCCGAGCATCATCAAAGTCTTCCACCATGTCTTCCATCCCGGTACCATGCTCATCGGTGCGACGACGGCCCTCCTCAGCTCTGGCACGTTGGGCAGACTCACCATGAAATGTCCAGACCGTATAATCAGGCGTAAAACCCAACTTCTGCAGGTGTTTGATCATTTGAAACTCGGACTTCTTATGAAAGTTGTCGCAGTCGACACAGGGGCACCAGTTTGTTTCCTGTCCATTTGCAAATGCGGCTCTCACAAACCCCTTGGTTTTTCTTAGCCATTCATGGGTCATGTCTTTCTGACTAGTGTGACCGGTGTACATCCACGCACGATCACTCATCTTGCCTAGCTACTGGACACACAAGAAATATATACATAATTCAGCAAACCATATTCATCAGTTAATAGAGTTTGTCAGTTTTATTACGTCCATGCAACCTAGACGCTAGTAGGTAAAGATAGGTCCTAATCCCACCCTAGTATGTGTAGATTGGGTTCGTTTTCCCATGCTCTGCTCCGGATCCGACGCAAAATTTCGGCAGCACCTCCCCGCTGTTCTCCGGATACACGTCTCGGCAATAAGCAGAGAGGATGTGTACCCGGAGAACAACAGGGAGGCACTGACGAAATTCTGCATCGGATCCGGAGCAGAGCATATGGGAAAACGAACCCAATCTACACATACTCGGGCTGTCCATGGATAACGTTGGACAATTCGAAAGAATCATGGTTATAAATATGCAAATGCATGCATATTTATAGATGTAACCCTTTCGAACGGGAGACGCATAGTGGTCACGCATACTGATGATTGACACCTATAGCTAGCAAGTTTCATCGGCACGAAGACCGGAACAGAGCAAATGAAGGGGGGAGGAGGAGATGTTATTTGTGCTCACCCACGAACGCAAGGGCGGAGCTCGTCGAACGCACGGGGAGGTCGTCGAACACCAGACCCTCGCAGCCCCGAAAGAACTGCACATTTAAATCCACCCGATCAACACAAATATATATGATGTTTTTCTTAACAAAATCGGGAAATATACTTCCTAACTCATAATTCACAAATATATGACCCCATCGGCCTCTGGAAGGCTGAAGAGCACCTTTTCGGTCAACAGGAGGCCGAAGAGGTGTCGGGGGTCGGGGGTGTCGTGTCTGGCTGGCGTGGTGTCGGGGTGTCGTGGTGTCGGGGTGTCGGGGTGTCGTGTCGGGGTCGGGGTGTCGGGGGGTGTCGTGTCTGGGTGTCGTGGTGTCGGGGTGTCAGGGGTGTCGGGGTGTCGGGGTCGGGGTCGGGGTCGGGGTGTCGGGGGGTGTCGTGTCTGGGTGTCGTGGTGTCGCGGTGTCAGGGGTGTTGGGGTGTCGGGGTCGGGGTGCCGTGTCGGGGTCGGGGTGTCGGGTCGGGGTCGGGGTGCCGTGTCGGTGTCGGGGTCGGGGTGCCGTGCCGGGGTCGGGGTCGCGGTCGGGGTGTCGGGGTCGGGGTGTCGGGTCGGGGTCGGGTTGTCGGGTCGGGGTCGGGGTGCCGTGTCGGGGTCGGGATCGAGGTCGGGGTGTCGGGGTCGGGGTGTCGGGTCGGGGTCGGGTTGTCGGGTCGGGGTCGAGCTGCCGTGTCGGGGTCGGGGTTTTTTCTCTTTTTTTCTTTTCTTCTTCTTCCTCTTCTTTCTTTTCTTCCTTTTCTTACTTTTTTTCCTTCTTCTTCTTCTTCTTCCTCCTTTCCTTTTTCCTCTTCTTCTTCTCCTCCTCTCCTCTTTTTTCTTCTTCTTCTTCCTCTTCTTCTTTTTTCTTCTCCTCCTCCTCCTCTTCTTCTTCTTCCTTTCCTTTTTTCCTCTTCTTCTTCTCCTCCTCTCCTCTTTTTTTCTTCTTCTTGTTCTTCTTTTTTCTTCTCCTCCTCCTCTTCTTCTGTTTCTTCTTCTTATTATTATTTTTTGTTCTTTTTCTTTTTTATTTTTCCTTTTTTTTCATCTTCTTTTCTTCTTTTTTTTCTTCTAGGTTTTTTTTCTACCTAAATGTCTAAATATTTTTTCCTATTTACCCAAACACCTAAACAACTATTTGCAAAACATCTAAAAACAGAAAACTAAAAATCTAATTAGAAAAACAGAAAAAAAAATTAAAAGGGGGGCAGGGGAAGCTCACCAAAGAGGGGCAGGGGGCAGGGCGGCCGGCGGCGAGGAGAGGAGGCCGGCGGCGAGGAGAGGAGGCCGCCGGGGAGGGGGCGGCGGCGGCAGGAGGGCCGTGAGGAGGGGGCGGCGCCGCGGTGGTGGAGGTGCGCCACGGGGAGGGGGCCAGGCGGTGGTGGAGGGCGGGGAGGGGGCGGCGGCGGCGGTGAGAGAGGGGGGGAGGGGGCGGCGGCGAGAGGGCGGGGAGGGGGCGGCGAGAGGGCGGGGTGGGGCGGCGGCGGCGGCGGCGGTGAGAGAGGGGAACAGGCGCGGGTGTGAGAGAGAGAGAGGTGAGAGAAAGAGAGAGAGGCGGGAGGCGCGGGGGGATGGCGAAAATTAAGCCCCCTCTTTGCCGTCTGCTGGCAGACGACAAAGTTCTTTGCCGTCTGCCAGCAGACGGCAAAGAGGGGGGCCGTTAGCCCGTCCCTGCTGTTACACTGTGGGGCCCCCCCTCACCTCTTTGCCGTCTGCTGGCAGACGGCAAAGAGTTCTTTGCCGTCTGCCAGCAGACGGCAAAGAAGTGGCCCGTGTGACCTGGCAAGTGCAGTACCAAGTGGGGCCCACTTTGTTCTTTGCCGTCTGCTGGCAGACGGCAAAGAACTCTTTGCCGTCTGCCAGCAGACGGCAAAGAAGTGCAGATGGCAAAGAGCCGCTTTGCCATCAGCATGTTCTTTGCCGTCTGCTTTATAAAAGCAGACGGCAAATATCCTCTTTGCCATCTGCCAGCAGACGGCAAAGAGCTGGCAGATGGCAAAGTCCCTGATTCCAGTAGTGTTTCTGACACCGTTGCTGGGGAGGTGAGTGCTTGAAGGTATATCTTTAGATATTGCAATTAGATCTTTTAGTTTCTTGTTTTTCACCAGTTTGGTTTTATCAAAGAAAACTACAAAAAAAATGGAGTTTAGGTTTCATCATTTGTATCGTCTTTATAATGTCTTTCGTGAAAGTAAGGATTCAGAAAATTGTGCTCAATTGGTAGAGGAAGAAATTATGAAAATACTTAATGAGAATTGCTTCAATGATGAGCATGATTGCAATGTTGCTAGTATGAATTCTCTGGATATCCATGATGCTAATGATATGCAAATCCACAAGCTTGGGGATGCTATGTTTGATGAAGATGATATTTTTAGTCTCCCAAGTCTTGATGAGCAAAACTATTATGATGATGGCATGGCTCCTATATATGATGATTATTGTGATGACATGTATGCTATAAAGAGTAATGACAACCATGAAACTTGTCATCATGATTTTAATATTCAAAGTGGTTATGTCAATCATGTATCTCATGATAGTTATTTTGTTGAGTTTGCTCCCACTACTTTGAATGAGAAGAATTTTGCTTGTGTGGGTAGTAATAAAAATTCTATGCTTGTGCATCATGAAAATAATGATTTATGTGATAGTTATATTGTTTAATTCCTTCAAGATGCTACTGAAAATTATTATGAGGGAGGAACATATGCTTGTAGGAATTGCAATAATATCAAGTTTCCTCCCTATGTGTTCAAAGTTTTGAAGTTATGCATGTTTTGCCTTCCTATGCTAGTTGATTCTTGCTACCATAAATTGTTTCTCACAAAATCCCTATGCATAGGAAGTGTGTTAGACTTAAATGTGCTTGTCATGAGATTCATGATGCTCTCTTGCGTGTTTTAATTACTACTTTTTATGTGAGCATCATTGAAATCATCATGCCTAGCTAAAAGGCTTTAAAGAAAAGCGCTTGTTGGGAGACAACCCAACACTTTTAATTTCTGTTTTTGTGTGTTCACATGATTAAGCTACTGTAGTAATCATGTTTTGTGTCTTTTATTTCAATAAAGTGCCAAGTAAAGCCTTTGGGATGACTCACAACATGAGTAGAATTGATGCTGAACCAAAACAGAAACTTTTGACTCCACTACAGGAATTTTCATTTTTTACTGGAGCGTGATAATGATCTGAAATTTTTACAAAGTCTTCATATAAAAATTCTTCAGGTTTTCCTAATTTTTCAGAATGTTTAGAGACAGGGAATTATGGCTATACTACAGATATTCACAGACTGTTCTGTTTCTGACAGATTCTGTTTTGCATGCATAGTTTGCTTGTTTTAGTTTTTCCATAGCTTATATTTAGTGGTATAAATTATGGGAATTAAAGAATACAGTAGGTATCATGTGGGAACAATTATGAATCTTGTCTTGACAGTACCTAAGTGAATGATTTATCTTTATTACACTAACCCTTCTCACGAAGTTCCGTTAAGTTTTGTGTGATTCAAGTTTTCAAGTTTTGTGTGAGACGTCGATATGAGGAGAATAAGGAGTGACAAGAAACTAAGATTGGGGATGCCCAAGGCACCGCCAAGGTACTATCCATGGAAGACTCAAGCGCCTAAGCTTGGGGATGCCCCGGAAGGCATCCCCTCTTTCGTCTTCAACACTATCGGTATATCTTACTTAGAGCTATATTTTTATTCGTCACATAATATGAGTTTTGCTTGGAGCATCATTTTATTTTGTTGTTTTCTGTTAGGTGTTATTTATAATCTTGTTTTTCAATAAAAAGTTCCAAGAATTGCCTTTAGGATGCTTGAATTGCATGTTTGATGTGCGCTGTGAAAAAACAGAAACTTTTGCTGTAGTGTTTGAATTTTCATATTTTACTGGAACGTGGAAAGTTTCTGAAATTTTGACACTGTATTTTCATATAAATTATTTAGCCTTTCCTAAATTGTCATAATTTTTTGAGTTACATAAGTGCACTGGTTTAATAAATTGCTACAGATTGTTCTGTTTGGACAGATTGCTGTCATAGTTTTGTTATCTACTTATCCTATAGTTTCCATAGCCTATATTGATAGATATAAATTGTGGAAACGATAGTAAACAGTAGATGATGTTTGAAAATTATTGTGCAACTTGTCTTGGCCGTACATGAAGTGTTGATTTATTCTTATGTGTAGTAACCTATCTCACGAGTTCTTTTTGAGTTTTGTGAAGATGAAGTTTTTGAGAATAGGTGAAACCATGATATGAGAGGATTGAACGAGATACAAAAGCTCAAGCTTGGGGATGCCCAAGGCACCCGAAGTAAATATTTCAAGAAGTCTCAAGCATCTAAGCTTGGGGATGCTACGCATCCCACTTCTCTTCGTCAACTATCGGTTAGCCTATGTTGAGCCTAAATTTTTATTCGTTCACATGATGCGTGCTATTCTTAGAGTTCTATTTTTGTTTAGTT
Source organism: Elymus sibiricus (assembly GCA_039707655.1). NCBI lineage: Eukaryota > Viridiplantae > Streptophyta > Magnoliopsida > Poales > Poaceae > Elymus > Elymus sibiricus. The sequence goes on along the minus strand of CM077667.1, from coordinate 191,799,813 downwards.
TGTTGTTTGAATAAAATACTCAGATCTGAAAGTCTTCATTAAGAGAGAGAGTCCTCACATAGCTACTTAATTGTTTGACTACTCATTGATCTTCACTTATATCTTTTGAGAGTAGCTTGTCATTTACTCTTGTGCTTCACTTATATCCTATGAGTGATGGGGATATGTACCTAGGGTAGGGTCATAGGCCTGACCTACATGCCCTACCTAAAGACACTACCCCAGAAAGCTTAAGAGCTACAAGGAAGTCTCCGACTGAAATCACCAAGACATACAAGTCACTCGACAACATACACTCGGAGGTACCTTTCACTCGACGCTTACCTTTCACTCGGAAGGACCCCAAGACAGTCGACCACAGAAGCCCAGAAGTCACCCCAGGGAGGCTAACGGGCAGGCATTCATCAAGACCATTAATAGCATTTATGTTGTACGTTACCAGTAACGTACGTCTTTATAACCACGATCTGACCCTTAAACGCCGGTCACTGATGAGGGGCAGCGCACTCTATATAAGCCACCCCTCCCCTCTGGCATAGGGGTGGGTTCGCACCCCCTGTAGCGATACTCCAATTACACTCGACAAAGAGCTCCCGAGCACCTGAGACGTAGGGCTATTACCTCCACGAGAGGGGCCTGAACTCATACATCTGTGTGTACACCCTCGCCGTAGCTAGGACTCTGCCCTCTCCTTATGTACCCCTACCTTCTACTGTCAGACTCGTTTCCACGACAGTTGGCGCCCACCGTGGGGCAGGCGTCTAAGCGACTTCCGGCGAGGTTGCATTTGTTTTTCTTCGTCATGTCATCCGGCGGTGATTTGTTCCTGGGCCGCGAGATCCGTCTCGGAGCGCTCACCTTCATCGCCGACGATTCGGCATGGCTCCGGGAGGCGCCTCTAGACGTTGAGGCGCTCCCGAGTCGCGGGGCGACGCACTTTTGCGCAAGCTCCTGCGGTGTTCTTCTCCTTCAGCCGTCGACTCCGTATGTGTCGGCCCTCCATGTTGTTCATCGCCGCAAGCGATCCGGTCGTTCGCGGCTACAGCGTTGGGTGCGACATGCGGCGGCCCGCCAGGCTTCGTCCCCGCAGATTGCGGCCATCGAGCCCGTCGAGTCGCTTTTCGGTGTGTTCAACTCGGCGTCAGATCGGTCTGGCGTTCCCTCCGAGTGCGAGAGCTGCGATCCTGCGGCTGAAGTTTTTATGGCTGGCTCTCATCAGAGTCCACCGCCTGGTTTCAGCCCCGCCAGACGCGAGATTGGTGGAACGTCGAATGAACAGCAGCACCGGGATGAGGATGTTCTCCGTACTCCCATCGTCGGCACGACTGCTGAGGCCCAAGCCATGGAGGCGACTCGCCTTCGACTCAAAGAGATGCAGAAGGCACTCGACGAGCGTGTTCGACAGCGTCTGCCGCGTCCCAATCGACATCAGCGACAGTTGTTTCCGAGCGGATCGCGGAATAACGTCAAGGTATTCCGTACTCCAGTGTTGAATGTTGCGGCTGCTGCTAGGATTGCAGATTCTATACAGCCATCACGGTCGGAAGCTGGTAGAGGTTTGCAACAGATCAGAACGCTGCTCGAAGCAGCGCAGCAGCAGAATGCGGTTGTTTCTCAGTCGCAGAACAGATTACATAGCAATTCACCCAGGGCGGAAACAGTTCAATCGGCCCACAGTCCTGGGTCGCCCCTGCGCCACAGAGGCGGAGATTTCCGGGAAGATCGGTACAGAGATCAGGGGCGAGATCAGTTTGCTCCCCGTTATCACCGCGGTGACCGCCGTCGAGTGCTTTCTCCTCCGCGGAGTGGTTCCTATGTGCCCCGGCACAATGATGATAGGCGCCCATTCGGTGATGAGCGGAATCCTAGATTTGACGCAAGGGATGTCCTCGCTCAAAGACGGGTCGACAGAGGCAGAGCCCACAGAGATGGTTATAACGGAGATTATCCGAGTGGAAGTGGAGCTGTTGTGTCTGGTCCCGAGTGTTTTAGCAGAGCCATTCGCTCTGCAGAGATTCCCCCCAACTTCAAGTTGGCGGCTGGAATTGGCAAGTTTTCTGGCGAGACAAAGCCCGAGACATGGTTAGATGATTACCGAGTGGCCGTGCAGATTGGTGGAGGAAACGACAACATAGCCATGAAGCATTTGTCCCTGATGTTAGATGGTTCGGCCAGAGCTTGGTTGAATCGTTTGGCTCCCTCTAGCATCTATTGCTGGGAGGACTTGGCCCGAGTGTTTATCAGAACCTTTGAGGGCACCTGTAAACGTCCGGCTGGTTTGATTGATTTGCAGCACTGTGTTCAGAAACCCAATGAGACCTTGCGAGACTACATTCAGCGCTAGTCCACCCTGCATCACACGGTGGAGAATGTTTCCGAACACCAGGCTGTTTGTGCTTTCAAGGCTGGTGTTAGATACAGAGAGCTCTATCTGAAATTTGGTCGCACTGGTGATATTTCTCTGAGCAAGATGATGGAGATTGCTACTCGGTACGCCAATGGGGAAGAAGAGGACCGCCTCCGAAGCGGTAAAGGAAAAGTAGTCGACAATGATGCAGGCGGAAATTCCAATCGGAAGCAGAAGTGCAAGGCTGATCCCCCCGCTCCGGCAGAAGCGGCCGCTCTGGCGGCTCAGGCCAAAAATAAAGGAAAGTCCAAAGCTAAGTTCACCCCCAAGAAGTCAAAGAATCAGTCGGGTACAGATGTTATGGATTTACCGTGTGCAATCCACACGAGGAAAGATGAAGAGGGCAATTTAATATTGCCAAAGCATACCACCCGACAGTGCCGTTTGCTGATCGAACAGTTCAAAGAGAGCCAGTCGAGTGAAAAAGACCCTGAAAAGGGAGATGAAGAAGATAAAGAAGAGTTTCCTGAGATCAATGCCACTCTGTTGATTTTTGCTGATGTTGAGAGCAAGAGTCGACTGAAAGTTATCAACAGGGAGGTTAACATTGCGGTTCCCTCTACCCCCACATATCTCAAGTGGTCTCAGACTGCTATCACGTTTGATCAATCAGATCACCCTGTGCATATTGCTACCCCCGGGCGGCAAGCGCTGGTGGTGGACCCAGTTGTGGGGGGCACTCGACTCCGCAAGGTTTTGATGGACGGTGGAAGCGGTCTGAACATCCTATATGCAGATACCCTCAAGGGGATGGGCATTCCGATGTCCCGACTCAGTGAAAGCAACATGCAGTTCCATGGCGTCATCCCTGGGAAAAAGGCCCGTTCACTCGGTCAAATAGCGTTGGATGTTGTGTTTGGTGACAATAAGCATTTTCGCAAGGAAAGATTGACATTTGAAGTGGTGGACTTCCAGAGTGCATACCACGCCATCCTTGGTCGTCCGGCTTATGCCCGTTTCATGGCCCGTCCATGTTACGTGTATCTCAAGCTGAAGATGCCCGGACCCAAGGGTGTGATCACAGTCATTGGCAATCGACAGAGGGCTGAGGAGTGCCTTCAGCAGGGCTCCAAGATCGCCGATCATCAGATGGCCATGGTCGAATTGGAAGAATACAAGAAAAACGCTGATCCTTCCGACCTGTTGCGCGCTAAGAAGCCCACTTCTGAGTCAGCTTTTCAGTCGGCAGGAGAAGTGAAGAAAGTGAACATTCACCCGACAGATCCAACTGCTGCCCCGACCAACATATCGACGACACTCGACAGCAAATAGGAAGCCGAGCTCATCCAGTTCCTCCGTGAGAACTGGGACATCTTCGCATGGAAGCCTGCTGACATGCCGGGTGTACCCAGGGAACTGGCTGAGCACCGACTGAGAGTCGATCCGAAGGCCAGGCCTGTGAAAGAGCACTTGCGTCGGTCGGCGGCAGAGAAGCGGAAGGCAATCGGCGAGGAGGTGGCTCGTCTCTTGGCGGCTAAGTTCATACGTGAGATTTACCACTCTGAGTGGTTATCGAACGTCGTTATGGTCCCTAAGAAGGACAAGTCACTCCGCATGTGTATTGATTTCAAACATATCAATCGGGTCTGCCCGAAAGATCATTTTCCACTCCCCCGCATTGATCAGATTGTAGACTCAACTGCGGGGGGTGAGCGTCTATCTTTCCTGGATGCTTACTCTGGCTACCATCAGATCCGTCTGTTTGGTCCGGATGAAATAAAGACAGCCTTCGTCACCCCTTTCGGGTGTTTCTGTTATATCACCATGCCTTTTGGTTTGAAGAACGTCGGCGCTACTTTCATGCGCATGATTCAAAAATGTTTACTCGAACAGATTCCTCGGAATGTTGAAGCCTACATGGATGACATTGTCATCAAGTCTCGCAAAGGTTCCGACCTATTGTCTGACTTAGCTGAAACATTCGCCAATCTGAGGAGATATGATATCAAGCTAAATCCGACTAAGTGCACTTTCGGTGTTCCTGGTGGCAAATTACTCGGTTTTCTCGTTTCTGAAAAGGGAATCGACGTTAATCCTGAAAAGATCGGTGCCATCACCCGAATGAAAAGCCCTGAGCATGTGCACGATGTCCAGAAGCTCACAGGTTGCTTGGCAGCATTGAGTCGATTCATTTCTCGTCTCGGTGAAAAGGCATTGCCTTTATACCGACTGATGAAGAAGTCTGATACATTCGAGTGGACTCCTGAAGCTGAAGCAGCGTTTGTCGAGCTCAAAGCTCTGCTTTCCACCCAGCCGGTGCTCGCTGCTCCGCGCAGTAAGGAGCCATTGCTATTGTACATAGCGGCTACTAATCAGGTCGTTAGTACAGTTCTCACTGTCGAGAGGGAAGAGGAAGGTAAAGCTTACAAAGTCCAGCGTCCTGTTTATTACGTCTCTGAAGTGTTGACTCCTTCAAAGCAAAGATATCCACATTACCAGAAGCTTGTGTACGGTATATATCTGTCAGCTAAGAAGGTGGCACATTATTTTCAAGATCACTCAATTTCAGTCGTCAGTGATGCTCCATTGTCTGAAATTCTCCACAATCGAGATGCGTCTGGTCGAGTGGCCAAATGGGCTATTGAGCTCCTCTATTTTGACATCAAGTTTGAAGCCAAGAAAGCAATCAAGTCTCAAGCCCTCGCTGATTTCTTGGCCGAGTGGACTGAACAGCAGCAACCGATCCAAGTTTACTCGGCACACTGGACCATGTTCTTTGATGGCTCGAAGATGCTGAATGGGTCTGGTGCTGGCATAGTACTGGTGTCCCCAAAAGGCGACAAACTCAGATATGTCTTGCAGATTCACTTTGATTCCTCCAACAATGAAGCTGAATATGAAGCACTTTTGTATGGGTTGCGTATGGCCATTTCACTCGGCGTCCGGCGCCTGATGGTATATGGCGACTCTGATTTGGTGGTCAATCAAGTGATGAAAGAGTGGGATGTCAGGAACCCCGCTATGACAGGATACTGCAATGCAGTAAGGAAACTTGAGAAGAAATTCGAAGGCTTGGAACTCCATCATGTTCCCCGAGTGAAGAATCAAGCAGCTGATGAGCTGGCAAAGATTGGATCCACTCGGAAACCTGTCCCCAGCAATGTATTTCTCGAGCACCTTCATTCTCCTTTGGTACAGGAAGATCCTTTCACTGAAGAGCCCTCGCAAGCAAAGAGCGCCTCAGATCCGACTGAAGTCGACGTCCCAGCAGTTATTGATTTGGTTATGGAGATTTTAGTGATCATCCCTGAATGGACTGTTCCTTATATTGCGTATATTCTGAGGCAAGAACTCCCAGATGATGAAGATGAAGCTCGACAGATAGTCCGCAGATCCAAGGCATTTACTGTTATGGATGGACAACTCTACAGAGAAAGTGTGACTGGCGTGATTTAGCGGTGTATTTCTCCTGAAGAAGGTCGACTGATTTTGGAGGAGATTCACTCGGGAACTTGTGGTCATCATGCGTCCTCTAGGACAATTGTTGCCAAAGCCTACCGAGCGGGTTTCTTTTGGCCACGCGCCAATGAGATGGCCAAAGATATAGTCGATCACTGCGAAGGATGCCAGTTTTATTCGAACCTGTCACACAAACCTGCGTCTGCCTTGAAGACTATTCCACTCGTTTGGCCATTTGCTATATGGGGCTTGGATATGGTTGGACCCCTTAGAACAGGCCAGAGTGGATTCACTCACTTACTGGTTGCAGTCGACAAGTTCACTAAGTGGATTGAAGCTAAACCCATCAAGAAGCTGAACGCCCGCACTGCTATCAAATTCATGAAAGAAATAACCTTCCGGTATGGAGTCCCCCACAGTATCATTACAGACAATGGCTCTAACTTTGACTCGGAAGAGTTTAGACACTTTTGCTCCTCTCAAGGCACTCGGGTGGACTACGCATCCGTTGCGCACCCCCAGTCTAACGGTCAAGCTGAGCGAGCGAATGGCCTTATCCTCCAAGGACTGAAGCCTCGGCTCATGCGAGATCTTGATCATGCTGCTGGAGCTTGGGTCACTGAATTGCCGTCTGTCCTGTGGGGCTTGAGGATGACTCCTAACCGGTCGACTGGACGCACTCCTTTCTTCCATGTGTATGGAGCTGAAGCCGTTCTGCCAAGTGACGTCCTTCACAATTCCCCCCGAGTGGATCTATACTCTGAAGACGAAGCTGAGCAAGCTAGACAAGATGGTGTGGATCTCCTAGAGGAAGAACGAGAGATGGCCCTGATCCGGTCGTCTGTATATCAACAAGACCTTCGCCGCTTCCATGCGAGACACGTCAAAAGCCGTTCATTCCATGAAGGTGATCTGGTACTCTGAGTGGATCAGCAGCGGCCCCACAAGTTGGCCCCAGCGTGGGAAGGCCCATTCGTCGTCACCAAGGTGCTGAACAACGGGGCGTACCATCTTTTCAACTTGAAGAAGAATATTGATGAGCCACGCGCCTGGAACGCGGATTTGCTTCGACGCTTTTATACTTGACGACTGAGTTGTTTTGATGTAATAAGAGTGCTCCAGACGATGTCGTTTGTTAAGTTATGACTTCTGCAGTCTATTGTCGATTCCAATCGCACAATTTCACATTCAAAGACTTCTCCGAGTGAAGAGCAACCCTCTCTCTCGGGGGCTTAGCTGCGAATCCGTTTCGCCTAAGTAAAAAAACCCTTCCGAGTGTATAGCATTCAATAAAATCGGAGACTTAGCCGCGAACCAGCCTTCGCCTAAGTTCAAAAACTTCTCCGAGTGAAGAGCAACCCTCTCTCTTGGGGGCTTAGCTGCGAATCCGTTTCGCCTAAGTAAAAAACCCTTCCGAGTGTATAGCATTCAATACACTCGGAGACTTAGCCGCGAACCAGTCTTCGCCTAAGTTCAAAAACTTCTCCGAGTGAAGAGCAACCCTCTCTCTCGGGGGCTTAGCCGCGAATCCGTTTCGCCTAAGTAAAAAACCCTTCCGAGTGTATAGCATTCAATACACTCGGAGACTTAGCCGCGAACCAGTCTTCGCCTAAGTTCGAAAACTTCTCCGAGTGAAGAGCAACCCTCTCTCTCGGGGGCTTAGCTGCGAATCCGTTTCGCCTAAGTAAAAAACCCTTCCGAGTGTATAGCATTCAATACACTCGGAGACTTAGCCGCGAACCAGTCTTCGCCTAAGTTCAAAAACTTCTCCGAGTGAAGAACAACCCTCTCTCTCAGGGGCTTAGCTGCGAATCCGTTTCGCCTAAGTAAAAAACCCTTCCGAGTGTATAGCATTCAATACACTCGGAGACTTAGCCGCGAACCAGTCTTCGCCTAAGTTCAAAAACTTCTCCGAGTGAAGAGCAACCCTCTCTCTCGGGGGCTTAGCTGCCAATCCGTTTCGCCTAAGTAAAAAACCCTTCCGAGTGTATAGCATTCAATACACTCGGAGACTTAGCCGCGAACCAGTCTTCGCCTAAGTTCAAAAACTTCTCCGAGTGAAGAGCAATCCTCTTACTCGGGGGCTTAGCTGTGAACCAGTTTTCACCTAAGTTAAAAAATCCTGCCGAGTGTAAGGTATTCCTAACACTCGGAGCTTAGCTGCGAACCAGTCTTCGCCTAAGTCCTCAATTCAACCAAGCAAAATGTCGGAAAGCAAAATGCGAGTAAGACTAGGATCTCTAGCGCAGCAAAAACTTGTTCGCGCAAAGGGAAGTTCTCAGGCTTAAGGCCTGAAAGAAGTTTTAATCTGTTACACCATCACTCGGCATACCGAGGCAAATAAAGTTTTAACTGAAAGCAACATACTTCTTCAAGCTCCGGTAGGGCTTGAAGGCTCGACAAAAGTATCCAGGTCAATTCCGTCGGCGATCCGAGTGGCTGCTTCGATGAAAGTCTCCATGAAATCTTCAAACTGCAGTTTCTTTGTGTTGATCACTCGGAGAGCCTTCAGTTTGTCCTCCCTGGCCTCCTTGCAATGAACCCTGACGAGTGAAAGTGCCACATCAGCACCACAACGAGCAGCGGATTTCTTCCACGCCTGCACTCGACTGGGAATTTCGTTGAGGCAAGTCATCATAGACTCGAGGTCAGTCTGGAGAGAATCTTCAGGCCACAACTCCTTGTCGACCTTCTCGAATGCAGTCTTCAGCCGAGTGACATATCCTTGGACACTCTTAAGACGAGCTTCGAGTCGAAACATATCCATGACCACGGCGTCTCCGACGAGTGACTCCGTGGGGTCCAGATTGGGCTCGATTTCTTCGGTTTCCTTCTCAAAGTCTTGACAGAATTCTGCGTGAAGAGAAAGAGAAAAGGTGATCACAATGCCGTTCTGAGGAAATCAAAGAAATTCATTCGACAGAAGAAACTCACCTTCAAGCATGTTGAACATTTTCTTCGCAAAGTCTCCTAAGTGTTTTTCCAGAGCACTCTTTCCCTTGGTCTGCACTTCAAGTTTCTTGATCCAGTCGGATCGTTCCTGCTTGAGTTTGGCGTTCTCTTCTTCCAGTTTACTGGCTGCAACAAGTTTATTCTCAGCGGCTTCAGTTTTCTCCTTCGCTTCCTTCTGAGCATCAGCAAGTGATTTGTCCTTGTCCTCGAGCGCCTTCTTCATTGTATCTAAAGAAATAACATTGTTGAGTCGCGCTCGGAGACGACGGTTCTCATCATGTACGTCTGTTCGAGTGGATTCACTCAGTTCAAAGGATGGAAGATGAAAGTGACAATGCAATTGGTCGACAAAGATTACCTCCAAAAGTCTTCAGTTCGGTCTGTGCACGGTCCAGGTTGTTGTTCGTCAGCTCCAGATCCAGCAGAAGTCGATTCTTTTCCTTCTCCAGCTAGACGTACTTGGTCCTGAGCCCACAGGCTTTCTGGAATCAGCAAAGAAGGGGCTCAGTCGACATGGATATTTCTCTACTTCCGAGTGGAAAAGTACAAGTGCAGTCGACTGAAAGGCGGCCCGCCGCTCCACCCCACAACCCCATACAGCGTCATATCATGGTTGATGGAAATGATGTCCATGAAACCTGCAGAATGGTTCTTAAGACTACTGCCCATCGTCAACGATTGACAGTAGTCTCGGGGACTACACCCAGTGGGTGCACTCAGCGTGCCCCCACTGGATACAAAAACACTCGACCAGGTCTGGCCTGTCAGAGTATAAAAGAAGCAAGCAAGCGAACATTGTTTCTATCAGACCCCCACCGATGCACGCACTCGACGGCGGTCTCGGGGACTACACCCACTGGACCAGAGATTACCTGATCTACTTGCGAAGAAAACACCCAGTGGGTGTAAAATCAAGATGGACAGGAATTCAATAGGAAATGAACTTACAATAGCACTTACTCGGACGTTGGCTTGAAGCGCTGAGCTGGCATCATAGGCTAACTTGCTGGCTTCATATGCCTCCTTTGTTCGCAGCATCATCTGCCCAGCCTGAATCATAGCTTCCTTGGCAGCTCCAGTTTGGTCCTCCGGGACGTGATACAAAGGGTACGCGGGCGTAGAATGAGTTGGTGCTGTAACTGAGGCAGCAGGTGGTGCTTCAAGTTGTCCAATAGGTGCTGAAGCCACCAGAATTGAAGTGGCTGGCGGAGCACTCGACAGCGGGGCCACAACGGCTGGAGGCGTCGCAGCAGTCGACCCATGGGGCGTCTGTCCTGACGATGTTCTCCGAGTGTGTATGTGTGGAGCTTCCAGAGGCACAGCTTCATCTTGCGTTCCTCGCTGCAGCTCCTCGTCATCTTCCAGTTCGATGACTTCGTCAGCTATCAATCGGCAATTTTAATCAAGTCATCCGACGATTATTCTTCAAAAAACAGAGTAGAGTGTAGGTTTGTTATACCTCGTTGGGAGGTGGCCGCATCAGGAGTGTCCACTTCCATATGGTCCCCATCATTTCGCTGGGGCGACGTCATAGAGGTAGCAGCTCTGGCGGATAAACTCCACTCGGTCAGCAGAGACATGAAGTGCCACAATCACAATTGCGGGAAATAAACACTTACGTTGAAGCAACAGGCATAGCAATCTTGAAGCGAGGCAGGGCCTTCCGAGGTTTTGGCGCATCCGGCTTGAGTTGTTTCGCAGCTTTTTCAGTCGACCCCGGTGTCGCAGTGCGGTCGCGTTTTGGGTTCCTTGTGCTCGACGCCATAGTTTTGCTCGGGGCAACCTCTGGGTCTTCCTGATGCTTGGTGCGACGCCCAGGGCGCAGAGGGACCTGAGCTTCCACCTCGCCTTCCTCCAGGTCGTCATCGCTGCTCTCGCTGTCGCTGGCATAATCGCCGTCTGCGCTGTCATCTACGCTCCCTTCTTCTTCGTCAGACTGTTCTCCGTTTGGCACGGGCGAGTACATGTTTGTAAATTCCTGCAAGATACAAGCTTCAAAGTCAGTCGACTGAAGATCCAGTTACTCGACAGATATTAAAGTAATCGACGGAGGTATAACTCACAAGATTCTTTGGTGGGTTCAAAGCAGAAAAGGGCGGAATTCGCTTCGCTCCCTCGGGATTGTCACAGGCTCCGGTGATGCTCCTGAGCCACTGGGAGACGGTCTCGTCGGAAACTTCTTCAGGATGAGTCCGAGTGGTATCCTCAGGGCCCGAGTAATGCCACATGGTGTGATCCCGGGCCTGGAGAGGCTGGATCCGTTGACTGAGAAATGTTTCAAGGAGATCCAAGCCAGTCACTCCGCCACGGATGAGATCAGATTCAGCGTTCACTAGGATCCCTACCTGGATTTTCTCTACCTTTGTCACATACAGTGGTTTGGGAGTGGTAGGTCGATCCAAGGTGAAAGGAGGAAGTCCAGTCGACATATTTGGTGATGCAACATCCTTGCAATAGCACCATGTCGACTGCCAACCCCGGACAGAATCAGGAAAGGTCATAGAGGGAAATGCACTCCTACCTCTCTTTTGGATCCCTAAGCCACCACACAGTTGGATTACATTGGTTTCGCTATCACTGGGATTGGCTTTCTTGACGGATTGAGATCTAACAGAGAATATGTGTTTAAACAAACCCCAATGCGGAGGACAGCCCAAGAAGCATTCGCACAGGGTTATGAAACAGGAAAGATAGGCAATCGCATTCGCAGGAAAATGGTGGAGCTGCGCCCCGAAATAGTTCAGGAAACTCCGGATGAACGGGTGGGGTGGCATGGAGAAACCTCGTTCGATGTGAGTGAGAAGCAGAACTCGCTCGCCGTCGCGTGGCTCTGGTTCGGTCTCCCCCTTCGGCAATCTCCAGGACTCCGCAGCTATCAACCCGTCAACGACAAGATTTTGCACATCCTCCGCCGTGACCGTCGATTGGAGGAAATCCCCCTGGATACACCCCGGCGGCACCGTCGACCGGGCGCCCGACGGCTTCTTTGCCTTGGCTCCTCCCTTCTTGGCGCGCTCGAGCTTCTCCGTCTTGCCCTTCGTCATGGCAGCGGCGGTCGTCGGAGCGGAGCTGAGCAGAGGAAGAGGAGGAGAAGAGCAGATTTGGGGGAAGAATACTGTGCCAAGCACCGGCGTCGTCGCCCCTTATATCCGCCCGTGTGGGTCACTGACCTGCGGGCCCGTCGGATCTCTGGGTATCCCGAATCCAGAGGAGGCGCGGTACGTGGCGATTTTGGTGGCGCAGTAATCGAGGCATCGGGTCCTCGCTTGCCTTTGCGGTTGCGTCATCCCCGCTCGGCGCGCGTTTATCCAATTTTCGAATCCCGTAAAATCCGGACCCGACGGAGCGAACCGTCACATTAGAAGACTCTGCAGACAACTCGAACCTGATTTCGAGCTCAGTTTCACTCGGACCTGATTTCGAGCTCAGTTTCACTTGGATAAACTTCAAGACAGAATCGATCAGGGTGAACGATAAAGGTTCCAATCGACGCAGATTCATAAGAAGCCTCAAAATGCACTCGGAATTTTTGTGTCTTGTCAGAACCTGCATTGACACTTTTTACACTCGAACCCCGATCCATTCGGGGGCTAATGATGGGGATATGTACCTAGGGTAGGGTCATAGACCTGACCTACATGCCCTACCTAAAGACACTACCCCGGAAAGCTTAAGAGCTACAAGGAAGTCTCCGACTGAAATCACCAAGACATACAAGTCACTCGACAACATACACTCGGAGGTACCTTTCACTCGACGCTTACCTTTCACTCGGAAGGACCCGAAGACAGTCGACCACAGAAGCCCAGAAGTCACCCCAGCGAGGCTAACGGGCAGGCATTCATCAAGACCATTAATAGCATTTATGTTGTACGTTACTAGTAACGTACGTCTTTATAACCACGATCTGACCCTTAAACGCCGGTCACTGATGAGGGGCAGCGCACTCTATATAAGCCACCCCTCCCCTCTGGCATAGGGGTGGGTTCGCACCCCCTGTAGCGATACTCCAATTACACTCGACAAAGAGCTCCCGAGCACCTGAGACGTAGGGCTATTACCTCCACGAGAGGGGCCTGAACTCATACATCTGTGTGTACACCCTCGCCGTAGCTAGGACTCTGCCCTCTCCTTACGTACCCCTACCTTCTACTGTCAGACTCGTTTCCACGACAATGAGTAAATTGTTGAATGAATTGAATACCATGAAGTTGAAATTATATGTTCATATCATGCCTAGTAGTAGCTTCGCATTGGGCTTAGAAAGTGAAATCTTTTTGAAGCTTGACAAGCACAATATTGGTCATACAAGCAGTTCGTTAATGATTAGTATAAGGAAGAGAACTTTCACATATAATTTTATTATCTTGGACATCCTCTATGATTGTGAATACCCATTAATTATTTTCGAACTTGAGCAAATTAGTTGAAGTTGGACAAGGAAGACAACGTAATGAGTTATGGTTGTGTATATTTGCATAGAAGTTATATTGTTGTGGATCCTCCAACCTGTGGTGCTTGTTTAGAACCTTTTGCTAGCCAACACTTCGTACTAAGTAGAGATACTACTTGTGCATCCAAATCCTTGAGTCAAGCTTCTTCCATAATAGTCCACCATACCTACCTATATATGGTATTTCACTGTCATTCCAAGTAAAATTGCATGTGCCACCTCTAAACATTCAAATAAACATCTGTTTTGTGTGCCTGGACCGCTCATCGAGCGACGGGGGGCGGTCAGTATCTTCCATGTTAAGCGGGTTATTCTCATGATGAGTGTTTATTCACTCGTCCTTGCACGAGAGGGGCAGTAATAGGGATTCCCAGTCCCGAAATAAAAAAAAGGCAAATAATTAAACAAAACTCCCCCAGGAATGTTGTTGGTATGGACGGTACCCGTGGATTCGGCTAGCCGTGGAGTGTGTTTGTTGGTGGAGGGGGAGTAAACCTTTACTTTTACCGCTTGGGAACCGCCGCTAATGTGTTTAACATGGAAGATATTGATAACTCTTGGTCGTAACGTTGACAGGAAGGGTGCACCTCCCAAAATTATATTTATCTCTGATTTAAGCTTTGAGCTCTGGCACCTTTGCAAATCCCTGCTTCCCTCTGCGAAGGGACAATCTATTTACTTTCATATATTTATTATTCATGTTGAGTCAACTTCTTATTCCAACCTCAGTCTATTAGTTGGCAAGCATCATGTGGTGGGGACAGATCCAAACATATATATCCAGTCAAATATATTTGATCATGACTTATTATTGTTGACAATTATCTCTATGATAAATAAGTTGGGAGGCGAAACATTAAGCCCCTATCTTTCTCTGTGTTCGATGGATGCCATTTGTTCTAAAAATATGCTTTGAGTACTAGCAATCATAGAATACTATATGATGATTAAGTATGTGGCGCTCTTACTTAGACATTGTTGAGAATAAGTTGAATTGCAATTGTTTGGTGACTAAGAACATAGGTTGTTAAGTTTTAAGAAAAAATCATTGTTTGAACCATAACATGTGAATTGGTTGTTACTTTATGATGATTATTTTTATGAGAAAAAGTTGCTGGTTATGATGCTAGAAAATTGACTAAAATTATCAATGATCAAACTTATATATTATGCCAGCATTCACACTTCATAAATTAGTTTTTTATCATTTACCTACTCGAAAACGAGTAGGAATTAAGCTTGGGGATGCTGATACGTCTCCAACGTATCGATAATTTATGTCGTATTAATGTCATATTTGCCTATGTTTTTACTATGATTTTATGATTTAGTGGGACTAACCTATTAATAGTTGCAAAATTCCACAAGTTCTTGTTTCACACTTTGATGTGTAGGAATTAATTGGAAATTGGCTAAAAAAAGCAAAAGGAGCCTTGTTGGAGGAGGACTCTGACTTTCCTGAAATCTGTTCACAAACAGTTTTTATATATCATCAGTTCGACCCCCGAAGACGGCGTCAAATGGAAAAATCTAAAACTAGGAAAGTGTGGGTAATTTTATGGCATTAATTCTGGACTACAAATTCGTCCAAAACGGAGTTGGGGTGCAATCTGTAGACCCGTTTTACTGGAGGAAAATATTTGATTACGGGATTACGAGAATTGATGACATGATTGAGTCCAACTCTTACCATATCTGATGTATTCTGCCAAGCCACGACTTTGAGGACTCACGAGGGCTGTGAGGAGTCCCTAGGAAGGTTCTAGAGATGCCCAAGAGCCATTGGATCAAGGGTCCATCCATCGGAGGGCCATAGAGCACCACAGAGGCACATATAAGGAGAGAAAAACCCTAATTTCGGGACAGCCACCAAAGGCCACGAATTTTCCTCTCCCTTGGCAGCCGCCAAGAGGGGGAGAGGCTCCTCCATTGCAGCACCAAGACCAAGGAAGAAGTGGGGCAAGGGGCCGCCACCCGTCGCCACCCCCACCGCCCGTCGCCGGCGCCGTGGCCGCCATCGCCTCCATCTCTTTGGGGCTGCACCTCTCCATCAACAACTCTCTTTTTCTCACCATGATAATGTGCGAGTAATTCACCTTGGGGCTGAGGGTTTGTACCGGTAGCTATATGTTTAATCTCTCTCTCTCGTGTTCTTAAGATGGTACGATCTTGATGTATCACGGGCTTTGTTAATATAGTTGGATTATATGGTGTTTTCCCCTCTCTATCTTGTTGTGATGAATTGAGTTTTCCCTTTGAGATTTTGGTATTATCGGATTGAATACTTTTATGGATTTGAAAGCACTTGATGTATGTCTTGCATGCGGATACCTGCAGTGACAATGAGGTATTCAAGTGATTCACTTGATATATGTTATGGCGTCAACTTGCGGATTTCGGTGACCTTGGGGATCTATGCATAGGGGTTGATTGCACGTTTTCATGCCTTGTTCTCCGATAGAAATCTTGGGGCACTCTTTGAGGTTCTTTGTGTTGGATTGAGTATTATGAGTCTGAAATTGTTTGATGTGTATCGTATAATTAACTCATACCTACTGTGGTGACATTGGAGTATCTAGGTGACATTAGAGTTGGTTGATGCGTATCATATGGTGTTATTTTAGTACGAACTCTAGATAGATTGATCGGAAAGGATTCTCCGCTAGGTGGTTTCGTACCCTACAATAATTTCTTTGTTTATTCTCCGCTATTTGTGACTTTGGAGTGAACTCTTTGTTGCACATGAGGGATTTACTTATGATCCAACTATGTTAGTATTGTTGAGAGAACTTGCACTAGTGAAAGTATGAACCCTAGGCCTTGTTTTCAAGCATTGCAATACCGTTTGTGCTCACTTTTGTTACTTGCTACCTTGCTGTTTTTATATTTTCACATTGCAAAAACCTATATCTATCATCCATATTGCACTTGTATCACCATCTCTTCACCGAACTAGTGCCCCTATACAATTTGCCATTGTATTGGGTGTGTTGGGGACACAAGAGATTTCTTGTATTTGATTGCAGGGTTGTTTGAGAGAGACCATCTTCATCCTACACCTCCCACGGATTGATAAACCTTAGGTCATCAACTTGAGGGAAAATTGCTACTGTCCTACAAAACTTTGCGCTTGGAGGACCAACAAAGTCTACAAGAATAAAGTTGCGTAGTAGACATCAAGGGTGCATTAGACTTGTAAGATTTGCTAAAATCTGCCGACCATTAAAATTGGGAAAAGATTTTATTTTTATTTTTTCAAGTAGTCTATTCACCCCCCCCCCCCTAGACGTCCCTTCTCGATCCCACAAGTAGCCGCATCATTTTATCAAACACCACCTTGGCATCGTTCCACACCCCCAGCCACACTTACCACTCCTCCCTCACTCGTACAGTAGCTAGCTCGCCGCCGCCGCCGCCCCCGCCACCCCTGCCTCCACCATGAACCTCTGCATGTCTGCATGTGCATGTTACCCATCGATCTCCTTACCCTCACAGCCCTGAGTTTCTTTGATGACACCTGCGAAACACCCCCTTTCCAAGATATACACATCCCCATCACCATCCCCCACTCCAGTGCGTTGCAGCCTAAGCCCGGCGACGCTTCCCGGGGAGCTCGAGGAGTGAATGGCCAAAAGGAGGTATATCAAGACCTATCCGATGGACGATGTTGAGGTGGCCACCGAGGCCCCCGGGGAAGCTGACTACGATGACTGGACAGCGGCTTTAAATCAGCCGGCTCGCGCATTTCTGCATGTCACGATAGCCGGCTACGACATCGACCTCATCGACAGTGATGGCTTGACACGGGCTATGTCACGGGTTAAGTTGTGCACCCCCACCCCCTCGGGTTCAGCCACCGTGGATTCCTCCATGGCCGTGCCGCTGATCTCCTCTTCTTCGATGTCAGTCATTTGCCTTCCTTCATCGCCATCGAGCCACTTTTGTCATTTCTGACGGACACGTTCTATGGCGGTGGCTTGGCATCGTCAGGTGCCAAGTCAGACCTCATCGACGACGATGACGACGATGACAAGGTCACCGTCTCTTCCAAGGGGAAAGAGCCAATCCGCGACATCAGGGAGGGCACCTTGCAGAAGTACTCTTCCAAGGGGAAGGAGCCCATCTGTGACAAGTGAGGAATCCCATGATTTATTTTGCCGTGCCACTTCAAAGGGGGGAAACTGCATATGATCGTGCTAGTAGCTTTTGCCATGCTAGGTTTTAACCATGCCGTGTTTAATTATTTCAATCATGCAAAATGTAATGTTCAAAATTGGAATGTGATATGCTGGAGTATGAATTGTTCAGTTCAATTTCACGAATGCCTATGTTTGGTTGTTTGTAGTGAGCATATGCCTTGATTAACTGTTTTTGGTTGTTTGTAGTGAACATATGTCCAGTTTCAATTGCTATATTTGGTTGTTTTTGTAGTATGCCATGTTTATTTCATTTATTCATAATGTGATGTTCAATACGTGCAACAATGTACTGTGCAGTTCACTTTCATCTATATCAGTTTCAACGGCAAAATTGTTTCCTCTTAAAGCTGTGTAGTTAACGCGCCCCTGTTTATTTCAGTTTTCTCACAATGTGATGTTCAATCATACAATTTGATGTTTACGCACAAGCTACGTTTTATGCAATTTCAACAATACCTCTATGAATGATTATATTTGGGTGTTGTTAAGCATGTTGTAGTGAGCATATGCCTCCTTTAATGAGGTTTTGGTTGTTCGGTTGTTTGTGGTTAGCATTTATCCAGTTTCAATTGCTATATTTGGTTGTTTCTAGTATGCCTTGTTTATTCAGTTATTCACAATGTGCAGTACACTTTGATCACTATCAGTTCAATGGCCATATTTGTTTCCTGTTAAGCCTGGTGTAGGTAATATGCCCCCTGTTTTTTCACCCTCTGATGTTCATTTATACAATTTGATGTTTAAGCACAAGCTATGTTCTATGCAATTTCAACAATACCATTGTGAATGACTGTATTTGGTTGTTGTTAAGCCTGTTGTAGTGAGCATATGTCTCTTTTAATGGTTTTTGGTTCCCATGGCTATATTTGTTTCCCATGTCTTATGTATACTCCCTCCGCCCCATAATATAAGATGTTAATACATCCAGTATGTTAGTATATTGGATGTAATAAGATCTTATAAAGTGGGAAGGAGATGGTATTGTACTACATCATTATGCATTTGCAGTTTAGCTTCTAATATTAACTTGTTGCTTGTAGGTACATACTCCCTCCAGTCCTTTTTTGTTTGTGCCTAAGCAAATTCCGTTTTTCCCGCAATGGTCTGTGCGTTGGCATCTTTTGGCTACTCTTTCGAACTTTACCACTCCCCTTCCACTCCGGTAGCAGTGCGCAATAACTCTCCTCTCCATTTGTTCCAAAGACCTTTCCCATCTCTCTCATCTCCCATCTCCCCCGGTCCTGCTCTTCCCCTTCCCCATATCCTCGCCTTCAAGCTCGCGAATGTGGTGTGCTCGTGGATGGAAGCATGCCCGCGGACGGCTGCGTGCTCGTGGATGGAGGCGCGCTCATGAACGACGGCATGCTCCAGCTCGCAGAGGGCAGCAGGCTCATGGACCGTGGCATGCTCATGGATGAAGGCGCGCTCGGGAACAGCGGCATGCTCCTGCTGGCGGAGGGCAGCATATGCTCACGAACGGAGGTGTGGCCCGACTGGCAGAGAGCAGCGCGCTCGCAGGCGGCGGCGTGCTCCGGCTCGCCGAGGGCAGCCCGCTTGCAGGCGGCGGCATCTCACTTAAACCAAAAAAGGGATTACACAATATCATTACATCAACAATGCAGGCATCTCGCTTGCATCGTCATTCATGATAGAGAGAGAGAGAGAGATTTCATGCACGCGGAGGAGAATTTGCATGCATGTAGATATTTTGAGAGAGAACCGCGCATGCAGATAGACGAAGAGAAAGCGGAGTAGCGCGCGCGAGAGCCGATGCGTTGGGCAAGTCCAGCCAATCGACTGGATGCAGATAGTAACTACGCAACCTCTCCTCTGTGCCGAAAGAAGGGGCAAAACGTCCAAATTTAACAAAGCAATCCTCTTCTTGGTATGCGGGCTTGGGCTTAGACGCAGAGAAAAAAGGACCGGAGGGAGTATGTCATTGCTAAAGATCCGTGCTTTGACCCTTTTTGCGTATGGGGTAATGAGATATTCATGAACCAACATCAAGTGAGGAAACGAATAAAGATTGTTGGTACAATGAGTCAAAAGATCGCAATTAAACTATTTGTTTACACTTTATCCAAGACAACAGTGATCTGCAGGATGGTAACTATGAACTCTCTAGCCTTTTTACTTCCCATAATGAGTTGTTAGATGACAATGTCTGAATCTTTTTTGTTTGCGGTTGTTCCCAACGCAGTTTAATCAAGATCACCTCTCAAACTACATGATTGTTGGACATGCAAAGGTATAGGTATTTCAACCAGACTACAATTACTATTTAGAAGCCCTTATGAAGACAGTGAAGGATAGGCGGTCGGCCATCACAAGGGGTTGGACTAGAGTCGTGCGTGCATTCGACGTGGAGAGGGCACAATATGTGCATTCCTCTTCACCTTTTTTTTGCATGGTAATACATGTCTCATTCATATCCTAAAGATCAAATTACAAATCACGTAAAGACCGACATGACAAAACTGGGAAGATAGCAGAACATCGCTAAGCTTGACACCAACGTCCGTCGCCTGCCTCCGGCACCACCATAGCAGCCACCGAAGAAAAAGATGACGGATCACCTCCTCACCCGAGCTCGACGCGGCTCCATCGCTGATATGCAGCTTTACGGACCTCCAAGGTGGCTCATCAAAGATGAAGCCATTGCCGTTGAACGAATCATATTGGGGCAACACCCCGGACACGCCATCGAACTTCAGATCTGGCACCCCACTATGACTAAGACGCCAAAGGAGGAAACCATACCTGCCATCCATCAACCACGAACCCAGCACATGCTCCGTCTTCCAGATGTCATCGATGCAGACCACAATCTGCATCCGCTCCTGGACTACCTCCCAAGCTCCGCGCCGACGCTGGAGCAGACGTCGTCGCAACGGCGGAGCCCGAGGACACAAGTCCACCACAAGGATGTCGTCGCCGCCACGATATCCCCGCTTGAACAGGCTGGTTCCCAAATCCATCATCGACCATAGAGACGATCGCCTCGCCGGAGAAGAATCTGGAGCTTCTTTATTCAGCATCGTCGCCGCCGCCGCCGAAGCCATGACGTCGGACGATCCAAAAACATAAATTACTAGGGGCTTAAAACCTAAAGAAAAACGATCCGCACGCGCGGGATCCGGTGACTCCCCTCACAACCGACGACCAAGAGGTCGCCGACGGAGGAGAGCCGCCGGAAAACGCCACCGGAAAGTTGGCTCTCTTGGCAGCGGCGGCTAGGGTTTCTGGCCGCTAACCAACCCCCTACAGAATTAACGTTCATTCCGCTTCACCTTTTACATCAACCAAAATATCTTTCGACTCTTTATTTATCGTATTTAATACAAGTATTCAATCGTCATTCATCATTTCTTATTTGGTGCTTATGTTTTTTAATGTAATTCTTGAGCATCTGTACCTATGAATCGAATAATGCATTGGTTGTGGAACCTATATATGTATATGATGGATATGGAAAAAGATATTCCCTAATTTCAAAATAAAATGTAGTACAATTTTAAATTGTAGCAATTAAATTAGGGAAAAATATGCTCAGGGGGTCATTACGCCGCACACGGTTTGTAAATCTCAACGTTTCTGATATACCTGATGATCTGACACGTGTCACAGGTAGAAAACGTGTGCGACCATGCACACAATTGTCGTTTCCAAACCGTGTGTGATGTCAAACAATATCGCAAACAGTACAACTGAATTAAATGTCAGTGATAGTGTCTCTATCGCACATGCTTCACAATCATCCACTGTTTGTGATGACGTACGCATCGTAAACGTTGCACCACGGAATAGCGTGTGCGATAGTTATCCCGTCTGACATGAGTATGACAGTCAGACGTTTTGTAAGCTTGTCCAACACTTGTACGATGATTAAATTATCTTCTTAATTACATATCACAAATGGTATGGCAAATGTAAATGTGTGTGATATTCCGCTTATCGTACACGATTTACAATTGTCAACTGTTTGCGATGCGGCGTGCATCATAAATTTTGCGCCACACAATAGCGTGTGCGATGATAATGCGATCCAAACGAGTCTCAAGGATGGACCGTTTGGGAAATATTACATATCTCAAATGTTTGGCCGATGACTCTCGCTTGTTATAGATGTGGACATCACATACGCTTTGTTAGACCAAACATTTGGGTTCTTCTTCCACATCGCAGACAATTTTTCCGTGTCGTGTGGGATGGACCGCCCTATCGCCCACACATGTAAGGCGACGGTTTAAAACTACATCGCAGAGAGGGGTTAAAAACCGTTTATATAGCACGTCATTGTACCAGTGCATGATGCACCGTCAAACGCTCTGGATCATTTCTTTGTTTCTGCGTACAGCTCATATGACCATGCATATGACCGCTTATGCCGACATGGTGCTTGCTATCTTCTGCTGGATCCGCTAGGACGCCATACGACTGGCCATGCGACCATGGACGGTCACACGTTGGGCTGTATTTTATATGTTTCTTCCGAAAATTCTCTTTTTCTTATAATTCCTATGGGTTTAGTTCCAACACAATACATAGGCATTTTTTAGGCATTCAAACATCAGTACAACACATAATAATTTTTTGCATAAATCAAAGCCTTCATTGCAAAGGCTCTTCCAAACTCAACTTCTTTTAGTGGGAATTTCAACACTCTTTTTATTAAACAAAAATAAACCTTACTTCCTTACTTTATTTGCGTGGGTTGCCTCCCATGAAGCGCTTGTTTTCAGTCGGATAGCTCCACCGTAGTGAAGATCTTGTAGGTGCAAATACACCGAGACCATAACTTCTAGAATTGGCGTCTCCAATTTAGGTCTTCATTTGCCTTTCTCCTGGAGAAATGTCTAACAAAAGGATATTTTGCAGGTAAGCCAAATCTCACATTTCCCTCGAACACATTTATCACAGCTTTAATAGTCCCTAGAAAAGGTCTACCGAGAATTATAGGAGCAATTGGATCTTCGGGCGTATCAACGAACACGAGATCAATCATGACAGGGCAATCATTTATTTGAACTATAACTCCATGCTTAATTCCTACTACTTGATAAAAGTGGAATTGGCCATATTCAACCTAATCTCAGTACTAGCATAAGGACCTAGACTGAGACTATCATAAGCAGATTTAGGGATAGTAGAAACACTAGCACCTAGATCACATAAAGCACTGAATTTATTCAAGCCAATGTCAATCTCTATATTAGGATCAAAAGAATCTTCTTGCTTAGCTGGTAACTTCTGTATAGCTTCTTTCTTTCATCATCTAACTCATGTACCTTGGTTGCAATGTGATCAACAAAGACATTATATGCTTCATCATTTGATACCTCGGGTAGTGGGTGTTTCATTACTATCATCTTTATGGAGTATGCAAATGTATATGTGTACTCCGACACATGGATTTTATCAAGCTATTTTGCATCTTGTTCATTGCTTCTCATCATCTTGACATCTTCAACCGGGTTGGGTTCCGGTTTACCTTTAAACTTGGCTAGGATTAAAGTTTCACTCTTTGCAATTTTAGCCACTTGTGCTTCCATGTTCCTGGTTCTTCCATCAAGAATATGCACATCATTTGTTACTCCAACAATCTTACCGATCAATTGACCAAGTTATCATAATTTTCAGAATGATTTTTAAGGTGTCATTTTGCTCAATTTGACTAGCAATGATAAAATTTCGAAGTCTCTTCCTGAGTTTTTCTATTGCTATTGCTAGATCCATTAAAATTGTTAGGTGCTCCACTATTATTAGGATAAGGTATAGGAGTGTACCAATTATTATTCCAGTTGGGATTATAGCTATTGCAAGCAATGAAATTAACATCATTAACTTGTTCATCAGTGATGGCATTCATGTTCACCTCTTCTTTATCTTTCATGATGGAGATGAGTTCATTAAGCTTAGTTGTCAACTCTGTAGTGTTTCCTTCAACTGCATTGACTCTCTCGGTGGTAGTTCTTTCAACATGACATTGTGCATGGTTTTCTTGCATCTTATCAAGTAGCTTCTAAACATCTTCTATGGTCTTACCCATGATAGTTTCTCTTGCAGCTGTGTCAAGCATAATTTTTGACATGGGATTAAAAGCGTTATAAAACAAATGAAGGATTATCCGTTCTTCCATTCCACGATTAGGAAAATTTCTTATAGATTCCTTCATACAAAACCACACAAGCACTAGTGGCTTACGATCTTCTTGCTTGAAACCTATTATTTGCGAATGAAGTTGCATAATTTTTTAGGTGGGCAAAATTTAGATAGAAACTTATTGCAACAATCATTCCAAGAAGTTATATTGCCTCTAGGTAGAGCTAGAAGCCATTATTTTGCTTTTCCTCTCAAAGAGAAAGGAAATATATTAAACTTCAAAGCATCAGGATCACAATCTTTTTTGTGTATCATGTTGCACAATTCAGTAAAATTGTGTAAACGCATATCGGCATCTTCAGAAGTAGAGCCTCCAAATTGTTCCTGGTGAACCATAGTGACTAGCTTCGATTTTATCTCATACTCAGCGACAACAACATCAGATTGTGCTATAGGTTCGCGCATAAAGTTATTGCTGGGAGCAGTGAAACTTCCAAGATTACGAGCCATGGTAATCTTTTTGGAGTTTTCAACTGACAAGACTTAAACAAAAAGTAGAACTAAAACTGAAACAAAAACTGAAACTTAACTTTAACAAAAACTCTAAACACAATGACTAGGCACGCAAAAGCCAACCCGACAACGACGCGGGAAAAAAGGTTTGATTACTTCCTTTGGTCATCCGAAAATGGAGCAGAAAGGATTCTCGCCTTTTTCCTCGGAGGTGACCCTGAGTTATTGAACCCACGGGAGGATGATGCCCTTTAAGCTAGGGTCTCAAACAAGCTTTTGTTAAAGGAACAACTCCAGCTTTTGACTGTATAAAAATTAAACAACCGAAGGAGAACAATAAGAATAAAAATAGGCATGGGTATGAGGGCTTAATGCTTACGACCATATATTTGTGTTGGGACAGAATATGATATTAATTTTTGCGTGAAGTCACCCATCGAGATGTGCTTGTTTCACCGAAGTGGGGGATGTGTCCAAATTACGTCTTGACCAGCACACATCATGCATCAAGAGTCAGTTGTCCAACCAAAGGCCCTATCCATATTGCGAGGTTGCCTCGATAATTAAGATTGCTATAATCAGACAAACGCATTGGGCACTTAATGACTACACCTCTTGAACATCCAGGGATAGAATCTGTGTTATCGTACTAAACCTTTATGTAACAGGTGTTCAAAATAACACTTCATGGTCTCCCTGTCCTTAGCGTCCTTGTGACTCGCTCTACATGATCCTGGGTAGCTGCGGGGATGAAGAACGCGAAAGAGACAAGAGACATCTACGGAACAATTTTATGTCATGCATACGGGACGTTAATTCAAAGCCCTTTCATTGATCCCTACAGCAAATACATCAGGTTGCAAGGCTCTTGCCTCAACCCATATCTTACCGAACTACTCACACATGGAGATCATATCACACGAAGAACAAATCATAGAACACATCATGATGATAGATTAATTGGTAATATGTCTTGCAATGGATGGCATGTGTGATACATGATTACAAGTATGACTAGAGGAGGAAGAACTCTGGTGGCAATGGAGATGGTAGTATGGAGATGGCGACGACTAGGGTTGAAGATGGGATGAAGATGATTATGTCTTGCAGCTCCTCTCACGGTTCGTTTGTTAACATTTCGGCCTCAATCCCTTTATAAAGTATGTTAAGGTACATAAGACACCTCGGAATCCACGCCATACAACCGCTCATACGGGCGGTCGTGGTCGTATGGTGCACCATCTTTCATGTCGTTTCTTCTGGTGGCACCTCCACTTTATTTCTTCTATCTCCTCCTTTACTCATTTCCATGTTATGACTTGATTTCGTCCATATTTAGCCCATTTCCTGTGGAAAAAAAATAAAGAAAGTATTTTGGAATCTGCATTCATTAATCAATAGTGGCAATATCGGAGCGAATATCTCGGTTTTAATGAAATATATCGGTTTAAACTCATGTTAGAGGAGTGTAAAAAATCACTCATCGATGATGGAGGATGCAGACGAGGATAGGTTGTCGAGCACCACAAAGCCTACGCCAACCGATAAGGGGGCCTTGGAGATGCATACCGACGATGTTTTGGGGAAGGTCACCTACAAACGAAAGTCAGGAGGCAAATAGTTGCCCATACTTTTGGAGCAACATGCTTTCTCTCATCAGTATGAAGAAAATCTTTGTCACTCGAACCGCTGCTTGGCTCACCATATGAAGTGCCTCCATTAGTTGCTATTGTCATGTACTGAATATTTTGGTTATTGTCGTAGGTTGCAATGATGACGATCCGATATGTAGATTCTTAGTGGCTAAACTAGACCGGTTGCATATTCATGACATATTATATACTATATGCAATGTTCTCGATTCCTGTTTTGCTGATTATTTGTATGTTATGCCAATATTCTAAAGAAAAGGGAATCATGTGATGCAATGTTAATTATTGGTTTCTAAATGGAAAAGGGCTCCATGCAAATGGATATTTTTTACAGATTTTTGCAAGTTTTCTCAAATTTTGTGACCAAACTAGATCACACTTGTTGTTTGATGTCTACTACGCAACTTTATTCTTGTGGAGTTGGTTGGGCCTCCAAGCGCAGAGTTTTGTAGTACAACAACAAATTTCCCTCAAGTGGATGACCTAAGATTTATTAATCCATGGGAGGTGTAGGATGCAGATAGTCCCTCTCAAACAACACTGCAATCAAATACAAGAAATCTCTTGTGTCCCCAACACACCCAATACAATGGTAAATTGTATAGGTGAACTAGTTCGGCGAAGAGATGGTGATACAAGTGTAGAATGAATAGTAGATATAGGTTTTTGTAATCTGAAATAATAAAAACAGCAAGATAGCAAGTATTGTAATACTTGGAAACAGTGCCAAGGGTTCATGATTTCACTAGTGCAATATCTCAATGTTACTAACATAAATGAATCATATAATAATCCCACAAAATGCAGCAAAGAATCACTCCAAAGTTCACATTCTTATCGGTGAAATTAGGATGAAATCACGTAGGTAGTAAACCAGCTCAAAGTTGTGTCTCCACTCAATATATTCAACCACCCCGAACTGTCACGAATAGTTCTAAAGATCGTACTCCGACAACACCATATGTTACGCATCAATCAACTCTAATGTCACATAGACACTCCAATGTCACCACGAGTATCTGCGAGTGAGACATGCATCAAGTGATCTCAAATACAAAAATTCAATCCAATAACATAGAAACCTCAAAGAGCATGATTCAATTCACCGCAAAATAGATAGAGGGGAAGAACGCCATATGATCCAACTACACTAACAAATCTCATGGTACATCAAGATCGTGTCCATCAAGATCATGAGAGAGAGAGAGAGATCAAACACATAGCTACTAGTATGTACCCTCAGCCCCGAGGGTGAACTACTCCCTCCTCGTCATGCACGCAGCAGGGATGATGATGATGATGATGGCCTCCGATGATGCTTTCCCCCTCTCGCAGGGTGCCGGAAAAGGGCTCCGGGTGAGATTGCTTTGGAACAGATTCTTGCGGCAGCGGAAAAACTCATCTAAGTTAACTTTCGGGGGTTTCTGAATATATATGAATTTCTAGTGTTAGATTAATGCTAGACGGAGCCTCGAGGGCCCCCACAAACTCAGGTGGCATGCCCTACGAGGTGGGGCATGCCCCTTGAGCGTGTGGCCCCCTCAAGCACCTTCCGGCTCCCATCTGAAGCTTCTAGGGTCTCTTATTTTCCATAAAAACAACGTAAATTTTTATCACGTTTGGACATCATTTGATATGGTTTTTCTCCGAAACAAACAAATAGGCAAAAACAAGATCTAGCAGTAGCACTAAGTTAATAGGTTAGTGCATAAAATAATATAAAAGTGCACAAAAACCCTATAGAATTCAAGTAAATATAACATGAATACTTCATAAATTATAGACAGTTAGACACGTTGGAGATGTATCAGCATCCACAAGCTGAATTCTTGCTCGTCCACGAGTAGGTAAATGATAAACGAGACAATTTATGAAGTGTGAATGCTAGAATAGAATAGACCTTTGATCACATAGACAATGATAAATTTAATAACAAGTAGCATCATTCCAATAAGTTCAACATATCATAAAGTCGTAATGAAGTATCTCGCAACCTTTCAAGATTATATTGCAAACATAAAGCAATCAATGAATTAAAGATGATGACTAGGTACCCCAATTCTAAGATAACCATCATACTTATAAAATGCTTAACTCGTTTCTATTAGCAGAATGCATGCAAAGCTAAGAGTGGCATCCATGCTTAGTATGTGGTGCCAAAAGAAAGAAAGATGGAATTGACTCAACATAAAAAGTAAATAGATAGGCCCTTCATAGAGGGGAGTAGGGGTTTGCTTATGTGCCAGAGCTCACTGCTTAAAACTGAGATAACTTCATTTGAGAGGTCTACTTTTCCTTTCAATGGTTTAACGACAAAGTTTCCAATATCTTCCATGCTAAACACATCAACGGCAGTTCCCATGTTTTTACACTCCCCCTCCACCATAACCAACACAAACCATGGCTAGCTGAATCCACACGTGCGTGCCAAATTTCAACTTTTCCGGGGGCGTGTCTATTATTTGCGATGGCGTTGGGATTTTCGCCAGAGAGGAAGGGTGATGTAGTAAAGTAGCAAAAAGTATTTCCCTCAGTTAAGAACCAAGGTTAATTGAACCAATAGGAGATCACCTAGCAAACGATCGACAGTACCTGCACACACACAAATAAATACTTGCACTCAACACGGGTAAGAGGGTTGTCAATACCCTTGTACTCGTTAATTGCAAGGATTAATTCTGATAGTAGTAGGTTTATTAATTGCATCTATGGTATTAAGTTCATAACAAGAAGAGTAATGCTTTGAGCATGATGACATAATGTAGACAAAGTAAGACCAAAAAATATGTTCGAACCTTGTCATTTTATCCTTAGTAGCAACAATACAAATATGTGCCTCGCTACTCCTTCTGTCATAGAGTGAGGACACTGCAAGATTGAACCTACTACTATGCACCACTTCCACTGAAGATCTACTCATCAACTTGGCCAAAGTAAACTCATAATTTGGAAAGAATTACATAGTTATAAAATCACACATAATAAATCTCGGAAAAGACTCAATTACTTTCAATGAATAATACGATCATAAACCCACAATTCATCAGATCCAACAAACACACCGCAAAGATTACATCGCATAGGTCTACGAAGAGATCATTGTATTGAAGATCAAATAAGAGAGAGAGAGAGAGAGAGAGAGAGAGAGAGAGAGACAGAGAGTGAGAGTGAGAGAGAGAGAGACATCTAGCTACTGCTGTGGGCCCATAGGTCCTGTGGGAACTACTCACACTTCATCATGGACGCAACAAGGTTGATGAAGACGGCCTCCGTGATCGATTCCCCGTCCGGTAGATTACCGGCGGAGGCCTCCAGATGGGATCACGGAAGAACAGAGGCTTGCGGCCATGATAAAAAAAATTGGGGCCTTGCTATGAGGGTTTTGGAATATTTGCGAATGCATAGAAGTGGAACTAGGTCAAGGGGGGGCCTTCGAGGGGCCCACAAGCTCAGGTGGCATGCCCCTGAGGGCGCACCATGTTAGGGCCTCTCCTAGCTCCTCTGGCCTCCTCCAGAAGCTTCTACGGTCCCTGTCGTGGGAGTAATCCTGACAATAGTACGGGCAGTACGAATGAGTAAGGCGAAGCCTAGCTACGGAGCAAGTGTAACACTCGGGGTTTACGAGTTCGGACCCCACTCGGAAGTGGTAAGAGTCCTACGTCTCGAGCCCTGGGGCTAGGTATTGCTTGATATGTGTTCTGATTACAGAGAGTTCGTAACCCTTGCTCCGGTGCCCGGGGATGGCTTATATAGAGTGCGCCTCCACTGGCTGAACGCCATCACTAGGGTCATTAATGCTAGTAACTGTGGGGGTTACTAGAAACTGCTAAGTTAACTACAGCCGTTACGGGTAACATGGTCTTTACAGTACTTAAGGTGTATTAAGTCCCTCGAACGGTGTAGCTCTTAGGGCGCTCCTACTTCCTTCTGGCCGAGTGGTTAACAACGTCCGGGTGACTTCCAAGGAGCCGAGTGCCTCTTGTACATTCGTCCGAGTGTCGAGGTAAGACAGGGACTTTCATGACCTTGTAGGACTCCAAGAGTGTCCTAGATTAGAGGAACATGACCCTACCAAGGGTAGGTGACCTCGTCAGTAGCCCCCGAATTGGTGAGGTTTTTGAGAGCCGAGTGACCAATGCACTGGGCTGTTGGTAGCGTTTCGGGGACGCTAGGGAGCAAGGCGGGTTACCCCTCATTCGTCATTGAAGCCGCGACCGATTCAGGTCAAGTAGATTGTGAATGACTCAAACAATCTGACTGTTCAAGTTACTCAATCCGGTGCAGATCAGTTCTCGGGAGAAGTAACCTTATAGCCTAGAGATAATATTATTGAACCTTCCGATTGACTTTCACTCGGAGGCTCTTGAATCGGTGTTGGATTTGACCAAGTACTCAACGGGCCTCTTTGGTTCGTTTGATGAGTCCTGGCGTGTCGGAACACGTCAGTGAGCTCGGAGCTCACTCGGTCGATTTTAGTGCATCGGAATGCATCAGCGAGCACGGAGCTCACTCGGTCAATTTTGGTGCATCGGGACGCACCAGTGAGCACGGGACTCACTCGGTCGGTTTTGACGCACCAGTGAATGCAAAGTTCACTCGAGCAGTTTTGCTGCATTGGAATGCTTTAGAGAACGCAGAGCTCATTCGGATGACGGTTCCGCGAAATCTCCGGCGATTTCGAAATCATGGGGAAGCGCGCGCACGCGCGATCGTGACGGTTGTGTCACGAAAGTGCGGAAAGTGGCCGTGACGCCTCGATTTTCACGTCGGGATTTTTGCCACGCATCCCCGCGTCTCTGTCCCAGAGATATCGCAGATCTGCCCGCGTCCGTTGATTGCGCGGCTGCTGTAAATCCGACAACTGAAATTTCGCTGATCCAGAGTATTTAAGCAGGCCGGGAGGGAGGTAGGAAAAACATCTCCATTCTCCCGATTCGCTCCATCGCTCCACCAAGAACTCCGCCTCCCGCCGATTTGTTGTTGCTCCTCATCGGAGATGATGAAGAGCGCCACTGTGAGGGCCGAGAGGGTGAAGAAGACCTCGCGCGAGTCCTCCTTGAGCGCGGGTGCCCTAGCCGGCTTTGTCCAAGGTGATTGGCTGGCCTCTCGGGTCACAACCAGTCAGTTGGAGGACCTGGAGAGTCAGGGTCTCCTGGTCGCCGGGAGCTGGAGGCTGCCGGAGAAGGGGGAGACGGAGCCGGCACCGTGCGGGAATGAGCGGGTCCTCCTCACCACTCACCTTGACAGAGGTTTTTCTTTGCCTTCGCAACCCTTTTTCCGCACTTTCTTGGATTTTTTCGGAGCTCAACTTCATCATCTTCCCCCCAATTCCATCACCTATCTGGTTGCTTTCGTTTCGCTTTGCGAAAACTTCCTTGGTGGCCACCCCCACTGGGGTTTGTTCAAACACTTATTCACGTGCCGAGTGATGAGTGTAAAGAAAACCAATCTGACAGAGGAAAAGACGAACGTAGTTCAATTGTGCGGGGGCTTGGGTATTCAGCTAAGAGGCAAGAGTAGTTTCCCATCTATGACTTTCCCAGACACTGTTAAGGGTTGGCAGTCATCTTGGTTTTACTGTGAGGACGTTCCAGTCGGGGAGGGTCAGTCGGGTCTCCCTCCGTACTTGGCTGAGCGCATTCGGCGACTCCCCAAGCTGACCATGTCTAAGGACGAGAAGGTAGATGTAGACATTCTCGTGATTGCGCTAGTATCTCTGGTGAACCATGGGATCAACGGACTGGACCTGCTGGAAGTCTTCTTCCAGAGGAGGATCCAGCCACTACAGGCTAGGGCCCACCCCATGTGGTTGTACTCGGGTCCGGATGACCTTACGCGAACGCACCCGGAAGAGCTCAGCGAGGAGGCTGTACCTAACAAGCTTAAGGCCATCACCCCAGCTCGAGACAACCCCAGGGGTACGAGGCGTGTGCCTCCGTACTTGGCGGAGAATCTAGCGAACGAGGTAAATTCAGAGTGCCATTGTCATTTCCGAGTGATACAGATTTCAACTATCGAATCCTGATCGGAATAAATTTTGTTTTGACAGGCCTTCAAAGGCATGGTGAGCTTGATACCCGCTGGCAACCACGCTCCTGCTGATGTGGCCAGCGACAACGAGCGTCATGACGACTCGGACGAAGAGGAGGATTACGTGGACGACAGTGAAGACGGAGGAGGCGAGAAGGAGTCAGAACCAGGAGACGAAGCGGAGTCTTCTCCTTCGGAGGAGGTGCTTCCCGAGCCCCGCAAGTGGACGCGCCAAGACCCTGGGGTCCGCGGAGGCAGCGCAGGGGGATCGAACATCACCAAGTCCTCCGTGGTCATCCCTCCCACTCGGACTTCAGAGCGAGGGCGCGCTGAGCTCGTTCCATCTCCAGAAAAGAGCACCATGCAGCCGAAGATCACTTCCAGCAAACCCCGTGTAACACCCAAGATGCGGTCCTCTCCCTATTTAGGCACGAGGGCCCCGACGGGGATAGAAGCGCATCTAGTTGTTTCGCAAGTACAGTAAACATTGCATACATGTAGGAATAGATGAGTATATGAGTTGGCTTACACTCGCCACAAGCTATCTTACAAGTCCACACAAATTATTCATACATCATTCAGAAGACAGGGTCCGGCTACGGACGAAAACAAACGGTAAAAGAAGCAATGATAAACTGTCTTGCTATCCTAGGATCACCACCACGAAGCTCCCTACTCGTCTGGATACGTAACATACATACGCCTACGTTCTTCATCATACTCCCATTGGAGCTGCGACAAGTCATCTGGCATGTACTCGTCAACACATGTACCTGTATTGTTGTCATCTGTGAGCCACAGGGACTCAGCAACCTCATAACCCAGGTACCGAAATTATGTAAGCCAATAGGTGAGGAATTGGTTAAGTGGTGAGGCTGCAGCAAGAACTAAGCATGTATTTGGTGGCTAACTTACGAGAACATGAATGAAAATATGGTGGCCTACGTAAGACGGACGTGAACTAGCATGATCACTAAGTGATCCTGAACACCTACTTATGTCAATCATAACCCCACCGTGTTCTCTCTTGGTTCAAGTTCACGAGCAGAGACAGTCACGGTTACGCACACAGTTGGTGTGTTTTATTTGAGTTTACTTCAAGTTTACTATCACCGGGTGTTAAACAAATTTCCAAGTTGCCACGTAACCGCGGGCACGGCTTTCTGAAAGATTTAACCCTGCAGGGGTGCTCCAACTCATCCATCACAAACTAACCACACGCTGCGGGACTAACCTCGACCACGAATCTCGTGATCTTCCTAGGCAATTCCATTGAAAAACCGCAACCTCAAGATAGCCCAAAGGAAAAATCGGAATTCCTCGCGCAAGACATTCGAGAAAGGTAAAACAAGTCCAGCAAGACCGCCCGACGTGTCGACAAACCCGATAGGAGCCGCGTATCTCGTTCTCAGGACACGACCGAATGAGTACTACGTACAGTGGCCTGATAGACATCCCTCGAGTTGCCTCGAGGTGGCCCCGCAAGTGGCTCTGGGTTGGACCAACACTCATGAGGAGCACTGGCCCGGGTTGTTGATTAATTATCCACGGGGTAGCTATGCCCTATGCAATTTTATTAAGTTGTTTAGCAAATGTAGTACCAAAGTTGGGTCTTGCCAGACAAGTTTTAATCTAAAACGAATGGTCAAGGGGGTCCCCATAACAACCCCGAGCATGTTAGGAGCGCAAAATATGGAATATAACACCAGTACTCGGAACTAGTGCGGCAAAAGCGGAACAAAACACTGAGCAAAAGGCCAAGCCTTCCACCGTTGCCAGATATATATATATATATATGCATTAATTTAAATAAAAATAAATAGAGTGATATAATCAATTAACCATGTTGACACATGGAAAGCTTGCACCTGCAACTAGCAACGCTATAAGATAAAGGCTGAGCAGCGGTAACGTAGCCAATAATGTTTGCTAGGTAGTGGAGGGGTTAGAGGCTTTCATGGCAATTTAGGAGGCTGACAGTTTAAGTGGTAGGTAACGGAAACATAACGGTAGAAGCATGACATCTAGCATAGCAAAAATAGTGTCGGGATCCGGGTATGATCATCTTGCCTGTTGGTTCTTCAGAGGGACAAAGAGCTGGGTCCTCGTAGTTGTACTCTCCTGGATCCTCGTACTCAGGTTCGACACTCGCGTCTACCCAAAGAGAAACAGCACCAAATAAACATACAAACAAGGTGCAATGCACAAACAAGATGATGCATGACCAAGTTGATGCATTTAACATGGCAACCCTATGCTAGTCATGTTTCTCATGCAATTATTAAGTTCTTTAGCATTCTGGATAGAACCTCAAGTTTAGGTATTTGAACATGCATGATCATGGCAAATATGAATGCTTCATGCAAAATCGATGCAAATGCATATGTAGGACGTGCAAACGGAGTAACTTAGCTCACGGTACACTCACGGCAAGGTACGAACGTTAACGGAGACAAAACACAAGATGAGGGAGGCCATGGGCTATTCCTTGGTATTCCAAGGATGCCACTGGATAGGAAATTAAAATCTAGCAAGAATAGAGCTAAAGATCAAGCAAAACAATGGAGTATAGCTCCCACAAGTCTCAAAACATTCAAACACACAATTTGTCCACAAACAGCAACATGACATCTTGCAACACACATAGCCAGAGCTACAGCAAGTTTCAAAACACAACCAAGGCATGGGCATGAACTATACATCATGCTTAACCATTCATCTATCTACAGAAACATGAAAGGAAGCATAGATCAATGGCAATGAAACTCACAAGATGGCATGTTGAATCAGTTTTTAGGGACTTCGTGAAAATTCCAGTTTTATAGAATCTGAGTTAACATGATAGCATCTTGACAGCAACTTTTATATATGCTACAGGAACTTTCATGGCATGAAAATTAACAGGATGGTAGAGGGAAACATGTACTTCAATTCCCTACTTTATGGAAACATCAAAACATGCATGTATCAATGGCTACCATCCTCACAAGTTGACATATCGAAATTAGCAGATTCTCAGACTTCGTGAATTTTACCAAGGACAAACATGGCACTTGTTAACAGAATAGCATGTTGACAGCAAGTTTTATATAAGATGCAATAGTATAATTCACAAGATCTTAGCACACATCTATAGAGGATGACAAGCACAACAATTCATGACATTGTGCCAACTCCAAAGGAGCAACATATACATGGGAATCATCTAGGCAACATGGCAACAAAATAACAGATTTCCAACACTGTCATGCATGTAAAAACAGAATTTTTGTGGCATGTTAACATCAAGTCTCCCACTCCTAGCATGAACTATCATGGCATGCAAAAATACCAGGGGCTATCCCATACACAAATGAGCAAATTACATGTTGACAAGTTTATCATATAGTGCAAGAATTAATTCATGTGAAAATAACAAAATGGCACTTTATGACAAAACAACATTTTCACAAACTTGTCCAAATGACAAAATCAACCACACCATTGGATTCACTGCATTTTTCTACCCCAAAATCATATGTCACATGCCTATCTTCCTGTTGGTAAAACTCCCAAAATTGCAATCACAAAAACATCTATGCTCTTATAGCCACTTATATGCCAGATTTGGCATATCCTAGGATCTTTACAGATTTGGAATAAAAACAAAATGGAATATTTCCTTAAAAGGAAATAACCACAAAATGCCCAAAACTAACAAAAACAACAAAAACAAAATAAATAAATAAAAGGAGGGGCCACATGGCAGTGACCCCAGGGCTTCAGGGGTATGACACGTGGGCCCTGGCCCACTGTCAGCGCGGGATGGATAATGGGAAAAAAGGGGGAAGCCGGGGGATCGAACCCGCTACCCCCTGGTCGCGCGAGGCTGGCATGACCAGCTAGGCTAGGCGAGGGGATTCTGCTAAAGGGGGGGGCTTTGTCCCTTTTGTATAGGCCAAGGGCGTTGGCTCCTTCAAACTCCAGCCAGAGAAGACGACCTAGTCGCTGGCGAGCGAGGCGGCGATGGCGGCGGCCAAGGGCTACCGGTGGGTGTGCGGGATCCCTAGGGGGTCCCGTTCCTGGGGCTGCGGGGGAAAAACGAGGCAAGGCGATGGCGCGTCTCTCCGGTCACAGAAAAATAGATGGCGGCAGGCAGCTCGCGACAGAGAGCTCAGCGGTGGGGCAGGCAGGTGCGGGCGCGCAGCTGCGGCGACTACGTAAGCAAACGAGGCACACGAGGAGACCCGAAGCGGAGGAGGGGAGGTGC
Source organism: Elymus sibiricus (assembly GCA_039707655.1). Classification (NCBI taxonomy): domain Eukaryota; kingdom Viridiplantae; phylum Streptophyta; class Magnoliopsida; order Poales; family Poaceae; genus Elymus; species Elymus sibiricus. Next base: position 191,763,857 of record CM077667.1, on the reverse strand, counting down.
TCATCTCTGAAGTTCTACAGGGATCCGCGCAGAGCGCAGAGAGCGCAGGCATGGCATGGTATGGGCGAGCACTACAGGCGTCGAGCGTCGGCAAGGAAGGCATGGATCAGGAGCGGTTTATACCTTCACTACCTCGGACGCGATGCGGCGGTCGGGGATGCAGAGAAGCGACGGCGACAAGGCGGGGATGTCCGGCGGTCCTCCTGATCCGGGGCTGCAGGAAGAAGGAGACGTCGGGGAGGCGGCTCCAGCTCGCAGGCGTCGTCCGCGTCGAGGAAGAAGGCGCAGGCAACCCCCAGGGCTCGGCCCACATCGCTGGGAGCTCGGAGAAGGGGCGGAGGAGGTCACCCCGTGCTCGAGCAGAAGCACTGCCGGAGCACCGAGGCCATGGCGACTTCGATGGCGAGGTAGAGGCCTATCTGCGGCGGCGGGGCGAGGAGAAGGGCGGAATGGAGAGAGGGGGCTCGAGGCTAGGGCTTGGACAGGATTTTATAGGCGCTAGGGTGAACGCCGGCCGTCAAATCGATCGAGCAGCGACGTGGCGTCCCTGGATGCTCGGTCGTACAGAGGATGACGAAGACGCGTGCTGGGGGGGCTCGCTGGGCTGCTGCTGCTGCGGTGGTTGGGCCAGGAGAGGCCCAACTTGGTTGCTCTCTCTCCACTCGAAAAACAAAAGGTTTACTCTTTTTATTAAAACCCACGTCTTGCAAAATTCACAGAGAAAATAAAGAGGTGTTTGAGAAATAAGTAAAAATACTTTTGGACTCACAAAAATATGCTCTTTTTATTAAAAATGTAGTTGGCATTTTTAGGGCATTTAAATATTTCACTTATATAATTAATTAGAATCTGTTTTGCAAAATTACAAAAGACAAATAATTCAACCAAGACTTAGAGCTATTTTAACAATTCTAAATAGAATATTTGGAAGAGGTGCAACATTTTTAAATAGGTGAACATGCAAGTAAAATCTACACTAAGAGCATTAATTGGAAATAAGAGATGTGGCCTAGTTTAGAAATAGAGGAAGGGGTTTACCACCAAAGTTTTCACACCAATCCCACACACACACACACTCACAACAACCACAACACCAGAAGAGGAAAGCATGATGCACAACATGAATGATGCTATGATGCCATGATGCAAGAATTGACATGAAGCAAAAATATTGGTACTCAAACCACAATGGCAAAACATGGAGGTCCACATGAGATATATATTACAAGAATGGCAATGGATGCACTTGGGTTGTTACACCCCGGAAGGCGGTTCTGCCCAAGACCAAGATGAACGTGCCGGTGGACTCTGCGTAAGTGCCTTCACTCCGCACATCCTTCCGAATGACTGATCAAATGTAGTAACATTCCGAGTGATTCTTCTATAGAGCCAACACATCAACTGCTTCCCTGGAGAAGAACAAGGTTGAGATCAACGCTGCATCTTCGAAAGGTAGCACTCGAACCTGATCATATATAATCTTTGAATACTTCAATTCATCTTTAAGCTTACTTCTGAATGACTTCCGAATACTTGCAGAACCACGCGAAGTGATTGAGATCGACGTGGATGACCGGGCCGCACCACCAAAACCCACCTCCAGCGTGGATATCGTCATGCGGGACGTCTCGCCTGTTCAAGCGCCAGCCGCAACTCGGGGGACCCCTTCGGGAGCTAGATCAGCACTCGGGATGTCTCCAACTATCCCACCTGTGACCAGTGCAATCGGGCTGCAGCGTGTCCCGGAGGACCAAGTGGGAGCAAGTAAGGAGGCTCTTATCCAACTGAGGCTGATGAACGACAAGCTGAAGGAGGCACGTGATGCTGCCGAGGCGTTGGAGAAGAATGTCCGAGTAAGTACTCTTGTAAGTACCTTCTTTAGACAAAGTTTTTGCACGTTGTAGATGTTCTTGAAGTTCTGAGTAGGTTTGCATCTGGAGCCCACCCACTGGGTGGAGTCTTAGAGACTTCCGAATGTTATTCATAGGATATCTTGTAGTCATACTTGTCGAAGAGGATGCGGTGATGGTCCATGGACCAGAGCCTCTCAACATTGACCGTCGGGGTGTAGGCCCGTAGTTTTCCAATGGGAGCGAGCTTAGCGCACCCGCTGGGTGTAGTCCCCGAGGCTGCCGTCGACTGAAGCAGTCGGTGACAGTCTCAAAACCCGAATGAAGTAGAATTTGAATGATGAGATACTTGTCGAAGAGGATGCGGTGATGGTCCATGGACCAGAGCCTCTCGACATTGATAGTCGGGGTGTAGAACCTGTAGTTCTCCGGTGGGGGCGCGCTGAGCGCACCCACTAGGTGTAGTCCCTGAGGCTGTCGTCGACTGAAGCAGTCGGCGATAGTCTCAAAACCCGAATGAAGTAGAATCCGAATGATGAGATACTTGTCGAAGAGGATGCGGTGATGGTCCATGGACCAGAGCCTCTCAACGTTGACCGTCGGGGTGTAGAACCTGTAGTTCTCTGGTGGGGCGCGCTGAGCGCACCCACTGGGTGTAGTCCCTGAGGTTGCCGTCGACTGAAGCAGTCGGCGACAGTCTCAAAACCCGGATGAAGTAGAATCCGAATGATGAGATACTTGTCGAAGAGGATGCGGTGACGGTCCATGGACCAGAGCCTCTCGACGTTGACCGTCGGGGTGTAGAACTTGTAGTTCTCCGGTGGGGGCGCGTTGAGCGCACCTAGTGGGTGTAGTCCCCGAGGCTGCCGTCGACTGAAGCAGTCAGCAACAGTCTCAAAATCCGAATGCTATATGTCTTGATGTTTGACTGTTTTCACTGATTTTTCTTCGTTTTCTGCTGACAGGGTGTGTGTGAGCTCGGGACCCGTTATAACACCCTTGAGAAGGAAGTGCAGGAGCTGCGTCGCAGTTTGGAGACTAAGAAGACCAAGAGTACCCGTCTGGAACAAGAAAAGCGATCACTCGGAGGTAATCAAATCTTGACCGAGTACCTTTGGACTTAAAACTTTTCCCCGTCCGACTGAAAGTATTTCATCAGATGTACGTAGTGAGAACCTTCAACTTACTAAGAGGCTCCGGGCTTCTATTTCTATAGAGACCATGAAGGAGGCTTTGGAGAAGAAGGACCGAGAGCTGGAAACCGCTCAGAAGAAGGCCAGTCGGAATGCAAAGGAAGCTGAAGACAAGCTAAAATCTTTGGAGAAGTGGGAGGAGGACAAGAAAGATCTGGAGGAAGTTGCGAGGAGGAGCACTGTGAATACGGTTGAGGCTGAGGCGAAACTGAAGCAGGTCAAGTCGAAGAGACAGGAGCTGGAGAAGCTCATTGAGGACCACGCAACGAAATGAACGACAAGCTTAAAGGTACACATCAGAACAAACCGAGTTCTGAGTCATTTCAACTCAATTCTTCTCCTCTCTCAACTTGTTCCTCCCGAATGATTGCCAGATCTATGCTGGGATGTTGAGGAGGAGACCTCCAAAATCGACAAGGAGCTCGATCCGAGTGCTGGTCTTCTTCGTGACAGCTCGGCTCTTGCACTGCTTCGACTCGGTGACCACACTTCGGAGGCGGCTATCCTCCTCAACCGTTTACGCGAAGCGTCCAAGGAGATCGTCAAGGAAGTTGCCCCTGACGAAGAGCCCCCGAGTGACTTGGACGTCCTCATCAATCATCTGTGGGACATTTCGCGCCGAGTGCAGTTATGGAAGAAGTATGTGGCCCGAGCTGGGGCAGACATCGCCCTCTCCCTCGTCCGTGTGCATTGCAAGGGCGTGGACGAGGAGAAGCTGAAGGCGCTGAAGGTCGTCAACCGCAAGAATGCCAAGATAGAAGATTTCATGGAGACCTTCCTGTCGGCGGCCACTCGGATTGCAGAGGTTATCGACCTTGACAACTTCACTGACGCAGCATCCCCGTCATCGGCCGAGTGAATCTCAGAAAAACTTTTAAGCCATATTTGCCTCGGAATGCCGAGTGATTTCTGTATCCGTACATTTGCAGTGAACTTGTGGTCACAACTATCTACACTTTTGCTTTGAATTGCTTGACATTCGACTGCCTTTTATGTGATCGTTTTGAACGCTCGTCTTGATTTTGAACTTAGGCGAAACTAGGTTCGCGGCTAAGTCTCCGAGTGTGGATGATGTCCTCACTCGGAGTAGTTTTTAACTTAGGCGAAATCAGGTTCGCAGCTAAGCCCTCGAGTGTGGATGCTGTCCTCACTTGGAGTAGTTTTTAACTTAGGCGAAATCAGGTTCGCAGCTAAGCCCCCGAGTGTGGATGATGTCCTCACTCGGAGTAGTTTTTAACTTAGGCAAAATCAGGTTCGCTGCTAAGCCCCCGAGTGTGGATGATGTCCTCACTCGGAGTAGTTTTTAATTTAGGCGAAATCAGGTTCGCAGCTAAGCCCCCGAGTGTGGATGATGTCCTCACTCGGAGTAGTTTTTAAATTAGGCGAAATCAGGTTTGCAGCTAAGCCCCCGAGAGTGGATGATGTCCTCACTCGGAGTAGTTTTTAACTTAGGTGAAATCAGTTTCGCAGCTAAGCCCCCGAGTGTGGATGATGTCCTCACTCGGAGTAGTTTGCAACTTAGGCGAAATCAGGTTCGCAGCTAAGCTCCCGAGTGTGCATGATGTCCTCACTCGGCATAGTTTTTAACTTAGGCGAAATCAGGTTTGCAGCTAAGCCCCCGCGTGTGGATGATGTCCTCACTCGGAGTAGTTTTTAACTTAGGCGAAATCAGGTTCGCAGCTAAGCCCCCGAGTGTGGATGATGTCCTCACTCGGAGTAGTTTTTAACTTAAGCAAAATCAGGTTCGCAGGTAAGCCCCCGAGTGTGGATGATGTCCTCACTCAGAGTAGTTTTTAAATTAGGCAAAATCAGGTTCGTAGCTAAGCCCCCGAGTGTGGATGATGTCCTCACTCGGAGTAGTTTTTAACTTAGGCGAAATCAGGTTCGCAGCTAAGCCCCCGAATGTGGATGATGTCCTCACTCGGAGTCGTTTTTAACTTAGGCGAAATCAGGTTCGCAGCTAAGCCCCCGAGTGTGGATGATGTCCTCACTCGGAGTAGTTTTTAAATTAGGCGAAATCAGGTTCGCAGCTAAGCGCCCGAGAGTGGATGATGTCCTCACTCGGAGTAGTTTTTAACTTAGGTGGAATCAGGTTCGCAGCTAAGCCCCCGAGTGTGGATGATGTCCTCACTCGGAGTAGTTTGCAACTTAGGCGAAATCAGGTTCGCGGCTAAGTTTATCCCACGCACCCACTGGGGGTGAGGGAAACAAACAAAATGAAAAGGTTTTGACAAAGAATATGGAAAGCAAAGACTTTTATTCATCGAATTCACTCGGAAACTCATTATAGGAATGACAGAGTGTTCTTAAACTAAGTGTAGAACTTGCGGAGCAGGTCCGTGTTCCACGCTCGGGGCTCTTCAGCATCGGTATATACAATCGGTAAGCCCCATTGTTCAGGACTTTGGATATTGCGTAAGGCCCTTGCCACGGAGGCGCTAGCTTGTGAGGCTTCTTCTAATCCAATCGGAGAATGAGATCGCCTTCTTGAAAAGCACGCCTTCTGGCTTGTCTGTCATAAATACGCCTCAAGTCTTGCTAATACAGCGTCGACCTGATCAAGGCTAACTCTCTCTCTTCCTCTAAGAGGTCCAGACCATCCTGGCGTGCCACTTCTACTTCATCTTCATTGTAGAGCTCCACTCGGGGAGCGTTGTGACGAACGTCACTCGGTAGAACCGCCTCGGACCCGTATACCATAAAGAAAGGAGTACGATTGGTCGAACGATTCGGAGTCGTCCGAATGCCCCAGAGGACAGACGGTAATTCCTCCACCCAAGCACCAGTAGCAATTTTCAGATCCCTCATCAATCGGGGCTTCAATCCTTGGAGAATCATCCCATTAGCTCGTTCTGCTTGCCCATTCGACTGCGGGTGAGCTACGGAAGCGTAATTGACCCGAGTCCCTTGAGTGTAGCAAAACTCACGGAATTCATCCGAATCGAAATTATTCCCGTTATCAGTGATGATGTCGTGGGGAACTCCGAATCTGAAGATAATCTGCCGAATGAAACTAACTGCGGTACCTGCATCCAAGCTTTTGATGGGCTTCGCTTCGACCCACTTGGTGAACTTATCCACTGCAACCAACAGATGGGTAAACCCACTCGACCCTGTATGCAAGGGACCGACCATGTCGAGGCCCCACACAGCGAATGGCCAGGTGAGTGGGGTGGTCTTGAGTGCAGATGCAGGCTTGTGTCTCTGATTCTTAAAAAACTGACACCCAACACAGAGGTCAACCATGTCTTTAGCAGCTGCATTTGCTCAGGGCCAATAAAATCATGCATGAAACGCTTTTGCGACCAACGTCCGAGAGGACGCGTGATGACCACATGTTCCCGAATGGATTTTGTGCAAAATATGCAGCCCTTCCTCTGGGGATATGCACTTCTGTGCCACTCCTGTAGTGCTTTTCTTGTATAGATGTTCTCCCATCACTTCAAAGGATTTGGATCGTCGAAGGATCCGTTTGGCTTCTTCCTCATCTTCAGGGAGCTCTTGCCGGAGCAAGTAGGCTAAATAAGGTTGGTCCAGTCGGGAGTGATCACCAACATCTCTTGAACGAGATCCACTATAGCTGGAATGTCAACTTTGGTCGGATCAGAGGGTCCGACTGCTTGCGGGGGCTCTTCAGTAAAAGAATCTTCCTTAACTGAAGGAGAATGCAGATGTTCAAGGAATATGCCCTTTGGGACTACCCGCCGAGTAGATCCGATCTTAGCTAGGTCGTCAGCAACCTGGTTCTTCACTCGAGGTATATGGTGCAGTTCTAAGCCTTCAAAGTTCTTTTCCAACTTCTGACTGCATTACAATACCCAGTCATGGACGGACTTTGGATGTCCCATTCTTTCATCACCTAATTGACCACAAGGTCCGAGTCACCGAATATCATCAGGCGTCGGATACCGAGCGAGATAGCCATTCGGAGCCCATACAGGAGGGCTTCATACTCGGCCTCGTTGTTTGACGAGTCGAAATGGATTTGAAGGACGTAGCTCAAATGGTCTCCTCTGGGGAAAACAAGGACTACTCCAGCTCCAGACCCTTGAAGCATCTTTGATCCATCAAAAAACATGGTCCAGTGTTCAGGGACACTAGGAGTCGGTTGTTCTTGCTCAATCCATTCGGCTAAAAAGTCCACAAGTGCCTGAGACTTGATCGCCTTCTTGGCTTCAAACTTGATCTCCAACGGGAGGAGCTCAATTGCCCATTTGGCCACTCAGCCCATGGCGTCTCTGTTATGCAGGATCTCCGACGGGGGAGCATCGCTGATAACTGTGACCGAGTGTTCATGCAAACACTTCTGAATCATACGCATAAAAGTTGCCCTAGCATTCTTTAGACCGAATGGTATAGTGATGTAGCAAAAACACCCGAATGGGGTGATGAAAGCTGTTTTTATTTCATCTGGTCCATACATTCGGATCTGATGGTACCCGGAGTACGCATCTAAGAACGACAGGCGTTCACATCCGGCGGTAGAATCTACTATCTGATCTATGCGGGGAAGGGGAAAATGATCTTTCGGGCAGGCTCGATTAAGGTGCTTGAAGTCGATGCAGATCTGAAGGGACTTGTCCTTCTTGGGCACCAACACTGGGTTGGCCAGCCACTCGGAATGGAAGACTTCGCGAATGAATTCAGCGGCTAGGAGCCAAGCAATCTCTTCACCAATCGCCTTGCGCTTCTCTACAGAGGACCGGCGCAAATGCTCCTTGACTGGTTTAACTTTAGGATCGACTCGGAGTCGGTGCTCAGCCAGTCCCCTGGGAACCCTCGGCATGATAGGCGGCTTCCATGTGAAGATATCACAGTTCTCACGGAAGAACTGGATGAGCTCGGCTTCCTATTTTTTGCCGAGTGTTGTCAAGATGTTGGTCGGAGCCGCACTCGGATCGATGGGATGAACGTGAACCTACTTAGTTTCGCCGGCCGACTGGAAAGCGGATTCCGTCGCCGGTCGCTTGGACTTTAACAAGTCTGGAGCGTCCACTGCCTTCTTGTACCCGTCAAGTTCGACGGCGAGTATCTGCTCGTTTACGATTTTAGAGCCCTGCTGGAGGCACTCTTCGGCAACCTTCTGATCGCCGGTAACTGTGATCACACCATTCAGCCCTAGCATCTTAAGCTTAAGATACACGTAACATGGTCAGGCCATGAAACGCGCGTAGGCGGTCCTACCCAGGATCGCATGATACGCACTCCGAAAATCAACCACTTCGAACGTCAGGCGTTCCTTCCGAAAGTTCTTTTCTCCATCGAAGACGACGTCCAGAGCGATCTGACTGAGTGATTCGGCCTTCTTTCCACGAATGACCCCATGGAAATGCATGTTACTCTTACTCAGGCGGGACATCAAAATGCCCATTGCGCTGAGTGTATCTGCGTAAATTATGTTCAGCCCGCTGTCGCCGTCCATCAGAACTTTGCGCAGTCGGACTCCATTGACAGCCGGATCAAAAACCAGCGCCTGCCTCCCGGGGGTGGCTATGTGGGCTGGGTGATCAGACTGATCGAAAGTAACATGAGTTTTTGTCCAATTGAGGTGCTTGACGATTACCGGAGCCACCAAGTTAACCTCCCAATTGATGACCTTCAATCGGCTCTTACTTTCGACATCCGCGAAGATCATGTTCAGGACTTTGTCGATGTGAGGATACTCGGAATCGCAGTCGCCCTCTTCATCATCGTCCTTTTCTGTAGAGGCCTCCTTACCCATCTCATGCTTGAGCATACGGCACTCCCGAGTGGTGTGCTTTGGGTAAATGAGGTTGCCTTCCTCATCCTTTTTAGTCTGAATAGCACAGGGCTGGTCCAGCACTTCAGAATTGTACTCGGGCTTCTTTTTGTTAGCCCAATCTTTCTTCTTGTTCTTTTTGGGCTTCGGCTTCCCCTGACCAGGAACCGCAGCCACTTCGGCCTTTCCCGTAGGATCAGCTTTCCGTTTCTGCTTCTTGCCTGCATTCCCTGCCGATTGAGGGGCATCGCCAGCTCGCCCTTTGCCGCTGCGGAGGCGGTCTTCCTCTTTGCCATTGGCGTATTTATTGGCAATCTCCATGGCCCGACTGAGAGACAGATCTCCCGATCGGCCAAACTTGAGGATGAGCTCCCAATACCGAGTGCTTGCCTTGAAGGCTCACACGGCCTGGTGCTCGGTGACATTCTCGACAGTGTTGTGCAGAGTGGTCCATCTCTATATGTACTCTCGGAGAGTTTCATTGCTCTTCTGGACGCAATGTTGCAACTCTGTCAATCCACATGGACGCTTGTAAGTGCCCTCGAACGTCTTGATGAACACCTGCGCCAGGTCCTCCCAGCAATAGATGCTGCTAGAAGGTAACTGGTTCAACCATGCCCGAGCAGATCCTTCCAGCATGAGGGGAAGATGCTTCATTGCCACTGTCGTCGTTTTCTCACGACAGATGCCATGGGGTGGCTTATCGAGAGTGGTTGGGGCCGAAGGACGCCGACGGGCTCCGGGAGCGGGATTAGGCACATGGGGTGGTAGACACACGATGTACCCAGGTTCAGGGCCCTCCGTGGGAGGTAATACCCCTAGTCCTGCTGGTCTAGTTGGATTGGGAGAGGTGTTACAATGATGCTCCTTGAGCTGTTTGTCTGGAGGTAGAAGAAGAAGCAGCCGGCTCCTCTACCCCTGCTATGTGTGAGTGAGAGAGAGGGTTGAATGCCTTCGTGCGTGTCCTCTTTTTCTGCTACATGGGAGCTCCGGGGGGTTTTATAGGCCAACCCCCCGGTGTACAGTATCCTTAAGGTATTACAGGGGGGACCTGGCTGGCAGCCTCTCCAGCCGGCCAGGGGGCCCGCCGGTTGGGTCGTCTCGTCTCCCGTAGGGCCCGCCGGCTCTGCGGTCCCATCGCCAGCTGGGGCCCGTCAGCTGGCTCTCCTATTGGTCCGCGCTTACCTGCCGCGGCACGGGCCACCGCGCCCGGCGTCGTCTTGTGCCAGCCGGCCGAAGTCAGCGGTACGGCCGGCGACGCTGTAGCCACGCCGGGGCAGGTAACGGAGTGGACGGCGGCGCAGAGGTACTGTGGCTCCGCCGGGTCCCAATCAGTCCTCAGTCAGCGGTACGGTCAGCCGGACTATAGCCATGCGTGTCCGTGCGTCAGCATCCGTTGTAGCTACATCGAAGTTCGTTGTGGGGGTCGCGTCTTCTCAGCGTACCCGGCCGCAGTAGGAAGGGATGGGTACCTGCCCGCCCGGAGGTCAGCGGGAGAGCTAGTCGCGTAGCGGCCAGGCGTGCCGGGCCGGGGGCCAGACGGCCGGCATCCGTTCAGCCGGCCGTGGGCCAGCCGGCCAGGGGACCAACCGGCACCTCACTGTCGGTCGCGGGCCAGCCGGCCAGAGAGGCAGCCAGCCACAGACCAGCCGGCCGTATAGTTTTTGCTTCGAGGAGGAGCCGAAACTACCTCCCTTCGGCATACCCAGGGGTAATAACCCCGTCAGTAGTCCCCGAAGCCGGCGGGGGCCCACGTCCGCCTGAAGAGGGGCAACCGGCGGTTTCATCTGGCCACGCCCGCCGGTCGTGCCGCGCCGGCCATCGCCTCCGACGCCTCGGGTCCCGTCGCGCTGGTTCGAGCCTCGTGCCGGGCCGCAACGCGCCACGTGGGGCGTAATGATGTCATGGGCCCCGCGCCTGAGGCCCGACGGGACGCCTTCCCGGGCCTAGTGCGATAGGCCGCGGGCCTAGCCTGGTAGGCCTCAGGCCGCAGGCCGGGATCCTCTGCGCCTGGACGCCAGCGGCCACGGCACACGATGCTCACGTCCCGCGGGTTTCCCGGGGGAGTGGGCGCAGTTAATCCCCGCGTCCCCCGGGCGCCGCCCCGTGTTTATAAGGGGAGGGGGAGGGGCGGAGGCAGCTCACGCGCCCCTCTCCCCTTCGTCTCCCTTCGTCTTCCTTCTCTCGTGCCGTTCGTTGCTTCAGTTCGCGTCGCTGCGCCGCCCACCTTCTTCCCCGCGCTCGGTCGCCGCGGATATAGCTGACAGACCCTCCGGCAGCTGGGACGGGTCAATCATCACCGATGGGGACATCGCGCGCCTCCTCCGCGCCCGGATGCTGCCGTCGGAGGACCGCGTCACTGCCCGTCCGTCGGGCGGCGAGGTGACGCCCGAGCCCCAGGAGGGGGAGTTCGTGGTTTTCGCCTGGCATTTCTCGCGCGGCTTCGGATTGCCGGTGAGCCAATTCTGTCACTACTTCATGGATACATTCGATCTTCAGCCGCACCACCTCGGCCCCAACTCCGTCCTTCAGCTCTCGAGCTTCGTGACGCTCTGCGAGGGCTATCTCGGCCTCCTCCCCTTCGTGGAGTTGTGGAGGAAGCTCTTCTACCTCAAGGGCCTGAGGAACTAGGACGAGCCGTACGCCTGCGGGGATGCGGTGATATGCGTCCGGGGCCCTTTGTTCCCCCGCATCAAACTCATCGAATCCGTCAAGGGGTGGCACCAGACGTTCTTCTACGTGAAGAACGTCGACCCGGCGCGGGACTACATCCGGCTGCCGGCCTTCGTTAATGCCCCGTCCTCCGGGATCAACTGGACGGGCGACGGGCCATTTGCGGACGTCGCCGCGGAGCTGGCCCGGCTCAAGACACTGAAAGCCGGCGAGGGGCTGGTCGCGGCCGATCTGGTGGCCGCCTTTATCGACCGCCGGGTGCTGCCTCTGCAGCAGAGGCCGCACCGGATCTGCGACATGTCGGGCCGGCGGGACCCCTGCCGTTTGTCCACCTTCGACCAGTCGCCGTCCCAGGTGGCGAAGCGGGTGAACGCCATCACCAATTTCAAGCTGGCGCCGGGGACTTGGAGGTTTGGCAAGCTACCGTACAGCCGGCACGACCCGGCGCCCCTGGTATGCCCTGCCGTGGTAACTTTCTCCCCTCTTTGACTCTTCGGCCGGTCCCTCCCATCTCACATTCCATGCTGACCGCAGCACTCCGTGCAATAGAACACGCCGGACGGCCCGCACCCCCAGGTTTTCCAGGCGGAGCGTGCCGAGTCTGACCCGGAGGACTCCGTGCAATAGAACACGCCGGGGGCGGCGTCGAAGAGGGGGCCGATTCCTCGGGAGAGGTCGAGGCGGTCGTCGCGATGGGAGACCCGGGAGCCGGCGGGTCCAGAGCGGCTGGTGAGTTCCCCTCCGGACCCTCCATCAAAGATTGGACTGACGAAGATGATGTGCGGATCCTGGACGCGCCACCCCCCGCAGCTCGGCGGGAGACATGCGGACGGAGCGAGGAGCGCCGGCTTGTGGTCAGACGGCCGAGGCTTCACGCCGGGAGACGAGGCTGGCCGCGGGGCAGCCGTCAACCCAGCCACCGGCTCGCAAGAGAGCGCGAGCGGCCGCCGTGAAGCCGCCGACCCGGGCCAAGCGGGTCCTGCCCGTTGTCGCCGGGTAAGTGCTTTTTCTGGACTTTTACTGGTTTTCTGGTTTGGCGAGCCGGCGAGCGCCTGAGGCTCTATTTCTCTGTCTGCTCCAGCGACGCCATCGAGCTCCATGATACGGAGTCGACTGCCGGCCCGACGGATGCCGCGACCCTGCAGGCGCGGGAGCCTGTGGCCACGGCGCGGGAAGAGAAGAGGTGGCTTGCGGAGGTGTTGGCTGCGAAGGCGGGGGCGAAGGGCGCGCCCTCGCGCTCGGGGGCCTCGAGCGGCGCGAGGCGGAGGTGGTCCGCCGACCCAGAGCGTGCGACGGACTCCGCTGCGGAGTCGACGCGGAGGTCAAGGCCTTCGTCGATCGAGCCGCAAGAGCCGGTCGTGGAGACGTCCGGGGCTCCACCCGTGACGGAGGTGATCCAGCCGGCAGGAGCGACCTCCGAGCCGGCTGCGGAAACGGCGTAGCGGGGGGAGGCGGTGGTGACCCCTCCCGCCATCGAGCCGGCCGCGGGCGGCGATCCCGTTGCCCCGGCTGCGCCGGAGGCACCCGCCGATGGGAGGAGTGAGCCGGCCCTGCCGGTAGTCGAGCCGGTCCGGCAAGTGGCGGAGCCGGTGGTGCCGGTCGTGGAGGGGCCCGAGGCCGGCTCCCGTGCCTTGGTGGTCACCGCCAGCCCTCCACCGGCTGCTGCTGTCGTGGACGCCGGGTCGAGCGGCGGGTCGAGCCGGTCGGCGCGGACCATGCTGGACGTGATCCGGGACTGGGAGGCGCCGGCCCTCGTCATGGCCGCTCCGGCCCCGCCAGCCGGCGCCCCGGCCCTCGTGCCTGGGAAGCCCGGCCGCATCATGGCGCACTGCCGTGAGGGGATGGCCCGGTTCGCGGAGGCTGCCGAGAGCAACTTTCGGCGCGTGGAGGCGGCGGTGGAGGTAAGACTCTTCTGTCCTGTGTTGAATTATCAGTGGGGGCGCGCGAGCGCACCCACTGGGTGTAGCCCCCGAGATTCGGGCCGGCTGCGCGGCTGCGTGGCAGCCGGGCTGGATCTAACCCTTTCTTGCTCGTCTCACTTTGGTCTCGTGGCGCGGGCAGGCCGAGAACGCCAGGCGGCAGGAGCTTTTCAATGAGGCGGTCCGCATCCACAACCGCGGCAAGGCTGGCTACTACCGGGTCCAAGAGGAGTTGAAGAGAGCGCAAGGTACACCTATTCCAGTGGGGGCGCACGAGCGCACCCACTGGGTGTAGCCCCCGAGAGTCGGGCCGGCTGCGCGGCAGCCAGTCCGGGTCTTCTGCTTTTGAGTGGCTTATGCTTGGTTTTTTATGTAGAGGAGCTGGTCCCGATCCGGCAGAAAAGGGATGAGTTGTCCTCCGAGCGGGACCGGCTGGGGCAGGAGCTCCAGACGGCCACGTCGGAGCGAGGCCGGCTGGGGCAGGAGCTCCAGACGGCCACGTCGGAGCGGGAGCGCCTGACCGCGGAGCTGCAGCGGGAGGTGGCGTCCCGGGAGGACGCCGTCAAGCAGGCGGCCGAAGCCACCCAGCGGGCCGCCGCTCTTCAGGTTGAGGTGGATCGCCTCAAGGGGGATCTCGAGAAGTGCGGGGTTGCCCTTGCTCATGCGGAGGAGGCGCTGGAGAGGGAGAAGAGTGCGGGCCTCCAGTTCGCCCTCGAGATGGACGAGGCTTTCCAGAGTAAGCTTTGTTTGAATCTTTTCTTCCTTCGCCGACTGCTTTCGACCTGCTTTCGTCTTATTCGTTGATTCTCCTCTCTCCCCAGACCGGTTCCCGGAGACCCAGCGCTGCGCTGAGCAGGCTGTGGCGGATCACCGGGAGTGCCTGCGGTGGCGTGGGCAGGAGATCGAGGAGCACGCCGGCTGGGACGTGCCGGAGCTTGCGCTGGCCGTCGAGAACCGGCTGCTTCACGTCCGGCGCTGCATGGACCGGCTCCTCACGGCCGGCAAGGAGGTGATTGCGGCCCTCTGGCCGGGTCGTGGAGCCCCGGAGGGCCGCGTGGCGCTGTGGCTGGAGAACGCGGTGGCCCGGCTCGGTGTCTGGAAGGAGTCGGCGGCTCGGGCCGGGGCGCAGATGGCTCTCCGGTTCGTTACGTCGTGGTACACCAGCATCAACCTGGACCGGCTGGCCACGATGCGCGAGGTCCCCAAGGCAGAGCGGCTCGCCCGCGAGAATGCCCTCGTCCGCCGGGCCAACGAGCTGGCCTCGTATGTCGACCCGGACGTTCTCCTGCCGGCGCTTGGTGAAGACGGCGAGCCGGTTGCCGAAGACTCCTTTGGCAATACTCAGGGCCCCGAGGACGACGAGGTTGCTGACGATAGCACCGATTCCAGCACCGGCAGCGACACCGAGGCCACGGAGACCACGGAGGCAGATCCGAAGGCCGCGGCTTCCCCTGGGCGAACTGTTGAGCCGGGCGGCGACGCCCCGGCAGTATGAGCGATCCTGCGCGCTTCGTTCCTTTTTCTTTTGCCAACAAACTCGTTTATTTAAGAAGACGCATTTCCACCCACTCGGGGTGTATTGTAATGAACCCTTGGCCGGCGGCCTTTTGTTTATGACTCTGTTTGATGTTTAAAGCATTTGCGTGCCGGCTCCTCCCTTGCCCCTTTGCCTTTCGACTCGTATTTCTCGCACAGGTTCCTTCCGGCTTCCGCCCCGCCTGTCAGCCAGCCGGGAGCCGGTCTGGGACAGGGACGGGGCTTCGTCCTTAGGGAAAACGTGCGGTCCTTAGAGTCGTCCGGCTAGGGTTGGGGCGAGCCGGCAGAGGCGGTTTTTTAAAGGAATACGGCCGGGTTGGGCCTGCCCGACTGCCACTCTTTAGGAGGCGTTCACGTGGTAAGTGCTTTTTTACCCCGTGGTTCCGCCAGCCAGACAGCCGAGGGCCGGTCTAAGACTGGGTAGGGAGGGTAGGAAAAGGTTGCTTGCCCACGCTACTTGTTTGCTTTAGAGAAGAGCCGGCGAGCCCCCGGGCCAGGGACCCGGACCCGGGAGCCCTACCTAAGAGGATGACAAGCCTTCGAAGGAAATGAAAAGTGGGCATGCCCCAAGTGCCGGCTTGGGGCCCCCATTGCATTCATAAGGGAAGATACATACATACATGGGTTTTTTTCTTAACAGTAGAACGGTCGGAGGAGTGCTGCGTTCCATGGGCGTTCCATTTCTTCACCAGAGGCATCTCTTTTGCGCTTCTGTGATTTCTGGGCATCTATCAGGTAGTATGCGTTGTTGTGCAACGCCTTACTGACGATGAACGGGCCCTCCCATGGGGAGGATAGCTTGTGCTGGCCAGCGGTTCACTGGATCCGTCTGAGCACCAAGTCCCCCTCGCGGAAGGAGAGGGGCCGGATCCGCTTGCTGTGGTAGTGCCGGAGCTTCTGCTGGTAGATGGCCGTCCGGCTCAGAGCCAGCTCGCGTGCTTCTTCGAGTAGGTCGACGCCGTCTTCTCTTGCTTCCTTCGCGTCCTTCTCCGTGTACAGGGCGACCCGAGGCGAATCGAACTTGACGTCCGTGGGGATGATCGCCTCGGACCCGTAAACGAGAAAGAAAGGGGTGTAGCCGGTCGACCGGTTAGGAGTGGTCCTGAGGCTCCAGAGGACTGCCGGCAGCTCGTCGACCCAGTAGCCGGCTAACCGTACGAGGGGAGCCACGAGCCGAGGCTTGAGGCCGGCTAGGATCAAGCCGTTTGCCCTCTCAGCCTGGCCGTTTGACTATGGGTGGGCCACCGACGCGAGGTCGAGCCGGATGCCCTCCTGGGAGCAGAAGCGCGCCATCGCGCCTTTGGCGAAATTCGTTCCGTTGTCGGTGATGATGCTATGGGGGACATCGTAACGGACCGTGACATCCTTGATGAACCGGACGGCCGTGGGGCCATCCAGTTTCTTGATGGGTCTGGCCTCGATCCACTTGGTGAACTTGTCGACAGCCACCAGCAGATGCGTCATGCCGCCTCGGGTGGTCTTGAAGGGGCCTACCATGTCCAGCCCCCAGACGGCAAAGGGCCACGAAAGTGGGATGGTCTGGAGGGTTGTGGCCGGCAGGTGGCTCTGCGTGCTGAAGCGTTGACACCCCTCGCATTTGTCGACCAGTCGCTTGGCCTCCTCCAAGGCCGTCGGCCAGTAGAAGCCGTGGCGGAAAGCCTTGGCCACCAGGGTTCTAGAGGCGGCGTGGTCTGCCGGGCCTTGTCTTCGTCGGGAGGGAGCTCGCCGCGCAGTAGGAAAGCGAGGATGGTCTGTGCCCATGAGGGGGCCGAGACGGGGGTCGGCTCGAGCTCGAGTGGGACGCCGGGGGGAACCGAAGCCGGCCCGTCAGTCCCCGGGACCGGCCCGCCAGTCTCCGGGGCTGGCCCGCCAGCCCCCGAGACCGGGACAGCGGGGAGCGTGGCGAACGCCGTTAGGACGGCCGTAGGGACAGAACCGGCCGCCGCGGGGGTGCCGGGCGCCGGAGCCGGCGGAGTTGGTGCCGCTGCTGGGGCTGTTGGGGCCGGCGAGGCGGCCGGAGCCGGCGGTGCCGGCAGAGCTGCCGGAGCAGCCGGTACGAAGATGGACTCCGATTCGGGGGAAGGCTTGATCGAATGCTTGAGCAGCCATTCGAGGGAGACGCCGGCTGAGATGGCCTGCCGGGTGGAGCCGATTTTTGCCAATGTATCGGCCGCCTCGTTGTACGCTCGGGGGACGTGGTGGAATTCACAGCCCTCGAAGGAGCCGGTGAGCTGCTAGACGAGGAAGCGATAGCTGGCCATGTTGGCGTCCCTGGCGTCCCATTCGCCAGAGACCTGCTGCACCACGAGGTCGGAGTCGCCAAAGCAGATGATGCGCTGGATTCCGATCTCCTTGGCGAGCCGGAGGCCGTGGATGAGTGCCTCGTACTCGGCGATGTTGTTGGAGGCGGTGAAGTGGATCTGGAGCGCGTACTTGAGCTGGTCCCCCTTAGGGGACGACAGGACGATGCCAGCTCCCAAGCCGGTTCGCATTTTCGAGCCGTCGAAGTGCATGCGCCAATGCGTGGAGTCCGGGGGAGGCGGCACGAACTGGGTCTCGGTCCAGTCGACGAGGAAATCCGCCATGGTCTGTGATTTGATGGTGGTGCGCGGCTCGTACCGGATCTCGTGGTCAGCGAGGGCGATGGCCCACTTGGTGATCCGGCCGGTGCCGTCCCGGCCGCTCATGATCTCGCCGAGCGGGGCCGTGCTCACCACGGTGATGGTGTGCTCCTGGAAGTACTACTTGACCTTCTGGGCGGCGAAGTATATGTCGTAGCACATTTTCTGGTAGTGGGGGTAGTTCTGCTTGGAGGCGGATAGGACCTCGCTGAGGTAGTAGACAGGGCGCTGGACCGGCAGCGTTTTTCCCTCTTCCGGCCGCTCCACCACCAACACGACGTTGACCACGCGGGTGGTGGCCACGATGTGCGCGAGGATCGGCTCCTTCTCGGCCGGCGCCGCCAGGATGGGGGCGCTGGAGAGCGCGCGCTTGAGGTCGCGGAACGCCGCGTCCGCCTGGTCGTTCCACTCGAACTTGGGTGGCTTCCTCATGAGCTGGTAAAGAGGCAGCGCCTTCTCGCCCAGCCGGTTGATGAACCGGCTAAGAGAGGCAAGACAGCCGGCGAACTTCTGAATGTCGACGAGCTTGGCCGGCTTGTGCATGCGCTCGATGGCTCTGATCTTCTCCGGGTTAGCTTCAATGCCGCGGGCGGACACGAAGAAACCCAGGAGCTGGCCGGCTGGCACGCCAAACACGCACTTCTCCGGGTTTAGCTTGATCTTGTATTCGCGCAGGTTGGCGAAGGTCTCCCGGAGATCGTCGAGGAGGCTGAAATGCTTCTTGGTCTTGACGACGATGTCGTCCACGTAGACGTGGACGTTTCTGCCGATCTGCGGCAGGAGGCACTTCTGCATGCAGCGCTGGAAGGTAGCGCCTGCATTCTTCAGGCCGAAGGACATGGTGATGTAACAGTAGGCCCCGAAGGGGGTAATGAAGGAGGTCTTCAGCCGGTCGGCCGGGTCCAGTTTGATCTGGTGGTAGCCTGAGTAGGCGTCCAGAAAAGACAGCAGGTCGCAGCCGGCCGTGGAGTCGATAACTTGATCGATCCGTGGCAGGGCGAACGGGTCTTTGGGACATGCCTTGTTCAGGCTCGTGTAGTCGATACACATGCACCACGTCTTGTTTTTCTTCAACACCAGGACTGGGTTGGCCAGCCAGTCCGGGTGGAACACTTCCATGATGAAGCCGGCTGCGAGCAGCCGGGCGATCTCTTCTCCTATGGTACGCCGCTTCTCCTCGGAGAAACGGCGCAGGGGTTGCTTGACCGGCTTTGCATCCGGCCGCACATGAAGTTTGTGCTCGGCGAACTTCCTCGGTATACCCGGCATGTCTTTTGGAGACCATGCAAAGATGTCCTGATTCTCACGGAGGAAGTCGACGAGCTCGCCTTCCTATTTGCTGCTGAGGTTGGCGCCGATGGTGACACACTTCTTGGGGTTGGCCGGGTCGAGCGGCACCTGCCTGGTGTCTTTGGACGGCTGGAATGACGCTTCGCCAGTTGTTTGGGACGGGGGAGCCGGCACGGCCGGCACGTTGGAGGCGTGCACCACGAGCCGGTCGAGCTGCCGCTTCTCCTCCGCTATCTCCAGGGCCTCAGCCAGCCGGCTGCCGTCACGAGCGCACTCGATCGACATCTTATAGTTGCCGGTGATGGTGATGATGCCCTTGAGGCCCGGCATCTTGAGCTTGAGGTAGGCGTAATAGGGGACCGCCATGAATTTGACGAGGGCCGGCCTGCCAAGCAACGCGTGGTAGGGACTGTCGAGGTCCACCACCTCGAACCATATCGGTTCGCGGCGAAAATGGCTCTGGTCGCCGAAGAGGACGTCGAGCTCGATCTTGCCGATGGGGGTGCAGGACTTTCCCGGCACGATGCCGTGGAAGACCGTATGGCTTGTTTGCAGGTCTTTCTCCTTGAGCCCTAGCTTGATCATCGTGTCGTGATAGAGGATGTTGATGCTGCTGCCTCCGTTGACCAACACCCGCGAGAAACGGCAGGTGCGCCTCTCGGAGACGATGGTTGGGTCGAGGACGAGGGCGTGGCTGCCCAGGTTTGGCATCATGGCCGGGTGGTCCGCCCGGCTCCAGGTGACCGGCTTCTCGGACCAGTGCATGAACTGGGGGACCGAGGGGGCGACGGCGTTCACCTCGTGCCGGCGCTGGCGCACGCTGTGTTTGTCGGTTGCTTCACTGGTGAAGACAACGTAGGACCCGTCCTGGCGAGGGAACTGGTCGTGGAGGCGGCCGTCATTGGCTGCCGGAGCCGGAGCAGGCGGCGTGGCCTGGGCTGGAGCCGGCTCGCGGGGAGCCAGAGGCGGAGGGGCCGGGAGGCCCTCGCCCCAGGCCAGCCGCTGGGAGAAGCGGCACTGCCGGAGCGTATGGGTGGCCGGCTTGGCCCCGGAGTGGTGCTTGCAGGGTAGGTCGAGCATCTGCTCGAAGGTGAGCTTGGGCTGCCAGGCGGCCTTGCCGGTGCGCTGGCGCTGGCTGGGGGCCTGGGCAGCCGGCTGCTCTTCCTCGATAGTGGCGACCTGCCGGCTCCCGTAGTGGGGATCCGGCTGGTCGGACTTGCGTTTTTGTTCTGCTGCTGCCGGTTGTCGGCGGCCGCCCGCGGCGCGGCGGGTGGCGGAGTCGGCTTGGCTGGCGTGGCGACCTTCATCCGCATGGCGGAGTCGGCCATGGCGTATTTGTCAGCCTTGGCCATTAGGTCTGCCAGGGTGGCCGGCTCGGAGCACAGGAGCTTGTGCTTGAGGTGAGTGCCGTCGCGGCAACCCTCGATGAAGTACTGGATGGCTTGCACCTCGTGCACCCCCTCGCAGGAGTTGCGAAGCTCGGTCTAGTGCGTGAGGTAATCTCGGAGGGGCTCCTCCGGCCCCTGAACGCACATGGCCAGCTCGCGGGGCCGGCAAGGCCGTTTGTAGGTGCCGGTGAAGTTGCGGACGAATGCTTCCTCGAAGTCCGTCCAGGTGTTGATGCTGCCGGTCGACAGGCTGTTAAGCCAGGTCCGGGCCGAGCCGGTTAGCATTAGGGGGGCGTAGCGCACGGCCACGCGCTTGTTCCCCCTGGCGATGCCGACTGCGGTGGTGTAGTCAACCAGCCAGTCCTCTGGCTTGGCGGAGCCGCTGTACTTCGGGGTGTCGCGTGGGAATGTGAAGCCGGCCGGAAACGGCTCGTTGCGAATCTGGGGGCCGAAGCATGCAGGGCCGATCGAGCCCTCCTCCTCGAGGAGGGCCGACTGCGCCAGCCGCTCGATGCGGGTCCGCGCGTCGTTCTCGCTCTGTGGGACATGTGGGCCGAGCCGAGCGGCGAGCTCGGGGCGAACAGTTGGGGCAGGAGAGCGGGCACGCTCCTGCCGCGGAGGCGGGGTATGGTCCCGGCTGCGTCAGCTGCCGCCAGCCGGCGCCTCGTTGCGGTGGTTGTTGTCAGCCGGATTGTTGCTGCGCCGGCTATTCACGGCCGGCTGCTCGTTCCCGCGCAGCTGTGAACGCCGAACGTGGCTTCCCTCGGCCCGCCGGCCGGAGGGGTGAGGGGAACTAGAGTGCTGGGCCGGCTGACGGTTAACGGCCCCAGTGCCCACGCCCTCGGGACGGGGAACCTCGGAAACGGCCCCGCCGGGGGTGAGGCCGGCTTGTTGCGCGTTGGCGGTGTCGATAAGATCCTTGATGTGTCGCTCGCGTGCGGCGCGCTCCTCGCCCACCAAAGTAGCCAGGTCCTCGTAGGCTACCTTGGCAGCCCGCAGGTTAGCCGCGGGGGTGTCGTAGACGGGCAGGCGGCCGCTGAGGATTTCCGCGACCACGCGGCCGCGGTTGCGGACGTCACCGCGCCGGCTGGGCTCGTTGCCGGCGGGGCTGAGGCCGTAGGCAGAGTTATACTCGCGCTGCGCGGACTCCATCTGGCGCTTGGTGGCGGCAAGCATGGTTGCCTCATCGAACAGCAGCCGGCGAGTGGCCTCCAGCTCGGCCGTAGCCGTAGCTGGGTTCGTCGTCGGTGCAACGGGGGTGCTGAGGCCCCGAAGCGCGGCGCCGAGGGGGTCGGAGGTGCCGGCGCGAGCGGCCGCGGTGGCCGCGTCCGCCTCCGCCCTGGCACGGCCGGAGGTCGTGGATGAGCCGGTGGCCATCACCCCCACTCGGACGCGGGAGTTGCCGGCCTCGCCCGAGGCGAGCGCGCCTACGGACGAGGGCGGGTCAAGGCAGTCGAGCACCTGGCTAGGGTACTCGTCGGCAGCTGGCGCGTCGGCGAGGCTCTGCTTACCGAGACGCTCGGCGAGCGCGGCGGCGTCGAGCGCGAGGTCGCGGCCGAGGCGCTCATCGGAGAGGTCGGCCGCGTCGCCCGCAGGACCTGCCGGAGCAAGCCCCACGAACATGCAGTTCCGCCCGGACGCGGGGCGGCCGAGGGAGGTGGTGAAGGGTCCCGCCCGGAGCGTGACTCCGGTCGACGCCGCGTTGGGCCCCACGGTGGGTGCCAACTGTCGTCGTTTTCTCACGACAGATGCCATGGGGTGGCTTATCGAGAGTGGTTGGGGCCGAAGGACGCCGACGGGCTCCGGGAGCGGGATTAGGCACATGGGGTGGTAGACACACGATGTACCCAGGTTCAGGGCCCTCCGTGGAAGGTAATACCCCTAGTCCTGCTGGTCTAGTTGGATTGGGAGAGGTGTTACAATGATGCTCCTTGAGCTGTTTGTCTGGAGGTAGAAGAAGGAGCAGCCGGCTCCTCTTCCCCTGCTATGTGTGAGTGAGAGAGAGGGTCGAATGCCTTCGTGTGTGTCCTCTTTTTCTGCTACATGGGGGCTCCGGGGGGTTTTATAGGCCAACCCCCCGGTGTACAGTATCCTCAAGGTATTACAGGGGGGACCTGGCTGGCAGCCTCTCCAGCCGGCCAAGGGGCCCGCCGGTTGGGTCGTCTCGTCGCCCGTAGGGCCCGCCGGCTGTGCGGTCCCATCGCTAGCTGGGGCCCGTCAGCCGGCTCTCCTATTGGTCCGCGCTTACCTGTCGCGGCACGGGCCACCCCACCCGGCATCGTCTTGTGCCAGCCAGCCGAAGTCAGCGGTACGGCCGGCGACGATGTAGCCACGCCGGGGCAGGTAATGGAGTGGATGGCGGCGCAGAGGTACTGTGGCTCCGCCGGGTCCCAATCAGTCCTCAGTCAGCGGTACGGTCAGCCGGACTGTAGCCATGCGCGTCCGTGCGTCAGCGTCCGCTGTAGCTACATCAAAGTTCGTCGTGGGGGTCACGTCTTGTCAGCGTACCCGGCCGCAATAGGAGGGACGGGTACCTGCCCGCCCGGAGGTCAGCGGGCGAGCTAGTCGCGTAGCGGCCAGGCGTGCCGGGCCGGGGGCCAGACGGCCGGCATCCATCTAGCCGGCCGTGGGCCAGCCGACCAGGGGACCAGCCGGCACCTCACTGCCGGTCGCGGGCCAGCCGGCCAGAGAGGCAGCCGGCCACAGACCAGCCGGCCGTATAGTTTTTGCTTCTGGGAGGAGCCGAAACTACCTCCCTTCGGCATACCCAGGGGTAATAACCCCGTCAGCCACGAAGTCATCACCGCCTCCAATCTGAACTGCCACTCGGTAGTCTTCAAGGCAAGTTTCAGGCTTGGATTCGCCATTGAACTTCCCGATCCTCGTCGCCAACCTGTAGTTGGGAGGAATCTCAGCCTCTCGGGTGTATCTGTAGAAGCACTCGAGACCTGATGTCCCCCATCCACTCACTCGGTCCTTGAGCACTCGGCTTTTATCCACCAATCTCTAAGTGATGGTAGACCTGGCATTGAGCAGTGGGGGCATCGTCCTGCTTCCTCGTAACCTCTGGGGCGAGGGGGAGTCCGATTGTGGTCTTCTCTATGAGGACGACCGTCGTCAAAGGGGCGCTTGCCGTGTGAACCACCCCTCGGAGGGGGCGTCCGACTGACGTCATGATCATCAGTCCAATACCCTCCGTGCCGGACTCTCGGAGGACGAGGAGAGTACCGGTGCTTCCCATAGGCATGTGGACTGTGTGCAGACTGTACAGTGTCATCCCAAAAGGACTTGTTGTAAACGCGCTGATTCGACTGGGACACTTCTGCATTCTGCCTCATCGCCGTCTTCAACAGAGTCTGGATCTGCCGAATGCCTTCTCCTGCCGCAGAACCGGACGGCTGAATGGATTCAGCTATCCAAGTGGCTGCAGCTAGATTCTCTATAGGAGTTCGCATCACTGGGATCTTGGGCGGCTTGTCACTCGGGATCGGCCGCCGCCTGGCGTAACTGGAGCTCGGTTGCTCCTTCGCTGCATGTTCCTCGAGTGCTCGCTGGAGCCTCTCCAAACGCTCACGTTCAGCCAAGGTGGCCTGACGCGTGGCCTCCAAGGCTATCTCCTCGGGTGACGTTCCCGTGATAGGGATAAGAAGGATTTCGCCGTCCCTCCTTCTCCTCTCTTCCCGCTGCTCCCGAGGGAGAGGCTGCGGAAAATAACCATCGAAACGACCATCGCCGAGATGATCTCCGCCTCGTTTCGGTCAAGAGAACCACCCACCGAGTACCCAGGGGGGCCATGATCGGTGGAGTGTGCCATCAGTATCTCAGCAGCGTTTCCGCTGCTTTCACACTCGGATTCATCGAACAACTCGTCGCTCGATGAGGGAGACAAGCTGAGGGTAGGCTCGTTGGAGTCAAACACCGCAACCTGCTCGGAGGCAGGCTACCGCGCCATGACGTGCTTGAGCCACCGCTGCAACCGCGAGCGTCCGGAACGCTTGCGGTGGCCGGAGGTCGAACGGATTGATCCCGAGCCGTACGGCTCCGACGATTGTCGTAGGAGAACCCCTTGTGCCGCCGCGCTGAAATGCACAGCCCCGCGGGTGGGGAACGCATCCGGGTCCAGTGGCGCATCGTGCAGCCAAGCTGAACCGTCGGCGACAAAGCGAAGGCTGACGAAGAGGATCTCACCACCGAGTGCCAACATGATGGCCGAAAAAAGAAAGGAATCTCACTTGCACTGGAGTTTGCTAGAACTGCCGCCCCAAGGTGGGCGCCAACTGTCGTGGGAGTAATCCAGACAATAGTACTAGGGGTACGAATGAGTAAGGCGAAGCCTAGATACGGAGCAAGGGTAACACTCGGTGTTTACTAGTTCGGACCCCCACTCGGAAGTGGTAAGAGTCCTACGTCTCGAGCCCTCGGGCTACGTATTGCTTGATATGTGTTCTGATTACAGAGAGTTCGTAACCCTTGCTCCGGCGCCCGGGGATGGCTTATATAGAGTGTGCCTCCACCGGCTGAACGCCATCACTAGGGTCATTAATGCTAGTAACTACAGGGGTTACTAGAAACTGCTAAGTTAACTACAGCCGTTACGGGTAACGTGGTCTTTACAGTACTTAAGGTCTATTAAGTCCCTCGAACGTTGCAGCTCTCAGGGCACTCCTGCTTCCTTCTGGCTGAGTGGTTAACAACGACCGAGTGACTTCCAAGGAGCTGAGTGCCTCTTGTACATTCGTCTGAGTGTCGAGGTAAGCCAGGGACTTTCATGACCTAGTAGGACCCCAAGAGTGTCCTAGATTAGAGGAACATGACCCTACTTTGCGGGAATAAAACTAGAAGTACTTTGTAAGTGTAATAGATAGTTTTGCAAGAAAATAAAGAACAAGTAAATAAAAAAGGGGCTGTTTAGATAAAGATTAATTAAGTTAGTTGCTTAGTAGAAAGCTTTTTGTAACACAAGAGAAAGATTTGTACCTAGGCAATCGATAACTGGACCGGTAATCATTATTGCAGTTTTATGTGAGGGAGAGGCATGAGCTAACATACTTTCCGTACTTAGATCATATGCACTTATGATTGGAACTCTAGCAAGCATCTGCAACTACTATAGATCATTAAGGGAAAATCCAACCATAGCATTAAGTAACAAGTCCTCTTTACACCCATACGCAACAACCCCCTTACTCGGGTGTAAGTTTTTGTCACTCTAGCCACCCACTATAAGAGAATCATGAACGTATTGCAACACCCTACAGAGAGGATCCCACACGCTTGCGTGACACGGCGGGCACCATAGGACAGCACCAAAATAAAACATACAACTCAAACCAATCACGATCATCAATCAACCCATAGGACAAAAAGGATCTACTCAAACATCATAGGATAGCCACAAATCATTGGATAATAATATATAGCATTAAGCACCATGTTTAAATAGAGATTACAGTAGGGAAAAGAAGTGTTACACCGCTGCATAGAGGGGGAGAGAGTAGGTGGTGACGGCGGCGACGTTGTTGGTGTAGATCACCGTCACGATGGTTGCCTCGGCGGCGTTTCGGCACCACCGGGAGAGAGGGGGGAGAGCCCCCCTCCTTCTTTTTCTTCCTTGGTCTCTCCCCTAGATGGGGGGAGAGTTTCTCCTCTAGTCCATGGCCACCATGGCTCCCAGAGGGCAGGAGCCCCTCCGAGATTGGATCTCTCTCTCCCTATGTTTCTCTTCTGTTTTGTGTCTTGTTTTCTGGATCTTCACCGTTTCTTTAATATCCGGAGGTCCGTAACTCCGATTGGGCTGAAATTTTGAGGGGATTTTTTCCGGGAAATTATATTTCTTGCGGAAAAAGTATGGACCCGACCGACTTAGGAGGGAGTTCCAAGCCAACACGGCATGCCCATACCCCTTGGGCGCGCCCTATTGGCTTGGGACCACCTCGGGCACCGTCTTGCGTTAATTCCAACTGCCAAAAATCACATATATTCCAAAATAAATCTTCGTAAATATTTATTGCGTTTGGATTTCGTTTGATATGGATTTTCTATGAAACAAAAAAACACAAAAAACAAGAACTCGCACTAGGCACTGAATCAATATGTTAGTCCCAAAAATAATATAAAATGTTGCCAAAAGTATATGAAAGTTGTAGAATATTGGCATGAAACAATCAAAAATAATAGATACGTTGGAGACGTGTCCGCATCCCCAAGCTTAATTCTTGCTCATCCTCAAGTAGGTAAATGATAAGAAGTTACTTTTGATGCGGAATGCTACCTAACATAATCTTAAACAAATGTCTAATCATGGCATGAATATTAAGATACAAATGATTCAAATCAATAGTCTATCATTTGAAAAAAAGACATCCATACTCAGGTTTACTAGCAAAAAATCATGTCCTTTCAAAATAACAATGCTAAAGAACGCTATCTCTACGATATCATATAGCTTGTCATGCTTAGTCTTCCTAGCATAAAGTATAAATCATGAGCACCCCAGTGTCAAACCAAGCAATTGACTCGTATTTCTAACACGCTTCAGCATTTTCAACTCCCACGCAATACATGAGCGTGAGACATGGATATAGCATATAGGTGGAATAGAGTATGGTGGTAGATATCAAAGGAGTCAAAAGGTGGGAAAGTCTCACATCAACTAGGCGGATCAATGGGCTATGGAGATGCCCATCAATCGATATTGATGCGAGGAGTAGGGGTTGCCATGCAACGGATGCACTAGCACTATAAATGTATGAAAGCTCAAATGAAACTAAGTGGGTGTGCATCCAACTTGCTTGCTCATAAAGACCTCGGGCATTTGAGGAAGCCCATCACCGGAATATACAAGCCAAGTTCTATGATGAAAATTTCCCACTAGTATATGAAAGTGACAATTCAGGAGAATCTCTATATGAAGAACATGGTGCTACTTTGAAGCACAAGTGTGGTAAAAGGATAGTAGCAAAGTCCATTCTCTCTTTTTCTATCATTCATTTTCTTTCCTTTTTTTTCTTTTTTCTCTTTTTTCTTCTTTTTTTCTTTCTCTTTTTTTTGGTGGGCTCATTTGGCCTCCCTCATTTTTTATTTTTCGTCCAGAGTCTCATTCCGACTTGTGGGGGAATCATAGTCTCCATCATCCTTTCCTCACTGGGACAATGCTCTAATAATGATGATCATCACACTTTTATTTACTTACAACTCGATATTACAACTCAATGATGATATAAGATGACTCTATATGAATGCCTCTGGCAGTGTACCAGGATGTGCAACGATCTAGCGTAACATGTAAACAATGATGAATGGTGGCCTTTCCACAAAATACTATGTCAGCTATATGATCATGCAAAGCAATATGATGATGAACACATAAGTCATGTGATGTTACGGTGGAAGTTGCATGGCAATATATCTCGGAATGGCTATGGAAATGCCATGATAGGTAGGTATGGTGGCTGTTTTGAGGAAGATAATAGGAGGCTTTTGTGTGATAGAGCGTATCATATCACGGGGTTTGGATGCACCGGCAAAGTTTGCGCCAACTCTCAAGGTGAGAAAGGGCAGTGCACGGTACCGAAGAGGCTAGCAAATTGCCGAAAGGTAAGAGTGCATATAATCCATGGACTCACATTAGTCATAAAGAACTCAAATACTTATTGACAAAGTTTTATTAGCTCTCTCAAAGAAAAGTACTAATCGCATGCCCCTAGGGAGGACGTTGGTAGGAGATAATGATACGTCTCCAATGTATCTATAATTTTTGCTTGTTCCATGCTGTTATATTATCATTCTTGGATGTTTTACAATCATTTTATTACAACTTTATATCATTTTTGGGACTAACCTATTGACATAGTGCCAAAGTGCCAGTTGCCATTTTTGCTTGTTTTTTACTTCGTAGGAAATCAGTACCAAACAGAGATGAAATGCTGCGGGGATTTTTGTGGCTTTTTTACGGACCAGAAGAAACCATATGGGCCAAAGAACACCAGAAGAGGGGGCTCAGGGTGGCCAGCACCCACATGGGCGCGCTAGAGGCCCTCTGGCGCGCCCTGGTGGGTGCTGGGCACCTCGGGCACCCCCTCCACCGCCTCCGACGCCTATAAATTCCCAAATATTCGAAAACCCCGAAAAAAAAACCTAGACTCTCCGCTCCGCCGCCGCAACTCTCTGTATCGACGAAAGACCAATCTGGAGGCGTTCCAGTACCCTGCCGGAGAGGGGAATCCATCTCTGGTTGCCATCTTCATCATCCCGGCGGAGGCCATGAGGAGGAGGGAGTAGTCCACCCTCGGGGCTGAGGGTATGTACCAGTAGCTATGTGTTCAATCTCTCTCTCTCTCGTGTTCTTGAGATGTCACGATCTTGATGTATCACGGGCTTTGTTAATATAGTCGGATCACATGATGTTTCCCTTACTATCTTGTTGTGATGAGTTGAATCTTTCCCTTTGAGATATCGTTATGTTGGATTGAATATTGGATTTGAGAACACTTGATATATGTCTTGCATGCGGATACCCGTAGTGACAATGGGGTGTTCAATTGATTCACTTGATGTATGTTTTGGTACTCAACTTGCGGATTCCCGCGGTGACATTGGGGTAATCTATGCATAGGGGTTGATACACGTTCTTGTCCTACTTTATCCGATAGAAATCTTGGGGCACTCTTTGAGGTTCTTTGTGTGGATTGAGTATTATGAATCTGAAATTGTTTGATGCGTATCGTATAATTAACTCATGGATGCTTGTGGTGACATTGGAGTATCTAGGTGACATTAGATTTGGTTGATGCGTATCATATGGTGTTATTCTAGTACGAACTCTTAGATAGATCGATCGGAAAGGATAACTTGGTTATATTAGTACGGACTCTTGGATAGATCGATCGGAAAGGATAACTTGGTTATGTTAGTACGAACTCTTGGATAGATCGATCGGAAAGGATAACTTGAAGGTGGTTTCGTACCCTACAAACAATTTCTTCTTATGCTCTCCGCTAGATAAGAACTTTGGAGTGATTCTTCGTTGCACGTTGAGGGATGGTTATGTGATCCAATTATATTAGCATTGTTGAGAGATTGCACTAGCGAAAGTATGGATCCTAGGCCTTGTTTTCAAGCATTGCAATACCATTTGTGCTCACTTTTGTCACTTGCTACCTTGCTGTTTTTATATTTTCAGATTACAAAAATCAATATCTACTATCATTATTGCACTTGTATCCCCATCTCTTCGCCGAACTAGTGCACCTATACAATTTGCCATTGTATTGGGTGTGTTGGGGACACAAGAGATTTCTTGTATTTGATTGCAGGGTTGTTTGAGAGAGACCATCTTCATCCTACACCTCCCACGGATTGATAAACCTTAGGTCATCCACTTGAGGGAAAATTGCTACTGTCCTACAAAACTCTCCGCTTGGAGGCCCAACAAAGTCTACAAGAATAAAGTTGCGTAGTAGACATCAAGCTCTTTTCTGGCACCGTTGCCGGGGAGGTGAGTGCTTGAAGGTATATCTTTAGATCTTGCAATTAAATCTTTTAGTTTCTTGTTTTTCACTAGTTCGGTTTTATAAAAGAAAACAACAACAAAATGGAGTTTAGGTTGCATCAATTGGTTCGTCTTTTTAATGTCTTTCGTGAAAATGATGGTTTGGAAAATTGTGCTCAATTGGTAGAGGAAGAATTTATGAAAATACTTAATGAGAATTCCTTGAATGATGAGCATGATTGCAATATTGCTAGTATGAATTCTCTGAATATCCATGATGCTAATGATATGCAAAGCCACAAGCTTGGGGATGCTATGTTTGATGAAGATGATATTTTTAGTCCCCCAAGTTTTGATGAGCAAATTTGTTATGATAATGACATGCCTACTATCTATGATGATTATGATGATGACATGTATGCTACAAAGAGTGATAGTAACCAGGAAACTTGTCATCATGATTTTAATATTCAAAGTGGTTATGTCAATCAAGTATCTCATGATAGTTATTTTGTTGAGTTTGCTCCCACTATTATGAATGAGAAGAAAATTGCTTATGTGGAGAGTGAAAAAATTTCTATGCTTGTGGATCATGAAGATAATGCTTTATGTGATAGTTATGTTGTGAAATTCCTTCATGATGCTACTGAAAATTCTTATGAGGGAGGAACATATGCTTGTAGGAATTGCAATAATATCAAGTTTCCTCTCTATGTGTTCAAAGTTTTGAAGTTATGCTTGTTTTGCCTTCCTATGCTAGTTGATTCTTGTTCCCATAAATTGTTTGCTCACAAAATCCCTATGCATAGGAAGTGGGTTAGACTTAAATGTGCTTGTCATGAGATTCATGATGCTCTCTTGCATGTTTCAATTACTATTCTTATGTGAGCATCATTGAAATCATCATGCCTAGCTAAAAGGCATTAAAGAAAAGCGCTTGTTGGGAGACAACCCAACACTTTTCCTTTTTGTTTTTGTGTGTTCACATGATTAAGCTACTGTGGTAATCATGTTTTATTTCAATAAAGTGCCAAGTAAAGCCTTTGGGATGACTCACAAGATGAGTAGAATTGATGCTGAACCAAAACAGAAACTTTTGACTCCAGTACAGGAATTTTCATTTTTTACTGGAGCGTGATAATGATCTGAAATTTTCACATAGTCTTCATATATAAATTCTTCAGGTTGTAATAATTTGTCAGAATTTTTCAAGACAGAGAAGTATGTCCATACTACAGATCTTCACAGACTATTCTCTTTTTGACAGATTCTGTTTTGCATGCATAGTTTGCTTGTTTTAGTATTTCCATAGCTTATATTTAGTGGTATAAATTATGGGAATGATAGAATACAGTAGATATAATGTGGGAACAATTATTAATCTTGTCTTGACAGTACCTAAGTGAATGATTTATCTTTATTACACTAACCCTTCTCACGAAGTTCCGTTAAGTTTTGTGTGATTGAAGTTTTCAAGTTTTGGGTGAGACACCGATATGAGGAGAATAAGGGGTTACAAGAACCTAAGATTGGGGATGCCCAAGGCACACACAAGGTAATATCCAAGGAATACTCAAGCGCCTAAGCTTGGGGATGCCCCGGAAGGCATCCCCTCTTTCGTCTCCAACATTATCGGTATATCTTACTTAGAGCTATAT
Source organism: Elymus sibiricus (assembly GCA_039707655.1). NCBI lineage: Eukaryota > Viridiplantae > Streptophyta > Magnoliopsida > Poales > Poaceae > Elymus > Elymus sibiricus. The sequence continues at coordinate 191,732,499 of CM077667.1, read as the reverse complement.
TTTTATTCGTCACATAATATGTGTTTTACTTGGAGCGTCATTTTATTTTGTTGTTTTCTGTTAGGTGTTATTTATAATCTTGTTTTTCAATAAAAAGTTCCAAGAATTGCCTTTAGGATGCTTGCATTGCATGTTTGATGTGTGCTGTGTAAAAACAGAAACTTTCTCTGTAGTGTTTGAATTTTCATATTTTACTGGAACGTGGAAAGTTTCTGAAATTTTTACACAGTGTTTTCATATAAATTTTATAGCATGTCCTAAATTTTCATTATCTTTGAGTTACAGAAGTACACTGGTTTAATAGATTGCTACAGACTGTTCTGTTTGGACAGATTGCTGTCATAGTTTTGTTATCTACTTATCCTATAGTTTCATAGCCTATATTGCTAGATATAAATTGTGGAAATGATAGTAAACAGTAGATGATGTTTGAAAATTATTGTGCAACTTGTCTTGGCAGTACATGAAGTGTTGATTTGTTCTTATGTGTACTAACCTATCTCACGAGTTCTTTTCGAGTTTTGTGTGGATGAATTTTTTGAGAATAGGTGAAACCGGGATATGAGAGGATTGAACGAGATACAAAATCTCAAGCTTGGGGATGCCCAAGGCACCCCAAGTAAATATTTCAAGAAGTCTCAAGCACCTAAGCTTGGGGATGCTACGCATCCCACCTCTATTCGTCCACTATCGGTTAGTCTATGTTGAGCCTAATTTTTTATTCGTTCACATGATGTGTAATATTCTTGGAGTTCTATTTTTGTTTAGTTTGCTGTTTGAATAAAATACTCAGACCTGAAAATCTTTATTGAGAGAGAGAGTCCTCACATAGTTACTTAATTGTTTGACTACTCATTGATCTTCACTTATATCTTTTGAGAGTAGCTTGTCATTTACTCTAGTGCTTCACTTATATCTTTTTGAGCATGGTGTGCTTGGAAAATTTTGAAGAAATCCTCTCATGCTTCACTTATACCTTTTTGAGAGATGAAATTTTTATGCTCATGTGCTTCACTTAAATTTGTTAGAGCTTGTCAAAAAAGCAATGGCAATATATGAAACTAGTCCCAAAGTGATAGATATCCAAGGAGGATATAATAAAAACTTTCATGAAGATCATTGGACAAATTAAACTTGATTCCTTGTAATAGTTTTGAAACATGATGATAGTAATATGTGAGTCATGTTAGTGAGTAATTATGCTTTGTAGGAATATTGGTGTTAAGGTTTGTGATTCCCTATGCATGCACGAAAGTCAATAGTTATGCAATGAAGTTACATCCTACTTGTGGTGCATTATTCGGTGTTAGTTACGTTCAATGCTCACTTATGTGATTTTTCGTTTCTTGGTTTGGTTGCTTCCCAATCTATTTGTTAGCCTTCATTTGTACTAAGTAGAAATACTACTTGTGCATCCAAAATCCTTAAACCAAGTTTTTCCTTATGAGTCCACCATACCTACCTATATGGGGTATTTCCATGCCGTTCCAATCAAATTTGTATGTGCCATCTCTAAATTTTCAAAATAGTGCGGCGGTAATAGGGATGCCCATTCCTGAAATGAAAAAGAAAAAAATATTTACTTTATGTTGTCAAATAATAAATTACTTGGAAAGTGTTGGTATGGAAGGCAACCGTGGATACGGCCCGCCATGGAAAGTGAAAGTTTGGTGGAAAAAGGAATAAACTTTATTTTCTGTTTGGGAACTGCCTATGATATATCTAGCATGGAAAGTATTGTGAGCTACTTTGTCGTTTTCGTTGACAGGAAAAGCATGCCACTCAAAATATTTTTCTCTCTCAATTTAAACCTTGAGCTCTGGCACCTCTACAAATCCCTACTTCCCTCTGAGAAGGGCCTATCTATTTACTTTAGGCAATTTTTATTTTTGCTTTGAGTCTCCATCTTCTCTTATAAGCACCAACTAGGGGGCACTATGATTGTACTTGAGCATTGGGCATAGCTAATATTTGAGTGTGTTTCATGAATGGATCAATGATTGAGCATGATGGGCTAGGGATAACTTTCTTTAGTGTTGATATTTTGAAAGACTTGGTTGCTTGTTGACATGCTTGAGTATTGAAGTCATTATGTTAAAACTAGACTATTACTTTGAATCATTTACAAGTCAAAATGTCCATGCTATACAAAGAAGAAAAGAATATGATGAACATGTTAGGCAGCATTCCACATCAAAAATTCTGTTTTTATCATTTACCTACTCGAGGACGAGTAGGAATTAAGCTTGGGGATGCTGATACGTCTCCAACGTATCTATAATTTTTGCTTGTTCCATGCTGTTATATTATCATTCTTGGATGTTTTACAATCATTTTATTACAACTTTATATCATTTTTTGGGACTAACCTATTGACATAGTGCCAAAGTGCCAGTTGCTGTTTTTGCTTGTTTTTTACTTTGCAGGAAATCAGTACCAAACAGAGATGAAACGCTGCGGGGATTTTTGTGGATTTTTTACGGACCAGAAGAAACCAGATGGGCCAAAGAACACCAGAAGAGGGGGCCCAGGGTGGCCAGCACCCACATGGGCGCGCCAGAGGCCCCCTGGCGCGCCCTGGTGGGTGCTGGGCACCTCGGGCACCCCCTCCACCGCCTCCGACGCCTATAAATTCCCAAATATTCGGAAACCCCAAAAAATAACCCTAGACTCTCCGCTCCGCCACCGCAACTCTCTGTATCGACGAAAGACCAATCTGGAGGCAATCCAGTACCCTGTCGGAGAGGGGAATCCATCTCCGGTGGCCATCTTCATCATCCCGGCGGAGGCCATGATGAGGAGGGAGTAGTCCACCCTCGGGGCTGAGGGTATGTACCAGTAGCTATGTGTTCAATCTCTCTCTCTCTCGTGTTCTTGAGATGTCACGATCTTGATGTATCACGGGCTTTGTTAATATAGTCGGATCACATGATGTTTCCCTTAATATCTTGTTGTGATGAATTGAATCTTTCCCTTTGAGATATCGTTATGTTGGATTGAATATTGGATTTGAGAACACTTGATATATGTCTTGCATGCGAATACCCGTAGTGACAATGGGGTGTTCAATTGATTCACTTGATGTATGTTTTGGTACTCAACTTGCGGATTCCCGCGGTGACATTGGGGTAATCTATGCATAGGGGTTGATACACGTTCTTGTCCTAGTTTCTCTGATAGAAATCTTGGGGCACTCTTTGAGGTTCTTTGTGTGGATTGAGTATTATGAATCTGAAATTGTTTGATGCGTATTGTATAATTAACTCATGGATACTTGTGGTGACATTGGAGTATCTAGGTGACATTAGAGTTGGTTGATGCGTATCATATGGTGTTATTCTAGTACGAACTCTTAGATAGATCGATCGGAAAGGATAACTTGGTTATATTAGTACGAACTCTTGGATAGATCGATCGGAAAGGATAACTTGGTTATGTTAGTACGAACTCTTGGATAGATCGATCGGAAAGGATAACTTTAAGGTGGTTTCGTACCCTACAAACAATTTCTTCTTATGTTCTCCGCTAGATAAGAACTTTGGAGTGATTCTTCATTGCACATTGAGGGATGGTTATGTGATCCAATTATATTAGCATTGTTGAGAGATTGCACTAGCGAAAGTACGGACCCTAGGTCTTGTTTCCAAGCATTGCAATACCGTTTGTGCTCACTTTTGTTACTTGCTACGTTGCTGTTTTTATATTTTCAGATTACAAAAACCTATATCTACCATCCATATTGCACTTGTATCACCATCTCTTCGCCGAACTAGTGCACCTATACAATTTGCCATTATATTGGGTGTGTTGGGGACACAAGAGATTTCTTGTATTTGATTGCAGGGTTGTTTGAGAGAGACCATCTTCATCCTACACCTCCCACGGATTGATAAACCTTAGGTCATCCACTTGAGGGAAAATTGCTATTGTCCTACAAAACTCTGCGCTTGGAGGCCCAACAAAGTCTACAAGAATAAAGTTGCGTAGTAGACTTCAGATAATCATCGCGCGCCCCCGATTAAACATTACAAAGGATTTCAATCAAGGATAAATTGTGCTCCAACTTCATCGCATAACTAGAGACAATACGTGCATGCTTCGGGAATCACAAACCTTAATACCAATATTCTTACTAATCCACAATCATCCACTTGTGCACCCACATATTACTATCTTAATGTCGCAAAATTATTTCAAGGAATCAAACATATCATATTCAGTGATCTACAAGTTTTATGTAGGATTTTATGACTAACCATGTGAATGACCAATTCATGTTATCTCTCTAAATAGGTACTCCCTCCGTCCTAAAATAAGTGTCTCGACTTTATACTAGCTCTAGTATAAAATTGTCCTAAGCTTGAGACACTTATTTTGGGACGGAGTGATATAAGTGAAGCATGAGATTTTAATTCTTTCTACAAAAGACCATGCTCTAATAAATATAAGTGAAGCAAAAGAGCATTCTACAAATAATGGTTTTCTATGTAGAGAAACAGGCATCCAAACTTCAAATGATATAAGTGAAGCACATGAAGCATTCTATAAAGCCATACTCAAAAGATACAAGTGAAGTGCAAAGAGCATTCTATAAGTCAACCATGTACTTTACCATACCATCATGGTGCATTGCTAAAATAAAAATAAAAGGCACACGATGCTCCAAGAATTTACGCATATCATGTAAACAAAACAAAAAACGAGACATACCGATAATTGTTGAAGAAGAAAGATGGGATGCCTTCCGGGGCATCCCCGAGCTTATACGCTTGAGTCTCCTTGAATATTTACTTGGGGTGACTTGGGCATCCCCAAGCTTGAATTTTTTCCTCTACTTATTCTTCTCATATTGATACCTCCTCGATCTTCGAACACTTCATCCACACAAAACTTAACGAAACTTTTATTAGAAAGTTTAGTACATATAACATCAAATCCCATCATGTCTTGCCATCACATTATTGTATAATTATAATCTAACAGTACCTACTGTATGCTATCACAATTCTATGGCTCGGCTCAACAAGATTTCAAACATAAGCAGATAAAGCAACTATGATAGCAATCTATGAAAAACAGGACAGCCTGTAAAGATGCAGATGAAACCTATACTTATGTAACTCAAACAATTCTAAAAACTTAGGAAGTAATAAAAAAATTGCATAAAAGTACTGTGTAAAAATTTTAGAATTTTTGCACGCTCCAGTAAAATATTAAAATTCAAACACTACAGCAAAAGTTTCTGTTTTTACACAGCACATATCAAACAAGCAATTTAAACATCCTAAAGGTAAATCGGCAAACTATTGTTATAATACAATGGATTTTTACAAGGGGATAATTATTTTTATGAGAAACTTCCATGAAAAATTCTACATTGTTTCCATGAGCATGAACAAAAGTGGTCAAGGTCGACCCTCACTTTTCCAATGCATAACTTTCCAATCACTTCGATTTTTGAAAAAGTTTTAAGTTCCCCCACTTTATTTTTTTTGTTTTTTAATTATTTTAAAAGCACACAACAGAAATAAATGACTCTCTAAAACTTTGGGTTGTCTCCCTGGCAACGCTTTATTTAAAGCCACTAAGCTAGGCATATAGTGCTCAAGTAATTGATCCACCCGGATCCCAAGGTATATAAAAGCCAATTTTAATTAACAATGATTTGTAATTTATTAATGAGCATAAAGCAACATATATCATATAACAACGGAGTATAACTCTCTTCCTATGCATTGTCATGTCATAAAAGAACAATTCATGCACATCAAGTAAAGGCCAATACATAGCATAGGTAGTTTCTTGCAATTTTATCGTGTTGGAAACATAGAGAGGTCAAGATTTGGTTCCTCTCTCATAATAATTGCAAGTAGGAGCATCAAGAACATGCATATTATATCCGTCAAAATCATCATGTGTAATGATAAAACACAACCCATCAATATAATCCTTAATAAGCGCAAACTTCTTCGATATAGTGTAGCTGGGGGAATTCAAAACGATAATAGGACTATCATGCGTGGGTGCAATGGCAACAATTTCATGCTTAACATAAGTAACTATTGCAAGTTCATCTCCATAAGCATAATTCATGTTGCCATCATGGTCACAAGCATAGCAAGCATCAAGTTCATCAAAAAGGGATATTTCAAATGAACCTAAGGAATCATAGCAATTATCATAGCAATCATCCTTCGGTAAGCATGAAGGGACATTAAACAATGTATGAGTTGAAGAGTTACTCTCATTAGAAGGTGGGCACGGGTGATCAATCCGCTATTCCTCCTTTTGTTCTTTGCTCTCCCCCTCATCTTTTTCATCTAATGAGATCACAGTTTCAACAATTTCTTCTTCCATAGATTTCTGCAAAATATTAGTCTCTTCTAAGGCAGTAGACATTCTATCAATAAATTAATCAATATAGGCATTGTATTCATAATTATCATAACAATATTTAAGTATAGCATAATTTTCAGATCTGTAAACAACATCATCAAAGTTATCACACTTTTCAAACAAAGATTCAATTTCATAAGCAGCCTTAAAAGCAACAAATTCTTCTATTTGTTCCACATCATAGTAATCATATATACCATTAAATTCACATTTAAAGGGAACGTGTGGAGCCTTCATCTTAGAGCAACAAGTATAATCACATCTCAAGCATAAATTCCAAGCATACCAATGCAACATTTTAATTTGATCCCGTAAGTGTTTCCCTTTTTGAGTCAAGCGATAATCCCTAAAGTACTCATGTTGATCCAATGTGTCTCCCATTATCAAGTTGAATGGGGATTTCTCAAGATTATCAAAGTAGTATTTAATGTTTTTCACATAACCAGCATCGAGGGTTGTAGGAGGTTCCCCATCTCCATGAGTAGCAAGTACAACTAATTTTTTGGTGTTTCATGTTCCATATCCATAACTAAAGATATAAAGCAACTTATAACAGAAAATAAAAACTACTTAGTGATAAACCTAACAAGCACACACAAGAATATCTATCCTACGCTATAGCTCCCAGGCAACGGCGCCAGAAAAAGGTCTTGATAACCCACAAGTGTAGGGGATCATTTGTAGCCTTTTTCTATAAGTACGAGTGTCAAACCCAACGAGGAGCTAAAGGTAGAATTAATATTTTCTCAAGTTCTATCGACCACCGATACAACTCTACGCACACCAACGCTTACTTTACCTAGAACAAGAAATAAACTACTTTGCGGGAATAAAACTAGAAGTACTTTGTAAGTGTAATAGATAGTTTTGCAAGAAAATAAAGAACACGTAAATAAAACTAGGGGTTGTTTAGATAAGTATTAATTAAGTTAGTTGCTTAGTAGAAAGCTTTTTGTAACACAAGAGAAAGATTTGTCCCTAGGCAATCGATAACTAGACCGGTAATCATTATTGCAGTTTATGTGAGGGAGAGGCATGAGCTAACATAATTTCCGTACTTCGATCATATGCACTTATGATTGGAACTCTAGCAAGCATCCTCAACTACTAAAGATCATTAAGGTAAAACCCAACCATAGCATTAAATAACAAGTCCTCTTTACTCCCATACCCAACAACCCCCTTACTCGGGTGTAAGCTTCTGTCAATCTAGCCACCCACTATAAGCGAATCATGAACGTATTGCAACACCCTACAGTGGGGATCCCACACACTTGCGCGACGCGGCAGGCACCATAGGACAGCACCAAAATAAAACATACAACTCAAACCAATCACGATCATCAATCAACCCATGGGACAAAAAGGATCTACTCAAACATCATAGGATAGCCACACATCATTGGATAATAATATATAGCATTAAGCACCATGTTTAAGTAGAGATTACAGCGGGGGAAAGAGGTGTTACACCGCTGCATAGAGGGGGAGAGAGTTGGTGGTGACGGCGGTAGAGTTGTTGGTGTAGATCGTCGTCACGATGGTTGACCCGACGGTGTTCCGGCGCCACCGGGAGAGAGGGGGAGAGAGCCCCCCCCCCCCCTCCTTAATATTCTTCCTTGATCTCGCCCCTAGATGGGAGGAGAGTTTGCCCTCTGGTCCATGGCCGCCATGGCTCTCGGAGGGCAGGAGCCCCTCCGAGATTGGATCTCTCTCTCTGTTTTTCTTCTGCTTTGTGTCATGTTTTCTGGCCCTTCACCGTTTCTTAAATATCCGGAGATCGTAACTCTGATTGGGATGAAATTTTGAAGTGATTTTCTCAGGAAATTATCTTTCTTGCGGCAAACGTAGGGCCCCAACCGACTTAGGAGGCAATCCCAAGCCAACACGGCGCGCCCATACCCCCTGGGCGCGCCATGTTGGCTGGGGACCACCTCGGGCACCGTCTTGCATTGATTCCAACTCCCAAAAATCATATATATTCCAAAATAAATCTCTGTAAATTTTTATCGCGTTTGGACTTTTTCGTTTGATATGGATTTTTTGCAAAAGAAAAACACACAAAAAACAGGAACTGGCACTGGGTACTGGATCAATATGTTAATCCCTATAATAATATAAAATGTTGCCAAAATTATATGAAAGTTATAGAATATTGGCATGAAAAAATCAAAATTATAGATATGACGGAGACGTATCAGCATGCTGCCTTCAACTTCCTCGTCTAGCTCTGGAAGTAGGTTCCTTCGGGGGTAAACCTGATTAGCCCTGGTGTTTCCAAGCTTGTCCTCAAATTCCTGCTCGGCTCTGAGGAGCTCGACCCATCTGTCATTAAGCTCATCGTGTTCGAACTTAAGCTCCTCGGACTTTTGCTTGATACTCTTGGCCATGTTGGTCAATCGTTTGCGAAAAGTTTCGAGGCGATCGAGGTGCCTCAAGGGGTTCCTCGATAACATCATATTCATCCGGACCGAGGCTTCTATCCTCCTCAAACTATGGATAATAATCGACATCTTTGGGGTCACTGTCGTCCCTGTTCAACATATTGTCATTGTTGATATGTTATCGGTGGCAACGTCATTGCTGACATTCTAGTTATCGGCGTTCTCCTGAGCCGCGTCGTTGTTGGCAGTTTCACCGTCCAGTGTCGCTCTTACTTGCCTTGCCATTGTTGGTGCCTCTGTTACGACGGCCTCTATGTCGGCATTTGGGTGGCCATTTTCCTCCTCCTCCATATTTTGGGAGTATCTACCATCTAGACATCATAGGTGGAGGTGGCTGCCCATTTGCCGGTATGGGTGGTGGCATGTGTGAAGTGGTGCCTGGCATCTCACCGATATCTTCATCCATGTCGGTTGCTTCGTCGGATATGTACGCTAAAATGACGGTTAAATCATCAAAGGTGGCGACTAGGTGGGTGGAGGGTGGGTTGAAAATTCCAGCTTCTCCAGATTTTTCCCAGATATGTTCGTAAACCCAAGTTCGATCGTCCGAGGTAGCGAGGCTCTGAATTCGATCTAACGGCTCATTCAAAAATGCCTCGTCGGCTTTGCCCATGTTTTAACTGAAAGCTGGGCTTAACGTAGGCTTGCCCGAGATCCCATCTGACGTGGTCTCGGGAGTTTGGTTGGTCGAACTTGAATCATGAACCATCGGGGCAATGCTTGGCTCTAGGCTCAAAGGTAGATATGAGGTGTGATCCACGTCATGGTCCTCATCCGAGAATGAATCTGGGATTGGTCTGAGGGCGCCGATGATGTTTTTAGGTTGGTCTGACACCAAGTTCGCCATGAGCATCTGCGACGTATTCCAGATTTTCAAACTTTATGGTCTATCCAGGAGGGAAGTTCTCGATCTTTACGAGGTGGCCAGTCGCATCGGCATAGAGCGCGATAATGTCCAAGACAAAAAGTTGACCAGGAAAGAAGGTCTTCCCACAGCCAATACTTTCATTGATCCGAAGATGAGCCATCGAGTCGTCTTGACCACACAACAAGACCTGTATGGGCTACCAGTGTCAGAGTTGAATCCAACGGATCCTGGGTAGGGGGTCTCGAGCTATGGATATTTGCTAGATTGTAAGAGACAAAGGGGACACGGTGTTTTACCCAGGTTCAGGCCCTCCCGAAGAGGTAAAACCCTACGTCCTTCTTTTGTTATACTGATTGTGGATGGAGTACAAAGTACAGGATGATCTACCTCGAGATCGTATGTGTATGAATCTAACCTTGCCTCTACCGACTAAATCCCTTAGTTTATATAGGCACTCGGGGCTACATAGGGTTACATGTAGGACAGTTACACGTAGGGATAAACATACCGACGATTAAACGTGCCTTGAAGTATGCACCAAGTCTTTGGAGGATTCCATTGTAAGCACGGCAGGGAGCACGATAAACATAGCCCATTCTTCGGTTAACTCGGCATGTCCCACGGTTGAGGGGACGACGTGTTTAACACTCCCTAGTCCATGACACCGTCACTGACCACAGCCCCCATGGGGAGCGTATGGGGAAATCGTGACTCCCACGCTTCCCGAGGATCACGGGTGTGTGGCTGTGCGGTGTTGCGTCCTCACTAAGTCGACTCCTTGGGAACGTCCGGCTCGGCTCTTATTTGTCCTCGGGTTCGAGGGCGGACTAGGCTTACTCATAGCCCCCCTTTCGCATGGCATTGTTCCTCCCCTTATATAGGTCTGGGAGGCACTACAATGGCCTTTATACATCCGGCTGATACGCTAAACCATGAGGAGCACAAGTTGCACAACCCAGGCGGGTCTACGGGTGGTTGAGGCATGGTGGGCGACAGACGACAAGTCGAGTCAGTTCCTTAAGAGACACATGTCCATCCTACTGCCGATAGCTCACTGGGGCCCATAAGACAGTGACACAAAGCCGATGTGAATAAGTCGATCGTGGTAGTTCCATGGTAAAAAAGGTGGGGCGCCCATTACATCTCTAATAAGTGTTAGGCGCTTTCGCCTCAAGACGAGGCGAACCTTTTTATTGTAGACTCGTAATGGTTATCTACGAAGCTTAGGTAGAAGTAGGCATGTACGCTTGCATTTAATGCGTTGGTTGGTCATGCGCATTACCAAAAGAGGTGTGTAGGCCTCGTCGTAAAAGCCTTGTTTGTCAGCTTGCTGGCCCACGAGAGGGCCCATCACGAGCTGAGCCGCTGCTCGATGAAGAGGCATCACCTATTCGACGCCTTCAGCGCTGATTTCTCCTTCTTACGCCCGCTAGGCAACTAAGTGGGCAGCATATATTAAGCCCATCGGCCTCGGTGTAACTGTTTTGTCGATTTCTCCTTCATAGCTGATTTCAATTGCTCGAGACTCCCTAGACATTTTCACTAGATGATTTTGACTGCTAACCATCGAGACATGGATCGGTTGACCGCTGACCACTGGGACCCTTGACCAATGATCGTTGATCGTTGACTCTTGAAAACAGTTCACAAGTTTTAGAAAAAGCACAATATTGGAACAAGTTCATGAGTTCGAAAAGAGTTCATTGATTTGAAAAAAAAAGTTCACAAATTCGAAAAAAGTTCACGGATTTAATAAAAGTCCATTAATTTTGAGTTAAATCAATAATTCAAAAAATGGATTTTGAAATTTCATAAATTTGAGAAAAGTTCATCGATTTTAATAAAGGAGTTCGCGAATTTGAAATTGTTCATCAGTTTTGGAAAAAAGTTCATTTATTCAAAAAAAACTCACCGGATTTTAAAATAAGTTCACGGATTTGAGAAAAAGTTCATCGACTTGATAAAAAAATCAAAATTTTGAAAAAAGTTCATCAATTTTGAAAACAAATCATGAATAAAGTTTTGAATTTGAAAGAGTTTACTTTTTTTTTAAGAAAAAGAAAAGAAAAAACAAAAAAGTTCATGAATTTGAAGAAAACAATTCACGAATTTGAAAAAAAAAATCATAGGATTTGACAAGTTCATCCATTTGAAAAAGGTTCATCGAATTTGAAAAAACATTCATCGAATTTTCAAAATTTCACAAATTTGAAAAAAAAAACTTCATCGGTTTTGGAAACACTTCATCGAATTTAAAAAAAAGTTCATCAATATTGGAAAAAAGGACGTCGATTTTGAAAAAAAAATCGACATTCAAAAAAGTTCACCGATTTTGAAAAAGTTCATTGATTTTGGGAAAAAGTTCATTGATTTTGGGAAAAAGTTCATCGATTTTGAAAAAGTTCATTGATTTGGGAAAAAAAGTTTATAAATGTTGAAACAAACTTGAAAAAAGTTCATCTAATTTGAAAAATGATTGTCACGTTTTAAAAAAAAAAGTTTATCAAATTTGAAAAAAATAACCAATTTAAAATTTTCCTATGAAAAAGGTTCATTGAATTTGAAAAAAAAGTTCATCGATATTTTTAAAAGTTCACAAATTTGAGTAAAAGTTCATGGATTTGGGAAAGAAGGTTCATCGGTTCGAAAAAAAAGTTCATGAATTTGAAAGGAATCTGCACATTTATGAAAAAACAAAAAGGAGAAAGAAAGAAAAAAAGAAAAACCGAATAAAAATGTTCGAAGAAAAAACTACGAACTAAGGAAACTAATAAAAGAAAGAAAAAAACATGTATTTCTCAACGGGTGGGATAGCCTAGTGGTTTGTGCGCTTTTCTTCGAACTCGGAAGTTGCGGGATCGAATCTTGTCGCCTGAAGACACCCTGCTCCTTGCGACACCGACGTTGCCGAAGGCCAAGTAGCATTTACAGTTCAGACTAAAGGAATTCATGCAATATCTAAACCTTATTCATCATGTGGTTGTGACTAAAATTAAGTAATTGGATTCATGAAAGAGGTGTGCACGTATAAGGGCATCTCCAACGCCGACCCATCCAACACTGCACGCATACATTTCAACCACTGTTGAACTAACCGGACGAAATTCATTACATTTCGGACATACTTCAATCAAAAGCGGAGCTCATTCGACTCTGGAGATATAATTTCAGACATATTTCAACTAATCACCTAGTCTAATGTCGGCCGTGGTGAACCTCCATTCCCGCGACATGGCTACCCTCCATGACCTCCGCCTTCGCCATATCTTCCCTATCCGGTTGCGCCGCTCCTCCGCTTCCATGAAACCAAGGTGGTGGTTGAAGATGGTGTGTGTTGAACCGGACAAGACACCGGCTGTGTATGACGGCGACGCAGTGGCGGCAGCCATTGTGGGACCCAAAGAGCGGTCGTCTCTCATGTTCTACTTTTCCTCGATGTCGGCGGTAGTCGCGGACGTGTTGGTCGCCTCCGCTGGCACGGCGTGGTTCACCAACGTTTGCGATGGACGGCGGGGGAGGAGCGTGACGCCACGATGACGTCCACGACAGCCATCGTGTCTGTGCCATCATGCTCCCCCGCATGCCGGAGTGGAGCAATTGGACACTCCTCTACGAGTTGGCTTGGAGCGGCGAGTTGCTGCACCATAGGTCAGCTTGGAGCGGTGGCTTGCTCCTCCGCTTGCCCGCCTGCAACCAGGCCCATGGTATTGCCGGCATTTATGCTGGAGAACTCCTCTTCCTGCTCGTCGGATGCCATGAAGAGTGTGCGGAATATGGTGCAAGGAGATGGGGAGCGGAGGTGTGGTTGCGGTTCTTGCCCGACGTCTGGCCTCGTTTAAATAGCGGACGGACGCGAGGAGCCAACCGACCATGTGTTTAATGCCTGTCGGATGGCAAACAAACATGTGGCCGGAGTAGGTTTCTCGACACAAGCGTGGGTTCAATGGAGGTAGGCATGGCAGTCTGAATCCAATTGAATACGACAAAAAAGTGCAGCGGGCAGCAATGCGCCAGCGTGCGGCGCTCTCTTGGACGACGCGCCACTTCAATGCCGAAGCTGGCGCCTAAGAGTAGTCAAGAACGTGCGTGCCAACGGTCCACACAAAGCCCCCTCCATTCTCACAACTGGAGATGCCTTAAGCTAGAGATATCACCTATATATACATACTATGATGCGGCCTCCGTGTGGAGGAGTTCGAGACGCTTACCCATCCTCCTTCCCAATTCGCACATATTTGATGCCTTGTATGCATCAACGGATCTTCCATTCACTAGGAGGCGAAGTGAGATGCCAAACGCCAGGCAATAATATGCCAAGGGTGATGCAAGCTGAGACATTTGTGGCACAGCATCCATGAACAAATTCAGTTTAAATGAACAAACTAACTACTCGATCGCTAAGCATCGATTCAGAGTTTTCGACAACAGTAAAATCTAGGCAGGCTGAAACTGGAACTAGTAGCGCCGTTTCAGCTCAGGGCTAAATCCCAGCATTCCGCTGGCCAGGTCGCAGAAAAGATAAAGAGGATATAATCCACCAACTGGAGTGCCACGTTCATTACAGTAAGTTACTTTACCCACATCCTGGATCCCTACCCCACGGACCGAACGAAATACACATTCACATTTAAGCCCCCAGACACCAAAACAACTCAACCAGCAGGTACGAATGGAAACCTGCCATCTCTCACCCAACTCTGTTGGACACCGTCTGGTAAATGGATTTGAGCTGAGTATTCCACTTATCGATGGCTTGATATTTCCGCATTCCCTTTGACCTGAATAAAAATTGTAAATCTGCACCCTCAGAACTTGCTCACAAAGAATATGTCAAGAAAGTAGAAGGTGGGAGTACGCACCTGTCTCCGCATTCTAGCAGCTTGTTCACCTGATCTATGTGGCCCTGGACACGGTTGTCCAGAATCAATGACACCAACAGCTGCTCAACGTCCTTTTCTGGGACATTTAGCTCCTATAAACACAAATAATTGATTCAAACAGTTGATGTTACGATGAACTGCGGCTTTAGCTCCTAAATAAAAACTGTTGACTGAAACAGTCCATGTTACGATGAACAAAATGACATGAGTTGCAAAAACTGTACCTCCATGTTGCAAAAGAACTGCAATTACTTTGCTAGATTTAAGTGCGCACATATGTTATGTTTTGAACTGAACTCGGATGGTTTATAGTTAACAAAGGGAACTAAAGAAATGATCCAGCTTCATGCTGTATGTTATGTAATCCCTTGAAAGCAGAACAAGCACATACAGTATCATTCATGTAAATTTTGTTATCACAATAAATTACTTGTGTTCATCTGATGGAGAACAAACACATATATGAAAAATGAAATCTTGCTAGCAAAGTGTTGGATATGCTGTAAAATATTCACCTGCGAAATGAATGGAATCCTTATTCTTGTGTATGGCTTAATAAGCTTGAGCAGCACTTGAGTTCTGATGTTCTTCAATAAGTCCTCGATGTAATTACGGATAAAAGGATCATCCATTATTGTTCTTCTATTGCTCTGGCAAAAAACACAAAAATTACAACGGAATCAGCGAACCAAAAAATAATAGTTTGGGATTGAAGCAGACAAGGAAATGGCATCTGTTCAAGAACACTGACCTTTAGGATCTTCTCAAATTCCATGATGTCATTCTTCTGGTATGCTGCAATCAAGTTTGTCATTGCGAGGATTTCAGGATCATTTTTGTACCTGCAGAAATTTGAGGAGTTACAGAGAGTAATGAACAAGACCTAAGAGGGTGTCATCAGAAGTCTTACGGCTTGGCCTCTTGTCCATCAAAAGGATTCACTTCAGATTCCATCAACATATTGGCAAGAACAAGATATCTAATTCGCAGCAAAAAGAAATTATGATAGGAATCACAACGAGTTATACAAAATTATGACAGAGAAGATGTGCTGATGATAGTACTTAAGACACTGGATTCTCCGTGGATTGCCAGCTTCATCGTAGTTTTTGAATGCTTCAAAGAAATCAGTCGCTGCGTCCGCCCACTGCCTCTCAGCCATGTGCATCTTCCCACCACATTCACGAATTATACCCATAATTCTTGGATGAGGTATTGCTGATTTAATAGAAAGAGCCCTCTGGTACAATTCCTGCAACATCACACAGTTCAATTCAGATAGTGTGTTTCATTCTAAACAATCTAAGGTGAGACTCACCTGAGTCACATGATACTCAAAAAAAGAAACATAATTCTCAACAAGATTAATGCTCTTGAGCTAATGTTGCAAAGAATACAAATGGTGCATATCACAGTTGCAGGTTTCAGGTTATAAAACTGAAAAAAGAACCCATTTTCTCCCATGGCCGATGATGTGCACAAGATATTACAATCCTGAAAATTAAGCATATTTCCCTTAAGCGAGAAAAACTTATAATTCCATCCAATCCGAGATAATAAATGAATGACAAATACCCACAAAAGAACCAGCTAACAATTCAGAATCCTTCAATGAAACAAGCCAATAACATCTGAACTTTGTATGTAATCACATACTCCCTCTGTAACTTTTTATAAGACGTTTTTAGAGTCCATGACTGTCAAAAACGTCTTATATTTACAGAAGGGGTAGCATTTAGCTGTGTAGTCACATAATGCTTTACAAGAAGATGCCACAGCGAAAAGTAACACAATTGCACACAACAGAAGAGTGAAAGCTGTCTAACAAGTTAAGAAACCATAATAAAGGTACACAAGGACAGATATCTTACCTTCAATTTTTTGTTATTTTTTGTTTCAGTGTACATTTGAATCTCGATAGCATAGACTTCCAGAAGTTGTGTGCCTTTCTTCTGGTCATCAGAACCATCTTCCTTTTGGCAAGACTTATGGAGCTCCTTCAGTATCTGTCAGTAAAAGGATATATGTGAATTAAATGCATAAAGACTAAGGAATGAAGGAAGCAAGTAATCAGTAACGACAAGAAGAACATATCTAAGCACCTTGCTCATGCGGCCGTACTCCCCCATGTCAAACCAAATTTTGCAAAGCTTCAGATTTGTCTTAAACCATAATCTCTGCACAACAAACAATGATAATACATGAAGACCAATCGTTTGATAGATCATAATATTTTGCTAGTTTCAATAATACAACAAACCCAACCTCATTTTTTGCCTCTTCAAGAGCTTTAAGTGTTGTCTGGTAGAACTCTTGCAGAAGATTGAAGTGTTGACTAGCAGATCCAGAAACAAAATCCATTATGTTGTTTATACATTTCTCACTGTAGTTACGTGTCACAGCAGATTTTATGTATGTCAACATCTCTCTGTAAGCATCCATCATTTCTTTGTACTTCCCCAGCTTATAATAAAGCTTCACAGTTTGTTTGAGAGCCTTGAATCCCCTATGAGCATAAAATTGAAAGATAAAAATTAGACAACTCAACATGAATAGTTTTTTTATTTATGCAACAGATAATTTCACTGAGGAAATAGTGTGAGTGAAGAGTGAT
This sequence comes from Elymus sibiricus, assembly GCA_039707655.1. Classification (NCBI taxonomy): domain Eukaryota; kingdom Viridiplantae; phylum Streptophyta; class Magnoliopsida; order Poales; family Poaceae; genus Elymus; species Elymus sibiricus. The sequence continues at coordinate 191,715,297 of CM077667.1, read as the reverse complement.
AATTCAACTAGACCAATTAAATAGTCTTTGTTACTTCACTGGAAGCATGGGTCGAGTCACTCAATTTTACCAAGTAATATCCGATTAATACCAAAGGACAATACCAGTCCTAACCAAGAACTGCCTGTAACAGGCACTGAACATGTCAACAAAAGGAGCCTGTCTTTCAGGGAATTGACCAATAACCTAACAAGTAGATATGTAAAGTGTTCAGTACATTAAGATGGTAGAGTTCCACTGACTCCTATGTAAAAATAAAAAAACTGGCCTTCTAGCATTCTATATGCTGCCTCTTTTCATACTCTGTTGTTAATCTAACTGCTACTAGCCTGAGCTAGACTACAGCGACCTGAAAATGGGCTCCCAAGGATGAATAGATGCACCGAGGTCCTCAGGACAAACTAATAATCTAATACATCACATAGTTTAAGGTTGTTTCTGATATCTACTGTTGCCTAACAGCAGCTACCGTCTAGTGAAAATAACTGGTTAACAAAACAAAAACATTCATCCAAGAGTGTAAAAGCTTCCGAAATAATAAAAAAATCCAGCGACTATACAGTAAGAGTTCCACCAGCGGCACAAGCTATTTCATATCAGGAGAAATCCCAATGACTCCATTTTATGACCTAAATTTATCCACAACCCATGCTTGGTCCTAACTGACAGACCCACAATACATGTGACAGCTTGTGGGCGAAGCATATAATCTACATACCCAACATCTTAATGCCTCAAGCTCCAACCTTAAGGATAACAGATAGTAGCACATATATCAGATAGGACACTGTATAGACTTGAGCATTCATATTGTCCCGGAGCAAACATCGGAAATTGCAGATAAAACAGAATAGTGCATCAGAAGAGTTAAAAATGCTTACCACTCAGCCTTTTCAGGCTCCATGCGAACTACAGCATCAAAACCAGCAAGTGCACCCTCCGGGTCTGTCTCAACCATACCTGCAGAAGGATGCTCATTCAGCATCATACTGTGCAGCAACATATGCATAACAACATCAACCACTTAAATGTGTTAAATTAATGAAATTGTGAATTTCCTTACATTTCTATAGATAAATAAATAAAAACTGTTTGTTGCCTAAAGTACACAAAATAGGACAAACCACAATCCTAGTATTTAAATTAAGCCGCTATTTTATTTTGATCCATCTGCTAAAAAAAGATGACCACATATTAAGTCCCTTACATGTAGAAACACAATAAAATTATCCTAACCCAAACAATCTTTCATATATAAACAATCTTTATCCCTTATATGTAGAGTGATGGGCAGCTCTCCCTCCCGATCCAGATCGGGGGAGGGGAGAGTGAACGAGAGAGAGGGGGTGGGTGGGTGGGTTCTATGGGTGGCAGGTGTGTGGGGTTCACCCTGACAACTGAGGTGACAATAATCTCTCTCCTCTCTTCTCTCTCTTTGCACGGATCTCAACAGCAAGTCGTGGATTGTGGAGATAGCATTAGCCTAGGTAGTGGTCAATATCATATATATGTATATATATGTGCGTGGGTGTGCGCGCGCTTGTGTGTCTGTGTGGCCAACTACCAATAAGGTAAACAAATAAACTAATAGAGTAGATGCAAAATATGACAATAGTATAAACAACTGAACACAGTGATGTGGCATCTTCCCCTAAAATAAGTGTAGTGTATGAAACGAAATACAAAAATACATTTGATAAAGAAACGTACTTTCATGTAAAAATCAAATGTGCAGACTAAATACATATATAAAAAAAAGGGCAGCCCGGTGCATGTAGCTCCCGCTTGCGCAGGGCCCGGGGAAGGGTCCGACCACTTTGGGTCTATAGTGCATTTATTTTTTCATTTCAGAAGAACATACAAGTTTCTGTAGAAGCATCTTCGATGGAGTAACAAATATGTTACAAAATAGAATGTTTCTTAAAAAATAGGCGTCTCCCGAAAAAAGCAGGGCATTAAGCTTTAAGCAGGATCCCAGGCCTTTGCAAAAGTGATAGGACAGCCAAGACACTGGTTGGAAGAGAAGCATCAGATTGAGCACAATCAATTCTGCTTCTCAGTGTCAATGATGGCTAGAAAGATGCAGATATAGTCCTGGATGTAAGAAAGGAAAGAAATAAAGGTAGCAGGATATCGAGGAGGTGGCTAGGACATCACAGTGGCAAGCATCTTTCCATTCTTTACAACCAAGTTTCTCAAACATTTGTTAATACATACCAGCCTCTTCCTGTATAATTTAAGTAGTAGAAACACAAGAAAAACCATTGACTTGTCTGAGAACAATGTTTTTAGCTATTCTATCACCATAATAAGCTTAAACTTGAACTAATTCCAACCTGAGTCCAGAACATTGCACCATGAGGGTATTCAGTCACACAAATCACAAAACAAGAATCTTATATATAAAAACAACTGGCAAAATTAAAGCAGCCTAATTCGCTTAGAAGGCTAAAAAACACTGCAGAATCCTCAAATCAAAGGAAGGGGAAATCCCAGGAAATCCTCACAGTACCTAAGAGGGCAGTAAAGGGAAGATGTTCATCTAGTATTGTGGTGGTCACTGATAAATGATAACTATAAAGATGAAGATTTTTTCCATAAGTACTATGTCGATTATCTCTTACAATTTGAGCAAACAATTAGTTCAACTACTATGGAAAAACAAAGAGATGAAGAACAGATGGTTCATATACTATTTGCAGAACTGAAGAACGAAGCGTGTGGCAGTCACAATGAAACACTTGATTAAAGCAATGAGAAGGGTAGCAAAGTCTTCCATCCTAGCTTCAAAATATATACGAAGCCACATTGTCCATACTTCTAGGGCAGCTTGGGTTATACGTTAAATGGTAACAGACTGCATGCATTTAACTTGCGCATCCATTAGTTTCTAGTATTTTCCTTTTAGTCGGGACAGAAGTGTTCACGGGAACAAACTTTAGCTGTTAACTGTGAAAAGGCACGATAGGACTAAGACAAACCACACGCGGGTGGCCTACTTAGCCCGACAAGCACCACACAGGCGTCAATTAGACTAACACATTTATTCCCAAAGCAAAATACGATTGTAGCTATTCATTCAATGTCCTTACTAAAACGCACTCCACACTTAACGGGATACACCGCGCAGCTAATCTGACAATTGCACAGTACACAAAAAGGCGATTAACATATATCAAAATTCGAAACGGAACCCCACTACCAGTACAAAATGAGGATACACGAGGAAGTTGGACTAATAATACTCCAATCAAGATTTCTTCTAGTAACGGAACCGCTACTCGAAACAGGGATAGGGATCACCAAGGGAAGTAAAACAGGCACAAGGAACCAAACCTTTGGAGTTGTAGTACTGGTTCTCGATGTCGACGTCTTGCTCCTCCGGCTCGTCGTCCGAATACTCGAAACCGTAGTCCTCCATGTCCGCATCTAACCATCGGCACCACGCGCACCGAGAAACAGGACACGATCACGGAAAGAAACCCTCGTGAGAGAGAGAAACAGCGACAATCCAGACCGTGGGGAATCAAGAAGATGAAGGCGGAGGGCACTAATCGCGGGAGTAGGGTTTACCTGAACCCATGACGGCGGCCAAGAGGCGACCCGAGCGGCAATGGAGCGTCAGGGGCGAGAGCTAGGGTTTGTGAGAGAGGAGGGGTTTGCGGAGCGTAAGCGAGGCGAGAGGAGGAGAACGGGGGAAGAGAGGGGGCGACAACTTTTGCGAGCTGGCCCCTCGGAAGCTGCGGCTTTAAAATAGGAGGATTGGTCATTTACGAAAGGAAACGCTTAGGGCTCCCTGTATCGTTTTGGAGGATTGAAATCCTTAAAAGACTTTTTTTTATGTTGGTCTTTTAGTTCATATAAAATGTTTAATACAATACTAGCAAATGTGTGTGCATTGTAATAAGAGAAAAAAAATTCCTCGTATGGTCTTCTTCTCTTTCACTCGCATGACTCATAACGGACAAAAAGCCCCGAGTTTGAATCACACTCCCGTGCCAACGAGCGAAAGGGCTGGTCGGTCAAGTTTGAATCGTACTCCTATGGCCCATAACTGACAGTAAATCCCAAGTTCGAATCCCATTCATGTGTCAACACCCATACGGGTGACAAACAAAAAAAAGAGGCAATGTGGTGACGGATGAAAAAGTTTGACAAAAACATACCTCTCTTTATTATTATTATATAGGTATAGAAATAACACATGTCCTTGTGTTGCAACGAAAGAGATAATTGACGTATCCATCAAAATGTCCACCAATACAGTATAATGAAGACACATGTCAAGCTTTGCTAGTAGGGCTGGTCGTTGAGGTCTTGAACATGATGGTTGTGATGCGGAGCATCCCATGGTCATCCCCATGGCCCCATCACCAACACCTCAAGCTCCAAGTGAACCTATGACAAGAGCTCGTGCACGCGCCATTGAAACCGAGGTGAACTCTCTCCTTCTCGAGCTACCCATATCTTGCCATGAGACACGGCCGCTACCTCAAGCAGAGACATTATGCATACTCAGGTACCTCGACCACAACCGGAGTTCGGAAGCGCAAGGAGAAGAGCCCCATGAAGAAGGGGAGGCAAGCTCCAAGATGAAGTCCCACAACAGCCCGAAACTTCCCGCCAGCCCGGAACCTCCAGCCGACCAGCGACCTAAGACCGATTACGGGCGTGCAAACTCTCTGGATAGCCTGGAACCTGCCCGGACCCCGGCCCGGAAACTCCGGGCCCTGGAACTTCCGACCCCTGCTCAGCCCAGACACCGCGGAGCGCGACAACTCTCTGGAAATCCCGGAACCGGCCGGGAACCTGCTCGGAACTTCCGGCGCCCAGAACTTCCGGCCTGACCCGGAACTTCCGGCCGGCCTGCGCGCAGCCACTCGGGCCCGAGGCCCATGTAACCTTCCGCCCTTCTATTTCGACCTAGACTATAAATACTCTTCTCCTACCTCAGTTTTAGGGTTAGCAATGTGTTGGCTCATAGATAGTTAAGCATTGCTCCTTCCATATGCTTCTCCCTTGGAGATTGACACCTCTACATGAGAAGATCCTATGGATGCCAAGGCCCCTTCTTAGGGAAGATCCCCAAGTGGATTCCAAGGCCTCTCCTCTCGGAGTGGGAAGACTATCGGTACTTGTATCTGTTTGTTGAATTTGAATCGTGTATCTCATATGTTCGTTGGATCTAGTGGATGTGTGATTTGAGGATTGTCCTTGAGTGTTCTTCGTTTGCCTCTTGATTTTCCTCTCTTTTCCCCTTCAAGTGTGAAAAGATCGGCCCTTGCGGGTTTGCCCTGTATCATCATGGTATCAGAGTCAGGTTGATTCACACCTTGGAGTCTATCCCTCCACTTTCTAGCCAATTTTTGTTTTGTTTTGACCTAATTTCGAAAATCCCCACAAAAAAATAGCCATACCAAAATTTCTTGTTTTCAACTTTCGGAATGGTACTTGGTTTTGTCTTCTCATTCTTCCATTTATATCTACTTGAGTGTTATGGATAGGACTACCATGTCGAACCCGACATTCGAGGAGCATGACGACGACGCGAACGACTACGTCACCAAGTTGCACTTCTTCGGCGCACACAAAGCAATTACCCAAGCACAAGATGTCTTGAGCGACCGCATCGAGCAACTCGCCACCGACTTGCGCGAATCGGAGGTGCACATGCGGGACTACTCGACACCAAGCTCTCAAGCCAAATGGAGGAGTTTCGTTCTTTGATGGTCAACCGCGCTCCTTCAACATCTACTTCGTCAAAGCGACGCCACTCAAGTCGCCACTCATCGAAGTACTCTTCCGGCGCAAGTCCTCCCCGAGCACGTTCTCATCATAGAGACGACCGCTCCGGTCCAAGTTCACCACAAGGTCGCCAACGTCAAGCTTTGGAGAATCCATTCTTTGTTAATGGATTGAAAGATCGACTACGCAAACGCGACCGACGTCTTCAACAAGAGCAAGAGCAAGAACAACAACGCCATGAACAAGAACAACGTCGTCGCCATGAACAAGCATTGGAAGCACAACGCGCTCTACATGAAGCTACACGCACTTTGGAAGAACGCAACCGCCAAGCGCGTGAAGAACAAGAAGCCCTCCGGCGTGAACACCAAGAAGAAGCCGCTCGCCAAGAGGAGAACCAAGAAAGAAGAAACCGAGTGCGAGGACCTCGTCAACAGCCTCAAGCACATCACGTCGAGCCCAATGATGACGAAGCCCCAAGGCAACAAGAACGTCAACTCGACAACAACAATGATGTACCTCCTCCAAGACAAGGACATCGCCAAAACAATCACAATGAAGAACAACGCTTCGGCAAGCTCAAGTTCACCATGCCTAAGTTTTCCGGAAGCAATGATCCCGAAAACTATCTCTCATGGGCCCTAAAGGTTGACAAGATATTCCGTTTGCACAACTTTGAGGAAGAGAAGAAGATCGCCATGGCTTCCCTTGAGTTCCAAGACTACATTCTCATTTGGTGGGAACAAGTGATTGAGCGAAGAAGAGAAAGAGGTGAACCTCCTATCACCACTTGGGGCCAAATGAAGGACCTCATGAGAGCTCGCTTCGTGCCAACCCACTACAACCGTGACCTCTTCAAGAAGCTACAACTACTCAAGCAAGGCACCAAATCGGTAGAAGAGTACTATCAAGAGATGGAAATTGCTATGATCCGAGCATATGTCAAGGAAGATGACGAGCAAACAATGGCGCGTTTCTTGAATGACCTCAACTACCAAGTCAAGAAAATCGCGGACTTCCAATCGTACTCCAACTTACTCGAGCTAGTGCATCAAGCGACGAAGGTGGAACGCCAAATGCAAGATGACTACAAGTACTCCAAGTTCTCTTCCAAGACCTACGGCTCAAGTGCACAAGCTTCTCCGACCACGACACCTTCGACGACTAAAACTCAAACTGCTATCGGCAACAAGTCAAGTTACAAGGATAAAACGACTTCGTCAAGCCGCCCTCCTACAACCAACTACAAGCAGAGAGCTTCATCCTCTACACCGACACAGGATGCTACCGCTAAATCAGGCTCCATCAAGTGTTTCACGTGCCAAGGCCGAGGCCACAAGACTTACAAGTGTCCAATGATACGTCTCCAATGTATCTATAATTTTTGCTTGTTCCATGCTGTTATATTATCATTTTTGGATGTTTTACAATCATTTTATAGCAACTTTATATCATTTTTTGGGACTAACCTATTGACATAGTGCCAAAGTGCCAGTTGCTGTTTTTGCTTGTTTTTTTACTTCGCAGAATATCAATACCAAACGGAGTCCAATCGCGACGAAACTTTTTGGAGATTTTTTCTGGACCAAAAGACACCCAGTGGGCCAAAGAAGTGCCGGAGAGGTGGGCCGTGGAGACCACAACCCACCAGGGCGCGCCAGGGGGGCCCCGGCGCGCCCTAATGGGTTGTGCCCTCCTCGGGGCCCCTCTCCACCGCCTCTGATGCCTATAAATTCCCAAATATTCCAAAACCCCTAGGGGAGTCGACGAAACACAATTCAGCCGCCGCAAGTTCCATGTCGGGACCCCGATCCTAAGCCATCAGAATCTAGCATGTAACACTTCACATTACTTTGCGGCCTCACGCACGGTTATCCCCATGGCTGCCACCTTACCTGGGCCGGGACCGTTTGCGCCTTTTGGCTCATGAATGTGAATATGTCGCTAGCATTCAAATGTCAAAGAACCCGGGTCGACATGACTAGTCATAGAACCCAAGTGGCACATCCATACATGGACAGGCATACGTAACCCAGCAATGCATGTGTCGGCCTCAGCGTGTGTAGACGAGTCATAGCAAGCTACAGGGACTCCATTACGCCGTGGGACATAAATGTCATCAACTGCGCGTAGACGAGTCATAGCAGGCTACATGGACTCCATTACACTGCGAGACATTTCCCCGAAGGGACAGACGCAGCAGCAAAGAAGGATACATGCCGGTCAATCAATGTGTCCGGAGCAGTAGCAAGCTACCAAGGCTCAGTGGAAGCACAAAGAGGCATTTCCCCCTAAAGAGTACTACTAGAGGCACACAACTAGGTGTCAAATCCCATACATACCGTTACACGTCACACGTACGCACGACATGTCCGATATGCATAGATACAACTATGGCATCACAACATAACCATACAACAACACAACATTTATTTAGAAGGCTCAGAAGAGCCTTGCATAATATGTTCATACAGGTAGGGGCCACATGACCCGACACTCAAGTCATACAAACATGTTCATACAAACTAAGCGGAAGCTTAAAGCTGTCTGAGTACAGACAGATGAAAGGTAAAAAGGCATAAAGCCTGACTATCTACAGCCCATCCCAGGGCATCAGATCGTAGCTGGGATACCAGCTACTCGGCGTCGTCGACGTCTAGATAGAACCCATCAGATGGGTCCATATTCTCATCTGCAACAGTTATTAAGCAAACATGAGTACAATCGTACTCAACAAGTCTTTGAAGCAGACCTAGGCTATTCATGCTCATGTTTCAACAAGGGGAGTAGTGTGGTTTATGCAGTAAGCCAGCTTTGACTCTTGGCTAGCCTATACTATGACTACCAGTTCTTTAAACAAGTTTTGAGATAGCGCACACGAGTCCACTAACACCACATCAATACACCACCATGGATCCGCTCCCGTCACCCACGAGAGTGCCATCCACGGTACTCACACTTGTCTTGAGTCTTTTAAGAGTAACCATCAAGTTATCTATGAACAACATAAGTTCTCCAAGTAGTCCATATCCGAGGACGCGGCTATTCGAACAAATTCATTACCCTGTAGGGGTGCACTTCTTCACACACGCTCTCGCCACTTATCGTTGTGTGCCCATAAAAATAGGCACCTCAGCAACCTTCAAGCGGAAGACCAGTGAGGGAGTCGGCCACGACCGTCAATCACACAAGACCCTAGTCCAGGCTATCGCCTATTTGAGACTAAACCCGCACGGAAGTCCGGCCGAAGTTTCCGCTACGGCCTCCAACGATGTGCGCAGGGTTCCCAAGCCCACCGTTCGGGTGCCACTTGGTACACCATGCCACTGCCTACCGCGTCGTAGCCCACCCCTAAGGTCAGCGCTACGCACGGCCTCCAGCATGGCTACAAACACCAGAAACTACTTGCAACTCCTGGACAGAGGACTAGGCGGTTGATAAGTCGAGAGGGGTCGAGTTACCGGAACCCAATGTGTGGTAGTAACTAGTCTTGGATCACAAACACGGAACTCGGTTCCTAAGAACGGTCCCAATGAGACAATCCGCTATGTACTCCTACATAGCCTCTCATCGCTACCTTTACCAAATCGGGTTCATCATTTAGATCGTCACATCAGAACAACACCGTTTCACTCCGGTTCATCACCCAGATGAATCAGACCTGACACAACTCTAAGCATAGCAAGCATAACAGGCAAGGCAGGTAAAGCACATCAAGGCTCAAGCATTTACCAGGTATGCTAGGTTGCATGGTTTAGCTATTTACTGTGACAGTCATGCAGAGGAATGGGTTCAACTACCGCAATAGATAGACAGTAGAAGCGTTTGTCCTAATGCATTAAACAAGAGCAGGAGCGAGAGAGTGGGATGTTATCGGTATGATCAATGGGGTTGCTTGCCTTGCAGGTTGGCCGGGAGGTACTCTCCTTCAGGGGGATACTCGAGGGTATCTGATGGAGCAGAACCTACCGCGACATAGATGGAGTAACAATCAATACACAACAAGTGCAACAATATGATGCATGATCATGACATGGCAACATGTTATAGATGAGCTAATGCATCTATCATTAGAGTTAAATGGAGTAAGATTGAATATAGGTTCAAAATTGTTCTCCATGTGATATTCCACATATTGCATTATTGCAAAATGTCAATGTTCATCTATCTAGGTTGTTCTAACATGCATGATAATAGCACCAATTGATTCTTTGGATTTTTCTAATAATTTTTCATATATAAATTATTTCAATCTGAACTACAGATTAATTTCTATGATTTTTCTAAGATTTTAGTATTTTTTGGAATTAAATTAAATCAAAAATTATTATTGCGTCAGCATGACATCAGCATGGCGTCAGTAGGTCAGCTGGCCGTTGCCAGGTCAAACCTGACCATTGGGGTCCACTGGTCAGTGACCCAGGGCCATCTAGAGTCACTGACATGTGGGGACCACATGTCACTGACTCAGGGGTTAAACCCGAGTTGACCCTGGCTTTGACTTGAGCCAGGGCCCACTGTCAGTGGCTATTAGCCATTTAATCAAAGGTGGTTAGTGCCTAATGACGGTCCACGTCGTCCCCCACCGGAGACTCGTCGGCGGCGATGGTCGGAGCCGAAGGGGAAGAAGAACTCGGGGGCGTCGCTTTGAGGCCTCCGGCGGAGCTTGGATTGGCGGAGAGGATCAGCGCGTCGAGGCGAAGCTCGGGGGCTACTCAGGGGCGAGGGGGAGCGGCTGGAGCGACGGAGCTACGGCGACGGAGGTTCGGCGGCCATGGCGGAGCAGAGCGAGGAGAGAGGCTGGGGGCGAATGAGGAGAGGGAGAGAGGTCGGGGGGGCCTGGCGCTTATCCACGTCGCCAGCGCGACGGGGGAGGCAGGCAGGCGGGGAGCTGCGTGGCAGCTCGGCCAGCTCGTCGTGCTCCCCTTCGCCTCTGCCTTCTGGCAGAGGTTGGGGACGACTGGCAGCTGGGCCAGTTGGGCCGGCCAGCTGCTGGGCCTCAGGTAAGTCCTTTCCCTTTTTATTTCTATTTTATTTCTGTTTTCTGTTTTCTGACATTTGTTTTATTTTGTTTGGGCCCACAAACCTTAGCTCAAAATTCTGAAATATTTTACAAAGCTTTAGTTTGAATATTTCAAACCTCCATAAAATGTTTCAGCAATTTTGAATGACTAAAATATTTATAATGTTTTATTTATCAATTTCAGTAGCATTGTGAGTTTATTTTAAAATGCTAAATCTATTTTGAAAAATGAAATGTCCCCTGATATGTTGTTGCCAACATTTATCAGAAATAGTGGGCATTTTTTATGGGCATTTTGGATTCATTGAAAATTCACAACATTTGAATTGGTTTAATTAGGGTGAGGTGCTAGGGTTTCTGACAATCCCCATTTCATGTTGATGCAAAATTGAAACATGATGCACATCTTAGCTAGCACAAGCAAGGGAAGACGAGGGATGTGACAACTCACCCCCACTCAAAAGAATCTCATCCCGAGATTTGGAAGTTGTCGGGAAGAGCGCGGGGTACTCTAGTCGAAGACGGTCCTCCCTTTCCCATGTGGCTTCCTTCTCGGAATGGTGTGACCACCGAACCTTGAGAAACTTTATGTTTCGATGTCGAGTGGTATGCTCAGCTTGATCGAGGATACGAACTGGGTATTCTCGATATGTAAGGTTATCTTGGAGATCAAGCGTTTCGTGGTCCACTTCGCGGACAGGGTCCGAGAAGCAACGCTTGAGTTGCGAGACGTGGAAGACATCATGAACCTTGGAAAGATGTGGTGGAAGTTCCAATTGGTAGGCAACCTCTCCTCATTTAGCGAGAATGCGAAAAGGACCAATGTAACGAGGAGCCAACTTGCCCTTGATACCGAAACGTTGGGTACCCTTCAGAGGTGTAACCCGAAGGTAAGCCTTCTCGTCAACTTCAAAGGTCACAGCCTTATGATGACGATCATATTGGCTCTTTTGACGAGATTGGGCTGTTTTCAACTTTTCACGAATAATGCGAACTTGCTCTTCTGCATCCTGGATCATATCCGGGCCAAAGAGTTGCCTCTCTCCGGTTTCTGACTAGTTAAGAGGTGTTTGACACCTTCGTCCATAGAGAACTTCAAAAGGGGCTTTGCCTAAGCTTGCCTGATAACTATTGTTATAAGCAAATTCGGCGAACGGAAGACATTTCTCCCAATTCATGCCGAATGATATAACACAAGCTCTAAGCATGTCTTCCAGGATTTGATTGACTCGCTCTACTTGACCACTTTCCTGCGGATGGAAAGCAGTGCTAAAGGATAGATGAGTCCACATAGCATTTTGGAAACTTTCCCAGAATCAGGAAGTGAAGATACTTCCACGGTCTGAGTTGATCTCCAAAGGAACACCATGAAGAGACACTATTCGGGAAATATATAGATCCGGTAGATGACTAGCAGTTATACTCTCGCGAACGGGAAGAAAATGAGCCACTTTGGAAAGACGGTCAATGACCACAAAGATAGCATTATTCCCTCTCTTGGTCCTGGGAAAGCCGGTGATGAAATCCATACTGACCTTGTCCCATTTCCATTCAGGAATAGCTAAGGGTTGAAGGGTGCCAGCAGGCCTTTGATGTTCCGCCTTAACGCGATGACAGACGTCGCAGTTGGCAACGAACTGAGCAATTTCTCTCTTCATTCTGGTCCACCAGAACCTCTGGCGTAGGTCCTGATACATTTATGTACTACCAGGATGAATCGTGAGAGGAGATTCATGAGCCTCCTTAAGGATCAGCTGCCGTAGATGTTGTTTCTTGGGAACCACCAAGCGATTCTCAAAGAAGACAACACCCCGATCATCTACCGAGAAGCATTTAGCATTACCTCCTTTAATGCTCTTCTTAATCCGGGAAATCCCGGTGTCATGCTTCTGGGCTTCTATGATTTGATCCATAAGAGTAGGCTTCGCAACCTTGGAGAAATTCTCGACAAAGCAGCGACAATAGCTCGCTAAGCCAAGGAAACTCCGAACTTGCTTGACCGATTCAGGTTGAGTCCAATCAAGGACGGCCTGAACTCGCTCGGGATTGACAGCAATGCCCTTGCCAGAGATTACATGACCTAGGTAGGTCACTTCTGGTAGCTAGAATTCACACTTGGAGAATTTGGCATACAGGCGATGCTCTCGAAGTTTCGTCAATACCAGCCTGAGATGCTCGGCATGATCTCGTTCGTTCTTCGAGTAGATGAGTATATCGTCGAGGTAAACCACGACGAATTTATCCAAATACTCCATGAAGATCGAATTCATCAAACAAGAGAAGGTGGCTGGGGCATTGGTTAATCCGAAGGACATGACGGTGTACTCGTATTGGCCATAACGAGTAACAAAAGCCGTTTTTGGAATGTCCCCGTTCCTGATTCTGATTTGATGGTATCCCAACCTCAAATCCATTTTGGAGAAGACTGAGGATCCAGCGAGTTGATCATACAAATCGTTGATCCTGGGAAGCGGATACTTGTTCTTGATTGTGACCAGATTCACTGGTCGGTAATCTACAACCATCCGGTCTGTTCCATCCTTCTTCTTGACGAAGAGAACGGGGCAAGCCCAAGGGGAAGAACTAGGACAGATGAATCCCTTTTTCAAGGCCTCATCGAGTTGTTTCTTTAGCTCGGCTAGTTCTAAGGGTGCCATCTTATAGGGTCTTCTGGCTATTGGGACAGTCCCTGGAATGAGTTCTATCACAAACTCTACATCTCTGAAAGGTGGAATACCTGGCAGTTCCTCTAGAAAGTCATCCGGGAAGTCACGGACCATCGGAATATCCTCAAGCTCTGGAAGAGGGCTAGCATTGAGAGAATAGAGTTGGCACTTAGCCACTCGAGTTGAAAAGGTGACTATCTCACCTGAAGGATGTGTAAGTTGAACATTCCTAGAATGAGTATCAATCTTGGCATAATGAGCTGACATCCAGTCCATACCCAAAATGATATTGATGTCCGAAGACTTCAGAGCTATCAGAGAAGCTAAGAAGACTAGCCTATCCACAAGAATCTCATTGTCATGGCTTACTCTAGAAGTTTGCCATTTTGATCCAGGAGTCTGAACTACTAATGGAGTGGGCATATCACAAAAGGTCATGTTATACAACTGTGCATAACTTTCTGAGATGAATGAATGAGATGCACCAGTGTCAAAAAGAACAGATGCTAGATGACTATTGACAAGGAGCGTACCAAGCACAACGTCGGGGTCATCATGGGCCTCTTCAAGGGTGACATTGTTCATATGGCCACGAGCAGGAGTTGGTTTCACGTAATAAGCCTTGCCCGGCTTACCACGTCCAGCTGGCTTGGCGTTGTTCTGGGGAAACTCGCGAGAATAGTGTCCAGGCTCTCCGCATTTGTAGCAGATCACAGTTGAAGACCTCGAAGCAGCATTAGCAGCATTTCCACCATAGGGCTTGGCTGGAGGGTTGTTCTGATTTGGGCGAGGCGTCTCATAGGATGGCCTCACGATGTACCTTGATGGCAGAGAAGTGTTGGGCACCCACACCCGACGCTTATGGGAACCTGAGCCGGATGATGAGCTGAAGTCACGAGAGTGCTTCTTGGTTGCCTCGTAATCGGTCTGTCCAGTCTCGGCATTGATAGCCTTGTTGACAAGAGCCTGGAAGGTAGCGCACTCATGCAGGCGCAGATCACGACGGAGCTCGGGGTTAAGTCCCTTGCGGAACCTAGCTTGCTTCTTGGCGTCAGTTGACACTTCCTCCAGTGCATAGCATGCAAGATTGCCGAACTCACGGCTGTAAGCATCCACTGTCAGCTTACCCTGAGTGAGGGCACATAACTCCTCTCTCTTACGGTCCATCAGACCTTCAGGAATATGGTTGGTGCGGAAAGCACTGCAGAAGTCAGCCCATGTAGTAGCGGGGCCCTCTGGGCGCATAGCCTCATAATTTTCCCACCACTGACTGGCGGGTCCTTCAAGGAAGTACGCGGCAAAGTTAACCTTGTCCGTTTCAGCCACATTTGCAGAACGAATCTTGCGAGTCATGCTGGAAAGCTAATCATCCACATTGAGGGGGTCGACGAATGATGGAACTTTGGTGGATACAGCTTCACGAAGTCATTGAGGGACATTCCATCATTACGCTCATTGCGGGGAGGGCGTGTGATACGTCCATTTTGTATCATGCTTCTATATCGATATTTATTGCATTATGGGTTGTTATTACACATTTTGGTACAATACTTATGCTTTTTCTCTCTTATTTTACAAGGTTTACATGAAGAGGGAGAATGCCGGCAGCTGGAATTCTGGACTGGAAAAGGAGCAAATCTGAGATACCTATTCTGCACAACTCCAAAAGTCCTGAAAATCTACGGAGAATTATTTTGGAATATATAAAAAATATTGGGCGAAAGAAATACATCAGGGGACTCACTAGGAGGTCACAAGCCAGGGGGGCGCGCCCTACCCCCCTGGGCGCGCCCTGCAGGCTTGTGGGCCCCCTGGCAGGCCCCCGGTGCCCATCTTCTGCTATATGGAGGGTTTTGACCTGGAAAAAATCAGAAGGGAGCTTTCGGGACGAAGCGCCGCCGTCTCGAGGCGGAACTTGGACAGAACCAATCTAGGGCTCCGGCGGAGCTGTTCTGCCGGGGAAACTTCCCTCTCGGAGGGGGAAATCGAAGCCATCGTCATCACCAACGATCCTCTCATCGAGAGGGGGTCAATCTCCATCAACATCTTCACCCGCACCATCTCCTCTCCAAACCCTAGTTCATCTCTTGTATCCGATCTTTGTCTCAAACCTCAGATTGGTACCTCTGGGTTGCTAGTAGTGTTGATTACTCCTTGTAGTTGATACTAGTTGGTTTACTTGGTGGAAGATCATATGTTCAGATCCTTAATGATAATTAATACTCCTCTGATTATGAACATGAATATGCTTTGTGAGTAGTTACGTTTGTTTCTGAGGACATGGGATAAGTCTTGTTATAAGTAATCATGTGAATTTGGTATTCGTTCGATATTTTGATGAGATGTATGTTGTCTCTCCTCTAGTGGCGTTATGTGAACGTCGACTACATAACACTTCACCATTATTTGGGCCTAGGGGAAGGCATTGGGAAGTAATAAGTAGATGATGGATTGCTAGAGTGACAGAAGCTTAAACCCTAGTTTATGCGTTGCTTCGTAAGGGGCTGATTTGGATCCACATGTTTCATGCTATGGTTAGATTTATCTTAATTCTTCTTTCGTAGTTGCGGATGCTTGCGAGAGGGGTTAATCATAAGTGGGAGGCTTGTCCAAGTAAGGACAGCACCCAAGCACCGGTCCACCCACATATCAAATTATCAAAGTAACGAACGCGAATCATATGAGCATGATGAAAACTAACTTGACAGAAATTCCCATGTGTCCTCGGGAGCCCTTTGCTTTATATAAGAGTTTGTCCAGGCTTGTCCTTTGCTACAAAAAGGATTGGGCCACCTTGTTGCACCTTTGTTACATTTGTTACTTGCTATCCGCTATGAATTATCTTATCACAAAACTATCTGTTACCGATAATTTCAATGCTTGCAGAGAATACCTTACTGAGAACCGCTTGTCATTTCCTTCTGCTCCTCGTTGGGTTCGACACACTTACTTATCGAAAGGACTACGATAGATCCCCTATACTTGTGGGTCATCAAGACTCTTTTCTGGCGCCGTTGCCGGGGAGTGAAGCGCCTTTGGTGAGTGGAACTTGGTAAGGAAAATTTATATAGTGTGCTGAAATTTACTGTCACTTGTTACTATGGAAAATAATCCTTGGAGGGGCTTGTTCGGGGTATCTTCACCCCGGCCGGAAGCACAAAGAGATGCTCCTCAACCTACTGCACCTACTGAAAATATTTATTATGAAATTCCTTCGGGTATGATAGAGAAACTGCTAGCTAATCCTTATGCAGGAGATGGAACACTACATCCTGATTTGCATCTAATCTATGTGGATGAAGTTTGTGGATTATTTAAGCTTGTAGGTTTGCCCGAGGATGATGTCAAGAAGAAGGTCTTTCCTTTATCTTTGAAGGAGAAGGCATTGACATGGTATAGGCTATGTGATGATATTGGATCATGGAACTACAACCGATTGAAGTTGGAATTTCATCAAAAGTTTTATCCTATGCATCTGGTTCATCGTGATCGGAATTATATTTATAATTTTTGGCCTCGTGAAGGAGAAAGTATCACTCAAGCTTGGGGGAGTCTTAAGTCAATGTTATATTCATGCCCCAATCATGAGCTCCCGAGAGAAATTATTATTCAGAATTTTTATGCTCGGCTTTCTAATAATGATCGGTCCATGCTCGATACTTCTTGTGCTGGTTCCTTTATGAAGAAAGGTATTGAATTCAAATGGGACTTATTGGAAAGAATTAAACACAACTCTGAAGATTGGGAACTCGACGATGGTAAGGAGTCAGGTATAAACCTTAAGTTTGATTGTGTTAAATCCTTTATAGACACCGATGCTTTTCGTGATTTTAGCACTAAATATGGACTTGACTCTGAGATAGTAGCTTCTTTCTGTGAATCTTTTGCTACTCATGTTGATCTCCCTAAGGAGAAGTGGTTTAAATATCATCCTCCCATTGATGTGAAAGTAGTTGAACCTATTAAAGTTGAAGAAGAAACTATTATTTATAATGCTGATCCTGTTGTTCCTACTGCTTATATTGAGAAACCTCCCTTTCCTGTTAGAATAAAGGAACATGCTAAAGCTTCAACTGTGGTTCACATGAGTTGTACTAGAACACCTACGCCTCCTGAACAAATTAAAGTTGAACCTAGTATTGCTATGGTTAAAGATCTCTTGGTTGATAATATTGATGGGCATGTTATTCATTTCTGTAATGAAGCTGCTAGAATTGCTAGACCTGATACTAAAGGTAAACATAGACCTATTGTTGGCGTGCCTGTTATTTTTGTTAAAATAGGAGATCATTGTTATCATGGCTTATGTGATGTGGGTGCTAGTGTGAGTGCAATTCCCTTTACCCTATACCAAGAAATTATGAATGATACTGCACCAACTGAATTAGAGGAAATTGATGTTACCATCAAGCTTGCTAATAGAGATACTATTGCACCAATTGGGATTGTTAGAGATGTTGAAGTCTTGTGTGGGAAAATAAAGTATCCTACTGATTTTCTTGTTCTTGGTTCCCCACAAGATGATTTTTGTCCCATTATTTTTGGTAGACCCTTCTTGAATACTGTTAATGCTAGGATAGATTGTGAGAAAGAAACTGTTACTGTAAGTTTTGGGGATGCGTCTCATGAGTTCAATTTCTCTAAATTTCGTAGACAACCCCATGACAAAGAATTGCCTAGTAAGGATGAAATTATTGGTCTTGCTTCTATTGCTGTGCCTCCTACTGATCCTTTAGAACAATATTTGCTAGACCATGAAAATGATATGCATATGAATGAAAGGAATGAAATAGATAAGATTTTCTTTGATCAGCAGCCTATCTTGAAACACAATCTGCCTGTTGAAATACTTGGGGATCCTCCTCCACCCAAGGGTGATCCCGTGTTTGAGCTTAAACAATTACCTGATACTCTGAAATATGCTTATCTTGATGAAAAGGAGATATATCCTGTTATTATTAGTGCTAACCTTTCAGAGCATGAAGAAAAGAGATTATTGAAAACTCTGAGGAAGCACCGTGCTGCTATTGGATATACTCTGGATGATCTTAAGGGCATTAGTCCCACTCTATGTCAGCATAAAATTAATATGGAGCCTGATGTTGATCACCAACGACGGTTGAATCCTAAAATGAAAGAAGTGGTAAGAAATGAAATACTAAAGCTTCTGGAGGCAGGTATAATTTATCCTATTCCTGATAGTAGATGGGTTAGTCCCATTCATTGTGTCCCTAAGAAGGGAGGTATTACCGTTGTTCCTAATGATAAAAATGAATTGATCCCGCAAAGAATTGTTACAGGATATAGAATGGTAATTGATTTTAGGAAATTAAATAAAGCTACTAGGAAAGATCATTACCCTCTACCTTTTATTGATCAAATGCTAGAAAGACTATCCAAACATACACATTTTTGCTTTCTAGATGGTTATTCTGGTTTCTCTCAAATACCTGTGTCAAAAGAGGATCAAGAAAAGACCACTTTTACTTGTCCTTTCGGTACCTTTGCTTATAGATGTATGCCTTTTGGTTTATGCAATGCACCTGCTACCTTTCAAAGATGTATGATGGCTATATTCTCTAACTTTTGTGAGAAGATTGTTGAGGTTTTCATGGATGATTTTTCCGTTTACGGAACTTCTTTTGATGATTGCTTGAGCAACCTTGATCGAGTTTTGCAGAGATGCGAAGAAACCAATCTTATCTTGAATTGGGAAAAGTGCCACTTTATGGTTAATGAAGGTATTGTCTTGGGGCACAAAATCTCCGAAAGAGGTATTGAGGTGGATAAAGCTAAAGTTGATGCTATTGAAAAGATGCCGTGTCCTACGGATATTAGAGGTATAAGAAGTTTCCTTGGTCATGCTGGTTTCTATAGGAGGTTTATTAAAGACTTCTCTAAGATTTCTAGGCCTCTCACTAATCTTTTGCAAAAAGTTGTTCCGTTCGTTTTTGATGATGATTGTGTAGAAGCATTTGAAATTCTTAAGAATGCCTTGATTTCCGCACCTATTGTTCAACCACCTGATTGGAACCTACCCTTTGAAATTATGTGTGATGCTAGTGATTATGCTGTTGGTGCTGTTCTAGGACAAAGAGTTGATAAGAAATTAAATGTTATCCATTATGCTAGTAAAACTCTAGACAGTGCTCAAAGAAACTATGCTACCACTGAAAAGGAATTTTTAGCAGTTGTGTTTGCTTGTGATAAGTTCAGACCTTATATTGTTGATTCTAAAGTAACTGTTCACACTGATCATGCTGCTATTAAACATCTTATGGAAAAGAAAGATGCTAAACCTAGACTTATTAGATGGGTTCTTCTGCTACAAGAATTTGATTTGCATATTATTGATAGAAGGGTGCTGATAACCCCGTAGCAGATAACTTGTCTAGATTAGAGAATGTTCTTGATGACCCACTACCTATTGATGATAGCTTTCCTGATGAACAATTAGCTGTCATAAATGCTTCGCGTAATGCTCCATGGTATGCTGATTATGCTAACTACATTGTTGCTAAGTTTATACCGCCTAGTTTCACATACCAACAAAAGAAAAAGTTCTTCTATGATTTAAGACATTACTTTTGGGATGATCCACACCTTTATAAAGAAGGAGTAGATGGTGTTATTAGACGTTGTGTACCTGAGCATGAACAGGAACAGATCCTACGCAAGTGTCACTCCGAGGCCTATGGGGGACACCACGATGGAGATAGAACTGCACACAAGGTATTACAATCTGGCTTTTATTGGCCTACTCTCTTCAAGGATGCTCGTAAGTTTGTCTTGTCTTGTGATGAATGTCAAAGAATTGGTAATATTAGTAGACGTCAGGAAATGCCTATGAATTACTCTCTTGTTATTGAACCATTTGATGTTTGGGGTTTTGATTATATGGGACCTTTTCCACAATCTAACGGGTATACTCATATTCTAGTTGCTGTTGATTATGTTACTAAGTGGGTAGAAGCTATTCCAACTAGTAGCGCTAATCATAACACTTCTATTAAAATGCTTAAAGAAGTTATTTTCCCTAGATTTGGAGTCCCTAGATATTTAATGACTGATGGTGGTTCACACTTTATTCATGGTGCTTTCCGTAAATTGCTTGCTAAGTATGACGTTAATCATAGAATTGCATCTCCTTATCATCCTCAGTCTAGTGGTCAAGTAGAATTGAGCAATAGAGAAATTAAATTGATCTTGCAGAAGACTGTTAATAGATCCAGAAAGAATTGGTCTAAGAAACTTGATGATGCATTATGGGCTTATAGAACTGCTTATAAAAACCCTATGGGTATGTCTTCGTATAAGATGGTTTATGGTAAAGCATGTCACTTACCTCTAGAGCTAGAACATAAAGCTTATTGGGCAATTAAAGAGCTCAATTATGATTTCAAACTTGCTGGTGAGAAGAGGTTATTTGACATTAGCTCACTTGATGAATGGAGAACCCAGGCCTATGAGAATGCCAAGTTGTTTAAAGAAAAGGTTAAGAGATGGCATGATAAAAGGATACAAAAGCATGAATTCAATGTAGGTGACCATGTTTTGCTATACAATTCTCGTTTAAGATTTTTTGCAGGAAAACTTCTCTCTAAATGGGAAGGGCCTTACATTATCGAGGAAGTATATCGTTCCGGTGCCATCAAGATCAACAACGCCGAAGGCACAAACCCGAAGGTGGTAAACGGTCAAAGAATCAAACATTATATCTCAGGTACTCCCATAAATGTTGAAACCAATATTATTAATACCATAACTCCAGAGGAGTACATTAGGGAGACCTACCAGAACGTTTCAGACTCCGAAAAGGAATAGGTATGTGGTACGGTAAGTAAACCGACTCCAAAACTTTTCCAATAGCAATTTTTCTCCGTTTTGGAATATTTAAAAAATTAGGATAATTTAAAGTAGTCCGAAGAGCGCACGAGGAGGCGACAAGCCAGGGGGGCGCGCCCTACCCCCCTGGGCGCGCCCCTGTGGCTTGTGGCCACCTCGTGTACCCTCCGGACTCTGTTTTCTTGTAGTTTACTCTTTCGGGTCGGTGAAAATTCATTATATAATCTCCCGAAGGTTTTGACCATCGTATCTCGACAATATCTCCTGTTTTTCGTTTTGAGCTATTTCTGCAGCAGATTTAGAGCAAGATGTCGTCCCAAGATTCCGATGGGGAGAGCTATGTATCGCATTATCTTGCCAATCCCAAGCTCTATGGGGACTTAGATCCTTATGGATTGTTCTCGGAGGAGGAACTAGAAGGCAAGTATGAGGAAGGAAGCTCAGATGAAGAGGAGACCCCCCTGCCTCGACCAGGAGATATGCACGTGGAGTTCAGGAAATCGAGCCTCCCAAATACAAGGAGAAAACCCAAGGTCCTATTTATCCCTTCTCGTTTTCTGCAGGAGAGCAAGGAAGAATTATGTCAAAGGATATTGAAGCTCGAGCAGGAAGTAGACGATCTGAGGGAACATAATTTTATGCTTAAGAGGAAACTGAACAAGCCTCCAACCTCGTCAACAACTCCAACATCACCACCTCCGAAGAAAGACAACTAAACACATGGGTATGGGCACTCCCCTTGGCTTGTGCCAAGCTTGGGGGAGGTGCCCCGGTATCGTATCACCATCACATCTTTTACTTTTATCGTTTTTCTTAGTTTGATCCTTTTGGTTATATCTTGATCTAGTAGAATAAAGTTTTTTTAGTGTGATCTAGTTTTGAGTTTTGCTTTATGTCCCCCCTATGTAAGCAAGTTCGAGAGTTATATAATAAAGAGTAGTTTTGAGTTGAGGGTTTTGCTTGTTTGCTATGATCTTGAGAAAAAGAAATAGAAAGAAGTATAGAATAAAAGCAAATAGTATATATGATGATCTTATGGGGAGTGATGACTTCACATATAGAAGTATGTCGATTGAAATTTGTTGTGAGTTGACAAACATAGCTATTGGTCATTGTTGCAATTAAAAGGAAGTAATAAAGAAAGAGAGGTTCACATATAAATATATTATCTTGGACATCTTTTATGATTGTGAGCACTCATTAAAATATTATATGTTAAGAAGTTGATGTTGGACAAGGAAGACAACATAATGAGTTATGTTTGCTTATTTCCGAATAGAAGTTATATGGTTATAGATCCTTCAACATGTGTCGCTTGCTTCCACCCCATATTAGCCAAAACTTCCGCACCAAGTAGAGATACTACTTGTGCATCCAAACACCTTTAACCCAGTTTTGCCATGAGAGTCCACCATACCTACCTATGGATTGAGTAAGATCCTTCAAGTAAGTTGTCATCGGTGCAAGCAATAAAAAATGCTCTCTAAATATGTGTGATCTATTAGTGTGAGGAAAATAAACTTTATACGAACTTGTGATATGGAAGAAATAAAAGCGACAGACTGCATAATAAAGTTCTTTATCACAAGGGGCAATATAAAGTGACGTTCTTTTGCATTAAGGGATTGCGCATCCAACCATAAAAGCGCATGACAACCTCTGCTTCCCTCTGCGAAGGGCCCATCTGTTACCTTTACTTTCTAGTACTTACCTTTATGCAAGAGTCATGGTGATCTACACCACTTCCTTTATTTCGCCTTTATCTCTTGGCAAGCGTCATGTGTTGGGGAATGATCTAGACACATATATCCACTCGGATGTGGGTGAGCATGAGTTATTTCTGTTGACATTACCCTTGAGGTAAATAGTTGGGAGGCGATACTATAAGCCCCTATCTTTCTCTGTGTCCGATTGAAACTTTGACCTCATAGGTACCGCGTGAGTGTTAGCAATTTTGAAAGACTAAAAGATGATTGAGTATGTGGATTTGCTTTACAAGCTCTTATATTGACTCTTTCCTACGTTATGATAAATTGGAATTGCTTCAATGACTGAGATCATAGTTTGTTGGTTCTCAATAGAGTTCTTGATTCATACTTTACCTTGTGAATGAAATGTTACTCTAGCATAAGAAATTATATGTCAATATATGTTGCTGTTCTAAAGATAACCATGATGCCTTCATGTCCGTATTTTATTTTATCGACACCTGTATCTCTAAACATGTGGGCATATTTATCGATTTCGGCTTTCGCTTGAGGACAAGCGAGGTCTAAGCTTGGGGGAGTTGATACGTCCATTTTGCATCATGGTTCTATATCGATATTTATTGCATTATGGGCTGTTATTACACATTTTGGTACAATACTTATGCTTTTTCTCTCTTATTTTACAAGGTTTACATGAAGAGGGAGAATGCCGGCAACTGGAATTCTGGACTGGAAAAGGAGCAAATCTGAGATACCTATTCTACACAACTCCAAAAGTCCTGAAAATCTACGGAGAATTATTTTGGAATATATAAAAATTATTGGGCGAAAGAAATACATCAGGGGACCCACCAGGAGGTCACAAGCCAGGGGGGCGCGCCCTACCCCCCTAGGCGCGCCCTGCAGGCTTGTGGGCCCCCTGGCAGGCCGTCGGTGCCCATCTTCTGCTATATGGAGGGTTTTGACCTGAAAAAAATCAGAAGGGAGCTTTCGGGACGAAGCGCCGCCGTCTCGAGGCGGAACTTGGACAGAACCAATCTAGGGCTCCGGCGGAGCTGTTCTGCCGGGGAAACTTCCCTCCCGGAGGGGGAAATCGAAGCCATCGTCATCACCAACGATCCTCTCATCGAGAGGGGGTCAATCTCCATCAACATCTTCACCAGCACCATCTCCTCTCCAAACCCTAGTTCATCTCTTGTATCCGATCTTTGTCTCAAACCTAAGATTGGTACCTCTGGGTTGCTAGTAGTGTTGATTACTCCTTGTAGTTGATACTAGTTGGTTTACTTGGTGGAAGATCATATGTTCAGATCCTTAATGATAATTAATACTCCTCTGATTATGAACATGAATATGCTTTGTGAGTAGTTACGTTTGTTTCTGAGGACATGGGATAAGTCTTGTTATAAGTAATCATGTGAATTTGGTATTCGTTCGATATTTTGATGAGATGTATGTTGTCTCTCCTCTAGTGGCGTTATGTGAACGTTGACTACATAACACTTCACCATTATTTGGGCCTAGGGGAAGGCATTGGGAAGTAATAAGTAGATGATGGGTTGCTAGAGTGACAGAAGCTTAAACCCTAGTTTATGTGTTGCTTCGTAAGGGGCTGATTTGGATCCACATGTTTCATGCTATGGTTAGATTTATCTTAATTCTTATTTCGTAGTTGCGGATGCTTGCGAGAGGGGTTAATCATAAGTGGGAGGCTTGTCCAAGTAAGGACAGCACCCAAGCACCGGTCCACCCACATATCAAATTATCAAAGTAACGAACGCGAATCATATGAGCATGATGAAAACTAACTTGACAGAAATTCCCATGTGTCCTCAGGAGCGCTTTGCTTTATATAAGAGTTTGTCCAGGCTTGTCCTTTGCTACAAAAAGGATTGGGCCACCTTGCTGCACCTTTGTTACATTTGTTACTTGCTATCCGCTACGAATTATCTTATCAAAAAACTATCTGTTACCGATAATTTCAGTGTTTGCAGAGAATACCTTACTGAGAACCGCTTGTCATTTCCTTCTGCTCCTCGTTGGGTTCGACACTCTTACTTATCGAAAGGACTACGATAGATCCCCTATACTTGTGAGTCATCAGCGTGCTGTATTTTGTTCAATACGCTCTAGCAGCCTGTTGGTCTCTCTCTTGTTGCGTTCCGCCTCAAGCATCACTTCCGCCAAAGATGGCGGGTGAGGCAGGTTCTCTTGCCTTGCTCCACTGCCCTCGCCCTGCTCATAAGCAGGAGCGGGGTTGTTCCTGGTGGAA
Source organism: Elymus sibiricus (assembly GCA_039707655.1). Classification (NCBI taxonomy): domain Eukaryota; kingdom Viridiplantae; phylum Streptophyta; class Magnoliopsida; order Poales; family Poaceae; genus Elymus; species Elymus sibiricus. The sequence goes on along the minus strand of CM077667.1, from coordinate 191,690,037 downwards.
ACCATCCTGGGGAAAACAAAAACCCACATCTTAGACAAGGGAGACAACAACTCTAGGATAAGAGATACGGAATATACTGAACAACATGGAATGCAGGGGTAAACACCCGAACAACATGGTACAAGCAAACTGCCATATATACACCATGATTCATACATACCATGATATAGTTCAGTACAAACCCAAGCTGAAGTACAAGCTAGTGAGAAGATAAGACAACTCATCGGAGGCATTACAAACTTCCTATACATTATTTTTCTACACCTCCGGAACTCGACTCACACCTCAGTCATATTCCACAAGACACGCAGGACTGTGGAGATACAACTGCTACAATACTACTACCTCCACTCACGATCTCAAGCATCTGCATAGAACATCCCATACAGGTTACCTCCGTGACCTGGAAGCTAAACCTGAGGGTCTGGAAACACCCTGGCCCGAGATCCCTGGGAACCATAAGGACACGGATGTGGCCTAGGTCCTCTCGCTGGCGGCAGCAGCTGTCCTCGAAGAGGAGTGATGCCTCCAACATCGGGCCAGTCTACGCGAGCAGGCAAATGTGTCCGCAAGGGGCTCAACATCTCCAAATCTCCATAACCTGTCTGGACGACGGGTGCAAGCTGTGTCAGTGCGGTCCAAAGACGTGCACGGGTGGCATATAGCTCCATACGAAGTGCCCGAGTATCACGATCCCTGTTCTCTAACAACTGAGCAGTCACCTGAAGCCTAGGATCCTCATGAGAGTGATCATAGTAGGCTGTGGTAAGATATCCATCCTCTCCCCCTAGTGTCGCTGGAATATAGCAGAACTTTGTGTTCTGAAGTAGACCATGGTGAGCTCTCATAATAGTCAACATCGTGTAGGCGGCCTCCTGAACTGCCATATCTATGGTGACACCTAGTCCATACGTTCAATGAAGCGGCTCTGCAGCTCCAGGATACGATGGATATATCCTAACGGTACACAGATACCGGCTCTGGTTGAAGTTGCGGTACTGTTCCTCCACTGTATATTCCGGGTACCAACGATAACCGGTCTCCATCATGACTCTGACCAACATGGCCGTGTGACCCGGTACATCAATGCACCTGGTCAAACGGACCACCTGACAAGAAGGACGGGGAGGCATCTGAAACAGAGGATAATGCAAAGTGCATTAGAGATCCTAGCGGAAATCGGATAGCATAACGGCTGAAAATGCTCAAAAACAATTTTGAGACATTCCGAAAAGATTGGATAGCATAACCACTCAACTTTCTAGCATCAGGATTCTAACCAAATGATTGTCACACAGAAGCAATACTTGAAAACTGGAGTTGACTCTCAAGCAATTTAGTCTACGAGTCCATGGTTAGTAACTCGTCATCCTGAGAGGTAGATAAGAAGCCTAGCTCTTAACCCCGTAGAAAAGAAGAGGGTGACTCAGAAAAGAATGACTCGGAAGAGGAGTAAAAAGAGCCTTACGTTCCCTTCCACAATCAATTCCCGTATATAACTAAAGCATTTCTAGACTCAACTTCGACCAGTTTGGCTTGGTAATCCTACAGTCAGTCAGGCTCTGATACCAACGCTGTCGGGACCCCGATCCTAAGCCATAAGAATCTAGCATGTAAAACTTCACATTACTTTGTGGCCTCACGCACGGCTATCCCCACGGCTGCCACCTTACCTGGGCCGGGACCGTTTGCGCCTTTTAGCTCACGAATGTGAATATGTCGCTAGATTCAAATGTCAAAGAACCCGGGTCGACATGACTAGTGATAGAACCCAAGTGGCACATCCGTACAGGGAGAGACATACGTAACCCAGCAATGCAGGTGTCGGCCTCAGCATGTGTAGACGAGTCATAGCAAGCTACATGGACTCCATTATGCCATGGGACATAAATGTCATCAACTGCGCGTAGACGAGTCATAGCAAGCTACATGGACTCCATTACACTGCGAGACATTTCCCCGAAGGGACAGACACAACAGCAAAGAAGGATACATGCCGGTCAATCAATGTGTCCGGAGCAGTAGCAAGCTACCAAGGCTCAGTGGAAGCACAAAGAGGCATTTCCCCGTAAAGAGTACTACTAGAGGCACACAACTAGGTGTCGAATCCCATACATACCGTTACACGTCACACGTACGCACGACATGTCCGATATGCATAGATACAACTATGGCATCACAACATAACCATACAACAACACAACATTTATTTAGAAGGCTCAGAAGAGCCTTGCATAATATGTTCATACAGGTAGGGGTCACATGACCCGACACTCAAGTCATACAAACATGTTCATACAAACCAAGCGGAAGCTTAAAGCTGTCTGAGTACAGACAGATGAAAGGTAAAAATGCATAAAGCCTAACTATCTACAACCCATCCCAGTGAATCAGATCGTAGCTAGGATACCAGCTACTCGGCGTCGTCGACGTCTAGATAGAACCCATCAGATGAGTCCATATTCTCATCTGCAACAGTTATTAAGCAAACATGAGTACAATCGTACTCAGCAAGTCTTTGAAGCAGACCTAGGCTATTCATGCTCATGTTTCAACAAGGGGAGTAGTGTGGTTTATGCAGCAAGCCAGCTTTGACTCTTGGCTAGCCTATACTACGACTACCAGTTCTTTGAACAAGTTTTGAGATAGCGCACACGAGTCCACTAACACCACATCAATACACCACCATGGATCCGCTCCCGTCACCCACGAGAATGCCATCCACGGTACTCACACTTGTCTTGAGTCTTTTAAGAGTAACCATCAAGTTATCTATGAACAACATAAGTTCTCCAAGTAGTCCATATCCGAGGATGCGACTATTCGAACAGATTCATTACCCTGCAGGGGTGCACTTCTTCACACACGCTCTCACCACTTATCGTTGTGTGCTCATAAAAACAGGCACCTCGGCAACCTTCAAGCGGAAGCCCAGCGAGGGAGTCGGCCACGATCGTCAATCACACAAGACCCTAGTCCAGGCTATCGCCTATTTGAGACTAAACCCGCACGGAAGTCCGGCCGAAGTTTCCGCTATGGCCTCAAACGATGTGCGCAGGGTTCCCAAGCCCATCATCCGGGTGCCACTTGGTACACCGTGCCACTGCCTACCGCGTCGTAGCCCACCCCTAAGGTCAACGCTACGCACGGCCTCCAGCATGGCTACAAACACCAGAAACTACTTGCAACTCGTGGACAGAGGACTAGGCGGTTGATAAGTCGAGAGGGGTCGAGTTACCGGAACCCAATGCATGGTAGTAACTAGTCTTGGATCACAAACACGGAACTCAGTTCCTAAGAACGGTCCCAATGAGAAAATCCGCTATGTACTCCTACATAGCCTCTCATCGCTACCTTTACCAAATCGGGTTCATCATTTAGATCGTCACATCAGAACAACACCGTTTCACTCCGGTTCATCACCCAGATGAATCAGACCTGACACAACTCTAAGCATAGCAAGCATAACAGGCAAGGCAGGTAAAGCACATCAAGGCTCAAGCATTTACCTGGTATGCTAGGTTGCCTGGTTTAGCTATTTACTGTGACAATGACAGGTCATGCAGAGGAATGGGTTCAACTACCGCAACAGATAGACAGTAGAAGCGTTTGTCCTAATGCATTAAACAAGAGCAGGAGCGAGAGAGTGGGATGTTATCGGTATGATCAATGGGGTTGCTTGCCTTGCAGGTTGGCCGGGAGGTACTCTCCTTCAGGGGGATACTCGAGGTACAATCAATACACAACAAGTGCAACAATATGATGGATGATCATGACATGGCAACATGTTATAGATGAGCTAATGCATCTATCATTAGAGTTAAATGGAGTAAGATTGAATATAGGTTCAAAATTGTTCTCCATGTGATATTCCACATATTGCATTATTGCAAAATGTCAATGTTCATCTATCTAGGTTGTTCTAACATGCATGATAATAGCACCAATGGATTCTTTGGATTTTTCTGATAATTTTTCATATATAAATTATTTCAATCTGAACTACAGATTAATTTCTATGATTTTTCTAAGATTTTAGTATTTTTTGGAATTAAATTAAATCAGAAATTATTATTGCGTCAGCATGACATCAGCATGGCGTCAGCAGGTCAGCTGGTCGTTGCCAGGTCAAACCTGACTAGTGGGGTCCACTGGTCAGTGATCTAGGGCCATCTAGAGTCACTGACATGTGGGGACCACATGTCACTGACTCAGGGGTTAAACCCGAGTTGACCCTGGCTTTGACTTGAGCCAGGGCCCACTGTCAGTGGCTGTTAGCCATTTAATCACAGGTGGTTAGTGCCTAATGACGATCCACATCGGCCCCCACCGGAGGCTCGCCGGCGGCGACCAAATCGACGGCGGCGCGTCGCCGGAATCACGCTGCAGGGCGCTTCTGGGCACGCGGAGGCTACCGGAAGGATGCCCGCGCTAGACCGCATCCAACCACGAGGTCAGTTGGCCGCGGGGACGCCGGAATCTTCGCCGGCGGCGACCTTGGCGGACGCCGGAGCTCGGGCAAGCTCGGGGTCGTCAAACTAACGTGTAACAGGGCCGGGCGATGGCTCCTACGGCATCTACGCGGCTGCACGAACGCGATGGTGTCCTCCGAAGGACCACCCGATCACCGGAGAGTCGCCGGCGTTGAGCTCACGCGGCGGAGCTTCTCGGGCATCGACGAAATCGGGGCTACGGCTAGCAATCGGGCCAGGGAAGAGGGGGAATGGAACCAGGAGCTCACTGCGGTTGCGGAGATGTCGCTAGCGTGCTTGGGGGCGACCTGAGGACGGCGAATCGACGACGGCGATGGTCGGAGCCGAAGGGGAAGATGAGCTCGGGGGCGTCGCTTCGAGGCCTCCGGCGGAGCTTGGCTTGGCGGAGAGGATCAGTGCGTCGAGGCGGAGCTCGGGGGCTACTCAGGGGCGAGGGGGAGCGGCTGGAGCGACGGTGCTACGGCGGCGGAGGTTCGGCGGCCATGGCGGAGCAGAGCGAGGAGAGAGGCAGGGGGCAAATGAGGAGAGGGAGAGCGGTCGGGGCGGTGCCCAGGCGCTTATCCACGTCGCCAGCGCGACGGGGGAGGCAGGTAGGCGGGGAGTTGCGTGGCAGCTCGGCCAGCTCGCCGTGCTCCCCTTCGCCTGTGCCTTCTGGCAGAGGTTGGGGACGACTGGCAGCTGGGCCAGTTGGGCCGGCCAGCTGCTGGGCCTCAGGTAAGTCCTTTCCCTTTTTATTTCTATTTTATTTCTGTTTTCTATTTTTTGACATTTGTTTTATTTTGTTTGGGCCCACAAACCTTAGCTCAAAATTCTGAAATATTTTACAAAGCTTTAGTTTGAATATTTCAAACCTCCATAAAATGTTTCAGCAATTTTGAATGACTAAAATATTTATAATGCTTTATTTATCAATTTCAGTAGCATTGTGAGTTTATTTTAAAATGCTAAATCTATTTTGACAAATGAAATGTCCCCTGATATGTTGTTGCCAACATTTATCAGAAATAGTGGGCATTTTTTATGGGCATTTTGGATTCATTGAAAATTCACAACATTTGAATTGGTTTAATTAGGGTGAGGTGCTAGGGTTTCTGACAAACCCCATTTCATGTTGATGCAAAATTGAAACATGATGCAGATCTTAGCTAGCACAAGCAAGGGAAGACTAGGGATGTGACATTCCAGAACCTCGAGATCCAATCTAAACACCATCATGGAGGGGTTCATCTTCTTCATAGGCGCCTCTCCGATGATGCGTGGGTAGTCCACCATAGACCTACGGGTCCGTAGGCAGTAGCTAGATGGCTTCCTCTCTCTCTCTTATGATTCTCAATACAATGGTCTCTTGGAGATCTATTTGATGTAAACTTTTGCGGTGTGTTTTTTGGGATCCGATGAATTTTGAGTTCATGATCAGTTTCTATCCATGAATATTATTTGAGTCTTCTTTGATCTCTTATATGCATGATTACTTATAGCCTCGTATTTCTTCTTCGAATCTTTGGTTTAGTTAGGCCAACTAAATCGATTTTTCTTGCCATGGGAAGAGGTGCTTTGTGATGGGTTCGATCTTGCGGTGTTCTTTCCCAGTGACAGAAGGGGCAGCAAGACACGCATGTATCGTTGCCATTAAGGATAACAAGATGGGGTCTATTCCTACATGAATAGATCTTGTCTACATCATGTCATCGTTCTTATTGCATTACTCCCTTTTTCCATGAACTTAATACACTAGATGCATGCTGGATAGCGGTCGATGTGTGGAGTAATAGTGGTAGATGCAGGCAGGAGTCGGTCTACTTATCTTGGACGTGATGCCTATATAATGATCACCGCCTTGGATATCGTCATGATTATTTGATCTTCTATCAATTGCCCAACAGTAATTTGTACACCCACCGTGTGCTATACTCATGAGAGAAGCCACTAGTGAATGCTACGGCCCCCGGGTCTACTTTTCCAACATATTGCTTTCCGATCTATGTTTTTTCCTCTTTGTTTTGATATCTACAAAGCCAAAAACCCAAAAACATATTGCTGCATATTTTATTTGCCCTTTTTATTTTGTGTTCTTGAGAGATCTATCTCTCCTATCCATCACTACCTAATCTATCTTTTTACCGTAGAGAGATTGACAACCTCTCTTTCGCGTCGGGTTGCAAGTATTTGTTGTTTGTGTGTAGGCGCTGCTTATTGGGTGGTGGTGATCCTCCTACTGGTTTGATAACCTTGGTTTCATAACTGAGGGAAATACTTACCGTCACTGTGTTGCATCATCCCTTCCTCTTTCGGGAAATACCGACGCAGTCTCAAGCCACGTCAAAGGAATTTCTTGCGCCGTTGCCGGGAAGGAAGCGATCTCTTCTACGTGCCTATCTCAGGCGCCGCGGAGACTCCATCATCATCTCACAGGTTCCTAATCACAAATCTCATCTCCTTGCTATTACATTATTTGCCATTTGCCTCTCGTTTTCCTCTCCCCCACTTCACCAAATTTGCCGTTTTATTCGTCCTCTTTTCCGTTTGCCTTTTTCTCGCCGGATCTCTTTTTGTTTGCTTGTTTGCTATCTTTGCTTGTGTAGCCATGTGCCTTCTATTTGCTTGCATCTTCGCTTGCTAAAAATCTATTGATATGGATCCTCATCCACTTGCTAATCTTTTCAAAAGACCAAATTATGATGAACCAATTGCTAGTGAGGTGAGTGCACTTGATTGTCTCTGCGAAGTTTTGTTTGAAAATCATGAATTTGAAAATTTTGATGAAGTGTTGAAAGAAGAAATTATAAGGTGATTCATGATAGCTCCTTGATTGAAAAGCATGATTGCAATGTTGCTAGTATGAATTCTCTAAATATCCATGATGCTTATGATATGCAAAGCCACAAGCTTGGGGATGCTATGTTTGATGAAGATGATATTTTTAGTCCCCCAAGTTTTGATGAGCAAATTTATTATGATTGCATGCCTCCTATTTATGATGACGGTGATGACACGTATGCTATAATGAGTAATGATAACTATGAAACTTATCATCATGGTTTTAGTTTGCAATATGGTTATGTCAATCAAGTGTCTCATGATAGTTATTTTGTTGAGTTTGCTCCCACTACCACGGATGATAAGGAATTTGCTTATGTGGAGAGTAATGAAAATTCTATGCTTGTGCATCATGAAAAGAATGATTTATGTGATATTTATATTGTTGCATTACTTCATGATGCTACTGAAATTTATTATGAGGGAGGAACATATGCTTGTAGGAACTGCAATAATATCAAGTTTCCTCTCTATGTGTTCAAAGTTTTGAAGTTATGCTTGTTTTGCCTTCCTATGCTAGTTGGTTCTTGTTCCCATAAATTGTTTGCTCACAAAATACCTATGCATAGAAAGTGGGTTAGACTTAAATGTGTTCGTCATGCTATTTGTGATGCTCTTTTGCATATTTCAATTACTACTTTTTATGTGAGCATCATCGAAATCATCATGCCTAGCTAGGGGCGTAAAACGATAGCGCTTGTTGGGAGGCAACCCAATGAATAAATAAATTTTTGCTTTTTCATTTATGTTCTTGTGTGTTGACACAATTATGCCTCTTTTATGATTGTGTTTTTATGGTTTATTTAGTGTTTGTGCCAAGTAGAGCCTTTAGGATGATTCATGAGATGAGTAGAAGCGATGCTGAATCTGAAACAGAAACTTTGCGTCCAGTATATGAATTTTAATTTTTTACTGAAACGTGATATTGAGCTGAAATTTTAACAAAGTGTTGCTATACAAATTCCTTACGTTTTCCTAATTTTTCAGAATTTTTAGAGTTACATAAGTATGGTTAGAGTACAGATTACTACAGACTCTTCTGTTTAAGACAGATTCTGTTTTCGTTGCATTGTGTGCTTGTTTTGATGAATCTATGGGTTATATTGAAGGGTATGAGCCATGGTAAAGTTAAAATACAGTAGGTATAATGCAATAATAAAATATGAATGGGTTTGCAACAGTACCTAAAGTAGTGATTTGCTTTATTATACTAACGGATCTCATGAAGATTTTGTTGAGTTTTGTGTGATTGAAGTTTTCAAGTTTCGGGTGAGATCACGATGGATGAAGGAATAAGGAGTGAAAAGAGCATAAGCTTGTGGATGCTACCGCACCCCCAAGATATATCCAAAGAGAAACAAGCAACTAAGCTTGGGGATGCCCCCGAGTGGCATCCCCTCTTTCTTCTAACGACCATCGGTATTTTACTTGGAGCTATATTTTTATTCGTCACATATCATGAGTTTTACTTGGAGCATCTTGCATCTTTGCTTGCTTTGTTTGTTAGTTTGTCACTTGTATCCTTGCTGAACACACCTATTTGAGAGATCCAAAATTATGCTATCATTTGTTAGAATTGCTCTATGTGCTTCACTTAAACTTTTTGAGCTATAGAATTACTCTCATGCTTCACTTAGATTAATTTGAGAGTTAGTAAATTTTGAAGAAATCCTCTCATGCTTCACTTATACCTTTTTGAGAGATGAAATCTTTATGCTCATGTGCTTCACTTAAATTTGATTGAGCTTGCCAAAAAGCAATGGCAATATATGAAACTAGTCCCAAAGTGATAGATATCCAAGGAGGATTTATAAAAACTTTCATGAAGATCATTGGGCAAATTAAACTTGATTCTTTGTAATAGTTTTGAAACATGATGATAGTAATATGTGAGTCATGTTCGTGAGTAATTATGCTTTAGTAGGAATATTGGTGTTAAGGTTTGTGATTCCCTATGCATGCACGAAAGTCAATAGTTATGCAATGAAATTACATCCTACTTATGGTGCATTATTCGGTGTTAGTTATGCTCAATTCTCGCTTATGTGAATTTTCGTTTCTTGGTTTGGTTGCTTCTCAATCTATTTGCTAGTCTCCATTTGTACTAAGTAGAAATACTACTTGTGCATCCAAAATCCTTAAACCAAGTTTTGCCTTATGAGTCCACCATACCTACCTATATGCGGTATTTCCATGCCGTTCCAAGCAAATTTGTATGTGCCATCTCTAAATTTTCAAAATAAATTTTCTCTTTTGTTTGCTCGTACCGCTCACGAAACGGTGGGGAGTGTCTAATATTTTTCCATGCTAGATGTGTTATTCTCAAGATGAGTGTTTATTCACTTGTCATTGCACGAGAGTGCGGCGGTAATAGGGATGCCCATTCCCGAAATGAAAAAGAAAAAAATTACTTTATGTTGTCAAATAATAAATTCCTTGGAAAGTGTTGGTATGGAAGGCAACCGTGGATACAACCCGCCACGGAAAGTGAAAAGTTTGGTGGAAAAAGGAATAAACTTTATTTTCTGTTTGGGAACCGCCTATGATATATCTAGCATGGAAAGTATTGTGAGCTACTTTGTCGTTTTCGTTGACAGGAAAAGCATGCCACCCAAAATATTTTTCTCTCTCAATTTAAACTTTGAGCTCTGGCACATCTACAAATCCCTACTTCCCTCTGCGAAGGGCCTAGCTATTTACTTTATGCAATTTATTTTTTACTTTGAGTCTCCATCTTCTCTTATAAAGCACCAACTAGGAGGCACTATGATCATACTTTAGCATTGGGCATAGATAATATTTAAGTGTGTTTCATGAATGGATCAATGATTGAGCATGATGGGCTAGGGATAACTTTCTTTAGTGTTGATATTTTGAAAGACATGGTTGCTTGTTGACATGCTTGAGTATTGAAGTCATTATGTTAAAACTAGACTATTGCTTTGAATCATTTACAAGTCCAAATGTCCATGCTATACAAAAGAAAAATAATATGAGATGAACATGTTAGGCAGCATTCCGCATCAAAATTCTGTTTTTGTCATTTACCTACTCAAGGACGAGTAGGAATTAAGCTTGGGGATGCTGATACGTCTCCAACGTATCTATAATTTTTTGCTTGTTCCATGCTGTTATATTATCATTCTTGGATGTTTTACAATCATTTTATAGAAACTTTATATCATTTTTTGGGACTAACCTATTGACATAGTGCCAAAGTGCCAGTTGCTGTTTTTTGCTTGTTTTTTACTTCGCAGAATATCAATACAAAACGGAGTCCAATCGCGACGAAACTTTTTGGAGATTTTTTCTAGACCAGAAGACACCCAATGGGCCAAAGAAGTGCCGGAGAGGTGGGCCGTGTTGACCACAACCCACCAGGGCGCGCCAGGGGGCCCCCGGCGTGCCCTGATGGGTTGTGCCCTCCTCGGGGCCCCTCTCCACCGCCTGTGATGCCTATAAATTCCCAAATATTCCAAAAACCCTAGGGGAGTCCACGAAACACAATTCCAGCCGCCGCAAGTTCCTGAACCTCGAGATCCAATCTAAACACCATCACGGAGGGGTTCATCTTCTTCATAGGTGCCTCTCCGATGATGCATGAGTAGTCCACCATAGACCTACGGGTCCGTAGGCAGTAGCTAGATGGCTTCCTCTCTCTCTCTCTCTCTGATGATTCTCAATACAATGGCCTCTTGGAGATCTATTTGATGTAAACTTTTGCGGTGTGTTTGTTGGGATCCGATGAATTTTGAGTTCATGATCAGTTTCTATCCATGAATATTATTTGAGTCTTCTTTGATCTCATATATGCATGATTACTTATAGCCTCGTATTTCTACTTCGAATCTTTGGTTTAGTTAGGCCAACTAGATCGATTTTTCTTGCCATGGGAAGAGGTGCTTTGTGATGGGTTCGATCTTGCGGTGTTCTTTCCCAGTGTCAGAAGGGGCAGCAAGACACGCATGTATCGTTGCCATTAAGGATAACAAGATGGGGTCTATTCCTACATGAATAGATCTTGTCTACATCATGTCATCATTCTTATTGCATTACTCCGTTTTCCATGAACTTAATACACTAGATGCATGCTGGATAGCGGTCGATGTGTGGAGTAATAGTGGTAGATGCAGGCAGGAGTCGGTCTACTTATCTTGGACGTCAGGCCTATATAATGATCATCACCTTGGATATCATCATGATTATTTGATCTTCTATCAATTGCCCAACAGTAATTTGTTCACCCACCGTGTGCTATACTCATGAGAGAAGCCACTAGTGAATCCTACGCCCCCCGGGTCTACTTTTCCAACATATTGCTATCCGATCTATCTTTTTGCCTCTTTGTTTTCAGATCTACAAAACCAAAAATCCAAAAACATATTGCTGCATATTTTATTTGCCCTTTTTATTTTGTTTTCTTAAGAGATCTATTTCTCCTATCCATCACTACCTAATCTATCTTTTTACCATAGAGAGATTGACAATTTCTCTTTCGCGTCGGGTTGCAAGTATTTGTTGTTTGTGTGCAGGTGCTGCTTATTGGGTGGTGGTGATCCTCCTACTGGTTCGATAACCTTGGTTTCATAACTGAGGGAAATACTTAACGTCGCTGTGCTGCTTCATCCCTTCCTCTTTGGGGAAATACCGATGCAGTCTCAAGCCACGTCATCCAACAAGACGCACCATGATACTTCAAGACGATGGCACCTATGACTCTATGAGTGACGGCGAGATGGAAGCATTGGAGCACGTGGCCATGCATCATCAAGTCAATGAAGATGAAGATTCGCAAATCTTTTGCGACAACGATCCGGGCCCCGTTCTCGTTGTTTCCAAGGTTTTGACTCTTCAACAACAACAAGATGAGGACCAATGTTGCCACATCTTCCACACAAAGGCGGGCATCCAAGGAAAATCCGTCAAGGTCATCATTGACGGTGGAAGTTGCCACAATTTGGCAAGTGAGGACCTTTGTTCCAAGCTCCAATTGGTCAAGAAGAAGCATCCTCGCCCCTACAAGGTCCAATGGCTTAGTGATTCCGGCACACTCCAAGTTGACCACACCATACAAGTTTCCTTCAAGATAGGCACTTATGAAGACACCTTGGAGTGTGATGTGGTTCCCATGTTCGTTTGCCATCTACTCCTTGGTAGACCTTGGCAACTCGACCGCGGCACCATCCACAACGGTCGGACCAATCACTATAGCTTCAAGATGAAGGGCAAGCAATATGTGCTTCGACCAATGACACCAAGTCAAGTGACCGTCGACAAGCAAGCTTCATCCCATCGTGGAGATAAAAGTGAGAGAGTGATTCACCTAAAAGAGAGTGAGAGCCACAAGCCAAACTTGAGTGACTCCACGATGAGGGACACGAAAGATATAGTTCTTTTAGCCACCAAAAGAGACTTGAGGGATGTGAGTGAGAGACCATCAAGTGTAATTCACTTTGTGCTTGTGTGCAAAGATGAGGTCGTGAGGACTAATGCTTCACAACATCTTCCTCTTGTTTTGTCTCATTTGTTGCAGGAATTCAAAGATGTCTTTCCCGATGAGCTACCTCCGGGACTACCACCAAAACGAGGGGTCGAACACCGCATAGACCTCATACCCGGAGCACCACTTCCTAACAAGGCACCATACCGTGTCAATCCCGAAGAGACTAAGGAGATACAAAGGCAAGTCCAAAAACTCCTAGATAAAGGGCATGTACGCGAGAGCTTGAGTCCTTGTGCGGTTCCGGTGATACTAGTACCTAAGAAAGATGGTAGTATGTGCATGTGTTCGGATTGCCATCCTATAAATGCTATAACCGTTAGATATCGCCATCCTATACCTTGCCTTGATGACATGCTTGATGAACTTAGTGGTGCCACTATATTCTCTAAAATTGATTTGAAAAGTGACACTATCAAATACGCATGCAAGAGGGCGATGAGTGGAAAACGGCTTTCAAAAGTAAATTTGGTCTATATGAATGGTTAGTGATGCCTATGAGTCTATCCCAAGCACCGGGTACATTTATGCATGTCATGCATTATGTCTTACGTCATCTCATTGGATATTGTGTTGTGGTATACTTTGATGATATTCTTGTTTTTAGCGAATCTCTAGAGGAGCATGCTAAACTTGTTAGGGAAGTGTTGCAAGTTCTTAGGAATGAACAATTATATGCAAACATGGAAAAATGCACTTTTGGTGTTGACAAGGTTGTTTCCCTAGGATTTGTGGTATCTTCTAAGGGTGTTCAAGTTGATGAAACTAAAATTGATGCTTTTAAAACTTGGCCCACACCCACCAATTTGCAACAAGTGCATAGTTTCCTAGGACTAGCTGGCTTCTACCGTCGCTTTGTTAAGGATTTTAGCACAATTGCATCTCCTCTACATGCTTTGAGCAAGAAGAATGCACCATTTATTAGGGGACCATACCAAGACACCGCATTCCATGAGATTGAAAATTTGCTTACTCATGCACCATTGCTTGCCTTACCCAATTTTGACAAAACCTTTGAAGTGCATTGTAATGCTAGTGGTAATGGCATAGGTGGTGTGCTAATGCAAGAGAAGAGCCCAATTGCGTATTTTAGTGAGAAACTTTCCGGCGCTCAAGTTAACTATCCCATATATGATAAGGAATTGTATGCTTTGGTGAGAGTGTTACATGTTTGGGAGCATTATCTCCGCCCTCATGAATTTGTCATTCATATTGATCATGAAACTCTCAAGTATCTTAAGAGTCAAACTAAGTTGAACAAACGGCATGCTAAATGGAGTGAATTTATTGAGTCTTTTCCTTATGACATCAAATACATCAAGGGTAAAGAAAACATTGTGGCGGATGCTCTTTCCCGCAAATGTATGCTAGTTACTCAACTTGAATTGAATGTCATTGGTTTTGAGCATATAAAATATTAGTATGAGCATGATCTTTCCTTTGCTACTCCATATGCTAAGTGCTAATTGAAACCTTGTTAGGAAAACTACTACATGAAAGATGGCTATCTTATGCGTGCTAACAAACTTTGTATACCCGAGTCTTCTCTTCGTTTGTTACTTTTGCAAGAGGCTCACGGTGGAGGATTCATGGGCCACTTTGGACGCGACAAGACATATGCCACCTTATCCAACAAGTACTTTTGGCCAAAGATGTTTCGTGATGTTGCACGCTTCACCAACCGATGCTCTAAATGTCACAAAGCTAAGTCAAAAGCTCAATCCCATGGTCTTTACATGCCTCTTCCTATACCTTTCCAACCTTGGGAAGACATTAGTATGGATTTTGTGCTTGGTTTTCCACGAACAAAAAATGGCCATGATTCCGTTTTTGTCGTTGTGGATCGTTTTTCCAAGATGGCTCATTTCATTCCATGTCATAAGATTGACGATGCTTCACATGTTGCAAATCTCTTTTGTAGGGACATCTTACGACTACATGGAGTCCCCAAGACCATCGTGTTGGACCGTGACGTCAAGTTCCTTAGCTACTTTTGGAAGACTCTATGCGCCAAGCTCGGGATCAAGCTACTCTTCTCTTCGGCCTATCACCCACAAACCGATGGCCAAACGGAGGTGACGAACCGGACGCTATCTATGCTCCTACGCGTGTTGATCAAGAAGAACATCAAGGAATGGGAAGAATGCCTCCCCATAGCCCAGTACGCCTACAACCGTGCATGTCACTTCACCACTGGCAAGTCTCCTTTCGAAGTGGTCTACGGCTTCAACCCTTTGTCCCCATTGGACATACTTCCGCTACCACTACAAGAGCACGTCAACATGGATGCAAGCGCAAGGGCAAGCTATATCAAGAATATGCATGAGGATACAAGGCGCACGATCGAACGTCAAGTGGAACGCGTCACCACCAAGCGCAACATCAACAAGCACCCATGGTGTTCAAGATTGGTGATCCTGTGTGGCTACACCTACGCAAGGACCGCTTCCCCGCCGAGCGCAAGTCCAAGTTACTTCCTCGAGCCGACGGACCTTTCAAGGTGTTGGCACGCTACAACAACAATGCCTAAAAGATCGAAATTCCACGCGACAAGTACAATGTGAGCGACATCTTCAACATCAAGGACCTTTCCCCTTTCCATGGTGATGAAGATCTCGATCCGAGGATGGATCTTTACCAAGGGGGGGGAGATGACGCGGAGCATCCCATGGTCATCCCCATGGCCCCATCACCAACACCTCAAGCTCCAAGTGGACCTACGACAAGAGCTCGTGCACGCACCATCGAAACCGAGGTGAACTCTCTCCTTCTCGAGCTACCCATATATTGCCATGAGACACGACCGTTACCTCAAGCAGAGACATTATGCATACGCAGGTACCTCGACCACAACCGAAGTTCGGAAGCGCAAGGAGAAGAGCCCCATGAAGAAGGGGAGACAAGCTCCAAGATGAAGTCCCAGGACAGCCCAGAACTTCCGGCCAGCCCGGAACCTTCGGCCGACCAGCGACCCAAGACCGACAAGGGCGTGCAAACTCTCTGGATAGCCCGAAACCTGCTCGGACCCCGACCCGGAACCTCCGGCCCCCGGAACTTCTGGACCCTGCTTAGACCAAGCATCGTGGAGCGCGACAACTCTCTAGAAATCCCGGAACCGGCCCGGAACCTGCATGGAACTTCCAGCGCCCAGAACTTCCGGCCTGACCCGGAACTTCCGGCCGGCCTGCGCGTAGCCACTCGAGCCCGAGGCCCATGTAACCTTTCGCCCTTCTATTTCTACCTAGACTATAAATACTCTTCTCGTACCTCCGTTTTAGGGTTAGCAATGTGTTGGCTCATAGATAGTTGAGCATTGCTCCTTCCATATACTTCTCCCTTGGAGATTGACACCTCTACGTGAGAAGATCCTATGGATGATAAGGCCCCTTCTTAGGGAAGATCCCCAAGTGAATTTCAAGGCCCCTCCTCTCAGAGTGGGAAGACTACCAGTACTTGTATCCGTTTGTTGAATCCGAATCATGTATCTCATATGTTCATTGGATCTAGTGGATGTGTGATTTGAGGATTGTCCTTGAGTGTTCTTCGTTTGCCTCTTGATTTTCCTCTCTTTTCCCCTCCAAGTGTGAAAAGATCGGCCCTCATGGGTTTGCCCCATATCAGGTTGTTTCTTCCGTGCTGCTTCGTCAGTAAAATGGGACAGGGGAAACCCCTTTTATTCAAAGAAAAAACGCACGTCAAGGTCTAGCAGAAATGCATATCAACCACACATATAAATCTAAAATAAGCCTTATTGTTGATGATAAGGAATCCTAAAACCTACTCCCTTCTATCTGATAAATCTTAGCAACTAATGTATACATTAGGCGAAACAGAAGTTGGTTCAAAAAAATAAACAGTAGCCAAAATAGTTCAATGCTCTTTGATTTTATTTTAAAAAATGGATTAATAAAAATAGAGTGGATTCCTGAATAGTTATTTGCATCGCATCGCCTGCACTATAACATACAACCGCATGCATGCACGCATCATCCTATTCCTCGTTGATGCATGCCCACTGAAACGCAATGTGGGTAACACATCACGAGCCATATATTTATGGTACATTTACATTTTCTCACTTAATTTTGGCCTGACCTCATCTTTACCCCTAAATAAAAACAATGCTCAACCATACCCCTCTTTCGTTAGGTGACATTATGGAAATACCCTTCCGTGTCATTTCTGTCTGGTCAAAGGGGTTTGACTGTGTTCGGGGCGTTTCCTAGACAATTTTGCCCATGTCTTCATCCGTCACTTACATGTGGGGTCAAGAAAAATAGAAAATATCTCTCTCTTTCCCCTCTCTCCCCCGAATCTCCCCCACCTCTACATCCAGCCGCCTCCTCACACCGGCGAAGCGCCGCGCTCGGCCACTCCCACCAAAGTCATCAGGCCGGCGTGCCACCAGAGCTCCGCGTCGGCCAGCCAGCTCGTCGCCACCAGCCGCGCTTCCACCAACCCGCCATGACCGACCCTTGGAGCGTCGAGTGCCACCGCCATGGGCCCCCACCAGAGCTCGTCTGCCCTAGATCCGCCTTCGACCGGCGAGCTTCCTGTTAACCCACGCGGCCATGGCCATGTCCATGGACCTCTGTCTTCCCCTGCCGACCACTGCGAGGAGCTCGACATTGACGCTCGCAACAAACATGGCGGCTGGCAGCGCTCCAGCTTGTGGGATTTGGTAGCTAGGTGTCGGAATTGATGGGGATGAATAGAGGGCGAGGAGCACGAGCTCACAATGGTCTCAGTGGGCTGGTCAGCAGGCTCAGGGAAGCTCGGATGATGGTGAATCGAAGACGACAGCCGTCGGTCAGAGGCGGCGGAGATGGAGTCGATTGCTGATTTGCAGGGAATCCGAGGTCGCAATCGCATGCGTGGTCATTCTTCACTTCATGGCGGGGCTCAGAGACATGGCAGTGCGGCTTTGCGGCGTCGTTGGCCATGGGAACGGTGGTGCTTGCATCTTCTCCATCTCCGGTAAAGCTCCCCCGCGGCTATATCTCCTGCCCATCCGACCTCCATCCTCCACTGACCATGCTACCATCCAAGATAGCACCCGTGCCATACGTTGACGTGCCATGCGTGGTCATCGGAGTCTTGCTGGTGCTATGTCACCACGTGCATGGTCGCGTACGTTCTAGTTAGGTTTTTTACGTGAGCTTTGTACAAACACGTGGGCCCATGTGACTTTCAGGTCAGGTCCCACTTGTCATCCGCTATGAGCTTGTACCACATGTAGGTAACATATGGAGAGTTTTTTTTTCAATGGTAGGCCCCACATGTCAGTGGCAATGCACACAGGGGCAACTATGTCCAGAAAACGTCTAGATGACTGATACGTCCATTTTGCATCATGATTTTCTACTGTTATTTATAATGTTTTTATGCATAATAATTCTTTATGGAGTAATTCTAATGCCTTTTCTCTCATAATATGCAAGGTTTACACAAAGAGGGAGAATGCTGGCAGCTCGGATTCTGGACCTGAAAAAGCATATCAGAGACACCTATTTTGCACATCTCCAAATAAGCTGAAACTTCACGGAGAATTATTTTGGAATATATAAAAAATACTGGAGCAAATAACTACTGGAGGGGGGCCACCTGGTGACCACAAGACACCAGGGTGCGCCAGGCTCCCCAGGCGTGCCCTGGTGGGTTGTGGTCAGCCCGGCCCACCTTCGGTGCCCATCTTCTAGTACTTAAGGTCTTTTGACCTAGAAAAAAAATAAGGAGAGGACTTTCGGGACGGAACGCTGCCGTCTCGAGGCGGAACTTGGGCAGGAACACTTTTGCCCTCCGGCGAAGCGATTCCACCGGGGGAACTTCCCTCCCAGAGGGGGAAATCGAAGCCATCGTCATCACCAACAACCCTCTCATCTTTGGGAGGCCAATCTTCATCAACATATTCAACAGCACCATCTCCTCTCAAACCCTGGTTCATCTCTTGTGTTCAATCTTTGTACCGGAACCTCAGATTGGTAACTGTGGGTGACTAGTAGTGTTGATTACATCTTGTAGTTGATTACTACATGGTTTATTTGGTGGAAGATTATATGTTCATATCCATTATGCTATTTAATATTGTAGGATCGAAAGTATGTCTAGAGGGGGGTGATTAGACTACTTGACCAAATAAAAGTCTATCCTTTTCCCAATTTTAGTTGTGGGCAGATTTTAGCAATCTTAGCAAGTCAAGTACACCCTACACATGTGAAAGGACGTGGATGTCGCCTAGAGGGGGGTGAATAGGCGCTTTAAAATAATTACGGTATAGGCTTGAACAAATGCGGAATGAAACTAGCGTTTAATTAGTCAAGCACAAAACCTAAAACAACTAGGCTCACCTATGTGCACCAACAACTTATGCTAAGCAAGATAAACAACTAAGTGATAGCAAGATATATAACAAGAAACAATATGGCTATCACAAAGTAAAGTGCATAAGTAAAGGGCTCGGGTAAGAGATAACCGAGGCACGAGGAGACGATGATGTATCCCGAAGTTCACACCCTTGCGGATGCTAATCTCCGTTCGGAGCGGTGTGGAGGCACAATGCTCCCCAAGAAGCCACTAGGGCCACCGTAATCTCCTCACGCCCTCGCACAATGCAAGATGCCGTGATTCCACTAAGGGACCCTTGAGGGCAGTCACCGAACCCGTACAAATGGCAACCCTTGGGGGCGGTCGCCGGTACCCGTAGACTTTGGCAACCTTTGGGGGCGGTTCACCAGTACCCGTACAAATTGCTCGGGGCAATCTTCACAACCTAATTGGAGACCCCGACGCTTGCCCGAAGCTTTACACCACAATGATTGAGCTCCGAGACACCACCAACCGTCTAGGGCGCCAAGGCACCCAAGAGGAACAAGCTCTAGGGTGCACAAACACCCAAGAGTAATAAGATTCTCAAACTCCACTTCCACGTATCACCGTGGAGAACTCAAACCTATGCACCAAATGCAATGGCAAGGGCACACGGAGTGCCCAAGTCCTTCTCTCCCAAATCCCACCAAAGCAACTGGTGCTAGGGAGGAAAATGAGAGGAAGAACAAAGAAGAATACGAAGAACTCCAAGATCTAGATCCAAGGGGTTCCCCTCACATAGAGGAGAAAGTGATTGGTTAAAATGTGGATCTAGATCTCCTCTCCCTTTTCCCTCAAGAACTAGCAAGAATCATTGGAGGGATTGAGAGATAGCAAGCTCAAAGAAGGTCAATAATGGGGGGCAAACACGAGCTCAAAGGATAGGGAGCAATGGTGAGGAAGACCCCCTTTTATAGGCCTCCCCAAATCCAACCGTTATGTGCACAAGTCATGCACAAGCGGTACTACCGCTCGGCTGAGCGGTACTACCGCTTAGAACGGTAGTACCAAGGAAAGCATGCAAAACGGCAGAAAACTCGAGGCGGTAGTTCCACCGGAGCGGTACTACCGCCCTACCCAGCGGTACTTCCACTGGGATGTAGTAAGACGCCAGACCCCAGAAATAAGCGGTAGTAGCAGCAGTACTAGAGAGCGGTAGTACCGCGCGGGCGGTACTACCGCCCACTACTACCGTCCAGAAAACCACCCTGACCAGAGAACAAAATATAAGCGGAAGTAGAGCGGTAGTACATAGCGGAAGTACCGCCCAAGCGGTACTACCATGGTACCGAGCGGTACTACCGCTTGTTCAGAGAAAAACAACTCTGGCACTAAAACTGCCATAACTTTCACATACGAGCTCCGAATTGAGCAAACTCAAGCTTGTTGGATATCCTAAGAAGAGGCAGTGTGAAAATGCCAATGGTATAGAGATGTGAAACACCTCTATGAATGAAGATCCGGCAACAACTCCAGCATCGAAAACATCATAGAAGATGCATATGGACTCCGTTTTCGATGAACTTGAGCTTGTCAGGAAGCTGACCATAAGCTCAAGAACCCACAAAGAGAAAGACCAACCAAGAACCAAGAAAGATGATGATGCCAAGAATGCTATGGTTTGAGCTCTCAATGAACGATACGATCAAGCTACTCACTTGAGAGCCCCCCTTGATAGTATGGCTATCGATCCTATAACCCGGTCTCCCAAGTACCACCATGAGACCGGTAAAATAGAAAACCCTATCAAGGTCAAACCTTTGCCTTGCGCATAGTCCACTTGAGCTAGATGATGACGATCTTGTCCTTCTCAAGATGAACCACCTTTCTTGATTGCGTTGGCTCGATGAAGACTAGTTGATTGCCCCCCATACTCCACTATGGGTGAGCCACTCTTTGGCACATCTTCACAAGTCCATTGTCACCACAATGGACGGCAAGCTTCAAGCATGATCTCTCCGTGATGCTTCACTTGAACTTGCACACCACAACCTTGATGACGATCACCACTTGATGTCATCCTCCATGGGTTGTATGAGATCTTCCTCTTGACGCAAGCCCATGGAAATATACCTAACCCCACAACGAACTCTCACGTAGACCATGGGTTAGTACACAAAGCGCAATGGACAATGCTTACCATACCATGGGATCACTTGATCCCACTTGGTACATCTTCTACGCTTTGTGTGTTGATCAACTTGAATCATTCTTTGCCTTAATCTTGATCAACCTTGTGTCTTCTCTTCTCTCTTCACAAAGATGATGTCTTGAAGGTAAACTTGAATGTTCACACAATCTTCTTCTTCAAGACATGCTTGCAATGAGCTCAACTCTCACATGACCAATCTTTGGATAAAACCTTGAATACCACCTTGGTCACCATATAAACTCCTTGAAACCAACAGATGAACTTCAAGAAGTACCTACGGACAAATCCTTCGAATATAACACAAGGCAACCATTAGTCCATAGGGATTGTCATCAATTACCAAAACCACACATGGATAAATGTGCTCTTACAACATGCATGTCTAAGAGTATTGCAGCGGAAAGTAAAGACAAGCACATGTAGTAAAGGGTAGGGTAGGAAGATCAAACGCAATTGTAGACACGATGATTTTTCCCATGGTTCCGATAGGTGGCGCTATCGTACATCCACGTTTATGGAGTCTTCAACCCACGGAGGGTAGCGGTCGCGAGAGTCCATGGAGGGCTCCACCCATAAGGGTCTATGAAGTAGCAACCTTGACAATTCCATAACGGCCTCCGTCCACGAAGGACTAGCCTCACTATGGGTAGATCTTCACGAAGTAGGCGATCTCCTTGCCCGTACAAACTTCTTGGTTCAACTCCACAACACGAAGTAGGAGGCTCCCAACCAACACCTAACCAATCTAGGAGGCACCACCCAGGCTCGATAGTAACGATGAACTCCTTGCTCTTGTGTTTCAAATGATAGTCTCCTCAACACACAATCACTCTCTCACAAATTTGGCTTGGGTAGAAGAGATTGATTAGATGGAAAGCAACTCGGGGAGGCTAGAAATCAAGATCCATATGGTTGGAGTGGGTGATCTTGACCTCAACACAAGGGGAGGTGGTTCTCTCTCAGAAATTTGGATATGGGAAGTGTGGAACTGTTCTGAGTGCTTCTCTTTCGAGTGGGATGTGGTGAAGGGGTATATATAGGCTTCTCCAAAAATCCAACCGTTACACCATTATTGACCAACTCGGTGGCACCGAAGTGTGCAAAATGTGGCAACTTTAGGAATCTCAGCAAGACCGATATAGAATTCTCGGTGGTACCGACAAGGTTCACCTAGGCAGTTTCCAAAACTCGATGGCACCGATTTTTAAAACTCGGAAATTCCGATTCTTGAAAATGAGATACCAGAGAGCTGGTCACCGTTTTCGGTGGCACCGAAATGCAACTTGGTGGTACCGAGAATAGGGTTTGGCTAGGGTTTCTGTCTCAGATGAAAATCGGTAGGGCCGAGTGGGAAATGTTGGTGGCACAGATTTTGCATGTTAGGCTTTGGACAGAATATTTGTGGGAGAGCTTTGTGAATGTTTTTGGTGGCTATCACTTGATCACTTGAGCATTTCATTCACCATTAATACCTTACCCCCTTTTGATAGTATTGGCTTTCCTACGGACTCAAAGTGATTTCTCACAAAATAAAATGTAGAGTCTTCTTGCTTGTAGCTTGGCCAATCTTATTCCTTGCATCTTGGGGTTCTCCTCACAATCTATAGCCATCATATCATTGAACTTTTCCTGAAATATACTTAGTGGAAACATGAGTCCAATGAGGTATATGTTGTTATTAATTACCAAAACCACCTAGGGAGAAGTTGTGCTTTCATTCTCCCCCTTTTTGGTAATCGATGACAATATATAGATCAAAGCTTCGATAAGAGATTTAATCAATTAATAGCATCGTCGCTTTGAGAGGTATGTGATAAGCAAGAGCTCCCCCTAAATTTGTGCATTATTTTAAATTTGCGTTTGAATGCAAATGCACAATCGATTAGGATCATGGGTCACTCTTCTATGTCACATACAACTTGGTGGTGCGCCAAAATTAATATGAATGAAATACATAAGCACATCACACCAAAACATTAAGTGAATGATCATCCAATAGATATCTCAAAGATAGGCAATAGTAGCATCACACAAGAGTATATGATCAAACACCGATAAAGTTTGCAACATCAAACCATAAAACCAATTGTTTTCAAAAGTGCAGAGAGAAAACCAAAAGCAACACTCTCTCTCTCTCTCGAAGCCCTCTGATCTATAACTTCTCCCCCTTTGGCAACAAGTTACCAAAAAGTTCAAAGCTATAGAGCTAAGCGTCGCTTTGGGCATGATCTCCTTCAGGAGATGATGAAGCTGCTCCTGTGGCTGTCGATGGAGTCGAGAGAAGAGCATCCACGAATGCATCAGCTGAAGCCCTCTGTGGTGGCGGAGTGGACACTGGAGGTGCTGGAGGAAACTGAAGGAGCTGTAGCAGGTGCTGATGAGGTGGGTCTGGTCTCTGAGGCTGGCACTGTGGGAGTCCTGGACTTGGTCACAAACTGGTGTTGGAAATATGCCCTAGAGGCAATAATAAATTAGTTATTATCATATTTCCTTGTTTATGATAATCGTTTATTATCCATGCTATAATTGTATTGATTGTAAACTCAGATACATGTGTGGATACATAGACAACAAAGTGTCCCTAGTAAGCCTCTACTAAACTAGCTCATTGATCAAAGATGTTCAAGGTTTCCTAGCCATAGACATGAGATGTCATTTGATAATGGGATCACATCATTAGGATAATGCTGTGATGGACAAGACCCAAACTATGAACGTAGCATATGATCGTGTCAGTTTATTGCTATAGTTTTCTGCATGTCAAGTATCTGTTCCTATGACCATGAGATCATGCAACTCACTGACACCGCAGGAATACCTTGTGTGTATCAAATGTCGCAACGTAACTAGGTGACTATAAAGATGCTCTATAGGTATCTCCGAAGGTGTCTGTTGAGCTGACATGGATCGAGACTGGGATTTGTTACTCCGTGTGACGGAGAGGTATCTCAGGGCCCACTCGGTAATACAACATCACAATAAGCCTTGCAAGCAAAGTGACTAAAGAGTTAGAAACGGGATCTTGTATTACGGAACGAGTAAAGAGACTTGCCGGTAACGAGATTGAACTAGGTATAGAGATACCGACGATCGAATCTCGGGCAAGTAACATACCGAAGAACAGAGGGAACATCATACGGGATTAACTGAATCCTTGACATAGAGGTTCAACCGATAAAGATCTTCGTAGAATATGTAGGAACCAATATGAGCATCCAGGTCCCGCTATTGGTTATTGACCGTAGAGGTGTCTCGGTCATGTCTACATAGTTCTCGAACCCGCAGGGTCTGCACACTTAACGTTCGGTGACGTTTCGGTAGTATTGAGTTATGTATGTTGGTGACCGAAGGTTGTTCGGAGTCCTGGATGATATCCCGGACGTCACGAGGAGATCCGGAATGCTCCGGAGGTAAAGATTGATATATAGGAAAGTAGTATTTGGGTTCCGGAAAAGTTTCGGGTACTTTCGGTAGTGTACCGAGAGTGACGAATGGGTTCCGAGGGTCCACCGGGTGGGGCCCACCCACCCCGGGGGCCACATGGGCCCAAGAGGTGGCGCACCAGCCCCTGGTGGGCTGGGCAGCCGACCCCATGGGGGCCCATGCGCCCAAGAGGAAAAAGGTGGAGGTTGGAAGGAGTAGGACACCTTCCTAAAACGAATCCACCTCCTAGTAGGAGGTGGATTCCACCTTCTTGAGGTGGTTCGGCCGAATCCTCCTTGTGGAGGGTTTGAGGATGCCTCCTCCCCTCCCTTCCTCCTATAAATACTAGAAGATTTGAGGGCATCCCCAACCCTAATTGCCACGTGCTGCCCACTTCTTCCTCTAGATCGTTTCTCCTCTAGATTAGTTCGGCGGAGCTCGGCGAAGCCCTGCCGGATTAGTTCACCACCACCGCCACCACGCCGTTGTGCTGCCGGAGAACTCATCTACCTCTCTGCTCCCTCTTGCTGGATCAAGAAGGCGGAGATCGTCATCGAGCTGTATGTGTGCTGAACGCGGAGGTGCCGTCCGTTCGGCGCTAGATCGGAAAGACCGTGATCAGGATCGCGAGACGATTCATGATTTGATCGCGGGACAGATCGTGATGGGATCGCGGGACAGATCGTGATTGGATCACGAGATGGATCGTGATGGGATCGCGGGACACTGGGCGATTTGGATCGCGAAGACGTTCGACTACATCAACCACGTTTCTTAATGCTTCCCGCTTAGCGATCTACAAGGGTATGTAGATCCACTCTCCCTCTCATAGATGCTCATCACCATGGATAGATCTTGCGTGTGCGTAGTAAATTTTTTGTTTCCCATGCAACGTTCCCCAACAGTGGCATCTGAGCTTGGTCTATGTGTAGATGAGATCTCGAGTAGAACACAAAGGAGTTTGTGGGCGTTGATATTCGGATTGCTTCCTCCCTTGGTCTTTTCTTGTTTCGGCGGTATTGTGGGATGAAGCGGCCCGGACCAACATTACTCGTATGCTTACGAGAGACCGGTTCCATCAACTGACATGTAACTTTGTTGCATAAAGATGGCTGGCGGGTGTCTGTTTCTCCCACTTTAGTCGGATCGGATTTGACAAAGGCGGTCCTTGAGAAGGTTGAATAGCAATTTTTGTATCACCGTTGTGGTTTTTGCGTAGGTAAGAATTGTTCTTGCTAGATACCCGTAGCAGCCACATAAAACTTGCAACAACAATTAGAGGACGTCTAACTTGTTTTTGTAGGGTATGTTGTGATGTGATATGGCCAATTACATGATGAGATATATGTAATGTATGAGATGATCATGTATTGTATAGAATATCATGACTTGCATGTTGATGAGTACGGCAACCGGCAGGAGCCATAGGGTTGTCTTTAATTATTTTTGTCGTTTTGCTTTACTTTATCCCTATGAGTTAGCAATAGTCGTGAAAGCAACAGTCGGCGTGACAACCTCATGGCGACACATTGTTGGAGATCAAGATGATGGAGATCATGGTGTCATGCCGGTGACGATGGAGATCATGCCGGTGCTTTGGAGATGGAGATCAAAAGCACAAGTTCATGGCCATATCATGTCACTTATGATTTGCATGTGATGTTAATCCTTTTATGCATCTTATTTTGCTTAGGACGATGGTAGCATTATAAGGTGACCCCTCACTTAAATTTCAAGATAAAATTGTGTTCTCCCCGAGTGTGCACCGTTGCGAAAGTTCGTCGTTTCGAGACACCACGTGATGATCGGGTGTGATAGACTCTACGTTCGCATACAACGGGTGCAAGCCAGTGTTGCACGCGCGGAACACTCGGGTTAAACTTGACGAGCCTAGCATGTACAGACATGGCCTCAGAACACAAGAGACCAAAAGGTCGAACATGAGTCATATAGTAGATATGATCAACATGAAGATGTTCACCATTGAAACCACCTCAACTCACGTGATGATCGGACTTGAGTTGGTGGATTTGGATCATGTGACACTCGAGTGACCAGAGGGATGTCAATTTGAGTGGGAGTTTTTAAGTAATATGATTAACTAAACTCATTATCATGAACATAGTCAAAATGTCTTTGCAAATTATGTTGTAGATTACTAGCTCGCGCTGTAGCTCCCTTGAATTTTTTTATATGTTCCTAGAGAAATAGAGTTGAAAGATGATGGTAGCAATAATTAGGACTGGGTCCGTGATCTGAGGATTGTCCTCATTGCTGCACAGAAGGCTTATGTCCTTAATGCACCGCTCGGTGCGCCACCCCCTCAAGCGTCGTCTGTAGATGTTGTGAACATCTGACAGGCACGTTCCGATGACTACTTGATAGTTCAGTGCGTCATGCATTACGGCTTAGAATTGAGGCTCCAAAACGTTTTGAACGTCACGGAACATATGAGATGTTCTAAGAGCTGAAATTGGGATCTCAGGCTCGTGCCCGTGTTGAGAGGTATGAGACCTCCAACAAGATTCTTTGCCTACAAGATGAAGGAGAATAGCTCAATCGGTGAGCATGTGCTCAGATTGTCTGGGTACTACAATCGCTTGAATCGAGTGGGAGTTGATCTTCCAGATAAGATAGTGATTGATATAGTTCTCCAAGTCACTGTCACTAAGCTACTAGAGCTTCGTGATGAACTATAAAATGCCAGGGATGGAAATAATGATCCCTCAGCTATTCGCGATGTTTGACACCGCGAAGGTAGAAATCAAGAAGGAGCATCAAGTGTTGATGGTTAGTGAAACCACTAGTTTCGTGAAGGGCAAGGGCTAGGAGGGAAACTTCATGGATGGCAAGTCAGTTGCTGCTCCAGTGAAGAAACCCAAGGTTGAACCCAAACCCGAGACTAAGTGCTTCTATTATGAGGAGAACGGTCACTGAAGCGGAACAACCCTAGATACTTGGTAGATAAGAAGGCTGGCAACGTCGACAGAAGTATATTTGATATACGTCTTATTGATGTGTACCTTGCTAGTAATCCTAGTAGCACCTGGGTGTTGGATACCGGTTCGGTTGCTAAATGTTAGTAACTCGAAATAAAAGCTACGGAATAAACGGAGGCTAGCTAAGGGTGAGGTGACGATGAGTGTTGGAAGTGTTTCCAAGGTTGATGTGATCACCATCGCACGTTCTCTCTACCTTCGGGATTAGTGATGAACCTAAATAAATATTTGGTGTTTGCGTTGAGCATGAACGTGATTAGATCATGTTTATTGCAATACGGTTATTCATTTAAGTTAGAGAATAATGGTTATTCTGTTTACATGAATAATACCTTCAATGGTCATGCACCCAATGAGAATGGTTTATTGAATCTTGATCGTAGTGATACACATGTTCATAATATTGATGCCAAAAGATACAAAGTTAATAATGATAGTACCACATACTTGTGGCACTGCCGCTAAATGTCATATTGGTGTGAAACGCATGAAGAAACTCCATGCTGATGGATCTATGGACTCATTCGATTGCGAATCGATTGAGACATGTGGACCATGCCTCATGGGCAAGATGACTAAGACCCCGTTTTCCGGTATGGTAGAGCGGGCAAGTAACTTATTAGAAATGATACATGTTGATGTATTCGGTCCAATGAGTGTTGTAGCGTGCGGTGGATATCATTATTTTCCTACCTTCACTGATGATTTGAGTAGATATGGGGATATTTACTTAATGAAACACAAGTCTGAAACGTTTGAAAAGTTCAAACAAAATTAGAGTGAAGTTTGAGATCATCGTGACAAGGAGATAAAATGTCTACGATATGATCGTGGAGGTAAATACCTGAGTTACGAGTATTGGTATACATCTTAAGACAATGTGGAATTTGTTTCACAACTCACGACACCTGGAACACCATAGTATGATGGTGTGTCCAAACGTCGTAGTCGTGCTCTATTGGATATGGTGCGAATTATGATGTCTCTTATCGTTTTACCACTATCGTTTTGAGGTTATGCATTAGAGACAACTACATTCACTTTAAATAGGGCACCATCTAAGTCCGTTGAGATGACACCGTATGAATTTTGGTTTGGCAGAAACCTAAGCTGTCATTTCTCAGAGTTTGGGAATGCGACGCTTATGACTGATAAGGTCGAACCCAAAGCGGAAAAGTGCATCTTCATAAGACACCCTAAGGAAACAGTTGGGTATACCTTCTATCTCAGATCCAAGGGCAAAGTGTTTGTTGCTAAAAACGGGTCCTTTCTCGAGAAAGAGTTTCCCTCGAAAGAATTGAGTGGGAGGAAAGTAGAACTTGATGAGGTTGTTGAACCGTCACTTCAGTTGGATAGTAGCACGACGCAGAAAGATGTTTCTGCGACGCCTACACCAAGTGAAGAGGAAGCGAATGATGATGATCATGAAGCTTCGTATCAAGTTACTACCAAACCTCGTAGGCCGACAAGAACTCGTACCGCTCCTGAGTGGTACGGCAATCCTGTCTTGGAGGTCATGTTGTTAGACAATAGTGAACCTACGAGCTATGAAGAAGCGATGGTGGGCCCGGATTCCAACAAATGGCTAGGAGCCATGAAATCCGAGAAAGGATCCATGTATGAAAACCAAGTATAGACTTTGGTAGACTTGCCCGTTAAACGGCAGGCCATTGAGTACAAATGGACCTTTAAGAAGAAGACATACGCTGATGGTAAATGTCACCATTTATAAAGCTCGACTTTTCGCAAAGAAGTTTCCGACAAAGTTCAAGGAGTTGACTACGATGAGACTTTCTCACCCGTAGCGATGCTAAAGTCTGTTGGAATTATGTTAGTAGTTGCTGCATTTTTCGATTATGAAATCTGGCAGATGGATGTCAAAACATCGTTTCCTTAACGGTTTCCTTGAGGAAAGGTTGTATGTGATACAACCGGAAGGTTTTGTCAGTCCTAAGGATGCTAAAATGTATGCAAGCTCCAACAATCCTTCTATGGACTGGAGCAAGCATCTCGGAGTTGGAATATATGCTTTGATGAGGTGATCAACGTTTTTGGGTCTATACAAAGTTTATGAGAAACTTGTATTTACAATAAAGCGAGTGGGAGCACTATAGAATTTCTGATAAGTATATGTGGATGACATATTGTTGATCAGAAATGATATAGAATTTCTGTAAAGCATAAAGGGTTGTTTGGAAGGAGTTTTTCAAAGGAAAACCTGGAATGAAGTTGCTTAAATATTGGGCATTAGGATCTATAGAGATTGATCAAGACGTCTGATAAGACTTTCAATGAGTACATACCTTGACAAGATTTTGAAAGAGTTCAAAATGGATCAGTCAAAGAAAGAGTTCTTGCCTGATTTGTAAGGTGTGGAGTTGAGTGAGACTCAAAGCTCGACCACAGCAGAAGAAAGAGAAAGGACGAAGGTCGTCCCCTATGCCTTATCCATAGGCTCTGTATAGTATGCCATGCTGTGTACCCCACCTGGTGTGTGCCTTGCCATGAGTTTTTCAAGGGGTACAAAAGTGGTCCAGGAGTGGATCACTGGACAATGGTCAAAATTATCCTTAGTAACTAGAGGACTAAGGAAATGTTTCTCGATTATGGAGGTGATAAAGAGTTCGTTGTAAAGGGTTACATCGATGAAAGCTTTGACACCAATCCGGATGACTCTGAGTAGCAATCCGGGTACGTATAGTGGAGCATCCATTTGGAATAGCTCCAAGTGGAGCGTGGTAGCATCTGCAGTATGACATGTAGATTTGCAAAGAACACATGGATCTGAATGTTGTAGACCGTTGACTAAAACCTCTCTCACATGCAAAACATGATCGAGCCCCAGAACTAATTGGGTCTTCGATTCATAACAATGTAAATCACATAGCGATGTGAGCTAGATTATTGACTCTAGTGCAAGTGGGAGACTATTGGAAATATGCCCTAGAGGCAATAATAAATTAGTTATTATCATATTTCCTTGTTTATGATAATTGTTTATTATCCATGCTATAATTGTATCGATTGGAAACTCAGATACATGTGTGGATACATAGACAACAAAGTGTCCCTAGTAAGCCTCTACTAAACTAGCTCGTTGATCAAAGATGGTCAAGGTTTCCTAGCCATAAACATGAGATGTCATTTGATAATGGGATCACAACATGCGCCCAAGAGGAAAAAGGTGGAGGTTGGAAGGAGTAGGACACCTTCCTAAAACGAATCCACCTCCTAGTAGGAGGTGGATTCCACCTCCTTGAGGTGGTTCGGCCGAATCCTCCTTGTGGAGGGTTTGAGGCTGCCTCCTCCTCTACCTTCCTCCTATATATACTAGAGGATTTGAGGGCATCCCCAACCCTAATTGCCACGTGCTGCCCACTTCTTCCTCTAGATCGTTTCTCCTCTAGATTAGTTCGGCGGAGCTCGGCGAAGCCCTACCGGATTAGTGCACCACCACCGCCACCACGCCGTTGTGCTGCCGGAGAACTCATCTACCTCTCCGCTCCGTCTTGCTGGATCAAGAAGGCGGAGATCGTCATCGAGCTGTACGTGTGCTGAATGCGGAGGTGCCATCCGTTCGGCGCTAGATCGGAAGGACCGTGATCAGGATCGCGAGACGATTCGTGATTTGATCGCGGGATGGATCGTGATGGGATCGCGGGACGGATCGTGATTGGATCGCGAGATGGATCGTGATGGGATCGCGGGACGCTCATCGATTTGGATCACGAAGACGTTCAACTACATCAACCGCATTTCTTAACGCTTCCCGCTTAGTGATCTACAAGGGTATGTAGATCCACTCTCCCTCTCGTAGATGCTCATCACCATGGATAGATCTTGCGTGTGCATAGGAAAATTTTTGTTTACCTTGCAACGTTCCCCAACAACTGGGTACTGGTCCCGAGAGGTGAGCCATCATCATCACTGTCAGATGAAGTATGAGGTTTGGGCACTCCATCCACTTCCTGCTTGAGCTCAGTGACAGTTGTCGTCAGCTCATCTACTTTGTTGTTCAGTGTGGTAAACCTGTCTTCCACTATCCTCTCAAGGCTCTGCTGAGTCAGCATGATGTTCTTGATGTCCTTCTGCATGCACTGAAGTGAAGTGAAGATAAGATCCATTTGCTCACTCCTGGATCTAGGGACCTGAGCACTAGTGGCTCTAGCTGCCTCTGCCTCTTCTCTGGCTGCCTCTGCCTGTGCAGTAGATGAAGTATGATGGCTAGGATCCATCACCACAACATTGTCCTCAAACTCTGGCTGAAGTGGCATATGAGGTCGATCAAGTGCATATACATTCTTCTCTAGCTTAGAGTTGATAAGCATCTAAATGTATGGTGCATATCCACATGATCTCTTCTGATCAGCAGCAGTCCTCTTGATAGTCTCAACTATTAGATCCATCACCCTAAATCTGGTGTGAAGGTCTACATGATGCAGCATGTTGATGGAGTATCCTCTGATCATCTTGTCATCTCCTGACTTTGGCATCAATGTGTACCTCATGATGGTGTTGGTAGTGGTTAGCCCTGCCTGCAGAAAGTGCACTGATCCAAACTTATGTGAAGCTATATAGTCAGCAAGAACATCCTTGTACATGTTGGCCATGGAATTGTGGTTCATCTTGGGCTCAGCATAGACATCCAAATCACCTTCCTGTACCTGTGGTGCTCCTAAGATGGTAGCCCACTCATCAACTGTGGATTGGTACCTGACACCTTTAGTCATCCAAACAATTCTGCCATCAGAATAGTAATGAGCAGTAGATTAAAACTACATAATCATCTCGTCGTTCCAAGCAGTGAACTCTCTACCAACAAAGTTCTCAATATCAATGCATCTGAAGTTTTCTTGCACATGGGGGAAAAAGTTCTCATTAGTCTTGATATAGTCCTAGTCAACATATCTCATGTCACTAACAATTGGGCTCTTGTCCAATAGGACAGTCTCATAAAAATCTTGCTGCTCCTTGGTGTGAAATCTGGGATCAACAACAGTCCTTCTCCTGGAGGCATATGGGTCATTTGCTCTCCATAGCCTCAGCCCTGAGTCTTTCCTCTTCTTAATGTCCTCAGCTGTGGGATGAGCATCATCATGAGCTGGCAGATGGGGGTCTGAGCTTCCTCAACACAGAAACTTCTCCCTCTTCTTCCATAGTGGAAGATCTCTTGTTCTTGGCAGCAAGAGGGATATCTCTGGTGGTCCTCTTGGGCTTGGGTGTAGAAGGCTTCTTGGGTGCAGAAGGTTTGCTCTTAGAAGGAGCTTGCTTGGGCATAGCATCGGCTAGAAGCTTCTTCTTCTTGGGAGGAGCCTTGGCAGCTGGCTCTTCCACTTCTTCAGCTTCTTCTGGATCTTCATATATAGAAGTAGGTCTTCCAACAACATGTACAATCCTCTTTCTACTCCTTTTCTTCTCAGCTGCCTTCTTGGGCATAGAGATCTTTGCTGGTTCAATAGACATGGTTGCCCTAGCACTCTCTGGTGCTCTCACAACTTCAGAACTGGCATACTCCTTTCTCACTAGCCTCCTAGATGAGGTGGCCTCAGTTCCAGACTTCTTTGCAACTTTTTCTGCTTTGTCTTGCCTTTGCTTAGCAAGAACCTCCCCTGGCACAAAGTCAGAGTCCTCCTCATCTGAGTTCAACTTCCTCCTGGCTCTTGTAGCAGCCTTGGGCAACCCATGAGAACTTGGGGTGCCTGGTTCTTCTTCTGAAGAAGAACTAGCATCTGGACTAGTGCCTGGATCTGCATCAACACTAGGCTCTCTGATGTCATTCTGGCTGTCATCTGAACCTGACACGCTGTCCCTGTGAATAGAGTATAGAAGAGTAGAAAGATTGAGCATCACAAAACACAGAGATTTTTCAAAGTTTGAACAAAGAAAATCTTAGTTTTAGCTTTCTGCAGAATGAATTTCGGTACCATCGAGTCAAGATTTTCGGATCCACCGAGACATATGGCCTACTTTACAGAAACTTGGCAGCCACTTCGATGTCAACAAAAAAGACTGCTCGGTCTCACCGAGACCATGCTTAGGAACCTTAGAACCAAAATCGGTAGAACCGATTTTTGTGACTTGGTGTCACCGAGATGCGTTTTGCGGACGGCTAAACCTAAATTTTTCTCGTTCGCTATTCTAATGAAATTTCTGGTGGGATAGGAAGATTGCAAACTGTGGTTTATCGATAAATCTACCCTAATGCACAAGAATTAGATTGAGGAGCGCATGAGGGGGTTGGATTATCACCCTAACTTGGTGAAGATCCGCTACGGCGAATACGGCAGTGAAGATTCCGTCCACGGCGGCGAGTCCCAACGGCGGAGGTGCACGGGGAAGCAAAGGCGACGACCAGGGGGTCGGGAGAGGCAGATTAGGGTTGGGGAGGCCGGACTTTTGAAGAAGTATTTTCAAAGGTCGGGTCCGCCAGGTTAAATACCCTTCACTGTCGGTGACACCGGTTCTAAATTATCGGTGCCACCGAGTTCCTCAACTGTCAGGTGACAGGGAAACTCAGTGTAACCGAGAAGATGGAATCGGTGTTACCGAGGCAAAAACCTAGATTAACTCAGTGTTTCGATGGAACCGAGTTTTTGGGGTTAGTTTCACCGAGATGCACATGTGAGGTTTTGGAATGCAGCTCTTGTCGACACGGTACTCCGAGTGCTCCTCACACAGAGGGTTTGAGAAGTGCTTGTTCAAGTTTTGTGATGTAGCATGAATAGAACTTGAGACGACAAAGCATATATAGCTAGAGAGGGGTCGTAGGCATTCTTGTATATCCAATTGGCCAAATTTTAAAATGAAAGCCAAATACCAACAATTGGATATCCTCGAATGAGAAAAGATATGCATACCAACATGCTCACACAATAGAATGTCAAATGAAACATGGCAAACATGCAAAACCACTCTAGTATCTACCAAGCACTTGGGCGATGACGGAGTCATCTATATATGAGTATATTGACTTAGGAGCCAAGTAAGAATACTTGATCATAGATCATACTCATCGTTTAAGCACAAGTGGGGTTTCCACTTTTACATGAAGCATTTAATGTGTTCACATCTTTAAGAGATGCTTTAACTCAAGTCTTAGACTAAAGCTCCCCCTTGATGTGACATCCCCCCTAAGAGGGATAAACTAAACTTGGGTTTTGTCGATGAAGACTTCATGTAGGTGAAGTAGTGGTGGATGCTCAAAGTTGATGAAGATCATCTTGAGCTGGGAGCATCCTTGTTGTTTCTTACTCTTCTCACCTACATGGGTTAGTCCCACACACAAGAGACAAATACAAAGATATCTATGGACATGGAGTGCAATGCATACATGATGATGTCCATTGATTCTTTTATTACCTTGTCCCTTGCTTACCTTTGAGGGAATATGTGACTCCTTGAACTATTGCATAGAGTTGGAGTTGTTTGCGAATAGCTCTTGCCAATAATGAATGTGAGTAAATTTCATTGGCGGAGTCACCCCTCAAGAACTTCTCTAGTTCTTCTTCTTGGGGACCCACATCAAGTTGATGGGAATCCTTGGGGTTGAAGTAGTACTAGTTGAAGTAGAACTTGGAGTAGCCTTGGGAACCCATATCACAATGACTTGGGCTTCATCTTCAAATGAGTCAATCTCCCCTTGAAGCTTGTCCTTGCCGTTGTGCTTGTGGTCTTGTGGTGGAAGGTCATCTTGAGCATTTGTTCCCTTGGGGAGAGTATGTTCATACTTCTCCTTTTGAGGAACAAACTTCGGATTGGGGTATTGACCTTCTTCCCATTCAACTCCATTTGCGTTGAAGTATCCAACTCCACGGTTCTTGCGGTATCCTCCATGCTTGCGTATAATCTCCTCGAATTGCTTACATCCGGCAAGACTCTTCTAGATACCCTTTTCTATGATCCCTTTCAATAGATCATTTTCTTGCTCAAGTATCACTTGGCTAAGAGAATCGTTATTGGAATCAATAGAACTACTAGAAGCAATATCATTTGATTTATCATTTTTATTGCTACTAGTTGAAGAACCTTTCTTGCCTTTGTTACTAGATTGCTTAGTCTTAACTTGTGGCATGAATGTAGACAAGAGTAGTCGTTTGGCTAGATAAGAAGAAGTCTTCTTTCGGAGATTGTCATTGATTGCTTTAAGAAACTCATGCTCTTGCTCCAAGTTGAGCTTCTCGAAGCGTAGCTTCTCATGAGTTCTTACAAGCTCTCTATGATTTTCTAAAGTAGATTCATGAGCTAACTTAAGAGTGTTCAATGCTTTAGTTAGTCATTCTATTTCCTCCTTATCATCATCACACGACTTATCTTGATTAGCATGATCATTATCTAGCACATTTTGACTAATATCACTAGTTTTATCACATAGCAAGCCATCATCTCCAAGTAACACTACTGGAATCTGGCATTTTGCCGTCTGCCAGCTCTTTGCCGTCTGCCAGCTCATGGCAAAGAGGCTCTTTGCCGTCTGCTTGGGGAAAGCAGACGGCAAAGAACCAGCTCATGGCAAAGAGGCTCTTTGCCATCAGCTGGTTCTTTGCCGTCTGCCAGCTGACGGCAAAAAGGTCAAAGGCAGACGGCAAAGAGCCAGGTGGGCCCCACGGGGCACGGCGTGGCTAGGTCAACTTCTTTGCCGTCTGCTGGCAGACGGCAAAGAGGGGACAGATGGCAATGTCCCTCCTTTGCCGTCTGCTAGCAGACGGCAAAGAAGTGACGTGGGTGAGCCCTAACGGTCACCCTCTTTGCCGTCTGCTAGCAGACGGCAAAGAGGGGCCACTTAACGGGCGGCCGTCTCCCCCCTCGCTCTCTCTCTCTCCCTCGCGCACCCTCTCCTCCTTTTGTCGCCGCCGCCAGTCGCCGCCGCCGGCCAGCCCCGCCCCCGGAGCCAGCCCCGCCGCCGGCCAGCCCGCCCGTCCCGCCCCCGGAGCCAGCCCTGCCGCCGGCCAGCCCGCCCGTCCCGCCCACCGAACCCAGGCCGCGGCGGCCACCCCGCCGCGCCCCATCGCCGGAGGTCACTGCGCCGCCCCACCCCGCCACCGGAACCCTCCCCGCGGCCCCTGTGCCGCCCCGCCCCGCCGTCGGAGCCCTCGGCCTTCCTCCAGCGGCCCCCTCCTCGCGGCCAGCCTCCACCGGCCGACCTCGCCGGAGCAAGGTGAGCTCCATTTTTTTTCTGTTTTTTTCTGTTATTTCCTGTTTAGTTCTAGGTTTAGTGCTAGGTTTAGGTTTAGTTTTAGGTTTAATGCTAGGTTTAGGTTTAGGTTTAGATAAATAGAAGAGGAAGAAGAAAGATGAAAAAAAAACAGAAAAAGTAGAAGAAGAGGGAGAAAGGAAAAGAAGAAGAAGAAGAAGAAGGAGAAGGAGAAGAAGAAGAGGAAAAAGGAAAAGAAGGAAGAAGAAGAAGAAGAGGAGAAGAAAAGAAGAAGAAGAAGAAAAAGGAAAAGAAGAGGAGGAGAAGAAAAAAGAAGAAGAAGAAGAAGAAGAAGAAGAAGAAAGAGGAGAGGAGGAGGAGAAGAAGAAGAAGAAGAAGAAGAAGAAGAGGAAAAGGAAGAAGAGGAAGAAGAGGAAGAAGAAGAAAAGGAAAAAAGAGGAAAAAAAGAAGAAGAGGAGGAAGAAGAAAACGACACCCCGACCCGACACCCCAACCCCGACCCGACACCCCGACCCCGACCCGACACCCCGACACCCCGACACCCCGACAGCCCGACACCACACCCCGACACCACGACACCACGACACCCAGACACGACACCCCTGACACCCCGACACCCTGACCCCGACACGACACCCCGACCCCGACCCGACACCCCGACACCCCGACACCACGACACCCCGATAGCCCGACACCACACCCCGACACCACGACACCACAACACCCAGACACGACACCCCTGACACCCCGACACCCCGACCCCGACACGACACCCCGACCCCGACACGACACCCCGACACCACGACACCCCGACACCCCGACTCCCCGACACCCCGACAGCCCGACACCACACCCCGACACCACGACACCACGACACCCAGACACGACACCCCTGATACCCCGACACCCCGACCCCGACACGACACCCCAACCCCGACACGACACCACGACACCCCGACACCCCGACACCATGACACCCCGACACCACGACACCCCGACACCACGACACCCAGACATGACACCCCCGACACCCCCTACCCCCGACACCTCTTCGGCCTCCTGTTGAACGAAAAGGTGCTCTTCGGCCTTCCAGAGGCCGACGGGGTCATATATTTGTGAATTATGAGTTAGGTCATATATTTTCCGATTTTGTTATGAAAAACATCATATATATTTGTGTTGATCGGGTGGATTTAAATGTGCAGTTGTTTCGTCGCTGCGAGGGTCTGGTGTTCGACGACCTCCCTGTGCGTTCGACGACCTCCCCGTGCGTTCGACGAGCTCCGCCCCTGCGTTCGTGGGTGAGCACAAATGACATCTCCCCCCCTTAATTTGCTCTGTTCCGGTCTTCATGCCGATGAAACTTGCTAGCTATAGGTGTCTTCAATCATCAGTATGCGTGACCAGTATGCGTCTCCCGTTCGAAAGGGCGACATCTATAAATATGCATGTCTTTGTCATTGCAGGTATTCAATTTTTTTATGTTGTACTAATTTCGTTTACTCTTTGTCATTGCAGGTGTTGACAGATGGTGGGCGCGGTTCGAGAGCGCTCCGAGCCTCCTTCCTCGGCGCGTGCTGGGAGGGGTGCTATTATTCCACCCGAGCACCTCCGGATAGCGCTGGTACACAGTATGCAGACACCGGCGGGCGCTTCTTCTTCGGCCGGGAGAGGTCGGGGGAAGACGAAGAGGGGTGCTAGAGGTGGACGTGGCGGCGGGAGAGGTAGGAAGGCTGCTGCGCCTTCCTCGCCGCCACCCCCAGCTGATTCTCCCGACCACAGGAGTGCTCTGTCTCAGGTGGACCCGTCTGACTTGGACCCGTCTCGGACTCAGGTCCACGAGCCTCGGGCCGACGAGCCTCGGGTCGCCGAGCCTTCGTCCCAGGAGACTCCGGTCCCAGAGTCTTCGTCCCAGGAGACTCCGGTCCCAGAGTCTTCGTCCCACGTGACTCCGGAGGCTAGTGGCCATGCTGATGGTGGCGAGGACAGCTTTTCTGAGGATAGCTATAGCGAGGGCGAGCTGGTTGAGGAGGGCAAGAAGGTCTACCAGCGTGGTGGTACAAAGCTCCCGCCCCTGGTGTTTGGTGTGCTTCTCCGGCACCACTTCCCAGGGTGGGTCAAGTTGGTTGTGCCTAATGGGGAGAAGTAAGTGCATTTACTCTTTTTTAACCTTTTGCCTTCATGTTTCTTCAAATTAATATCTAATGTGTTGGCCTTGTCATACTGCAGGGGTTGGAAAC
Source organism: Elymus sibiricus (assembly GCA_039707655.1). NCBI lineage: Eukaryota > Viridiplantae > Streptophyta > Magnoliopsida > Poales > Poaceae > Elymus > Elymus sibiricus. Next base: position 191,650,896 of record CM077667.1, on the reverse strand, counting down.
ACGCCCCTGGTGTCCGCAGGCCCAACCAGGTCCTTGGTGTGCTTCTCCGGCACCACTTCCCGGGGTGGGTCAAGTTGCCCGGTGAGGGTGAGGTTCCATAGCTAGCACTGAGCTGGGAGCTGTACGTGGCTGCCTCAGCCCCGCCGGAGGAGAGGGTCGACGGTGTCTTGTGCGAGACGGTGGCCGACATTGTGATCCGGCGGTTTTGGGTAATTTCTCCTTTACAGAATTAAAAATCAACAGCACCTAGTGATTGTACTAATCAGTGTTGTCTTGTTTGATTGCAGACCTTCTACAGGTGTCTTGAGGAACATGAGGCGGACGCGGCTATTGTTCTCGTAGCCGAGTGCAAGCGCCTATTTCAGAACTTACGGCACGAGACTCGGGTGCAGGCTGTTCGAGACTACTACGCCTCGACTAACATTAAGAGGGCCAAGAAGAAGTGCCGCGCCAAGTTTCTGAGTAAGGAGAAGTACATGAATGTAATTACCTATTCTTAAGGCCTTGTACTTAGTTTCCTTGATTTGATTCGTAGGCGTAGCGCTGAAATTTCTCTTGTCTAACTTAGGTGCCCCCGAGATGGTGTGCGGATAGGATGGACTGTTGGGAGGCATTGGTGGATGAGTGGTGCTCTCCCCAATGGATAGCCGTCCACAACAAGGCCAAGGATAAGCGTGCCCAAATGAAAGGTGTGCCACACCATCAAGGGAGCTCCAACCTGTTTGAGTTCAGAGATCACTGGGTATGTGGTTTTCTTCATGATTCATGCAATTTCATTCTTCATGCTAGCTTGAGCCCTTAACTAATATTTTGTTCCTCTCTTTTAGGCGCGACACAACAAGAAGGAGGTGCCACCGCTGTTCGACCTCTATGCCATGGCCCATACTGCCCCGTACAAGAATGCCAAGGCATTCTCTGAGGATGACCTCGATCATCCAGGACGCTTCAGCAACATCTCCTCCCACAACAAGCTCGTGAGGTACAGAGATGAGGGGAAGACGAGGAAAGGGGAGGACTTCAACCCGAGCCAGAGTCCTTTTGATCCAGAGCTCGTGATGATATCTGGTGGCGGGAGGCCCCATGGCTCGATAGCCATTGGGGATGGACTGATACGTTGTCCTACAACTCTCCCGGAGATCAAGAAGCGCCAGACGAGCTCCGATCCTGAGATAAGGCCTCATCCACGGCCAATGGAGCTCGCCATCGAGGCTAGGGCACAGGAGCTTCTGGCGGAGGCAAACAGGCAGGCGGCGGAGAGGGAGAGGGACATGGAGGAGAGGACGGCTAGGCTGGTGGAGGAGGAGAGGAACCAGAACGACGCGTCTCACAGGGCCCTATACGAGCTCCTCGTGGTATGTTTCTCCTGCATATTAGCCAAATCATGCACGTAATGTTTGTTTCATCACTAACTAATATGACTGACTCGTGAAAACAAAATGTGCAGACCATGTGCCAGAACAACGGTCAGACCCCTCCGCCGATGCCCCAGATTGGTATAGCGCCCACGGTGAGTTTCATTTGAATGGTCATTAGTTACTAGTATTCACATTTGAGTTGCATCATGCTAACGAGACATTGCAAATGATCTTTGGTGCAACATGCCTCCCGACAAGCATCGACCGATCCTTCTGCGTCTGCCGCAACCCCGACCGGTCCTTCTCCGTCTCACACTGGCGCAAGCCCGACCGGTCCTTCACCTCCGTGATGATGGTAAGTTTTCCCAAGTGTTTTGCTTAACAAATGCATACTTAGCTTAAGAAATGACCTACTTAGCTCCAAAATGACCTATACTTAGCTTATTTTCCTCGAAAATGACATAATAACCTTACTTAGCTCGAAAATAACATATTTTACCTAGGATAGCTATAAAATGACCTATACTTAGCATTTTTCCTCCAAAATGACTTGATATGCTTAGTTAGCTAAAAAATGGCATAACTACCTAGGATAGCTCAATAATGATCTATACTTAGCTTAGCTAGTTCATTTATTACATAATTAGCTCACTTAGGTAAAAAATGGCATAATAACCTTGGTTTAGCTCCAAAATGACCTATACTTAGCTTATTTTCCTCGAAAATGACATAATAACCTTACTTAGCTCCAAACTGACATACTTTACCTAGGATAGCTATAAATATGCTTAGTTAGCTCAAAAATGGCATAACTACCTAGGTTAGCTCAAAAATGGCATAACTACCTAGCTTAGCTCTAAAATGACCTACACTTAGCATTTTTACCTAGCTTAGCTAAAAAATGGCATTTTTACCTACCTTAGTTAGAAGAAGAAGAATATAAAGAAGAGGAGAGGAGAAAAAGAAAGAGAAGAAAAATTCTTCTTCTTCTTCTTATTCTTCTTCTTCTTCTTCTTATTCTTTTTCTTCTTCTTCTTCTTCTAGCTAGTCTTCTTCTTCTTCTTCTTCTTCTTCTTCTTCTTCTTCTAACTTTCTTCTTTCCCAATTTGCAGATTTGCTTTAGATGAGGAAGCTTGCGTTGATGGAGTCTACTCGTCTCCTTGTGCTTCCTTTTTGTTTTGATTTTGTACGATGAACTTTGTTGTTGGAAACTTGTTGTTGGATATGTTGTTGGATATGTTGTTGGAAACTTGTTGTTGGATATGTTGTTGGAAACTTGTTGTTGGATATGTGTTGGTATGCTTGTTGAAAGTATTTTCAAATGTGTATATATATATCTATGAAATTCTGTGAAATTGAATGAATTTAAGAAAAAACAGGGGCTATACAGGCTCTTTGCCGTCTGCTGGCAGACGGCAAAGCTGCCACGTGGCAGCTACCTGTGCAACCTGGGGGCACTGGGCTGGCCTATGTGGATGCTTTGCCGTCTGCTGGCAGACGGCAAAGAACTTTGCATCTTTGCCGTCTGCAAGCAGACGGCAAAGCACGCCGTTAACCCCTTAACGGACCTAAGCTGCCGCGTGTGCCGTCCATGCCCTTTGTCGTCTGCTGGCAGACGGCAAATACCTTTGCATCTTTGCCGTCTGCCAGCATACGGCAAAGTGCCCTTTACCGTGGCTTGTTCAGCCGGATGTGGTGCTGTCTGCTGGCTGACGGCAAAGACCTTTGCCGTCCGCAATGCATGCCTTTGCTGTCAGCCATGGCAGAAGGCAAAGATCCTGATTCCAGTAGTGTAAGTCATCCTCATCACTATTGAAGTCAAAGTATTTGGGGTGTGATACCTTGGGGCCTTTAGCCATGAAGCAACTTCCACTCCCTTCATTTGGTGAATCAAATATGTCGTAGGAGTGAGAGGTTACGAGTGCAATTCCGACAACACCTTCATGTTGACTATATTCGGAGTCGGAGTGATAACTTCTCTTGGAGTAGTGGTGGAATTCGGAGCCGGAGACCCATTCACCAACATGAGCTTGATGTCTTCTTCTTGTGTAGCTCTTGGTGTACTTGTCCTTCTTCTCCGAGTCCCTACTTCTCCTTGAGGGTCTTCGTTCATAACGAGCATCTCTACTCCTCCTCTCTCTTCGAGGTGACTCATCTCTTGAGCTTTTTCTTCTAGGTGACTCTTCTCTTCTCTTGTGGGGGGGGGGGGGGGGGGCGTACACTCATTGGAGTAGTGTCCGGGCCTTCCACAATTGTAACAATTCCGGTCACGACTAGATGAACGCTTCTCTTCATATCTTGAGTTGGAGCTTCTCTCTTTGCCTCTAATCTTGTAGAACTTGTTGAATTTCTTGACCATGAGGCTTATCTCTTCATTGGTAATAAGGTTGTCACTTGAGGTAGCGGGAGCATCACTTGAGGCTTTGTAAGCACCGCTTGACTTGTTGTGAAGCTCTTCTTTGTATTTGAGAGACATTTCATGACCAACAATCCTTCCAATGACTTCCGTAGGCTTGAGATCCTTGTAGTTTGACATCATTTGGATTAATGTGCACACAGTGTCATATGATAACCCACAAGTATAGGGGATCGCTGATGGGGATATGTAACTAGGGTAGGGTCATAGGCCTGACCTACATACCCTACCTAAAGACACTGCCCTAGAAAGCTTAAGGACTACCAGGTAGTCTCCGACTGAAATCACCAAGACGTACGAGCCACTCGACAACATACACTCGGGGATTTCTTCCTTCACTCGACAGTTGCATTTCACTCGGAAGAATTAGAAGACAGTCGACCGCAGAAGATCAGAAGCCACCCTAGGGAGGCCAACGGGTAGGCGTTCAGCTAGACCATAAGTAGCGTTTATTACATACGTTACCAGTAACTTCCATCTTTATTACCACGATCGGACCCTTAGATGCCGGGCATTCATGAGGGGCAGCTCACTCTATATAAGCCGCCCCTCCCCTCTGGCACAAGGGTTCGCACCCTCTGTAACACTCATATTCCACACGACAAGAAGCTCCTGAGCACCGAGACGTAGGGCTGTTGCCTCCATGAGAGGGGCCTGAACTCGTACATCCATGTGTACATCCTCGCCGTAGCTAGGACTCTGCCCTCTCCCTTCGTACCCCTATCTTTTACTGTCAGGCTCGTTCCCATGACAGTTGGCGCCCACCGTGGGGCGGGTGTCTAAGCGACTTCCGGCGAGGTTGCATTTTTTCTCCTTCGTCATGTCTTCCGGCGGTGATCTGTTCCTGGGCCACGAGATCCGTCTCGGAGCGCTCACCTTCATCGCCGACGACTCGGCATGGCTCCAGGAAGCGCCTCTAGATGTTGAGGCGCTCCTGATCCGCGGGGCAACGCACTTCTGCGCAAGCTCCTGCGGCGTTCTTCTTCTACAGCCGTCGACTCCGTACCTGTCGGCCCTTCCCGCTGTTCGTCGCCGCAAGCGATCTGGTCGTTCGCGGCTCCAGCGCTGGGTGAGGCATGCGGTGGCTCGCCAAATTTCGCCTCCGCAGATTGCGGCTATCGAGCCCGCCGAGTCACTTCACGGCGTGTTCGACTCGGCGTCGGATCAGTCTGACGTTCCCTTCGAGTGCAAGAGCTGTGATCTTGCGGCTGAGGTTCTTATGGCTGGCTCTCATCAAAGTCCGCCGCCTGGCTTCAATCGCGACAGGCGCGAAGCTGGAGGACCGTCGAATGAACAGCACCGCCGAGATGAGGATATCCTCCATACTCCTATCATCGGTGCGACTGCTGAAGCTCAGGCCATGGAGGCCACGCGCCTTCGTCTCAAAGAAATGCAGGAGGCACTCGACGAGCGTGCCCGCCAGCGTCCCCCTGTTTCCAGTCGACGTCAGCGACAGCTGTTTCCGAGTGGATCTCATAACAATGTCAAGGTATTCCGTGCTCCAATTCTGAATGTTGCGGCGGCTGCAAAGATAGCAGATTCCATTCAGCCGTCCCGTTCGGAAGCTGGTAGAGGTTTGCAGCAGATCCGAGTGTTGCTTGATGCAGCGCAGCAGCAGAATTCGGCTGTTTCTCAGTCGCGCAATAGATTGCATAGTAACTCCCCCAGAGCAGACACCGTTCAGTCGGCGCCCAGTCCAGGGTCACCTTTGTGTCGCAGGGGCGGAGGTTACCGTGAAGATCAGTACCAAGATCAGGGGCGAGACAATTTTGCTCCTCGTTATCACCGTGATGACCGCCGTCGAGTGCCTATTCCTCCGCGGAGTGGTTCGTATGTGCCCCGGCACTATGACGATAGGCGCCCGTTTGGCGATGAGCGGAATCCTGGATTCGATGCAAGAAATGTCCTCGCACAAAGGCGCATCGATAGAGGCAGAGCCCACAGAGATGGTAATGACAGAGACTATCCGAATGGAAGTGGTACTGTTGTTTCTGGCCCCAAGTGTTTCAGCAGAGCCATTCGTTCTGCGGAGATTCCCCCCAACTTCAGGTTGGCGGCTGGAATTAGCAAGTTCTCTGGCGAGTCGAAGCCGGAAACATGGTTAGATGATTACCGAGTGGCTGTGCAGATTGGTGGAGGGAATGACAACGTAGCCATGAAGCATTTATCCTTGATGTTGGATGGTTCGGCCCGGGCATGGCTGAATCGTTTAGCTCCTTCTAGCATCTATTGCTGGGAGGATCTTGCCCGAGTGTTCATCAGTACATTCGAGGGCACTTGCAAGCGTCCTGCGGGTTTGATTGATTTGAAGCATTGTGTTCAGAAGACCAATGAGTCTTTGAGAGATTACATTCAACGTTGGTCCACTTTGCATCACACAGTGGAGAATGTTTCCAAGCACCAGGCTGTTTGTGCTTTCAAAGCCGGTGTGAAGTACAACGAGCTTTACCTGAAGTTTGGGCGGACAGGTGACATTTCCCTGAGCAAGATGATGGAGATTGCCACTCGGTACGCTAATGGCGAAGAGGAAGACCGCCTCCGGAGCGGCAAAGGAAAAGCAGTCGACAATGATGCCGGCGGCAATTCCAATCGCAAACAGAAGTGCAAAGCTGATGGCCCTGTTCAGGCAGAGGCAGCCGCTCTGGCGGCACAAGGAAAAAATAAAGGGAAGGCCAAAGGTCAGCTTACCTCCAAGAAAGGAAAGAATCAATCCGGAACCGATGTCCTGGATTTACCGTGTGCAATCCACACGAAGACAGATGAAGAAGGCAATGTGATATTGCCTAAGCATACCACTCGGCAGTGCCGTCTGTTGATTCAGCAGTTCAAGGAAGGCCAGTCGAGTGAGAAAGCTCCTGAAAAGGAGGATGATGAAGACAAAGAAGAGTTTCCTGAGGTCAATGCCACTCTGTTGATTTTTGCGGATGTTGAAAGCAAGAGTCGACTGAAAGTTATCAACAGAGAAGTCAACATGGCTGTTCCTGCCACCCCCACATACCTCAAGTGGTCTCAGACTGCTATCACATTCGACCAGTCAGACCATCCCGCTCATATTGCTACCCCCGGTCGGCAAGCGTTGGTGGTGGACCCGGTAGTGGGAGGCACTCGACTTCGCAAAGTCCTGATGGATGGTGGGAGCGGTCTGAATATCTTGTATGCGGATACCCTAAAGGGAATGGGCATTCCGATGTCCCGACTCAGTGAAAGCAACATGCAATTCCACGGAGTCATTCCTGGGAAGAAGGCCAAGTCACTCGGCCAGATAGCATTGGATGTGACGTTTGGTACTGACAAGAATTTTCGCAAAGAGAAATTGACGTTCGAAGTGGTGGACTTTCAGAGTGCATACCACGCCATCCTTGGCCGTCCGGCTTATGCCCGTTTCATGGCCCGTCCATGCTACGTGTATCTAAAGCTGAAGATGCCCGGGCCCAAGGGTGTGATCACAGTCACTGGCAATCGACAGAGGGCTGAGGAGTGCCTTCAGCAGGGCTCCAAAATTGCCGATCATCAGATGGCTGTGGTCGAGTTGGAGGAGTACAAGAAAAGTGCTGATCCTGCCGATCTCCTGCGTGCCAAGAAGCCCGCCTCCGAGTCAGCTTTCCAGTCGGCTGGCGAAGTGAAGCAGGTGCACATTCACCCGACGGATCCCAATGCAGCCCCGACCAACATCTCAACGACACTCGACAGCAAATAGGAAGCCGAGCTCATCCAGTTCCTCCGTGAGAACTGGGACATCTTCGCATGGAAGCCTGCTGACATGCCTGGTGTACCCAGGGAACTGGCTGAGCACCGACTGAGAGTCGACCCGAAGGCGAAGCCCGTGAAAGAGCACTTGCGTCGGTCGGCAGCAGAGAAGCGGAAGGCAATCGGCGAGGAGGTGGCTCGTCTCTTGGCGGCTAAGTTCATACGCGAGATTTACCACTCCGAGTGGCTCTCGAACATCATTATGGTCCCCAAGAAAGATAAGTCACTCCGCATGTGTATTGACTTCAAACATATCAATCGGGTCTGCCCGAAAGATCATTTTCCGCTCCCCCGCATCGACCAGATTGTTGATTCGACTGCGGGGTGCGAGCGTTTATCTTTTCTTGATGCATACTCCGGTTACCATCAGATCCGTCTGTTTGGTTCGGATGAAATAAAGACAGCCTTCATCACCCCATTCGGGTGTTTCTGTTATATCACCATGCCTTTTGGTTCAAAAAATGCTGGCGCTACTTTCATGCGCATGATTCAAAAATGTTTGCTTAATCAGATCCCTCGGAATGTTGAGGCATACATGGATGACATTGTCGTCAAGTCTCGCAAAGGTTCCGACCTACTGTCTGACTTGGCTGAAACATTCGCCAATCTGAGGAGGTATGATATCAAGTTAAATCTGACTAAGTGCACTTTCGGCGTTCCTGGTGGCAAGTTACTCGGTTTTCTCATTTCCGAACGAGGAATCGACGTCAATCCTTAAAAGATCAGTGCTATCACCCGAATGAAAAGCCCCGAGCGTGTGCACGATGTCCAGAAGCTCACAGGTTGCCTGGCGGCGTTGAGTCGATTCATTTCTCGTCTCGGTGAGAAGGCATTGCCTTTATACTGACTGATGAAGAAGTCTGATACGTTCGAGTGGACTCCCGAAGCCGAAGCAGCGTTTGTTGAGCTCAAAGCCCTGCTTTCCACCCAGCCGGTGCTTGCTGCTCCGCACAGCAAAGAGCCTTTGCTCTTGTACATTGCGGCCACTAATCAGGTCGTCAGTACAGTTCTCACTGTCGAGAGGGAAGAGGAAGGCAAAGCTTACAAGGTCCAGCGTCCTGTTTATTACATTTCTGAAGTGTTGACTCCTTCAAAGCAAAGGTATCCACATTACCAGAAGCTCGTATATGGTATATATCTGTCAGCGAAGAAGGTGGCACACTACTTCCAAGATCACTCAATTTCAGTCGTTAGTGATGCTCCGTTGTCTGAGATTCTCAACAATCAAGACGCGACTGGTCGAGTGGCCAAATGGGCTATTGAGCTCCTTTATTTTGATATCAAGTTTGAAGCAAAAAAGGCAATCAAGTCTCAAGCACTTGCTGATTTCCTGGCCGAGTGGATAGAACAGCAGCAGCCAATCCAAATTCACTCGGCACACCGGACCATGTTCTTTGACGGCTCAAAGATGCTGAATGGGTCTGGTGCTGGTGTAGTATTGGTGTCCCCAAAAGGCGACAAACTCAGTTATGTCCTGCAGATTCACTTTGATTCTTCCAATAACGAAGCTGAGTATGAAGCACTCTTATATGGGTTGCGTATGGCCATCTCACTCGGCATCCGGCGCCTGATGGTATACGGTGACTCTGATTTGGTGGTCAATCAGGTGATGAAAGAGTGGGATGTGAGGAACCCTGCTATGACTGGATACTGCAATGCAGTAAGAAAGCTTGAGAAGAAGTTTGAAGGTTTGGAACTCCATCATGTTCCCCGAATGAAAAATCAGGCAGCTGATGAGCTAGCAAAGATTGGATCCACTCGGAAGCCTGTCCCCAGCAATGTGTTTCTCGAGCACCTACATTCTCCTTCAGTGCAGGAAGATCCCTTCACTGAAGAGCCCCCGCAAGCAAAGAGCGCCTCTGATCCGACTGAAGTCGATGTCCCAGCGGTCATAGATCTGGTCATGGATATTCTGGTGATCACGCCCGATTGGACAATACCTTATATTGCATACATTCTGAGGCAAGAACTCCCAGATGACGAAGATGAAGCTCGGCAGATAGTCCGCAGATCAAAGGCCTTTACTGTTATGGATGGACAACTTTACACAGAAAGCGTAACTGGCGTGACTCAGCAGTGTATCTCTCCAGAAGAAGGTCGACTGATTTTGGAGGAAATTCACTCGGGAACCTGTGGTCATCATGCGTCTTCTAGGACAATTGTTGCCAAAGCGTACCGAGCCGGTTTCTTCTGGCCGCGCACCAATGAGATGGCTAAGGAGATTGTTGATCACTGTGAAGGGTGCCAGTTTTATTCAAACTTGTCGCACAAGCCTGCGTCGGCCTTGAAGACTATTCCACTCGTCTGGCCGTTTGCCGTATGGGGCTTGGATATGGTCGGACCCCTTCGAACAGGCCAGAGTGGATTTACTCACTTGCTTGTAGCAGTCGACAAGTTCACTAAGTGGATTGAAGCTAAACCCATAAAGAAGCTAAATTCCCGCACTGCTATCAAATTCATGAAAGAGATAACATTCCGGTATGGAGTTCCCCATGGTATCATTACAGAGAATGGCTCAAACTTTGACTCGGAAGAGTTCAGACACTTTTGCTCCTCTCAAGGCACTCGGGTGGACTACGCATCCGTTGCGCACCCCCAAACTAACGGTCAAGCTGAGCAAGCGAATGGCCTTATCCTTCAAGGGCTGAAACCTCGACTCATGCGAGATCTTGATCATGCAGCTGGAGCTTGGGTCACTGAATTGCCGTCTATTCTGTGGGGCTTGAGGACGACTCCTAACCGGTCGACTGGGCGCACTCCTTTCTTCTTGGTGTATGGAGCTGAAGCCGTTTTGCCAAGTGATGTCCTTCACAATTCCCCCCGAGTAGACCTTTACTCCGAGGCTGAGGCTGAGCAAGCGCATCAAGACGGTGTAGATCTCCTGGAAGAAGAACGCGAGATGGCTCTGATTCGGTCGACTGTATATTAGCAAGATCTGCGCCGCTTCCATGCGAGGCACGTCAAGAGTCGGTCGTTCCATGAAGGTGATCTTGTGCTTCGAGTAGATCAACAACGACCTCACAAGCTTGCCCCAACATGCGAAGGCCCATTCGTCATCACCAAAGTACTGAACAATGGAGCCTACCACCTCTTCAACCTCAAGAAGAATATCGACGAGCCGCGCGCCTGGAACACAGATTTACTTCGACGTTTTTATACTTGACGACTGAGTTGTTTTCATGTAATAAGAGTACTCCAGACAGTTCCGTTTATTAAAGTTATGACTCCTGCAGTCTATTGTCGATTCCGATCGCACAATTTCATGTTCGAAAACTAGTCCGAGTGACGAGCGATCCTCTCACTCGGGGGCTTAGCCGCGAACCAGTTTTCACCTAAGTTAAAAATCTTTCCGAGTGGATAGTATTCCATTCACTCGTAAACTTAGCTGCGAACCAGTCTTCGTCTAAATTCAAACCTTCTCCGAGTGACGAGCGATCCTCTCACTCGGAGGCTTAGCTGCGAACCAGTTTTCGCCTAAGTTAAAAATCTTTCTGAGTGGATAGTATTCCACTCACTCGTAAACTTAGCTGCGAACCAGTCTTCGTCCAAGTTCAAACCTTCTCCGAGTGACGAGCGATCCTCTCACTCGGGGGCTTAGCTGCGAACCAGTTTTCGCCTAAGTTAAAAATCATTCCAAGTGGATAGTATTCAATTCACTCGTAAACTTAGCTGCGAACCAGTCTTCGTCTAAGTTCAAACCTTCTCCGAGTGACGAGCGATCCTCTCACTCGGAGGCTTAGCCGCGAACAAGTTTTTGCCTAAGTTAAAAATCTTTCCGAGTGGATAGTATTCCACTCACTCGTAAACTTAGCTGCGAACCAGTCTTCGTCTAAGTTCAAACCTTCTCTGAGTGACGAGCGATCCTCTCACTCGGGGGCTTAGCTGCGAACCAGTTTTTGCCTAAGTTAAAAATCCTTCCGAGTGGATAGTATTCCATTCACTCGAAAACTTAGCTGCGAACCAGTCTAAGTTCAGAAATACTCCGAGTGACGAGCGATCCTCTCACTCGGGGGCTTAGCTGCAAACCAGTTTTCGCCTAAGTTAAAAACCCTTCCGAGTGGATAGTATTCCATTCGCTCGGAAACTTAGCTGCGAACCAGTCTTCGTCTAAGTTCAGAAATACTCTGAGTGACGAGCGATCCTCTCACTCGGGGGCTTAGCTGCGAACCAGTTTTCGCCTAAGTTAAAAACCCTTCAGAGTGGATAGTATTCCATTCACTCGGAAACTTAGCTGCGAACCAGTCTTCGTCTAAGTTCAGAAATACTCCGAGTGACGAGCGATCCTCTCACTCGGGGGCTTAACTGTGAACCGGTTTCCGCCTAAGTTAAAAACCCTTCCGAATGGATAGTATTCCATTAGCTCGAAAACTTAGCTACGAACCAGTCTTCGTCTAAGTTCAAAAATACTCCGAGTGACGAGCGATCCTCTCACTCGGAGACTTAGCTGCGAATCAGTTTTCGCCTAAGTTAAAAACCCTTCCGAGTGGGTAGTATTCCATTCACTCGGAAACTTAGCTGCGAACCAGTTTTTGTCTAAGTTCAAAACTTCTCCGAGTGACGAGCAATCCTCTCACTCGGGGACTTAGCCGCGAACCAGTTTTCGCCTAAGTTCGAAATCCTTCCGAGTAACGAGCAAACTTAACCAAGCAAGAGATCAAAAAGCAAAATGCAGATAAATCCAGAATCTCTAGCACGGTTAAAAGTTGTGCGCGCAAAGGAAAGTACTCAGGCTTAAGGTCTGAATGAAGTTTTAATCGGTTACACCATCACTCGGCATACCGAGGCCAATAAAGTTTTAGCTGCAAGCAAAGTATTTTTCAAGCACCAGTGGGGCTCGAGGGCTCGACGAAGGTATCCAGGTCAATTCCATCGGCGATCCGAGTGGCTGCTTCGATGAAGGTCTCCATGAAGTCTTCGAATTGAAGTTTCTTCGTGTTGATCACCCGTAGAGCCTTCAGTTTGTCCTCCTTCGCTTCCTTGCAATGGACCCAGACGATTGAGAGCGCCACGTCATCTCCACAGTGAGCAGCAGATTTTTTCCATGCTTGCACTCGACCAGGGATCTCATTGAGGCGAGTCATCATCGACTCGAGGTCAGTCTGGAGGGAGTCTTCGGGCCATAGTTCTTTGTCGACCTTCTCCAGCGCAGCCCTCAGTCGAATGACATATCCTTGGACATTCCTGAGACGAGCTTCAAGTAGAAACATGTCCATGGCCACGGCGTCCCCGACGGGTGACTTGGTAGGATCCAGATTTGGTTCGATCTCCTCAGTTTCCTTCTCAAAATCTTGACAGAATTCTACACGAAGAGAAAGTGAAAAGATGATCACATTGCCGTTCTGAAGAAATCAAAGAAATTCATTCGACAGAAGAAAGTTACCTTCAAGCATGCTGGACATTTTCTTCGAGAAGTCTCCTAAGTATTTCTCCAGAGCGTTCTTTCTCTTGGTCTGCAGTTCGAGCTTTTTGATCCAGTCGGCCCATTCCTGCTTGAGTTTAGTATTCTCTTCTTCCAATTTGCTGGATGCGGCAAGTTTCTTCTCAGCAGCTTCGGTTTTCTCCTTCGTTTCCTTCTGAGCATCAGCAAGTGCTTTGTCCTTGTCTTCAAGCGCCTTCTTCATGGTATCTAAAGAAATAACATTGTTGAGTCGCGCTTGGAGTCGGCGGTTCTCATCACGTATGTCTGTTCGAGTGGATTCACTCGGTTCAAAGGATGGAAGATGAAAGTAATAATGCAATTGATCGACAAGGATTACCTCCCAAGGTCTTCAGTTCAGTCTGTGCATGTTCCAGGTTGTTATTCGTTAGCTCCAGATCCAGCAGAAGTTGATTCTTTTCCTTCTCCAGCTCGACATACTTGGTCCCGAGCCCACAGGCTTTCTGAAATCAGCAAAGAAGTAGTTCAGTCAACAATAATGTTTTTTCACTCCCGAGTGGAAAAGAACATGTTCAGTCGACTGGATGGCGGCCCGCCGCCCCACCCCACACCCCTGCAAAGCATCATATCATGGTTGATGGAAATGATGTCCATGAAACCTGCAGGACAAGTGACAAGTGTACTCCAAGTATGAAAAAGGACTCCGACTCCAAGTTCTTAAGACTACTGCCCATCGTAAACGATCGACAGTAGTCTCGGGGACTACACCCAGTGGGTGCACTTAGCGTGCCCCCACTGGATACAAAACCACTCGACCTGGTCTGACCTGTCCAAGTATAAACAAAAGAAGCAAACATGCAAACATTATCTCTATTAGACCCCCGCCGATGCAAGCACTCGACGGCGGTCTCGGGGACTACACCCAGTGGGTGCACTCAGCGTGCCCCCGCTGGACCTATTATCACTCGACCAGGTTCGTCCTGTCGAGTGAGAAGCAACTTTCAAAACGAATCTAAGACCCCTGCCGACGTCTTCGTCATTCGACAGCGGTCTCGGGGACTACACCCAGTGGGTGCACTCAGCGTGCCCCCACTGGACCAAAAACCACTCGAATAAGACCTGATCTACTCAAGGAAAAAAAACAAGCAAGTATGCATCTGAAGAAAACACCCAGTGGGTGTAAAGTCAAGATGGACAGGAATTCAATCGGAAATGAACTTACAATCGCACTTACTCGGACATTGGCTTGAAGCGCTGAGCTGGCATCATAGGCTAACTTGCTGGCCTCATACGCCTCCTTCGTTCGTAGCATCATTTGCCCAGCCTGGATCATGGCTTCTTTGGCAGCTCCAGTCTGGTCTTCTGGGACGTGGTACAGAGGATATGCAGGCGCCAGATGAGTCGGTGCTGCAGTTGAAGTCATGAGAGGTGCTTGAGGTTGCCCAATCGGTGCTGAAATCACAAGAGTTGAAGTCGCTGGTGGAGCACTCGACAGCGGAACCACAAGATCAGTTCTGGCTCGGGAAGAATCACCAAGCTCTCGAGAGGACGCAGCAGTCGACCCACGTGGTGCCTGTCCTGATGATGTTCTCCGAGTGCGTACGCGTGGAGTGTCCAAGGCCACAACTTCACCTTCAGCACCCTGTTGCGGCTCCTCGTCGTCTTCCAAATGGATGACGTCATCAACTGTCAATCGACAACATTAATTTATTTCATTCGACGAATTGCCTTCAAAAATCAGTCTATAGTGAAGATTTACTATACCTCGTTGAGAGGTGGCCGCGTCAGGAGTGTCCACTTCCATATGATCCCCCTCATCCCGCAGAGGCGACGTCACCGAGGTAGCAGCTATGGTGAATAAATTTCACTCGGTCAGCAAAGACATGAAGTTTCACAACAGCAGAAAAGGAAAATAAACACTTACGTTGAGGCGACAGGCACGGTGATCTTTATACGGGGCAGAGCCTTCCGAGGCTTTGGTGCGTCCGACTTGGGCTGTTTCGCAGCTTTTTCAGTCGACCCAGATGTCGCGGCACGGTCGCGCTTCAGGTTCCTGGTGCTCGATGCCAAAGTCTTGCTTGGGGCGGCCTCCGGGTCTTCACGCAGCTTGGTACGACGCTCGATGCGCGGAGGAGCCTGGGTCTCTTCCTCACCTTCCTCAATCTCTTCTAGGTCATCGTCGCTGCCTTCACTGTCGTCGTCGCTGCCTTCACTGTCGTCGGCGTAGTCAACGTCTGCGCTGTCGCCTGCGCACTCTTCTCCGTCCTCAGGCTGCTCTCCATTCGGCACGGGCGAATACATGTTCGTAAACTCCTGCAAGATGCAAACTGTGAAGTCAGTCGACTGAAGACGCAGTCACTCGACGAAACACGAAAGCACTCGACAAAGATATAACTCACCAGGTTCGTCGATGGGTTCAAGGCAGAGAAGGGTAAAATTCGCTTGGCTCCCAAAGGATTATCACAGGCTCCGGTGATGCTCCTGAGCCACTGGGCAACAGTCTCGTCGGAAACTTCCTCTGGATGCGTCCGAGTGGTATCCTCGGGGGCCGAATAATGCCACATAGTGTGATCCCTGGCTTGAAGAGCCTGGATTCGTCGACTGAGAAACGCCTCTAAGAGATCCATACCAGTCACTTCGCCACGGATCAGATCTACTACTGCATTCACCAAAATTCCTACCTGGACTTTCTCCCTCTCTGTCACGTTCAGTGTTCTGGGAGTAGTGGGTCGGTCCAAGGTGAAAGGGGCAAGGCCAGTCGACATATTGGGGGATGCAACATCTTTGCAATAAAACCATGTCGACTGCCAGCCCCGAACAGATTCAGGAAAAGTCATTAATGGAAACACACTCCTACCTCTCTTTTGGAGTCCCAGGCTACCACACAGCTGGATGACATGGGTCTTGCTATCACTAGGATTGGCTTTTTTGACACACTGAGACCGAATGGTGAATATGTGCTTGAACAAGCCCCAGTGTGGAGGACAACCCAAGAAATACTCGCACAAGGTGATGAAAGCAGCAAGGTATGAAATGGCATTCGGAGGAAAGTGGTGGAGTTGTGCCCCGAAAAAGTTCAGAAACCCACGGACGAATGGATGAGGGGGCAGGGAAAAACCTCGCTCAACGTGGGTGAGGAGGAGAACTTGCTCCCCTTCGCGCGGCTCCGGCTCAATCTCCCCCTCCGACAGCCTCCACGAGCCTTCGGCTATGAGCCCGTCGGCGACGAGGTTCTCGACGTCCCCCGCCGTGACCGTCGACGCGAGAAAATCTCCCTGGATCCACCCCGGCGGCGCCGTGAATCGGGCGCCCGACGGCTTCTTTGCCTTGGCCCCTCCCTTCTTAGCGCGCTCGAGCTTCCCCGTCTTGCCTTTCTTCATCGCGACGACGGTCGTCGAGGCGGAGTGGAGCGGCGCGCGTGGAGCAGGGGAGGCGGAGGAAAAGAGAGGATTTGGGGGAGAAGCACTGTACCGGCCCGGTGCTGTCGCGTCTTATATCTGCCCGAGTGAGTCACTGACCTACGGGCCCATCAGATCTCTGGATATCCCGATTTCAGAGGAAGAGCGGTACGTGGCGGTAATGGCGGCACGAAAATCGAGGCGTCATGCCCCCACTTGCCCCAGTCGTTGCGTCATCGTCGCGCGGCATGCGCTTACCCAATTTTCGAATCCTGTGAAATCCGGGCCTGACGAAGCGACCCGTCGCATTAGAAGACCCTGCTGACTGCTCGGGCTTGATTCCATGTTGAAGTTCACTCGGATACATTTCAAGACAGAATCGATCAGGGTGAATGACAAAGATTCCAATCGCCGCAGACTTCTGTGAGGCCCTAAAATGCACTCGGAATTTTTGTGTCTTATCAGAACCCGCATCGATCCCTTTTTCATTCGAACCCCGATCCATTCGGGGGCTAATGATGGGGATATGTACCTAGGGTAGGGTCATAGGCCTGACCTACATACCCTACCTAAATACACTGCCCTAGAAAGCTTAAGGACTACCAGGTAGTCTCCGACTGAAATCACCAAGACGTACGAGCCACTCGACAACATACACTCGGAGATTTCTTCCTTCACTCGACAGTTGCATTTCACTCAGAAGAATTAGAAGACAGTCGACCGCAGAAGATCAGAAGCCACCCCAGGGAGGCCAACGGGCAGGCGTTCAGCTAGACCATAAGTAGCGTTTATTACATACGTTACCAGTAACTTCCATCTTTATTACCACGATCGGACCCTTAGATGCCGGACATTCATGAGGGGCAGCTCACTCTATATAAGCCGCCCCTCCCCTCTGGCACAAGGGTTCGCACCCTCTGTAACACTCGTATTCCACACGACAAGAAGCTCCTGAGCACCGAGACGTAGGGCTGTTGCCTCCACGAGAGGGGCCTGAACTCGTACATCCATGTGTACATCCTCGCCGTAGCTAGGACTCTGCCCTCTCCCTTCGTACCCCTATCTTTTACTGTCAGGCTCGTTCCCACGACAATCGCAATAGTTTTTGAGGGTAGAGTATTCAACCCAAATTTATAGATTCGACACAAGGGGAGCCAAAGAATACTTGAGAGTATTAGCAGTTGAGTTGTCAATTCAACCACACCTGGAGATTAAATATCTGCTGCAGAGTAATCAGTAGCACAGTAATATGGGAGTTTGATAGCAGTAGTGACAGTAACAGTAGCGGTAACAGTAGTAGCAATGGTTTTGTAGTAGTTGGAACAGTAGCAACAGCAGCAGTAACTTAGCAAGAGCAATAAGTGGAAAGGTCGTAGGCACTGAATCGGTAACTCGTTGGATGATATTCG
Source organism: Elymus sibiricus (assembly GCA_039707655.1). Taxonomy (NCBI): domain Eukaryota; kingdom Viridiplantae; phylum Streptophyta; class Magnoliopsida; order Poales; family Poaceae; genus Elymus; species Elymus sibiricus. Next base: position 191,633,194 of record CM077667.1, on the reverse strand, counting down.
TCATGTAGCAGTCATAACCTAGGGCGACACAGAACTAGCTCCAGTTCATCAATGTAATGTAGGCATGTATTCCGTAAATAGTCATACGTGCTTATGGAAAAGAACTTGCATGACATCTTTTGTCCTACCCTCCCGTGGCAGCGGGGTCCATAAGGAAACTAAGGGATATTAAGGCCTCCTTTTAATAGAGAACCGGAACAAAGCATTAACACATGGTGAATACCTGAACTCCTCAAACTACGGTCATCACCGCGAAGTATCCCAAATATTGTCACTATGGGGTTGACGGATCACGACACGTAATAGGTGCATATGACTAGGCAAGATCGGATCAAGAACATAGATATAGAGATGATAACATAAACGATTCAGATCTGAAATCATGGCGCTCGGGCCCTAGTGACAAGCATTAGGCATAGCAAAGTCATAGCAACATCAATCTCAGAACATAGTGGATACTAGGGATCAAGCCCTAACAAAACTAACTCGATTACATGATGAATCTCATCCAACTCCTCATCGACCAGCAAGCCTACGAAGGAATTACTCACTCTCGGTGGGGGGCATCATGGAATTGGCGACGGAGAAAGGTTGGTGATGATGAAGACCGAAGATTCCCCTCTCCGCAGCCCCAAACGGGCTCCAGATCCGGCCTCCCAATGAAGAACATGAGGTGACGGCGGCTCCGTATCGTAAAACGCGATGAAACTTTCTCTCTAATTTTTTTTCTCCGAAAATAGGAATTTATAGTGGCGGAGTTAGGGCAAGTGTTGGAAATATTCCCTAGAGGCAATAATAATTTAGTTATTATCATATTTCCTTGTTCATGATAATCGTTTATTATCCATGCTATAATTGTATTGATTGGAAACTCAAATACATGTGTGGGTACATAGACAACACTGTGTCCCTAGTATGCCTCTAATAGACTAGCTCGTTGATCAAAGATGGTCAAGGTTTCCTAGCCAAAGACATGAGATGTCATTTGATAATGGGATCACATCATTTGGAGAATGATGTGATGGACAAGACCCAAACTATGAACATAGCATATGATCGTGTCAGTTTATTGCTATTGTTTTCTGCATGTCAAGTATCTGTTCCTATGACCATGAGATCATGCAACTCACCGACACTGGAGGAATACCTTGTGTGTATCAAACGTCGCAACGTAACTGGGTGACTATAAAGATGCTGTACAGGTATATCCGAGGGTGTCTGTTGAGTTGGCATGGATCAGGACTGGGATTTGTTACTACGTGTGACGGAGAGGTATCTCAGGACCCACTCGGTAATACAACATCACAATGAGCCTTGCAAGCAAAGTGACTAAAGAGTTAGCGACGGGATCTTGTATTACGGAACGAGTAAAGAGACTTGCCGGTAACGAGATTGAACTAGGTATAGTGATACCGACGATCGAATCTCGGGCAAGTAACGTACCGAAGAAACAAAGGGAATAGCATACGGGATTAACTGAATCCTTGACATAGAGGTTCAACTGATAAAGATCTTCGTAGAATATGTAGGAACCAATATGGGCATCCAGGTCCCGCTATTGGTTATTGACCGTAGAGGTGTGTCGGTCATGTCTACATAGTTCTCGAACCCGCAGGGTCTGCACACTTAACGTTTGGTGACGTTTCGGTAGTATTGAGTTATGTATGTTGGTGACCGAAAGATGTACATGTGCTGAACGCGGAGGTGCTATCCGTTCGGCGCTAGATCGGAAGGACCGTGATTGGAGAACGGGACGGTTCGTGATTGGATCGCGGGACGGATCGTCATCGGATCGCGGGACGGCTAGCGATTTGGATCGCAAAGACGTTCGACTACATCAACCGCGTTTCTCAATGCTTCCCGCTTAGCGATCTACAAGGGTATGTAGATCCACTCTCCCTCTCGTAGATGCTCATCACCATGGATAGATCTTGCGTGTGCGTAGGGAATTTTTTGTTTTCCATGCAACGTTCCCCAACAGTGGCATCATCAGCTAGGTCTATGCGTAGATGAGATCACGAGTAGAACACAAAGGAGTTTGTGGGCGTTGATGCTCAGATTGCTTCCTCCCTTGGTCTTTTCTTGATTCAGCGGTATTGTGGGATGAAGCGGCCCGGACCAACCTTACTCGTACGCTTACGAGAGACCGGTTCCATCAACTGACATGTGAGTTTGTTGCATAAAGATGACAGGCGGGTGTTTGTCTCTCCCACTTTAGTTGGATCGGATTCGACAAAGGCGGTCCTTGAGAAGGTTGAATAGCAATTTGTGTATCACCGTTGTGGTTTTGCGTAGGTAAGGATCGTTCTTGCTAGATACCCGTAGCAGCCACGTAAAACATGCAACAACAATTAGAGGACGTCTAACTTGTTTTTGCAGGGTATGTTGTGATGTGATATGGCCAATTACATGATGAGATATATGTGATGTATGAGATGATCATGTTTTGTATAGAATATCACGACTTGCATGTCGATGAGTACGGCAACCGGCAGGAGCCATAGGGTTGTCTTTAATTTATTTTCGCCGGTTTTGCTTTACGTTATCGCTATGAGTTAGCAATAGTCGTAGAAGAAACAGTTGGCGCGACAACCTCATGGCGACACGTTGGTGAAGATCAAGATGATGGAGATCATGGTGTCATGCCGGTGACGATGGAGATCATGCCGGTGCTTTGGAGATGGAGATCAAACGCACAAGTTCATGGCCATATCATGTCACTTATGATTTGCATGTGATGTTAATCCTTTTATGCATCTTATTTTGCTTAGGACGACGGTAGCATTATAAGGTGATCCCTCACTAAAATTTCAAGATAAAATTGTGTTCTCCCCGAGTGTGCACCGTTGCGAAAGTTCGTCGTTTCGAGACACCACGTGATGATCGGGTGTGATAGACTCTACGTTCGCATACAACAGGTGCAAGCTAGTGTTGCACGTGCGGAACACTCAGGTTAAACTTGACGAGCCTAGCATGTACAGACATGGCCTCGGAACACAAGAGACCGAAAGGTCGAACATGAGTGATATAGTAGATATGATCAACATGAAAATGTTCACCATTGAAACCACCTCATCTCACGTGATGATCGGACTTGAGTTGGTGGATTTGGATCATGTGACACTCAAATGACCAGAGGGATGTCAATTTGAGTGGGAGTTTTTTAAGTAATATGATTAACTAAACTCATTATCATGAACATAGTCAAAATATATTTGCAAATTATGTTCTAGATTACTAGCTCGCGCTGTAGCTCCCTTAAATTTTTATATGTTCCTAGAGAAATAGAGTTGAAAGATGATGGTAGCAATAATGCGGACCGGGTCCGTGATCTCAGGATTGTCCTCATTGCTGCACAGAAGGCTTATGTCCTTAATGCACCGCTCGGTGCGCCACCCCCTCAAGCGTCGTCTGCAGATGTTGTGAATATCTGACAGGCACGTTCTGATGACTACTTGATAGTTCAGTGCGTCATGCATTACGGCTTAGAATTGAGGCTCCAAAACGTTTTGAACGTCACGGAACATATGAGATGTTTTAAGAGCTGAATTTGGGATCTCAGGCTCGTGCCCGTGTTGAGAGGTATGAGACCTCCAACAAGATTCTTTGCCTGCAAGATGAAGGAGAATAGCTCAATCGGTGAGCATGTGTTCAGATTGTCTGGGTGCTACAATCGCTTGAATCGAGTGGGAGTTGATCTTCCAGATAAGATAGTGATTGATATAGTTCTCCAAGTCACTGTCACTAAGCTACTAGAGCTTCGTGATGAACTATAAAATGCCAGGGATGGAAATAATGATCCCTGAGCTATTCGCGATGTTTGACACCGCGAAGGTAGAAATCAAGAAGGAGCATCAAGTGCTGATGGTTAGTGAAACCACTAGTTTCGAGAAGGGCAAGGGCAAGGAGGGAAACTTCATGGATGGCTAGTCAATTGCTGCTCCAGTGAAGAAACCCAAGGTTGAACCCAAACCCGAGACTAAGTGCTTCTATTATGAGGAGAACGGTCGCTGAAGCGGAAACAACCCTAGATACTTGGTAGATAAGAAGGGTGGCAACGTCGACAGAAGTATATTTGATATACGTGTTATTGATGTGTACCTTACTAGTACTCCTAGTAGCACCTGGGTATTGGATACCGGTTCGGTTGCTAAATGTTAGTAACTCGAAATAAAAGCTACGGAATAAATGGAGGCTAGCTAAGGGTGAGGTGACGATGAGTGTTGGAAGTGTTTCCAAGGTTGATGTGATCACCATCGCACGCTCTCTCTACCTTCGGGATTAGTGATAAACCTAAATAAATGTTATTTGGTGTTTGCATTGAGCATGAACGTGATTATATCATGTTTATTGCAATACGGTTATTCATTTAAGTTAGAGAATAATGGTTATTCTGTTTACATGAATATAATACCTTCAATGGTCATGCACCCAATGAGAATGGTTTATTGAATCTAGATCGTAGTGATACACATGTTCATAATATTGATGCCAAAAGATACAAAGTTAATAATGATAGTACCACATACTTGTGGCACTGCCGCTAAATGTCATATTGGTGTAAAGCGCATGAAGAAACTCCATGCTGTTGGATCTTTGGACTCATTCGATTTCGAATCGGTTGAGACATGCGGACCATGCCTCATGGCCAAGATGACTAAGACCCCGTTTTCCGGTATGATGGAGCTGGCAAGCGTCTTATTGGAAATGATACATGTTCATGTATTCGGTCCAATGAGTGTTGTAGCGTGCGGTGGATATCGTTATTTTCCTACCTTCACTGATGATTTGAGTAGATATGGGTATATTTACTTAATGAAACACAAGTCTGAAACATTTGAAAAGTTCAAAGAAATTCAGAGTGAAGTTTGAGATCATCGTGACAAGAAGATAAAATGTCTACGATATGATCGTGGAAGTGAATATCTGAGTTACGAGTTTGGTATGCAACTTAAGACAATGTGGAAGTTGTTTCACAATTCACGCCGCCTGGAACACCATAGTGTGATGGTGTGTCCGAACGTCGTAGTCGTGCTCTATTGGATATGGTACGTGCTATGATGTCTCTTATCGATTTTCCACTATCGTTTTGGGGTTATGCATTAGGAACAACTACATTCACTTTAAATAGGGCACCATCTAAGTCCGTTGAGATGACACCGTATGAATTTTGGTTTGGCAGAAACCTAAGCTGTCATTTCTCAGAGTTTGGGAATACGACGCTTATGTCTGATAAGCTCGATCCCAAAGCGGAAAGGTGCATCTTCATAGAATACCCTAAGGAAATAGTTGGGTATACCTTCTATCTCATATCCAAGGGCAAAGTGTTTGTTTCTAAAAACGGGTCCTTTCTCGAGAAAGAGTTTCTCTCGAAAGAATTGGGTGGGAGGAAGGTAGAACTTGATGAGGTTATTGAACCGTCACTTCAGTTGGATAGTAGCATGACACAGAAAGATGTTTCTGTGGCGCCTACACCGAATGAAGAGGAAGTTAATTATGATGATCATGACACTTCGGGTCAAGTTACTACCGAACCTCGTAGGCCGACAAGAAATCGTACCGCCTCTGAGTGGTACTTCAATCCTGTCTTGAAGGTCATGTTGTTAGACAACAGTGAACCTACGAGCTATGAAGAAGCGATGGTGGGCCCGGATTCCAACAAATGGCTAGGAGCCATGAAATCCGAGAAATGATCCATGTATGAAAACCAAGTATGGACTTTGGTAGACTTGCCCGTTGAATGGCAGGCCGTTGAGTACAAATGGACCTTTAAGAAGAAGACAGACACTGATGGTAAATGTCACCATATATAAAGCTCGACTTGTCGCAAAGAAGTTTCCGACAAGTTCAAGGAGTTGACTATGATGAGACTTTCTCACTCGTAGCGATGCTAAAGTCTGTTGGAATTATGATAGCAGTTGCTGCATTTTTCGATTATGAAATCTGGCAGATGGATGTCAAAACATCGCTTCCTTAATGGTATCCGTGAGGAAAGGTTGTATGTGATACAACTGGAAGGTTTTGTCAGTCCTAAGGATGCTAAAATGTATGCAAGCTCCAGCGATCCTTCTATGGATAGGAGCAAGCATCTCGGAGTTGGATAGGAGTCAAGATTATCCTTAGTAACTAGAGGACTAAGGAAATGTTTCTCGATTATGGAGGTGATAAAGAGTTCGTCGTAAAGGGTTACGTCGATGCAAGGTTTGACACCTATCTGGACGACTCTGAGTAGCAGTCCGGATACGTATAGTGGATCAGTCATTTGGAATAGCTCCAAGTGGAGCATGGTAGCATCTGCAGTTTTACATATAGATTTGCAAAGAACACACAGATCTGATTGTTGCAGACAGTTGACTAGAACCTCTCTCACATGCAAAACATGATCGAACCCCAGAACTCATTGGGTGTTAGATTCATTACAATGTTAATCACATGGTGATGTGAGCTAGATTATTGACTCTAGTGCAAGTGGGAGACTGTTGGAAATATGCCCTAGAGGCAATAATAATTTAGTTATTATCATATTTCCTTGTTCATGATAATCGTTTATTATCCATGCTATAATGGTATTGATTGGAAACTCAAATACATGTGTGGGTACATAGACAACACTGTGTCCCTAGTATGCCTCTAATAGACTTGCTCATTGATCAAAGATGGTCAAGTTTTCCTAGCCATAGACATGAGATGTCATTTGATAACAGGATCACATCATTAGGAGAATGATGTGATGGACAAGACCCAAACTATGAACATAGCATATGATCATGTCAGTTTATTGCTATTGTTTTCTGCATGTCAAGTATCTGTTCCTATGACCATGAGATCATGCAACTCACTGACACCGGAGGAATACCTTGTGTGTATCAAACGTCGCAACATAACTGGGTGACTATAAAGATGCTCTACAGGTATCTCTGAGGGTGTCTTTTGAGTTGGCATGGATCAAGACTGGGATTTGTTACTTCATGTGACGGAGAGGTATCTCAGGGCCCACTCGGTAATAACATCACAATGAGCCTTGCAAGCAAAGTGACTAAAGAGTTAGCGACGAGATCTTGTATTACGGAACGAGTAAAGAGACTTGCCGGTAACGAGATTGAACTAGGTATAGAGATACCGACGATCGAATCTCGGGCAAGTAACATACCGAAGAAACAAAGGGAACAACATACGGGATTAACCGAATCCTAGACATAGAGGTTCAACCGATAAAGATCTTCGTAGAATATGTAGGAACCAATATGGGCATCCAGGTCCTGCTATTGGTTATTGACCGTAGAGGTGTCTCGGTCATGTCTACATAGTTCTCGAACCCGCAGGGTCTGCACACTTATTGTTCGGTGACGTTTCGGTAGTATTGAGTTATATATGTTGGTGACTGAAAGTTGTTCGGAGTCCCGGATGAGATCCCGGACGTCATGAGGAGCTCCGGAATGGTCCGGAGGTAAAGATTGATATATAGGAAGTCCCGTTTTGGTCACCGAAAAAGTTCGGGTGTCACCGGTAGTGTACCAGGAGTGCTGGGAGGGTTCCGGGGGTCCACCGGGAGGGGCCCACTCACCCCAAGGGCCACATGGGCCTAGGGGGTGGCGCACCAACCCCTGGTGGGCTGGCCGGCCAGCCCCTAAGGGGCCCATGCGAAATAGGAAAGGAGGAGGCCAAGTGATAAGGAGTCCTCCCAAGACTCCACCTCCCTTGTGGGAGGAGGAGTCCTAGTTGGGGAAGGACTCCTCCCCTATGGTTCGGCCGAACCCTCCTTGGTGGAGGGTTTTGGGCTGCCTCCTCCCCTCCCTTCCTCCTATATATACTAGAGGATTTGAGGGCAGCCCTCACCTGAAAAGCCATGGCTGCCTCTCTCTTCCTCTCGATCTGTTCTCCACTAGATCGTCTCGGTTGTGCTTGGCGAAGCCCTACCGGGACAGCTCCACCACCACCGCCCCCACGCCGTTGTGCTGGCGGAGAACTCATCTACCTCTCCGTTCCCTCTTGCCGGATCAAGAAGGCGGAGATCGTCATCGAGATGTACATGTGCTGAACGCGGAGGTGCTATCCGTTCGGCGCTAGATCGGAAGGACCGTGATTGGAGAATGGGACGGTTCGTGATTGGATCGCGGGACGGATCGTCATCGGATCGCGGGACGGCTAGCGATTTGGATCGCAAAGACGTTCGACTACATCAACCGCGTTTCTCAACGCTTCCCGCTTAGCGATCTACAAGGGTATGTTGATCCACTCTCCCTCTCGTAGATGCACATCACCATGGATAGATCTTGCGTGTGCGTAGGAAATTTTTTGTTTCCCATGCAACGTTCCCCAACAGCAAGTGGGGCCACGAGGTGGGCACAACCTACCAGGGCGCGCCCAGGGGGCCTGGCGCGCCCTGGTGGGTGATGCTCACCCTGGCCCCCTTCTTTGGTGTATTTTGGCTCCAATAATTTTCATTTATTCTGAAACAAATCTCCAAAAAGTTTCGTTCCATTCCGAGAACTTTTATTTCTGCACAAAAACGACACCATGGTAGTTCTGCTGAAAACAGCGTCAGACCGGGTTAGTTCCATTCAAATCTGCAAATTAGAGTCGAAAACAAGGGCAAAAGAGTGAGAAAAAGTAGATACGTTGGAGATGTATCAACTCCCCCAAGCTTAAACCTTTGCTTGTCCTCAAGCAATTCAGTTGACAAACTGAAAGTGATAAAGAACAACTTTTATGAACTCTTTTGTTCTTGTTTATATATATATGCTTAAGTAGCACCCAGGTTTTCAGCAAAGATTATGACTAACCATGTCAACAATAACTCTTAGAAATTATATTTACTCATAACAATAACATAAGCGACTAGCGAGCAATAATAAGATATCTCAAGCGCCAACACTTCGTCAAAACAATCATGATACAATATGACAATAGTGGTATCCCGCTAGCCTTTTCTGAGACCGCAAAACATAAATGCAGAGCACCTCCAAAGTTCAAGCAGCGACTTAACATTGTAATTCATGGTAGAATAGATCCAGTCATGCTGCACCCAACATCAACTATACACAATGCATGAGGATGACAATAGTGCTCTCAGGTCTGGCACTTATTTGAGAAGGTGATGACTCAACATAAAAGTAAATAGATAGTCCCTTCGCAGAGGGAAGCATGGATTTGCAGCGGTGCCAGAGCTCAAAGTTTAAAACAGAGATAGATATAATTTTGGGAGGTACACCCTTCCTTTCAACGTCACGACCAAGAGTTATAAATATCTTCCATGCTAAACAAATTAGCGGCGGTTCCCAAGCGGTAAAAGTAAAGGTTTACTCCCCCTCCACCAGCAATCACACTCCACAGCGAGCCGCATCCACGGGTACCGTCCAAACCAACAACATTCCTGGGGGAGTTTTGTTTAATTATTTTTGCTTTTTGATTGCGGGACTGGGAATCCCTATTACCGCCCCTCTTGTGTAAGGACAAGTGAATATACACTCATCATGAGAATAACCCGCTTAGCATGGAAGATACTGACCGCTCCCTGTCGCTTCATGAGCGGTCCAGGCACACAAAACAGATGTTCATTTGAATTTTTTAGAGGTGGCACATGCAAATTTACTTGGAACTGCAGGGTAATACCGCATATAGGTAGATATGGTGGACTCATCTGGCATAACTTGGTTTAAGGGTTTTGATGCACAAGCAGTATTTCCGCTTAGTACAGGCGAAGGCTAGCAATTAGATTGAGAAGCGGCCAGCTAGAGAGCGAAAACGGTCATGAACATGCATTACATATAATCAACATTGAATACTAGCATGAGTAGGATATGGACACCATGAACATAAATATCATGAAGGCTATGTTGGTTTTGATTCAACTACATGCGTGAACATGTGCCAAGTCAAGCCACTTGAACATTCAGAGGAGGATACCATATCATCATACCGCATCACAACCATTTTAATGCATGTTGACACCCAAGATAAATCATTATCCACTCCTAGCTACTTAAGCATGGCATGAACAACTATAATCTCTAATGGTCATTGCAAACATGTTTGATCATAATGAGCTGAATCAAGGGATACTAGGCTAAACATATTTACAAAAACAAAAACAAGTTGAGTTCATACCCGCTTTTCTCTGCCACAGTCAATTCATCAAATGTCGTCATTATTTCCTTTCACTTGCACGACCGTATGATAAGAAAATAATAATAGTGCAAGAGTATCGTGGACTAAGCTGGAATCTGCAAACATTTTATTCAAGATGAGAAGATAAAGTAATATGGGCTCTTTGTTGGATAAACAATAATGCAGATGAGAGCCACTCAACAATTTCATCGTGGTCTTCTCCTAGGTACGACTCAAGTAAAAAGAAAAGAATTTCAGAGAAACACACTAGAATATTTTTGGAGTTTTTTTGTTTTTCTTGCAGAAAGTAAATTAAAGAGGAAAAACAAAAACAGGAAAAACTATTTACATGAGAAAGCTCCCAACAAGTAAAAGAAGAAGAGAGAAATCTTTTTGGGTTTTCTTTTGATGCTACAATTAAACTAAGCTAGAAAGAAAAACTAAAAAGAAGTAGGAAATATTTTGGGTTTTCTCAAAGTTATTCAAACACACAAGAAAAAAAAAGAGAACAAATTTAGCATGGATATTACAATGAAAAAGTGTGAACACCGACAACTAGAATGAAATGAGTGAACATGAATGTAATGTTGGTGGAAATACATACTCCCCCAAGCTTAGGCTTTTGGCCTAGCTTGGTAATTACCATCCGTATGAATAATAGTCTGGGCGATGGCTTACCGAGGCCCTCGGAACAGACTCTGCGGCCCTCCTGGCAGCTTCAACCTCTGCGTTGTACGCATGGGCTTCGCTCTCAAGAACATAATATCTTCCCCTAGTGTGAAAATCAAAGAGAGCAGGAGCAGGCAAAGCAATAGGCACAACATTTTTTTTTTATTAAATCTCAAGTTACAGGTGTAGTTGGTGGCCGTACCCGTAAGGAACTTATGACGCTTCATGGCATCATAATCTAAATACTGAGTGGGTAGGATGGGATCATTAGGCCTTGGCGAAACATTTAATCTCTCAGCTATACAGGAGGCATAGATTCCTCCATAAAAATTACCACTAGCAGCATTAAGCTGCAACCTCCGTGCGACAATTGCACCAAGATTATAATCCTTATTCCCAGTTATGGCAGTGTGTAAGAGACTCAAATCATGAGCACACAGTGTGCTACAATCTTGTTTGCCTACAACACATTTACCGTTAAAGAGCGCAAAATATTGTAGTGATGGAAAATGGATGCTGTTAATTCTCCCTTGTGTAACCCCCCTATCTTCGCCAAAGCAAAGATTGACTAAAAATGATTTGTACTCAGATCTTGTTGGTTCATCGAGGGAACCCTCATATGGAAGTTTGCATGCATCGTTAAACATTTCTAACGGCATGGTAAAGGAATGATCGTATAGGTTGAACGAAACTCTAGACTCACGAGGAAAATATTTAAATTTCTTTGTGAAGGTTTTCATGAGCTCGAGGTGTTGGGGGCACTTATCTGCGATGAAGGGAGCAAGCTCTGTATTGTGAATAAATTGATCAAATGCCTCCTTAATACCTGCACCTTCCATGAACTCGTCGCAAGGACACAAGCATGATTTGGTGGCGGCATCTCACATCGAGCTTTCGCTTTGTTCAACATAGGACTGTCGAACTGAGCTTCCACTTGATGAGGCTCCCGAGGATCTCCTCCTCGAAGAACTCTAAAGAATTGCATTTTATTCCTATAAAAATTCTGAAATTTTTTAGTCCACAAAATTTTGTCAACAAAACTTTGTAAGATTGTTAGCAACTACTCCTAAGCATGCATAGAGGCCATATTGAGCACTCAAACTACTTAGAACTCTAAGAATTCAACATGCAAGCTCATCTACAGCAGCACCAAGAGTAGATAATTACTCTAAAAAAAACCCACTAAAGCAAAAACTAATTGGAGCAATGGAGGAGTCACATACCAAGTAGCAATCCCTCCAAACAGTTTCGGAAATGGAGGTTCGAGCAAAGAGATCGAAATCCGCGGGTTTGAGAGCAAGAACACAAAAATGGTGGCTGTGGTGATTTTTTGCTGGAGGTAGGTGATGATGTGGGCTAAAGAGATTGGTGAGGGGCCCACGTGGGGGCCACAACCCACCAGGGCGCGCCTGGGGGTGCTGGCGCACCCTGGTGTCTTGTGGGCACCAGGTGCACCCCCTCTGGGGTTATTTGCACCAAAAATTCATAAATATTCGGAAAAAAATCATGTTAAATTTTCAGGGCATTCTGAGAATTTTTATTTTTGGGCTAATTTTTTATTGCACGGAGAAAACAGAAAACAGGATAATCATGGCATTTTATTTTATTTAACTAACTAAAATATAAAATAAAAAGTGGGAGCAGAGAGTTGTGCTTACTAGATTCCTCAACTTCATACCTCTAAAAAATGATCCATTAATAAGGTTGATCAAGTCTTATTAACAACCACTTCCGATTAGCATGAAACCGAAGAACTTTCGTAAAACACTAAGTTACCTCAATGGGGATGTGCATATCCCCAACAATAAGTATATCATATTTCTTTTTGGCAGTAGGTAGAGGTAATTGAAAACTTCCAATAGTGATGGTCGGAGATTCTTCAATAACATTTATACCATTCACTTGAAATTGTTTCTTCGGAAAGTGCACCGTGTGCTCATTACCATTGATATGAAAAGTGACTTTGCTTTTATTGCAATCAATAATAGCCCCTGCAGTATTCAAAAAGTTTCTACCAAGGATAATCGACAAGTTGTTGTCCTCGGGCATCTCAAGAATAACAAAGTCCGTTAAGATAGTAACATTTGCAGCAACAACGGGCACATCCTCACAAATACCGATAGGTATGGCCGTTGATTTGTCAGCCATTTGCAGTGATATCTCAGTAGGTGTGAGCTTATTCAAATCAAGTTTTTTTATATAAGGAGAAAGGCATAACACTAACACCGGCTCCCAAATCACACAAGGCAGTTTTGACATAGTTTCTTTTGATGGAGCAAGGTATAGTTGGTATTCCAGGATCTCCAAGTTTTTTAGGTACTCCATCCTTAAAAGAATAATTAGCAAGCTTGGCGGAGATTTCATCTTTAGGTATTTTTCTTTTATTAGTGATGATGTCTTTCATATACTTTGCATAAGGGGCCATTTTCAAAATATCAGTTAAGCGGGTACGCAAAAAGACTGTCCTAATCATTTCAGCAAAGCGCTCAAATTCTTCATCATCCTTTTTCTTAGATCGATTAGGTGGAAAGGGCATGGGTTTTTTAACCCATGGCTCTCTTTCTTTACCATGTTTCCTAGCCACAAAGTCTTTTTTATCATATCGTTTATTTTTAGGTTGTGGGTTATCAAGATCAGGAGCAGGCTTTATTTCAACATCATTATCTGGTTCTTTATCATTACTAGGTTGAGCATCATCGTGAACATCATCATTATCATTTTCATTATCACTAGGTGAATGTTCACTACCAGATTGAGTTTCAGCATCAAAAATAGGGACATCATTACTATCAGGAGGTTTTTGTGTCTCAGGTTCACTAGAGGTATGCAAAGTCCTATCATTTTTCTTTTTCTTTTTCTTCTTAGAAGGACCAGATGCATCACTATTAATTCTCTAAGAGTCTTGTTCAATTCTTTTAGGATGACCCTCAGGATAAAGTGGTTCTTGGGTCATTCTACCTCCTCTAGTTACTACTCTAGCAGCAAAATCATGCATATTATTATTCATTTCATCAAGCAATTCTTTTTGAGACTTAGCAACTTGTTCTAACTGAGTTTGAACCATAGAGGCATGCTTTCTTACCCCTCTAAAATCATTACTGATTCTAAATAGCAAGTCACTCAAGCGAGCAATCATATCAGAATTATATTTCAATTGTTTTAGAACATGAGCATTGAAATGATCTTGCTTCATAATATAGTTGTCAAACTCATATAAGCATTGACTAGTATGTTTATTGTGAGTAATGTAACTTTCATTAAACTTTAATAAAGAATTTACCTCTACCACCTGTGGAGGTGGTGGCGTGTCAAGGCCGTGTATTTCTTCAATAGGTGGCAAATTCTTAACATCCTCAGCTTTAATACCTTTTTCCTTCATAGATTTCTTTGCCTCTTACATATGTTCAGGACTGAGAAATAAGATACCCCTCTTCTTCAGAGTGGGTTTAGGCGGTGGTTCTGGGAGAGTCCAATCATCATAGTTCTTCAATATGTTATTCAATAATTCCTCAGCTTGTTAAACAGTTCGTTCCCTGAAAACACAACCAGCACAACTATCTAGGAAGTCCCTAGAAGTATCGGTTAGTCCATTATAAAAGATATCAAGTATTTATTTTTTCTTGAGCGGATGATCAGGCAAAGCATTAAGCAACTAGAGAAGCCTCCTCCAAGCTTGTGGGAGACTCTCTTCTTCAATTTGCATAAAGTTAAATATTTCCTGTAAGGCAGCTTGTTTCTTATGAGCAGGAAATTTTTTTTCAGAGAAGTGGTAGATCATATCCTGGGGACTACGCACACAACCAGGAGCAAGAGTATTGTACCATGTCTTAGCATCACCCTTTAATGAGAACGGAAATAACTTAAGAATATAATAGTAGCGAATCTTCTCATCACGAGCAAAGAGGGTGGCTATATCATTCAACTTAGTAAGGTGTGCCACTACAGTTTCAATTTCATAGCCATGGAAAGGATTAGATTCAACCAAAGTGATTAACTCTGGGTGGACAGAGAATTCATAATCCTTATCGGTAACAAAGATAGGTGAAGTAGCAAACTTAGGATCATATTTCATTCTAGCATTCAAAGTCTTTTCCTTATACTTGCATAGCAATTTCTTAAGATCGTCTCTATCCTTGCAAGAAAGAATTTCTCTAGTTATCTCTTCGTCCATAACATAACCTTCAGGTATCTTAGGAATTTCAAACTTAGGAGAGCTAGGACTAGTAGGTGTTTCATAATTATCATTAGTTTCATAAGCTTCATCAGTTTCAGCTATTTCATCAGTTTCAGCAATTTCATTCTCTTTAGCTCTAGCAATTTGTTCATCAAGAAATTCTCCTAGTGGCACATTATCATCAAGCATGGTACTAGCATCATCAATAGCATAATTCATAGCAGAGGTAGCATCATCAATAACTTGCGACATATCAGGATTGCTAGCATGTCGTGGTGTTGCAAGCTTACTCATAACAGAAGGTGAATCAAGTGCAGAGTGTGATGGCAGTTCCTTACCTCCCTTCGTAGTAGAGGGAAAAATCTTGGTCTTAGTATCCTTCAGATTCTTCATAATGATAGATTGATATAAATCCCAAGTGACTCAACAAATATTGCTATGCTCCCTGACAACGGCGACAGAAAAAGGTCTTGATAACCCACAAGTATAGGGGATCGCAACAGTTTTGGAGGGTAGAGTATTCAACACAAATTTATAGATTCGACACAAGGGGAGCCAAAGAATACTTGAGAGTATTAGCAGTCGAGTTGTCAATTCAACCACACTTGGAGATTAAATATCTGCAGCAGAGTAATCAGTAGCACAATAATATGGTAGTTTGATAGCAGTAGTGCCAGTAACAGTAGCGGTAACAGTAGTAGCAATAGTTTTGTAGTAGGTTGAACAGTAGCAACAACAACAGTAACTTAGCAAGAGCAATAAGTGGAAAGGTCATAGGCACTGAATCGGTAACTCGTTGGATGATATTCGTCATGTAACAGTCATAACCTAGGGCGACACAGAACTAGCTCCAGTTCATCAATGTAATGTAGGCAGGTATTTCGTAAATAGTCATACGTGCTTATGGAAAATAACTTTCATGACATCTTTTGTCCTACCCTCCCGTGACAGCGGGGTCCATAAGGAAACTAAGGGATATTAAGACCTCCTTTTAATAGAGAACCGGAACAAAGCATTAACACATGGTGAATACATGAACTCCTCAAACTACGGTCATCACCGCGAAGTATCCCAAATATTGTCACTATGGGGTTGACGGATCATAACACGTAATAGGTGCATATGACTAGGCAAGATCGGATCAAGAACATAGACATAGAGATGATAACATAAACGGTTCAGATCTGAAATCATGGCACTCGGGCCCTAGTGACAAGCATTAGGCATAACAAAGTCATAGCAACATCAATCTCAGAACATAGTGGATACTAGGGATTATGCCCTAACAAAACTAACTCGATTACATGATGAATCTCATCCAACTCCTCACTGACCAGCAAGCCTACGAAGGAATTACTCACTCTCGGTGGGGAGCATCATGGAATTGGCGATGGAGAAAGGTTGGTGATGACGAAGACCGAAGATTCCCCTCTCCGGAGCCCCAAACGGGCTCCAGATCCGGCCTCCCGACGAAGAACAGGAGGTGGCGGTGGCTCCGTGTCGTAAAACGCGATGAAACTTTCTCTCTGATTTTTCTCTCTCCGAAAATAGCAATTTATAGTGGCGGAGTTAGGGCAAGTGGGTCCACGAGGTGGGCACAACCCACCAGGGCGCGCCCAGGGGGCCTGGCGCGCCCTCGTCGGTGATTCTCACCCTGGTCCCCCTCTTCGGTGTATTTTGGCTCCAATAATTCTCATTTATTCTGAAATAAATCTCCAAAAAGTTTCTTTCCATTCCGAGAACTTTTATTTTTGCACTAAAACAACACCATGGTAGTTCTGCTGAAAACAGCGTCAGTCCGGGTTAGTTCCATTCAAATCATGCAAATTAGAGTCCAAAACAAGGGCAAAAGAGTGAGAAAAAGTAGATACGTTGGAGATGTATCATCATACTTTCCATCCAAAGCTCTAAGTATCTTCTTGATGATGAATTTGTCGGTCATTTCTTCGCTTCCTAAGCCGACAATCTCATTGGTGATGAGAGCGAGCCTAGTGTACATCAAGATCCATATGGTTGGAGTGGATGATCTTGACCTCAACACAAGGGTAGGTGGTTCTCTCTCAGAAATTTGGATATGGGAAGTGTGGAACTGTTCTGAGTGCTTCTCTTTCGAGTGGGATGTGGTGGAGGGGTATATATAGGCTTCTCCAGAAATCCAACCGTTACACCATTATTGACCAACTCGGTGAAATCGAAGTAAAAACTCGGTGGCACCGAAGTGTTCAAAATGTGGCAACTTTAGGAATCTCGGTGAGACCGATATAGAATTCTCGGTGGTACCGACATGGTTCGCCTATGCAGTTTCTAAAACTCGGTGCCACCGATTTTCAAAACTCGGAAATTCCGATTCTTGAAAATGAGATACCAGAGAGCTGGTCACCGTTTTCGATGGCACCAAAATGCAACTTGGTGGTACCGAGAATAGGGTTTGGCTAGGGTTTCTGTCTCAGATGAAAATCGGTAGGGCCGAGTGGGAAATGTTGGTGGCACCGATTTTGCATGTTAGGCTTTGGAAAGAATATTTGTGGGAGAGCTTTGTGAATGTTTTTGGTGGCTATCACTTGATCACTTGAGCATTTCATTCACCATTAATACGTTACCCCCTTTTGATAGTATTGGCTTTCCTATGGACTCAAAGTGATTTCTCACAAAGTAAAATGTAGAGTCTTCTTGCTTGTAGCTTGGCCAATCTTATTCCTGTCATCTTGGGGTTCTCCTCACAATCTATAGCCATCATATTATTGAACTTTTCCTAAAACATACTTAGTGGAAACATGAGTCCAATGAGGTATATGTTGTTATTAATTACCAAAACCATCTAGGGAGAAGTTGTGCTTTCAAATACCCCTCTGATCTTGAGCATGAATATCATTTGTGAGTAGTTACCTTTGTTCTTGAGGTCACGGGAGAAGTCATGTTGCAAGTAATCATGTGAATTTGATATGTGTACGATATTTTGATGATATGAATGTTGTGATTCCCTTAGTGGTGTCATGTGAACGTCGACTACATGGCACTTCACCATCTTTGGGCCTAAGGGAATGCATTGTGGAGTAGTTATTAGATGATGGGTTGCTAGAGTGACAGAAGCTTAAACCCTAGTTTATGCGCTATTTCGTAAGAGGCTGATTTGGACAAATGTTTAATGCTATGGTTAGATTTTATCTTAATACTTTTCTCGTAGTTGCGGATGCTTGCGAGCGGGTTAATCATAAGTGGGAGGTTTGTTTAAGTAAGAACAACACCCAAGCACCGGTCCACCCACATATCAAAAATTATCAGAGTAGCGAACGCAAATCAAACCAACATGATGAAAGTGACTAGATGAAATTCCCGTGTACCCTCAAGAATGCTTGCTTATTATAAGATTCTGTTTTGGCCTGTCCTTTGCCACAAAAGGGTTGGGCTATCTTGCTGCACTTTATTTACCGTTACCGTTACTTGCTCGTTACCAATTATATTGCTATCAAACTACCTGTTACCTACAATTTCAGTGCTTGCAGGAATTACCTTGCTGAAAACCGCTTGTCATTTCCTTCTGCTCCTCGTTGGGTTCGACACTCTTACTTATCGAAAGGACTATGATTGACCCCCTATACTTGTGGGTCATCAAGGCTCTTTTCTGGCACCATTGCCGGGGAGTGAAGCGCTCTTGGTAAGTGGAAATTGGTAAGGAAAAATTTATACTACATGCTGAAATTTATTGTCACTTGCTACTATGGAAAACAATCCTTTGAGGGGTTTGTTCGGGGTATCTTTACCTCGACCAGAACCACAATTATTTGCCCCTCAACCTACCGCACCTACTGAAAATATTGGTTACAAAATTCCTTCGGGTATGGTAGAACAACTGCTAGCTAATCCTTATGCAGGAGACGGAACTGAACATCCCGATATGCATCTAATATATGTGGATGAAATTTGTGGATTATTTAAGCTTGCAGGTTCA
Organism: Elymus sibiricus; assembly: GCA_039707655.1. NCBI lineage: Eukaryota > Viridiplantae > Streptophyta > Magnoliopsida > Poales > Poaceae > Elymus > Elymus sibiricus. Next base: position 191,614,295 of record CM077667.1, on the reverse strand, counting down.
CCCGGAGATGAAGTTAAGAAGAATGTTTTCCCTTTATCTTTGAAGGGAAAAGCATTGACATGGTATAGGCTATGTGATGATATTGGATCATGGAACTGGAATCGATTGAAATTAGAATTCCACCAAAAGTTTTATCCTATGCATCTAGTTCATCGTGATCGGAATTATATATATAATTTTTGGCCTCGTGAAGGAGAAAGCATCGGTCTAGCTTGGGGGAGGCTTAAGTCAATGTTATATTCATGCCCCAATCTTGATCTCTCGAGAGAAATTATTATTCGGAATATTTATGCTCGGCTTTCTCATAATTATCGATCCATGCTCGATACTTCTTGTACTGGTTCTTTTATGAAGAAGACTATTGAATTCAAGTGGGATCTCTTAGAAAGAATTAAACGCGACTCTGAAGATTGGGAACTCGATGAAGGTAATGAGTCAGGTATTAAGCTTAAGTTTGATTGTGTTAAATATTTTATGAATACCGATGCTTTTCACAAGTTTAGCACTAAATTTGGACTTGACTGTGAGATAGTATCCTCTTTTTGTGAATCATTTGCTACTCATGTTGATCTCGCTAAGGAGAAGTGGTTTAAATATCATCCCCCTATTAAAGAAGAAATTAAAGAACTGGTAAAAGCTAAAAATGAAACCATCATTTACAATGTTGATCCAGTTGTGCCTACTGCTTATATTGAAAAACCACCTTTCCCTGTTAGGATAAAGGAACATGCTAAGGTATCAAGTGTGGTTCGCAAAAGTAATATTAAAGCACCTAAGCCCTCTAAACAAATTAAAGTAGAACCTTATGTTTCTATGGTTAAATATCTCTTGGTAGAAAATATTGATGGGCATGTTATTTACTTCTGTGATGAAGCTGCTAGAATTGCCAAACCCGATGAAAAAGATAAACATAGACCCGTAGTTGGCATGCCTGTTGCCTCAGTTAAAATAGGAGATCATTGCTATCATGGTTTATGTGATATGGGTGCTAGTGTGAGTGCTATTCCTTTTACCTTATACCAAGAAATTATGAATGATATAGCACCCACCGAGATAGAAGACATTGATGTTACTATTAAACTTGCTAATAGAGACACCATCACACCACTTGGGAATGTTAGATATGTTGAAGTCTTGTGTGGGAAAATAAAATATCCTACTGATTTTCTAGTTCTTGGTTCCCCACAAGATGACTTTTGTCCCATTATCTTTGGTAGACCTTTCTTGAACACTGTTAATGCTAAGATAGATTGTGAAAAACAAACTGTCGGTGTTAGTTTTGGTGATGTGTCTCATGAGTTTAACTTTTTCAAGTTTAGTAGACAACCCCGTAATAAAGAATTATCTAGTAAGGATGAAATAATTGGTCTTGCTTCTATTGCCGTTCCTCCTACTATCCACTAGAACAATATTTTCTAGACCATGAAAATGATATGCACTTGCATGAAAGAAATGAAATAGATAAAATTTTCTTTGAACAACAACCTCTCCTAAAACACAATTTGCCTATTGAAACTCTAGGATGTCCTCCTCCACCTAAAGGTGATCCTGTGTTTGAATTAAGGCAATTGCCTGACACTTTGAAGTATGCTTATCTTGATGAGAAAAAGATATATCCTGTTATTATTAGTGCTAATCTTTCAAAACATGAAGAAGATAGATTATTAAAAATTCTGAGGAAGCACCGGGCTGCTATTGGATATACTCTTGATGATCTTAAGGGCATTAGTCCCACTCTATGCCAGCACAAGATTAATATGGAATCTAATGCTAAACCCGTTGTTGATCACCAACGACGATTGAATCCTAAGATGAAAGAAGTGGTAAGAACTAAAATATTAAAGCTTCTGGAAGCAGGTATAATTTATCCCATAGCTGATAGTAGATGGGTAAGTCCCGTTCATTGTGTCCCTAAGAAATGAGGTATTACCGTTGTTCCTAATGATAAAAATGAACTTATCCCACAGAGAATTCTCTCTGGCTATAGAATGGTAATTGATTTTAGAAAATTAAATAAAGCTACTAGAAAAGATCATTACCCTCTGCATTTCATTGATCAAATGCTAGAAAGATTATCTAAGCACACACACTTTTGTTTTCTGGATGGATATTCTGGTTTCTCTCAAATACCTGTATCAGAACCTGATCAAGAGAAAACAACCTTTACTTGTCCTTTTGGAACCTATGCTTATAGACGTATGCCTATTGGTTTATGCAATGCACCTGCTACCTTTCAAAGATGTATGACTGCTATATTCTCTAATTTTTGTGAAAAGATTGTGGAGGTTTACATGGATGATTTTTCTGTTTACGGAACTTCTTTTGATGATTGCTTAAGCAACCTTGATCGAGTTTTGTAGAGATGTGAACAAACTAATCTCGTCTTGAATTGGGAGAAGTGCCACTTTATGGTTAATGAAGGTATTGTCTTGGGGCATAAAATATCTGAACGAGGTATTGAGGTGGATAAGGCTAAAGTTGATGCAATTGAGAGAATGCCATGTCCTAAAGATATTAAAGGTATTCAGAGTTTCCTTGGTCATGCTGGTTTTTATAGGAGGTTTATTAAACACTTGTCTAAAATTTCTAGGCCTCTTACTAATCTTTTACAAAAGGATATTCCATTTGTTTTTGATGATGATTGTGTAGAAGCCTTTGAAACACTCAAGAAAGCCTTAACTTCTGCACCTATTGTTCAACCACCTGATTGGAACTTGCCTTTTGAAATTATGTGTGATGCTAGTGATTATGCTGTTGGTGCTATTCTAGGAAAAAGAGTTGATAAGAAATTAAATGTTATCCATTATGCTAGCAAAACTCTAGGCAGTGCCCAAAGAAATTATGCTACTACTGAAAAGGAATTTTTAGCAGTTGTGTTTGCTTGTGATAAATTTAGATCTGACATTGTTGATTCCAAAGTTATTGTTCACACTGATCATGCTGCTATAAAATATCTTATGGAAAAGAAAGATGCTAAACCTAGACTCATTAGTGGGTTCTCTTGCTTCAAGAATTTGATTTACATATCACTGATAGGAAAGGAGCTGAGAACCCCGTAGCTGATAACTTGTCTAGGTTAGAAAATATTTTTGATGACCCACTACCTATTGATGATAGTTTTCCCTATGAAAAGTAACCTGCAATAAATGTTTCTCAAAACACTCCTTGGTATGCTGATTATGCTAACTACATTGTTGCTAAATATATACTACCTAGTTTCACATACCAGCAAAAGAAAAATTCTTCTATGATTTAAGACATTACATTTGGGATGACCCACATCTTTATAAAGGAGGGGTAGATGGTATTATTAGACGTTGTGTACTTGAGCATGAACATGAACAAATCCTACGGAAATGTCATTCCGAAGCCTATGGAGGACATCATGCGGGAGATAGAACTGCTCACAAGGTATTGCAATCTGGTTTTTATTGGCCTACTCTCTTCAAAGATGCCCATAAGTTTTTCTTATCTTGTGATGAATGTCAAAGAATTGGTAATATCGGTAAGCGTCAGGAAATGCCTATGAATTATTCACTTGTTGTTGAACCATTTGATGTTTGGGGTTTTGACTATATGGGACCTTTTCCTTCCTCTAATGGGTATACTCATATTTTGGTTGTTGTTGATTATGTTACTAAGTGGGTAGAAGCTACTCCAACTAGTAGTGATGATCATAACACCTCCATTAAAATGCTTAAAGAAGTTATTTTCCCGAGGTTTGGAGTCCCTAGATATTTAATGACTGATGGTGGTTCACACTTTATTCATGGTGCTTTCTGTAAAATGCTTGCTAAATACGATGTTAACCATAGAATTGCATCACTCTATCATCCTCAATCTAGTGGTCAAGTTGAACTTAGCAATAGAGAAATAAAATTAATATTACAAAAAACTGTCAATAGGTCCCGAAAGAATTGATCTAAGAAACTAGATGATGCACTTTGGGCCTATAGAATAGCTTATAAAAATCCTATGGGTATGTCTCCATACAAAATGGTATATGGAAAAGCTTGTCATTTGCCTCTAGAGTTACAACATAAAGCATTTTGGGCAATTAAAGAACTCAATTATGATTTCAAACTTGCCGGTGAAAAGAGGTTATTTGATATTAGCTCACTAGATGAATGGAGAACCCAAGCTTATGAAAATGCCAAACTATTCAAAGAAAAAGTTAAAAGATGGCATGACAAAAGAGTCCAAATGTGGGAATTCAAAGTTGGAGAATATGTTCTTTTGTACAACTCTCGTTTTAGATTTTTTGCAGGAAAGCTTCTTTCCAAATGGGAAGGACCATATGTTATCGAAGAGGTTTATCATTCTGGAGCTATCAAGATTAATAATGCCGAAGGTACTAACCCGAAGGTGGTCAATGGACAAAGAATTAAACACTATATCTCAGGTACGCCTATTAATGTTGAAAGGAATATTATCCAAACCATGACACAGGAGGAACAAATAAAAGAGACCTTTCGGAACACTCCAGAATCCTAAAAAAGAGGAGGTACATGATACGGTAAGTAAACGGACTCCGAAAAATCCGTAAAAATATTTTATGTTAGTTTTGGAATATTACAAAAATTAGGAAAATAAGAAATAAATAGGAAAGCAACCGAGGTGACCACGATACACCAGGGCGCGCCTGCCCTGCCTGGCACGCCCTGGTGGGTTGTGGCCCCCTCGGGCACCTTCCCGACTCCGTTTTCCTTCCATATTCTTGCTTCCCAAGATAAAAAATCTTTATATATACCCCCGATTGTTTTGACCACCGCATCACAGAAAAATCCTCTGTTCTTGTTTCGTGTTGTTTTCCTGACAGGTCTGAAAATATGTCGTCTCAAGATTCAGAGGGGGAGAGCTATGTTGTTGACTATATAGCAAACCCTAAGGTCTATGGAGAGGTGGATCATTATGGATGGACCACAGACGAGGAGGAAGACGCCAACATGAAGGGAACAAATGATGATAGCTCTGAGGAAGAGGATGACCCACTACCTCAGCCTGGAGACATGCATGTGGAACTCAAGAAGTCAAGCCTCCCTAAAGGATACAAACCTAAGGTTCAATTTATTCCATCTTGTTTTCTGCGGGAGAGCAAGGCGGCATTATGCAAAAAGATATTAAAGCTTAAGTTAGAGAATGAGGATCTAAGGGAGGAATTTTTTATGCTCAAATATAAGCTGAAGAAGAAGGCTACTTCATCACCACCTTCATTGGTAACCCACAAGTATAGGGGATCACAACAGTTTTCGAGGGTAGAGTATTCAACCCAAATTTATAGATTCGACACAAGGGGAGCCAAAGAATATTTGAGATTACTAGCAGCTGAGTTGTCAATTCAACCACACCTGGAGATTAAATATCTGCAGCAAAGTGATCAGTAGCACAGTAGTATGATAGTTTTGGTAGCAGTAGCAACAGTAACAGTAGCGGTAACAGTACCAGCAATAGTTTTGTAGCAGTTGGAACAGTAGCAGTAGCAATAGTAACTTAGCAAGAACAAATAGTGGAAAACTCGTAGGCACTGGATCGGTGAACTCGTTGGATGATATTCATCATATAACAGTCATAACCTAGGGCGACATAGAACTAGCTCCAGTTCATAAATGTAATGTAGGCATGTATTCCGTAAACAGTCATACATGCTTATGGAAAAGAACTTGCATGGCATCTTTTGTCCTACCCTCCCGTGGCAGCGGGGTCCTGATGACCCACAAGTATAGGGGATCAATCGTAGTCCTTTCGATAAGTAAGAGTGTCGAACCCAACGAGGAGCAGAAGGAAATGACAAGCGGTTTTCAGCAAGGTAATTTCTGCAAGCACTGAAATTGTAGGTAACAGATAGTTTGATAGCAAGATCATTGGTAGCAAGCAAGACCCGGTAATGATAAACAAGGTGCAGCAAGGTAGCCCAATCCTTTTGAAGCAAAGGACAGGCCAGAACAATCACTAGTAATAGGCAAAGTGTTCTTGAGGGTACACGGGAATTTCGTCCAGTCACTTTTATCATGTTGGTTTGATTCGTGTTCGCTACTTTGATAATTTGATATGTGGGTGGACTGGTGCTAAGGTGCTGTTCTTACTTGAACTAACAACCTACTTATGATTAACCCCCTCGCAAGCATCCGCAACTACGAGAAAAGTATTAAGACAAAATCTAACCATAACATTAAACATGTGGATCCAAATCAGCCCCTTACGAAGTAGCGCATAAACTAGGGTTTAAGCTTCTGTCACTCTAGCAACCCATCATCTAATAACTACTCCACAATGCATTCCCTTAGGCCCTTGAATGGTGAAGTGTCATGTAGTCGACATTCACATGACACCACTAAGGGAATCACAACATACATATCATCAAAATATCGAACACATATCAAATTCACATGATTACTTGCAACATGACTTCTCCCGTGACCTCAAGAACAAAGGTAACTAATCACAAATAATAAGCATGCTCAAGATAAGAGAGGAATTGAATAGCATATTGGATCTGAAGATATAATCTTCCACCAAATAAACCATATAGTAATGAACTACGCAAGGTAATCAACACTACTAGTCACCCACAGGTACCAACCTGAGGTTCCGGTACAAAGATTGAACACAAGAGATGAACTAGGGTTTGAGAGGAGATGGTGCTGTTGAATATGTTGATGAAGATTGGCCTCCCAAAGATGAGATGGGTGTTGGTGATGACGATACCTTCGATTTCCCCCTCCGGGAGGGAAGTTCCCCCGGGTGAATCGCTCCGCCGGAGGGCAAAAGTGCTCTTGCCAAAGTTCCGCCTCGAGGCGGCAGCGCTTCATCCCGAAAGTCCTCCTCTGATTTTTTCTAGGTCAAGAGAGACCTTATACCAGAAGATGGGCACCGGAGGTTGGCCAGGCTGAGCACAACCCATTAGGGCGCGCCCTGGTGGGTTGTGCCCACGTGAGGGGCCTCCTCCGATAGTTTCCAGCTCCAGTATTTTTTATTAAATGTAAAAATAACCTCCGTAAAATTTCAGCTTCATTGGAGTTGTGCAGAATAGGTATCTCTGATGTGCCTTTTTTGGGTCGAGAATTCCAGCTGCCGGTATTCTCCCTCCTTGCATATTATGAGAGAAAAGGCATTAGAATCACTCCCCAAAGCATTATTATTCAACAAAACAAAGTAAATAACAGTAGGAAATCATGATGCAAAATGGAGATATCAGGTCCATAAGGAAACTAAGGGATATTAAGGCCTCCTTTTAATAGAGAACCAGAACAAAGCATTAACACACGGTGAATACATGAACTCCTCAAACAACGGTCATCACCGTGAAGTATCCCAAATATTGTCACTATGGGGTTGACGGATCATAACACGTAATAGGTTCATATGACTAGGCAAGATCGGATCAAGAATATAGATATAATGGTGATAACATAAATGGTTCAGATCTGAAATCATGGCATTCGAGCCCTAGTGACAAGCATTAGGCATAGCAAAGTCATAACAACATCAATCTCAGAACATAATGGATACTAGGGATCAAGCCCTAACAAAACTAACTCGATTACATGATGAATCTCATCCAACTCCTCACCGACCAGCAAGCTTACGAAGGAATTACTCACTCCCGGTGGGGAGCATCATGGAATTGGCGATGGAGAAGGGTTGATGATGACGAAGACCGAAGATTCCCCTCTCCGGAGCTCCAAACGGGCTCCAGATCTGGCCTCCCGATGAAGAACATGAGGTGGCGGCAGCTCCGTATCGTAAAACGCGATGAAACTTTCTCCTTGATTTTTTGTCCGAAAATAGGAATTTATAGTGCCGGAATTAGGGTCAGTGGGGCCACGAGTTGGGCACAACCCACCAGGGCACGCCTGGGGGGGGGGGGGGCTGGCGCGCCCTGGGGTATGCTGCCCAGCCTGTGCCCCCCCTCCGGTGGCTCTTGACTCCAGTATTTTTTATTTATTCTAAAATAAATCTCCAAAAAGTTTCGTCCAATTCCTAGAACTTTTATTTCTGCACAAAAAACAACACCATGGTAGTTCTGCTGAAAACATCGTTAGTCCGGATTAGTTTCATTCAAATCATACAAATTAGTGTCCAAAACAAAGGCAAAAGTGTGAGGAAAAGTAGATACGACGCAGCCGTATCAATGAGACTGCGTCGGTATTTCCCCAAAGAGGAAGGGATGATGCAACACAGCGACGGTAGGTATTTCCCTCAGTTATGAAACCAAGGATATCGAACCAGTAGGAGGATCACCACCACCCAATAAGCAGCACCTGCACACAAACAACAAATACTTGCAACCCGACGCGAAAGGGAGGTTGTCAATCTCTCTATGGTAAAAAGATAGATTAGGTAGTGATGGATAGGAGAGATAGATCTCTCAAGAACACAAAATAAAAAGGGCAAATAAAATATGCAGCAATATGATTTTGGATTTTTGGTTTTGTAGATCTGAAAACAAAGAGGCAAAAAGATAGATCGGAAACAATATGTTGGAAAAGTAGACCCGGGGGCCGTAGGATTCACTAGTGGCTTCTCTCATGAGTATAGCACACGGTGGGTGAACAAATTACTGTTGGGCAATAGATAGAAGATCAAATAATCATGACGATATCCAAGGCGATGATCATTATATAGGCATCACGTCCAAGTTAAGTAGACCGACTCCTGCCTGCATCTACCACTATTACTCCACACATCGACCGCTATCCAGCATGCATCTAGTGTATTAAGTTCATGAAAAAATGAAGTAATGCAATATGAACGATGACATGATGTAGACAAGATCTATTCATGTAGGAATAGACCCCATCTTTTTATCCTTAATGGCAACGATACATGCGTGTCTTGCTGCCCCTTCTGTCACTGGGAAAGAACACCGCAAGATCGAACCCATCACAAAGCACCTCTTCCCATGGCAAGAAAAATCGATCTAGTTGGCCTAACTAAACCAAAGATCTGAAGAAGAAATACGAGGCTATAAGTAATCATGCATATAAGAGATCAAAGAAGACTCAAATAATATTCATGGATAGAAACTGATCATGAACTCAAAATTCATCGGATCCCAACAAACACACCGCAAAAGTTTACATCAAATAGATCACCAAGAGACCATTGTATTGAGAATCATAAGAGAGTGAGAGAGGAAGCCATCTAGCTACTGCCTACGGACCCGTAGGTCTATGGTGGACTACTCACGCATCATCGGAGAGGCACCTATGAAGAAGATGAACCCCTCCATGATGGTGTTTAGATTGGATCTCGAGGTTTTGGAACTTGCGGCGGCTGGAATTTTGTTTCGTCGACTCCCCTAGGGTTTCTGGAATATTTGGGAATTTATAGGCATCAGAGGCGGTGGAGAGGGGCCCCGAGGAGGGCACAACCCATCAGGGCGCGCCGGGGCCCCCCTGGCGCGCCCTGGTGGGTTGTGGTCTCCATGGCCCACCTCTCTGGCACTTCTTTGGCCCACTGGGTGTCTTCTGGTCCAGAAAAAATCTCCAAAAAGTTTCGTCGCGATTGGACTCCGTTTGGTATTGATATTCTGCGAAGAAAAAGACAAGCAAAAACAACAACTGGCACTTTGGCACTATGTCAATAGGTTAGTCCCAAAAAATGATATAAAGTTGCTATAAAATGATTGTAAAACATCTAAGAATGATAATATAACAGCATGGAACACGCAAAAATTATAGATACGTTGGAGATGTATTAGCATCCCCAAGCTTAATTCCTACTCGTCCTCGAGTAGGTAAATGATAAAAACAGAATTTTTGATGTGGAATGCTGCCTAACATGTTCATCTCATATTCTTTTTCTTTTGTAAAGCATGGACATTTGGACTTGTAAATGATTCAAAGCAATAATCTAGTTTTAACATAATGACTTCAATACTCAAGCATGTCAACAATCAACCATATCTTTCAAAATATCAACAGTAAAGAAAGTTATCCCTAGCCCATCATGCTCAATCATTGATCCATTCATGAAACACACTCAAATATTAGCTATACCCAATGCTAAAGTACGATCATAGTGCCTCCTAGTTGGTGCTTTATAAGAGAAGATGGAGACTCAAAGTAAAAAAATAAAAATTGCATAAAGTAAATAGATAGGCCCTTCGGAGAAGGAAGTAGGGATTTGTAGTGGTGCCAGAGCTCAAATTTTAAATTGAGAGAGAAAAATATTTTGGGGGGCATGCTTTTCCTGTCAACAAAAACGACAAACTAGCTCACAATACTTTCCATGCTAGATATATCATAGGCGGTTCCCAAACAGAAAATAAAGTTTATTCCCTTTTCCACCAAACTTTTCACTTTCCATGGCGGGTTGTATCCACGGTTGCCTTCCATACCAACACTTTCCAAGGAATTTATTATTTGACAACATAAAGTAATTTTTTTCTTTTTCATTTTGGGAATGGGCATCCCTATTACCGCCGCACTCTCGTGCAATGACAAGTGAATAAACACTCATCTCTAGAATAACACATCTAGCATGGAAAAATATTGAACACTCCCCACCGTTTCATGAGCGATACGAGCACACAAAAGAGAAAATTTATTTTGAAAATTTAGAGATGGCACATACAAATTTGCTTGGAACGACATGGAAATACCGCATATAGGTAGGTATGGTGGACTCATAAGGCAAAACTTGGTTTAAGGATTTTGGATGCACAAGTAGTATTTCTACTAAGTACAAATGGAGGCTAGCAAATAGATTGAGAAGCAACCAAACCAAGAAACGAAAATTCACATAAGCGAGCATTGAGCATAACTAACACCGAATAATGCACCATAAGTAGGATGTAACTTCATTGCATAACTATTGACTTTCATGCATGCATAGGGAATCACAAACCTTAACACCAATATTCCTACTAAAGCATAATTACTCACTAACATGACTCACATATTACTATCATCATGTTTCAAAACTATTACAAAGAATCAAGTTTAATTTGTCCAATGATCTTCATGAATTTTTTTATTATATCCTCCTTGGATATCTATCACTTTGGGACTAGTTTCATATATTGCCATTGCTTTTTGGCAAGCTCAAACAAATTTAAGTGAAGCACATGAGCATAAAGATTTCATCTCTCAAAAAGGTATAAGTGTAGCATGAGAGGATTTATTCAAAATTTACTAACTCTCAAATTAATCTAAGTGAAGCATGAGAGTATTTCTACAAAAATTTCCAAGCACACCGTGCTCAAAAATATATAAGTGAAGCACTAGAGCAATTCTATAGCTCAAAAAAGTTTAAGTGAAGCGCATAGAGAAATTCTAACAAGTCATAGCATAATTTTGGATTTCTGAAATAGGCGTGTCCAGCAAGGATACAAGTGACAAACTAACAAACAAAGTAAGCAAAGATACAAGACGCTCTAAGCAAAACTCATGATATGTGACGAATAAAAATATAGCTCCAAGTAAAATACCGATGGTCGTTAGAAGAAAGAGGGGATGCCACTCGGGGGCATCCCCAAGCTTGGTTGCTTGTTTCTATTTGGATATATCTTGGGGGTGCGGTAGCATCCCCAAGCTTAGGATTTTATCACTCCTTATTCCTTCATCCATCGTGATCTCACCCAAAACTTGAAAACTTCAATCACACAAAACTCAACAAAATCTTCGTGAGATCCGTTAGTATAATAAAGCAAATCACTACTTTAGGTGCTGTTGCAAACCCATTCAAATTTTATTATTGCATTATACCTACTGTATTTTAACTTCACCATGGCTCATACCCTTCAATATAACCCATAGATTCATCAAAACAAGCACACAATGCAACGAAAATAGAATCTGTCTTAAACAGAACAGTCTGTAGTAATCTGTACTCTAACCATACTTCTGTAACTCTAAAAATTCTGAAAAATTAGGAAAACGTAAGGAATTTGTATAGAAACACTTTGTTAAAATTTCAGCTCAATATCACATTCCAGCACAAACTTAAAATTAATATACTGGACGCAAAGTTTCTGTTTCAGATTCAGCATCGCTTCTACTCATCCTATGAATCATCCTAAAGGCTTTACTTGGCACAAACACTAAATAAACCATAAAAACACAATATAACTGAGGCATAATTGTGTCAACACACAAGAACATAAAGGTAAAAGCAAAAAAATATTTATTCATTGGGTTGCCTCCGAACAAGCGCTATCGTTTTACACGCCTAGCTAGGCATAACGCATAGATTCAAGTATTGTCATCTTTGGTTTTGGATCCATAGGATGCCCTCATGATTGATTCATATGGTGGCTTAATTCTTGTTCTAGGGAAGTGTTCCATACCCTTTCTCAAGGGAAACTGAAAACGAATATTGCCTTCTTTCATATCAATCACGGCACCTATAGTACGTAAAAGCGGTCTACCAAGTATAATGGGACAAGACGGATTGCAATCAATATCAAGCACAATAAAATCAATAGGAACATAGTTCCTATTTGCAAGAATAAGAACATCATTAATTCCTCCCAAAGGCTTTTTAATAGTAGAATCCGCCAAGTGCAAATTAAGAGAACATTCTTCAATATTGGTAAGACCAAGGACATCACATAGAGATTTCGGAATCGTGGAAACACTAGCTCCAAAATCACACAAAGCAAAGCATTCATAATTTTTAATCTTGACTTTAATGGTAGGTTCCCACTCATCATAATTTTCTAGGAATAGAAATCTCCAACTCTAACTTTTCTTCATAAGATTTCATCATGGCATCAACGACATGTTTAGTAAAAGTTTTATTTTGCTCATAAGCATGGGGTGAATTCAACATGGATTGCAGAAAAGAAATACATTCAATCAAAGAGCAACTATAATAATTAAAGTCTTTGCAATCCAAGATTGTGGGCACATCACTAGTTAAAGTTTTGACCTCTTCAAACCCACCTTTATCAAAATTTTCATCAAGATTTTCACCCTCCAAATTATTGGGACGCCTTCTAGCTAAAGTTGACTCTACTTCAGTCCCTTCATTATCAATTTTAATATTACTAAACAAGGAATCAATAAAAGAAGCACCAATCACTTTAAGATCCTCATCTTTCTTATGAAGGCAATCACTAGAAAACGATTTTTCTAAGATTTCTCTTTTAGCTCTAAGCATAGCGGTTCTTTTCTTACTTTCATCCATAGAGACATATAAAGCTTTAATAGATTCATAAATCTTAGGCACAAAAGCTTTCAACTTGAGATTTTCAACATCATGAGAAATTCTATCAATGCTTCTAGACATATCATCAATCTTATTCAACTTTTCTTCTATCGTAGTATTAAAAGCTTTTTGCGCATTAATAAATTATTTAATATTACTCTCAAGATAAGAGGTATTCCTATTATTATTGTAATAAGAATTACCATAATTATTAGAGGAATTTCCAGGAAAAGGTCTAGGATTAAAATTACCTCTATAAGCATTGTTATTGAAATTGTTTCACGAGACAAAATTCACATCTACGGAATCACTATTTTGCTCAATCAAGGTAGACAAAGGCACATCATTAAGATCAATATGAGCATTTTTACTAGCAACCAATTTCATCAAAGCATCAACCTTATCACTCAAAGTACTAATTTTCTCAACCGAATTAACTTTCTTACTAGTAGGTGCTCTTTCGGTATGCCATTGAGAATAATTAGCCATGATATTATCTAGCAATTTAGTAGCTTCACCCAAAGTAATCTCCATAAAAGTACCACCCGTGGAGGAATCTAAAAGATTTCTAGAGACAAAATTCAACCCCGCATAATTTTTTTGTATGATCATCTAGAGATTTAAACCATGAGTAGGACAATTTCTTAGCATCAACTTCATTCTTTCCCACGATTGTGCAACATGTTCATGCTCAAGTTGCTTAAAATTCATGATTTGCATCCTAAGGGAAATAATTTTTGCGGGCGGAAAATACTTAGTGATAAAAGCATCCTTGCACTTATTCCAAGAATCGATACTATTGCGAGGCAAAGAAGAAAACCAAATTTTTGCACAATCCCGCAAGGAAAAAGGAAATAATTTCAACTTAACAATATCATCGTACACATCTTTTTTCTTTTGCATATCACACAATTCTACGAATGTGTTTAGATGGGACGCGACATCCTCATTAGGAGTACCGGCAAATTGATCTTTCACGACAAGATTCAACAAAGCGGCATTAATATTACAAGACTCCGCACTAGTGGCGGGAGGAGCAATCGGAGTACTAATAAAATCATTGTTATTAGTATTGGAAAAATCACACAACTTGGTGTTCTATTGAGTCATCGTGACTACGCAAACAAGATTGCAAGCAAGGAAGAGATCCGGCAAGAAAAAGGGCAAACGAAAAAGAGGGCGAATAAAACGGCAAATTGATGAAGTGGGGGAGAGGAAAACGAGAGGCAAATGGCAAATAATGTAATTGCAAGGAGATGAGATTTGTGATTAGGAACCTGGTAGATGATGATGGAGTCCCCTCGGCGCCTACGATAGGCACGTAGAAGAGACCGCTTCCTCCCCGGCAACGGCGCCAGAAATTCCTTTGACGTGGCTTGAGACTACGTCGGTATTTCCCCAAAGAGGAAGGGATGATGCAGCACAGCGACAGTAAGTATTTCCCTCAGTTATGAAACCAAGGTTATCGAACCAGTAGGAGGATCACCACCACCCAATAAGCAACACCTGCACACAAACAACAAATACTTGCAACCCGACGCGAAAGAGAGGTTGTCAATCTCTCTACGGTAAAAAGATAGATTAGGTAGTGATAGATAGGAAGATAGATCTCTCAAGAACACAAAATAAAAAGGGAAAACAAATAAGCAGCAATATGTTTTTGGGTTTTTGGTTTTGTAGATCTGAAAACAAAGATTGCAAAAAGGTAGATCGGAAAGCAATATGTTGGAAAAGTAGACCCGGGGACAGTAGGGTTCACTAGTGGATTCTCTTATGAGTATAGCGCACGGTGGGTGAACAAATTACTGTTGGGAAATTGATATAAAATCGAATAGTCATGACGATATCCAAGGCGATGATCATTATATAGGCATCACGTCCAAGATAAGTAGACCGACTCCTGCCTGCATCTACCACTATTACTCCACACATCGACCGCTATCCAGCATGCATCTAGTATATTAAGTTCATGGAAAAACGGAGTAATGCAATAAGAACCATGACATGATGTAGACAAGATCTATTCATGTAGGAATAGACCCCATCTTGTTATCCTTAATAGCAACGATACATGCGTGTCTTGCTGCCCCTTCTGTAACTGGGAAAGAACACCGCAAGATCGAACCCATCACAAAGCACCTCTTCCCATGGCAAGAAAAATTGATCTAGTCGGCCTAACTAAACCAAAGATTCGGAGAAGAAATATGAGGCTATAAGTAATCATGCATATAAGATATCAAAGAAGACTCAAATAGTATTCATGGATAGAAACTGATCATGAACTCAAAATTCATTGGATCCCAACAAACACACCGCAAAAGTTTACATCAAATAGATCTCCAAGAAACCATTGTATTGAGAATCATAAGAGAGAGAAAAGAAGCCATCTAGCTACTGCCTACGGACCCGTAGGTCTATGGTGGACTACTCACGCATCATCGGAGAGGCACCTATGAGGAAGATGAACCCCTCCGTGATGGTGTTTAGATTGGATCTCGAGGTTCTGGAACTTGCGGCGGTTGGAATTGTGTTTCGTCGACTCCCCTAGGGTTTTTGGAATATTTGGGAATTTATAGGCATCATAGGCGGTGGAGAGGGGCCCCAAGGAGGGCACAACCCATCAGGGCGCGCCGGCCCCCCTGGCGCGCTCTGGTGGGTTGTGGTCTCCTCGGCCCACTCCCCCGGTACTTCTTTGGCCCACTGGGTGTCTTCTGGTCAAGAAAAAATCTCCAAAAAGTTTTGTCGCGATTGGACTCCGTTTGGTATTGATTTTCTGCAAAGTAAAAAAACAAGCAAAAACAGCAACTGGCACTTTGGCACTATGTCAATAGGTTAGTCCCAAAAATTGATATAAAGTTGTTATAAAATGATTGTAAAACATCAAAAAATGATAATATAACAGCATGGAACAAGCAAAAATTATATATACGTTGGAGACGTATCAATCAACCCCAAGCTTAACCCATTGCTTGTCCTCAAGCAATTCAGTTGACAAACTAAAAGTGATAAAGAAAAACTTTTACGAATTCTTTTGTTCTTGTTTACATATATATGCTTAAGTAGCACCCAGGTTTTCAACAAAGATTATGACTAACCATCCCAACAATAACTCTCAGAAATTATATTAACTCATATCAATAACATAAGCAACTAGCGAGCAATAATAAGATATCTCAAATGCCACCATTTTGTCAAAACAATAATGATACAATATGACAATAGTGGTATCTCGCTAGCCCTTTCTAAGACCGCAAAACATAAATGCAGAGCACCTCCAAAGTTCAAGCAGTGACTAAACATTGTAATTCATGGTAGAAAAGATCCAGTCATGCTGCACCCAGCATCAACTATACACAATGCATGAGGATGACAATAGTGCTCTCAGATCTAGGGCTTATTTGAGAAGGTGATGACTCAACATAAAAGTAAATAGATAGTCCCTTCGTAGAGGGAAGCATGGATTTGTAGCGGTGCCAGAGCTCAAGGTTTAAAACAGGGATAGATATAATTTTGGGAGGTACACCCTTCCTGTCAACGTTACGACCAAGAGTTATCAATATCTTCCATGCTAAACAAATTAGCGGTGGTTCCCAAGCGGTAAAAGTAAAGGTTTACCCCCCCTCCACCAACAATCACACTCCACGGCTAGCCGCATCCACGGGTACCGTCCAAACCAACAACATTCCTAGGGGAGTTTTGTTTAATTATTTTTTATTTTTGATTTCGGGACTGGGAATCCCAATTACCGCCCCTCTCGTGTAAGGACGAGTGAATAAACACTCATCATGAGAATAACCCGCTTAGCATGGAAGATACTGACCGCCCCCTGTCGCTCCATGAGCGGTCCAGGCATACAAAACGGATGTTCATTTGAATTTTTAGAGATGGCACATGCAAATTTACTTTGGAACGGCAGGGTAATACCACATATAGGTAGATATAGTGGAATCATCTGGCATAACTTGGTTTAAGGGTTTTGATGCACAAGCAGTATTCCTGCTTAGTACAGGCGAAGGCTAGCAAATAGATTGAGAAGCGGCCAGCTAGAGAGCGAAAACGGTCATGAACATGCATTACATATAATAAACATTGACTACTAGCATGAGTAGGATATGGACACCATGAACATAAATATCATGAAGGCTATGTTGGTTTTGATTCAACTACATGCGTGAACATGTGCCAAGTCAAGCCACTTGAAACATTCAGAGGAGGATACCATATCATCATACCGCATCACAACCATTTTAATGCATGTTGACACCCAAGATAAATCATTATCCACTCCTAGCTACTTAAGCATGGCATGAACAACTATAATCTCTAATGGTCATTGCAAGCATGTTTGATCATAATATGTTGACTCAAGGATACTAGGTTAAACATATTTACAAAAACAAAAACAAGTTGAGTTCATACCCGCTTTTCTCTCCCACAGTCACTTCATCAAATATCGTCATTATTTCCTTTCACTTGCACGACCGAATGATAAGAAGATACTAATAGTGCAAGAGTGCCGTGGACTAAGCTGGAATCTGCAACATTTTATTCAAGAGGAGAAGACAAGGTAACATGGGCTCTTTGTTAGATTAACGATGATGCATATGAGAGCCACTCAACATTTTCATCGTGGTCTTCTCCTTGGTACGACTCAAAATAAAAAGAAAAGACACACTGAAATATTTTTGGATTTTTTGTTTTTTCTTGGAGAAAGCAAATTAAAAAGGAAAAACAAAAACGAGAAAAGCTATTTACACGGGAAAGCTCCCAACAAGCAAAAGAAGAAATGAGAAATCTTTTTTGGGTTTTCTTTCAATACTACAATTAAACCAAGCTAGAAAGAAAAACTGAAAAGAAGCAGGAAATGTTTTTGGGTTTTCTCAAAGTTTTTCAAACACACAAGAAGAAAGCGAGAAAACAAATCTAACTTGGATATTACAATGAAAAAGTGTGAACACCGACAACTGGAATGAAATGTGTGAACATGAATGTAATGTCGGTGGAAATACGTACTCCCCCAAGCTTAGGCTTTTGGCCTAGCTTGGTAATCACCATCCGTAGAAGCCATTCGGTCCTAAGCCAAAGTGAGGTGGAGGCGGCACCTGAGCGTCCCACCCCTGGGGCTCTTCCTCAGCAGCTGCTAAGTTGTACCGGTAGGCTGTAATGTCATCTGGCATGATCCTGTATCCGTTCCTGGCAATAGAATCAAACAAAGCAGGTGCAAGCAACAAAATAACATCACCGGTTTCTACGCTGAATACTAGGTTGTAATGAATGTCACGGAAAGAATCAGTTACATCAAGAAATTGATGATCTTGCAACGACTTGTGATTAAGGTAAACTTGGGACAAGAGATAATCATGTGGGTGAATCTGAACATTAAGGCTTCTCGCTAAACGAGTAGCATAAATACCACCATGTATCTTTCCCTTAGTCCTATCAAGGTGTAAGCGACGTGCAATAATAGCCCCCATACTAAAGGTGTGTTCATCATATAGTGCACGGCGTAAAATAGCGAGGTCGGTGATGTCTACTACACAACTTTATTCTTGTAGACTTTGTTGGGCCTCCAAGCGCAGAGTTTTGTAGGACAGTAGCAATTTTTCCTCAAGTGGATGACCTAAGGTTTATCAATCCATGGGAGGTGTAGGATGAAGATGGTCTCTCTCAAACAACCCTACAATCATATACAAGAAATCTCTTGTGTCCCCAACACACCCAATACAATGGCAAATTGTATAGGTGCACTAGTTTGGCGAAGAGATGGTGATACAAGTGCAATATGGATGGTAGATATAGGTTTTTGTAATCTGAAAATATAAAAACAGAAACGTAGCAAGTAACAAAAGTGAGCACAAACGGTATTGCAATGCTTGAAAACAAGACCTAGGGTCCGTACTTTCGCTAGTGCAATCTCTCAACAATGCTAATATAATTGGATCACATAACTATCCCTCAATGTGCAACGAAGAATCACTCCAAAGTTCTTATCTAGCGGAGAACATAAGAAGAAATTGTTTGTATGGTACGAAACCACCTTAAAGTTATCCTTTCCGATCGATCTATCCAAGCGTTCGTACTAAAATAACACCAAGTTATCCTTTCCGATCGATCTATCTAAGAGTTCGTACTAGAATAACACCGTATGATACGCATCAACCAACTCTAATGTCACCTAGATACTCCAATGTCACCACAAGTATCCATGAGTTAATTATACGATACGCATCAAACAATTTCAGATTCATAATACTCAATCCACACAAAGAACCTCAAAGAGTGCCCCAAGATTTCTATCGGAGAAAGTAGGACAAGAACGTGTATCAACCCCTATGCATAGATTACCCCAATGTCACCGCGGGAATCCGCAAGTTGAGTACCAAAACATACATCAAGTGAATCAATAGAACACCCCGTTGTCACCACGGGTATCCTCATGCAAGACATATATCAAGTGTTCTCAAATCCATAAAAGTATTCAATCCGGTAACGAAATCTCAAAGGGAAAACTCAATTCATCACAACTAGATAGAGAGGGAAACACATCATATGATCCGACTATATTAACAAAGCCCGTGATACATCAAGATCATGACATCTCAAGAACACGAGAGAAAGAGCTTGAACACATAGCTACTGGTACATACCCTCAGCCCCGAGGGTGGACTACTCCCTCCTCATCATGGCCTCCGCCGGGATGATGAAGATGGCCACCGGAGATGGATTCGCCTCTCCGATAGGGTACTGGAATGTCTCCAGATTGGTTTTTCGTCGATACAGAGAGTTGGGGCGGTGGAGCGGAGAGTCTAGGGTTATTTCTGATGGTTTCTATATTTATAGGATTTTTGGGCGTCGGTTTCACGCCAAGATGGGCCCCGAGGAGGGCACGATACACCAGGGCGTGCCTGGGTCCTCTGGCGCGCCCTGGTGGGTTGTGGCAACCTCGTGGCTCTTCTCCAGTGGTTCTTCGCTCCAATATTGCTTATTTGGTCCAGAAAAAATCACCAAAAGGTTTCGGGCGATTCCGAGAACTTTCATTTTCTGCACAAAAACAACACCACGGTAATTCTGCTGAAAACATCGTCAGTCCGGGTTAGTTCTAAATAAATCATATAAAGTGCATCAAAACCATATAAACGTATTGTAAACATAGATGAATATGGCATGAATACTTCATAAATTATCGATACGTTGGAGACGTATCAGTCGGGAGCACTGAGTTGTGCATACTAGATTCATCAACTTCACACCTCTCAAAAATGATTCACTAATAAGGTTGATCAAGTCTTATTAACAACCACTTCCGATTAGCATGAAACCGAAGAACTTTCGTAAAACATTAAGTTACCTCAATGGGGATGTGCATATCCCCAACAATAAGTATATCATATTTCTTTTTGGGAGTAGGTAGAGGTAATTGAAAGCTTCTAATAGTGATGGTTGGAGATTCTTCAATACATTTATACCATTCACTTGGAATTGTTTCTTCGGAAAGTGCACCGTGTGCTGATTACCATTGATATGAAAAGTGACTTTGCTTTTGTTGCAATCAATAACAGCCCCTGCAGTATTCAAAAAGTGTCTACCAAGGATAATCGACATGTTGTCGTCCTCGGGCATCTCAAGAATAACAAAGTCCGTTAAGATAGTAACATTTGAACCAACAACGGGAACATCCACAAATACCGATAGGTATGGCAGTTGATTTGTCAACCATTTGCAATGATATTTCAGTAGGTGTGAGTTTATTCAAATCAAGTCTTTTATATAAGGAGAAAGGCATAACACTAACACCGGCTCCCAAATCACACGAAGCAGTTTTGACATAGTTTCTTTTAATGGAGCAAGGTATAGTTGGTATTCCAGGATCTCCAAGCTTTTTAGGTACTCCATCCTTAAAATAATAATTAGCAAGCATGGTGGAGATTTCAGCTTCATGTATCTTTCTTTTATTTGTGATAATGTCTTTCATATATTTTGCATAAGGGGCCATCTTCAAAATATCAGTTAAGCGGGTACGCAAAAAGACTGGCCTAATCATTTCAGCAAAGCGCTCAAATTCTTCATCATCCTTTTTCTTAGATGGCTTAGGTGGAAATGGCATGGGTTTCTGAACCCATGTCTCTCTTTCTTTACCATGTTTCCTAGCCACAAAGTCTCTTTTATCATAACGTTTATTTTTAGGTTGTGGGTTATCAAGATCAGCAGTAGGTTCTATTTCAACATCATTATCTGGTTCTTTATCATGGTTAGGTTGGGCATCTTCATGAACATCAACATCATCATTTTCATTATCACTAGGTGGATGTTCATTACCAGACTGAGTTTCAGCATCGGAAATAGAGACATCATTATTATCAGGAGGTTTTTGTATCTCAGGTTCACTAGAGGTATGCAAAGTCCTATCATTTTTCTTTTTCTTTTTCTTCCTAGAAGGACTAGGTGCATCAGTGTTAATTCTCTGAGAGTCTTGTTCAATTCTTTTAGGATGACCCTCAGGATAAACTGGTTCTTGGGTCATTCTACCTCCTCTAGTTACTACTCTAGCAGCAAAATCATTCATATTACTATTAATTTCATCAAGCAATTCTTTTTGAGATTTAGAACCGTGTTCTAACTGAGTTTGAACCATAGAGGCATGCTTTCCTACACCTCTAACATCATTACTGATTCTAAATTGCAAGTCACTCAAGCGAGCAATCATATTAGAATTATATTTCAATTGTTTCAGAACATGTGCATTGAAATGATCTTGCTTCATAATATAGTTGTCAAACTCATATAAGCATTGACTAGGATGTTTATTGTGAGGGATATCACCTTCATCATACTTTAATAAAGAATTTACCTTTACCACCTGTGGAGGTGGTGGTGTGTCAAGGCCATGTATTTCTTCAATAGGTGGCAAATTCTTAACATCCCGAGCTTTAATACCTTTTTCCTTCATAGATTTCTTTGCCTCTTGCATATCCTCAGGACTGAGAAATAAGATACCGCTCTTCTTCAGAGTGGGTTTAAGCGGTGATTCAGGAAGAGTACAATCATCATAATTCTTCAATATGTTATTCAATAATTCCTCAGCTTGTTCAACAGTTCGTTCCCTGAAAACACAACCAGCACAACTATCTAGGAAGTCCCAAGAAACATCAGTTAGTCCATTATAAAAGATATCAAGTATTTCATTTTTCTTGAGAGGATGATCAGGCAAAGCATTAAGCAACTGGAGAAGTCTCCCCCAAACTTGTGGGAGACTCTGTTCTTCAATTTGCACAAAGTTAAATATTTCCTGTAAGGCGGCTTGTTTCTTATGAGCAGGAAAATATTTTGCAGAGAAATAGTAAATCATATCTTGGGGACTACGCACACAACCAGGAGCAAGAGTATTGTACCATGTCTTAGCATCACCCTTTAATGAGAACGAAAATAACTTAAGGATATAATAGTAGCGAATCTTCTCATCATGAGCAAAGAGGGTGGCTATATCATTCAGCTTAGTAAGGTGTGCAACTACAGTTTCAGTTTCATAGCCATGGAAAGGATCAGATTCAACCAAAGTAATTAACTCTGGGTCGACAGAGAATTCATAATCCTTATCGGTAACAAAGATAGCTCTGGTAGCAAACTTAGGATCACATTTCATTCTAGCATTCAAAGTCTTTTCCTTATACTTGCGTAGCAATTTCTTAACATCGTTTCTATCCTTCGTCCATAACATAACCTTCAGGTATCTTAGGCATTTCAAACTTAGGAGAGCTAGGACTAATAGGTGTTTCATAATCATCATAAGTTTCATAGGCTTTACCAGTTTCAGTAGTTTCATTTTCTTTAGCTCTAGCAATTTGTTCATCAAGAAATTCTCCTAGTGGCACATTATCATCAAGCATGGTACTAGCATCATCATAAGCATCATTCATAGCAGAGGTAGCATCATCAATAACTTGCGACATATCAGGATTACTAGCATGTGGTGGTGTTGCAAGCTTACTCATAACAGAAGGTGAATCAAGTGCAGAGCTAGATGGCAGTTCCTTACCTCCCCTCGTCTTAGAGGGAAAAATCTTAGTCTTTGGATCCTTCAGATTCTTCATAGTGTTCAATTGATATAAATCCCAAGTAACTCAACAAATATAGATATGCTCCCCGGCAACGGCGCCAGAAAAAGGTCTTGATAACCCACAAGTATAGGGGATCGCAACAGTTTTCGAGGGTAGAGTATTCAACCCAAATTTATAGATTCGACACAAGGGGAGCCAAAGAATATTTGAGAGTATTAGCAGCTGAGTAGTCAATTCAACCACACCTGGAGATTAAATATCTGCAGCAAAGTGATCAGTAGCACAGTAATATGATAGTTTTGGTAGCAGTAGCAACAGTAACAGTAGCGGTAACAGTAGCAGCAATAGTTTTGTAGCAGTTGGAACAGTAGCAGTAGCAATAGTAACTTAGCAAGAACAAATAGTGGAAAACTCGTAGGCACTGGATTGGTGAACTCGTTGGATGATATTCATCATATAACAGTCATAACCTAGGGCGACACAGAACTAGCTCCAGTTCATAAATGTAATGTAGGCATGTATTCCGTAAATAGTCATACGTGCTTATGGAAAAGAACTTGCATGGCATCTTTTGTCCTACCCTCCTGTGGCAGCGGGGTCCATAAGGAAACTAAGGGATATTAAGGCCACCTTTTAATAGAGAACCGGAACAAAGCATTAACACACGGTGAATACATGAACTCCTCAAACTACGGTCATCACCGTGATGTATCCCAAATATTGTCACTATGGGGTTGACGGATCATAATAAGTAATAGGTGCATATGACTAGGCAAGATCGGACCAAGAACATAGATATAATGGTGCTTACATAAACGGTTCAGATCTGAAATCATGGCACTCGGGCCCTAGTGACAAGCATTAGGCATAGCAATGTCATAGCAACATCAATCTCAGAACATAATGGATACTAGGGATCAAGCCCTAACAAAACTAACTCGATTACATGATGAATCTCATCCAACTCCTCACCGACCAACAAGCCTACGAAGGAATTACTCACTCCCGGTGGGGAGCATTATGGAATTGGTGATGGAGAAGGGTTGATGATGACGAAGACCGAAGATTCCCCCTTCCGGAGCCCCAAACGGGCTCCAGATCTGGCCTCCCGATGAAGAACAGGAGGTGGCGGTGGCTCCATATCGTAAAACACGATGAAACTTTCTCCTTGATTTTTTTATCCGAAAAATGAATTTATAGTACCGGAATTAGGGTCAGTGGGGCCACGAGGTGGGCCCAACCCACCAGGGCGCGCCTGGGGGGGGGGGCTGGCACGCCCTGGTGTATACTGCCCAGCCTGTGGCCCCCCTCCGGTGGCTCTTGACTCCAGTATTTTTTATTTATTCTAAAATAAATCTACAAAAATTTTCGTCCAATTTCGAGAACTTTTATTTCTGCACAAAAAACAACACCATGGTAGTTCTGCTGAAAATAGCGTTAGTCCGGGTTAGTTTCATTTAAATCATGCAAATTAGAGTCCAAAAAAAGGCAAAAGTGTGAGGAAAAGTAGATACGATGGAGACGTATCATTCATCATCTTCACAACCAAAGGATACTTGAGTACACGGGTATGGGCACTCCCCTTGGCTTGAGCCAAGCTTGGGGGAGATGCCCTGGTATCGTATCACCATCACTTTTATTTACCTTTACCTATTTTAGTTCGATCTTTAGCTCTTTCATGATCTATTTGAATAAAAGTTTAGTATAATCTATTTTCGAGTGCTAGTTTCGTGATCTATCTATCTATGTAATCGAGTGAGAGTTATATAATAAAGTTTAGTCTGATCTTTTGCTTCTTTACTTTCTTGTTGCAATCAAAATAAAAAGGAAATAAATGAAAATGATCATATGCTAATCTTATGGTAACTAATGACATCACATAAGGAAAATTATAAGTCGTAAAATTTATTGGAGATTGACAAACATAGCTTTGGTCAATGATGCAATTCATGAAAGAATTAATTAGGGAAGAGAAGATTCACATGCAAATACACTATCTTGGACATCTTTTATGATTGTGAGCCCTCATTAAATATTATATGCTAAAATTGTTGACGTTGGACAAGGAAGACAATGTAATGATTTATGTTTGTTCATATTCACATAGAAGTTATATTGTCATAGATCCTTCAACATGTGGTGCTTGCTCAATATCTTTGCTAGCCAAAAATTCCGCACTAACTAGAGATACTACTTGTGCATCCAAAAACCCTAAACCCAAACTCATGTTTTGAGAGTCCACCATACCTATCTATGGATTGAGTAAGATCCTTCAAGTAAGTTGTCATCGGTGCACTAAGGCAATAAAAAATTGCTTCTAAATGTGTTTGATCAATTAGTGTAAGAGAAAATTGCGCGTTGGACGAACTTGTGATGGCAAAGTAATAAAAGCGACGTACTGCATAATAAAGGTTGCTATCATAAGGGGCAATATAACGTGACGTTCTTTTGCATTAAGGGATTTGGCATACAAACCAAAAAGCGCATGACAACCTCTGCTTCCCTCTACGAAGGGCCTATCTTTTACTTTTATGTATTTACTTTTATGCAAGAGTCAAAGTATTCTTCCCTATTCCTTTTTACTTTTTCTTTTTGCAAGCATCATGTGGTGAGGAAAGATCTAGGCACATATATCCAGTTGCATATGAGTGAGCATGAGTTATTATTGTTGACATCACCCTTGAGGTGAATACGTTGGGAGGCGAAACTATAAGCCCCTATTTTTCTATGTGTCCGGTTGAAACTTTTTGCTCATGGGTATGATGTGAGTGTTAGCAATCATAGAATATTAAATGATGGTTGAGTATGTGGACTTGCCAAAAGGTTCCGACACGAGACCCTTCCTGAAAATATGATGAATTGTAGTTGCAAAGTTGACTGAGAACATAGTTTGTTGGTTTTCAATAAGGTTTATGCTTTATACTTCTGTGTTGTGATGAATTGTTACTTGTTCATGAGAAGTTATATGATGAAGTTATATAATAAAAGTTATATGAATAAGTTCTATCATAAAGTTTGTTGCTGCTATGATAATAAGCATGATGCTACTATGTCCGTATTTTGTTTTTATCGACACCTCTCTCTCAAAGCATGTGGACATGTTTTTCGATATCGGCTTTCGCTTGAGGACAAGCGAGGTCTAAGCTTGGGGGAGTTGATATGTCCATTTTGCATCATGATTTCCTACTGTTATTTATAATGTTTTTATGCATAATAATGCTTTATGGAGTAATTCTAATGCCTTTTCTCTCATAATATGCAAGGTTTACACAAAGAGGGAGAATGCCGGCAACTAGAATTCTGGACCTGGAAAAGCATATCAGAGACACCTATTATGCACATCTCCAAATAAGCTGAAACTTCACGGAGAATTATTTTGGAACATATAAAAAATACTGGAGCAAATAACTACCCGAGGGGGCCACCTGGTGACCACAAGAGACCAGGGCGCGCCAGGCCCCCCAGGCGCGCCCTGGTGGGTTGTGGTCAGCCCGGCCCACCTCTAGTGCCCATCTTCTAGTACTTAAGGTATTTTGACCTAGAAAAAATAAGGAGAGGACTTTCGGGACGAAACGCCACCGTCTCGAGGCGGAACTTGGGCAGGAGCACTTTTGCCCTCTGGCGGGGCGATTCCGCCGGGGGAACTTCCCTTCCGGAAGGGGAAATCGAAGCCATCGTCATCACCAACAACCCTCTCATCTTTGGGAGGCTAATCTTCATCAACATCTTCAACAACACCATCTCCTCTCAAACCTAGTTCATCTCTTGTGTTCAATCTTTGTACCGGAACCTCAGATTGGTACCTGTGGGTGACTAGTAGTGTTGATTACATCTTGTAGTTGATTACTATGTGGTTTATTTGGTGGAAGATTATATGTTCAGATCCATTATGCTATTCAATACCCCTTTGATCTTGAGCATGAATATCATTTGTGAGTAGTTACCTTTGTTCTTGAGGTCACGGGAGAAGTCATGTTGCAAGTAATCATGTGAATTTGATATGTGTTCGATATTTTGATGATATGAATGTTGTGATTCCCTTAGTGGTGTCATGTGAACGTCGACTACATGGCACTTCACCATCTTTGGGCCTAAGGGAATGCATTGTGGAGTAGTTATTAGATGATGGGTTGCTAGAGTGACAGAAGCTTAAACCCTAGTTTATGCGCTATTTCGTAAGGGGCTGATTTGGATCCAAATATTTCATGCTATGGTTAGATTTTATCTTAATACTTTTCTCGTAGTTGCGGATGCTTGTGAGGGGGTTAATCATAAGTGGGAGGTTTGTTCAAGTAAGAACAGCACCCAAGCACCGGTACACCCACATATCAAATTATCAAAGTAGCGAACGCAAATAAAACCAACATGATGAAAGTGAGTAGATGAAATTCCCATGTACCCTCAAGAATGCTTGCTTATTATAAGAGACCGTTTTGGCCTGTCCTTTGCCACAAAAGGGTTGGGCTATCTTGCTGCACTTTATTTACCGTTAGCGTTACTTCCTCGTTACCAATTATCTTGCTATCAAACTACCCGTTACCTACAATTTTAGTGCTTGCAGAAATTACCTTGCTGAAAACCGCTTGTCATTTCCTTCTGCTCCTCGTTGGGTTCGACACTCCTACTTATTGAAAGGACTACGATTGACCCCCTATACTTGTGGGTCATCAATGACGGTCAAACCCCTTTAACCGGACGGAAACTACACGGAGGGGTATTTCTGTAATGCCATCTAACGGAAGAGGGGTATAGTTGAGAACTGTTTTTATTTAGGGGTAAAGATGAGGTCAGGCCAAAGTTAGGGGGGAAATTTGAACTGGCCCTATTTTTGAATGTTTCATGCCATTATTCTACAACTTTTATATACTTTTGGCAAAAATTTATAGGATTTTCTTGGAATAACATATTAATCCAGTGCCCACTGTTAGTTCATGTTTGTTGCATGTTTTTTGTTTTGCAGAAAATCCATATCAAACGAAGTCCAAACGCGATAAAAATTTCTGGAGATTTATTTTGGAATAGATGTGATTTTTGGGAAAGGGAATCAATGCCAGACGATGTCCGAGTGGCCCACAACCACCAGGGTGCGCACTACCCCCAGGGCGCACCCCTGTCTTGTGGGCACCTCACAGGTTGGTTGTGGGTGTCCTTCGACCACAAGGAAGCTAATACCCGGATGCAGATCCCCTCAAAATTTCAGCACAATCGGAGTTACGGATCTCAGGGAATTTAAGAAACGGGGAAACGCCAGAAAACAGGAACGCATAGCAGAAGAGAAACATATCGAGAGATCCAATCTTGGAGGGGTTCCTCCCCTCTGAGAGCCATGGCGGCCATGGACCAGAGTGGAAACTCTCCTATCATCTAGGGGAAGCCAAGGAAGAAGAAGAAGGTGGGGGGGTTGTCTCCCCCTCTCTCTTGGTGGCGCCGGAGTGCCGTCGGGGGAACTGGCGTGGCGGCGATCTACACCAACAACTTCCCCGTCTTCCTCACCACCACCATCACCTTTGCTCATCTATTTACGGTGGCCCACTCTCCCGCAACCCGTTGTAACCCCTATACTTGTGGGTTATCAGCCTCCTCGAGCGTCGCTTTAACGATTGCTTCGGTAGAATTGTGCGGAATTGAGTCTAGAACAACCTTGTAAAATTTCATTGGTTTCGATGGAGGAATTTTCGGCAATCTTCGATATACCGGAGCCCTGTTGAATCTGTATGGGAATTTGGACGAGTTTAGGGCGGGGAGACTAGCAGTTAGCTCGGACGTCATTTGGAAGATCCAACCATTAATTGGCTGCAGAATTCCTATGTCGACAGACCCTCAAAATTTCAGCCCGATCCGACCATTCAAACTCCAGGAAACGTGTGATGAGTGCATCAATTTTTCGGATCTGTTTTCTGCGCGAAAACGAATCCGGCCCAATTTCATCTTTTTAATGAACGGGTTATCAGACGTCCTTTTTGGAGGAAATTTTTCTAGAGTATGGAGTTTCGCTCTCAAGCATGTGCCTACAAAATTTAAAGCCTTTTTCAAGGTAATCTTCACCATCGCGTCGGTGTCAAACCAGCCCAACAACGTGGCTCCACGGCTGCCGACCTGCGCTAGACAGATCATCGCTTCGTCGAGCCGAGGTCAAACTCATCGAATCATCACCTCAGCGAGCCGACCAAGAGTTCGGCATCGCGAGGGCCAAATAAGCATCAAGAGAACATCATCGCCCCATGGATTGCATTGGCTTCATCAAGCTAGGCATTGACCGCATCACAAATTTTGACCTGCGTCGGCATCGTTGTGCCGCCTCTTCTTGAAGCCAACATCCAACACGCCGACCTCCTTCGACACGTCGGCCGACATGGGGGCTTCATCATCTCTTCATCAACCTACTCTGGGGACTTTGGCGTCACCAGCCGACCAGCTTCATCACGATAGCTGGACCGGGGGCTTCGCCTCGACATATCGGTAGTGTTGTGTTATCACTTCATCAAGTCGAGCTCTTCGCTCGGGCACCTCGGGACCGGCTTGGGGGCTGGTACCTCGACCCACCGCAAGCTCGGCCCACGTCATCAACACCGAGCACATTAACCAGCTAAGTCGCTTTCATGCTCAACTTTTTCAATTTTTAATTTTTGTGAAGTTCAACCAAGCATTATTTTTGTGTTAAACAAAAAAGTTGTTTGTTAAAAACAACTTCCTTTTCCCATGTCAAATGTGGGCTCTTAAATTTATATGACCCATTTTATAATAAATGTGTTTTCTTCTTAGTTGTTGCAAAGTCTTTTTCTACTACTCCTTTTTCCGACGTGAGTTTGTGGTCAATAGCTGGATAGCCTGTTTCTATCCCAAGTTGCTCGAGTTTAGTTTGCTAAACTGGCCTAAGAAACACTCCGGCTTCGGGATAGTAGTTGAGGCCGAAGGCTAACCCGCTTGAAGTCTGGAGATCGGATGTATCATGTTAAATCACGACCGAAGCACATATTAATTTTCAGACCAATTTCATATTGGCACCAAAAGACATGATTCAATGTAGATGTAATTTTTTTTACATGAGTTTTTTGGTTTTCTGAGATTTTGACACCGTTAACCTATTTTGTGTTTTTTCTTTCAGGAGGCGGGACATCCTCTTGACCGAGGTTCCCTGCGTAATAATTCTGCTTTGGAAATCTTTTTCGACCCGCAGTTCGGCATCTTTCCTGCCGACCGTCACCTCGGCGTTGGGAAAAGGCACATATCTGGACTAGTTCCCAAGGAGATAAGATCCTAGGGTCGGCCATGTTGCCCAACCCACGTCTCGGGGACTGATACTTGTGATCTGCGTTTGGTTTTCCGTGAAGAGGAACGGGTAATTGCAGCACAATACAGATAAGTATTTCCCTCAGTTATGAACCAAGGTTTATCGAACCAATAGGAATATCAATCAACAACCGTCTTCAGCGACTGCACACAAAAGAGCAAACACTTGCACCCAACGCGGCAAGAGGGTTGTCAATCCCCTTGATCTCGTTATTTGCAAGCAAATGAAGTGTGTAGATGATAATAGATAATTGTAAATTTCAAAATAAAATAAAATATAAATAATGGCAGCAAGGTATTGATAGCGTTTGTAAATATATAAGTGAATAGACCCGGGGGCCATAGTTTTCCTTGGCGGCATCTCTCATGTAGGAAACATACGGTGGGTAAACAAATTACTGTTGGGCAATTGATAGAAAAGCGCATAGTTATGTGATATTCATGGCAACGATCATGTATATATAGGCATCACGTCCATAAGCAAATAGACCGACTCCTGCCTGCACCTATTACTATTACTCCACCCATCGACCGCTATCCAGCATGCATCTAGAGTATTAAGTAAAACAGAGTAATGCTTGGAGAACAATGACATGATGTAGACAAAGAGAATTCAATTAATATGAACTAAACCCATCGTTTTATCCTTAGTGGCAACAATACAAAGATTTGTCTTGTCCCCTTCTGTCACTGGGATATAGAGCACCACCAGATTGAACCCACTACAACGCACCCCT
Organism: Elymus sibiricus; assembly: GCA_039707655.1. Taxonomy (NCBI): domain Eukaryota; kingdom Viridiplantae; phylum Streptophyta; class Magnoliopsida; order Poales; family Poaceae; genus Elymus; species Elymus sibiricus. Next base: position 191,583,058 of record CM077667.1, on the reverse strand, counting down.
CTCACTGAAGAAATATCAGTCTAGTTGGCCAAACTATTTCAATAGATCGGAGAGATTTACGAAACTATGATTATCATGCAATTAAGAATCAGAATATATATCAGAGGTGACTCAAATACTTTTCATGAATAATATGAACATAAACCCACAATTCGTCGGATCCTAACAAATGCACCGTACAAAATAATTACGTCGGATAGATCAAAGCGAAGATGCGATGATCATTGTATTGAAGATCAAAAGGGAGAGAGATAACCATCTAGGTACTAACTACGGACCTGTAGGTCTGTGGTGAACTACTCACACATCACCATGAGGGCAGTATGGTTGATGAAGAAGCCCTCCGTGATCGACCCCCCCTCCGGTAGGGCACCAGAACGGAGCTCCAGATGGGATCACGGCGGAACAGAGACTTGCGGCGGCGGAAAAAGTGTTTCGGGGTGCTCCCTAGGGTTTTTGGAATATATGTGAATTTATAGGCCAGAGAACGAGGGCACGAGACCCACCAAGGAGGGACAAGCCATCAGGGCGCGCCGACCCCCCTGGCCGCGCCCTGTTGGCTTGTGCCTCCCTCGTGTGGTCTCCTCCCGAAGCTTCCAGGTCTTCTTTTGTTCCAAAAAATCATAAAAAAGTTTTGGGGCAATTGGACTTCGTTTCGTACTGTAAACCTGAAAAGCCAAAAACATGCAGAAAACAACAACTGGCACTGGGCACTGGGTCAATAGGTTAGTGCTCAAAACTAATATAAATTGGTAAATAAATACTCAAAAAGTATCCTAGAATGATAATATAATAGCATGTAACAATAGAAAATTATAGATACGTGAGAGACGTATCAGCATCCCCAAGCTTAATTCCCTCTCGTCCTCGAGTAGGTAAATGATACAAACATAATTTTTGATGTGAGATGCTACCCAATATGTAATATTTTGCATGTATGCTCATTGAGAAACGATTAATTAACAAACATCAACATAGTAATATTTATAAGCACAAGCAACATAATCGTCAATCTTTCGAAATATACGATCCTCAAAGAATGTTTACCCCCATTCATTTGATCATATTAGGAGGGATGGCTCCGTTTTCACCACATTAATACAAATGTCAAGCACCACGATGTCCAAGTCAGGCAATTGGATCGTACCTTTTCAATGCGCATCAACTTTTTATTCTTCACGCAATACATGAGCGTGAATGATGGACATAGCATAAGGGTGGAATAGAATATGGTGGTAGATATCAAAGGGGTAAAAGGTGGAGAAGAAAGTCTCGCATCAACTAGGCGTATCAACGGGCTATGGAGATGCCCATCGACAGATATCAATGCAAGGAGTAGGGATTGCCATGCAAATGATGCACTAGAGATATAAGTGTATGAAAGCTCAACTAAAGCTAAGTGGGTGTGCATCCAACTTTCTTGGTCATGAAGACCTTGGGCATTTGAGGACGTCCGTCATCAGAATATACAAGCCAAGTTTTTAATAATGAAAAATAATCCCGACTTGCATACGAAAATGACATAACATGAGACTCTCTATATGAAGAACAAGGTGCCACTTTGAGGCACAAGTTTGGTGAAGGATAGTAGCAAAGTCCCTTCTCTCTTTTTCTCTCTCTTTTTTATTTATGGTGGGATCATTTGGCTTCCCCCATTTTTATTTCTTCACTGGAACAATGCTCTCATAATGATGATCATCACACTTTTATTTACTTACAACTCAATATGAAGAACTATGAAATAATATGACTCAATATGAATGCCTCTGTGATGACCCACAAGTATAGGGGATCAATCATAGTCCTTTCGATAAGTAAGAGTGTCGAACCCAACGAGGAGCAGAAGGAAATGATAAGCAGTTTTCAACAAGGTATTCTCTGCAAGTGTTGTAAGTAACGATAGCAGATGTTTTGTAGCAAGATAAATCGTAACAAGTGACAAGTAACAATAGTAGCAAAGGTGCAGCAAGATAGCCCAATCCTTTTTGTAGCAAAGGACAAGTCTGAAAGTACTCTTATATTAAGCAAGCGCTCCCGAGGACACATGGGAATTATGTCTAGTCATGTTCATCATGTTGAGTTGATTCGCGTTCGCTACTTTGATAATTTGATATGTGGGTGGACCGGTGCTAAGGTGCTGTTCTTACTTGAACTAACAACCTACCTATGATTACCCCCTCTCTCAAGCATCCGCAACTACGAAAGAAGAATTAAGATAAGTCTAACCATAGCATGAAACATGTGGTTCCAAATCAGCCCCTTATGAAGCAATGCATGAACTGGGGTTTAAGCTTCTGTCACTCTAGCAACCCATCATCTACTTGTTACTCCACAATGACTTCCCTTAGGCCCATAGCATGGTGAAGTGTCATGTAGTCGACGTTCACATGACACCACTAAGAGAAGTAACAACATACATATCATTAAAATATCGAACGCATACCAACTTCACATGATAACTTATAACAAGACTTCTCCCATGTCCTTAGGAACCATAGTAACTACTCACACCTCATCAACATGTTCAATATCAGAGGTGCAATCATAATAATTAAGGATCTGAACATAATTTCTTCCACCAAGTAATCCAGCAAGCATCAACTACAAGATGTAATCAACACAACTAGTAACCCACAGGTACCAATCTGAGGTTTTGGGACAAAGATTGAATACAAGAGATGAACTAGGGTTGGAGATGAGATGGTGCTGGTGAAGATGTTGATGAATATTGGTCCTCCCACGAAGGAGGAAGCGTTGGTGATGACGATTGCTTCGATCTCCCCCTCCCGGAGAAGGATTTCCCCGGCAGAATCTGACTGCCGGAGTGCAAAAGGGCCTCTGCCCAGGTTTCCGCCTCGAGACGGCGGGGCTTCATCACGAAAGGTTGCTTATGATTTTTTCTAGGGTAAAACACACCATATAGGAGAAGATGGGCGTCGGGAGGCCAGCCAGGACCCCACCACACATCAGGGCGCGACTTGAGGGGGGGGGGGCCCTGATGGCTTGTGCCTGGCTGGTGGCCCCCCTCTGGCATATTTTTGGCCCATAAATTCACATATATTCAATAAAAATTCCTCGTGAAGTTTCAGGTCATTTGGCGTCTGGTGATTTTTCTGCCTTTTTCTTGGTTTTCCGGTCCAGAATTCCAGTTTCCAGATAATTCCCTCTTTGTGATGTACCTTGCATATCCAGAGAGAAAGGGCATAAGAATTGTATGATAATAGGGAATAATGGACAAGAATAACGTAAATATGAATAGGAAATCATGATGTAGAATGGACGTATCACTCTGGCAGTGTACTAGGATGTGCAATGATCTAGCGTGACATGTATCAAAAAATGATGAACGATGGCTTTGCCACAAATACTATATCAGCTTTATATGACCACGCAAAGTAATATGACGATGAATCAACTAGTCATATGATGTAACGTTGGAATTTGCATGGCAATATATCTCGGAATGGCTATAGAAATGCCATAATAGGTAGGTACGGTGGCTGTTTTGAGGAAGATATAAGGAGGTTTATGTGTGACAGAGCGTATCATGTCACGGGGTTTCGATGCACCAACAAAGTTTGCACCGATCCTCGAGGTGAGAATGGGCAATGCACAGTACCGAAGAGGCTAGCAAAATATGAGGTGGTGAGATTGCGTATGTCCACGGGTTCACATTAGTCATAAAGAACTCATATACTTATTGCAAAGTTTTATTAGTTTTATCACAAATCAAAGTACTACTCGCATGCCCCGAGGGAGGAGGTTGGGAGGAGTTAAACATCGCGCGCCTCCGACCCGAAACAACACTAGGATTTTAACGAGGAATAGAAATGCTCACACATCCCCACCATGCCTTTTTCTAATATTTAGACAAACGGGAAATTAACACCTCTTAATATCGATACTTCTGCGAACTGACAACCATGCACTCACACCCTTTCATATTACCACATCAGTATCATTAACCCAAAATTTCTCTTTAGTGTGCTACATGATGGTTTTGATTATCACTCATTGAATACCTATTATTTTTGGACAAGACTTATAACCCATGCAAATTACCGTCACTATTTATTAACTCTCAAACAAATATAAGTGAAGAACGAGAATGCAATTATTTCTATAAAATCTATATGGCACCGTGCTCAAAAAGATATAAGTGAAGTACTAGAGCAACTGCTAAGCTCAAAAGATATAAGTGAAGCTCATAAAGTATTCTAATAAATTATGATGAAGTTGTGTCTCTCTTAAATAGGTGTGTCCACCAAATGATGATTGTGGCAAACTAAAAACAAAAAGAAACAAAAGAAAACGACGCTCCAAGCAAAACTCATATCATGTGATGAATAAAAATATAGCTCGAAGTAACATACCGATGGGTTGAGACGAAAGAGGGGATGCCTTTCGGAGCCTCCCCAAGCTTAGACGCTTGAGTCTTCCTAGAATATAACTTGGGGTGCCTTGTTCATCCCCAAGCTTAGGGTATTGCCGCTCCTTATTCCTTCGTCCATCATGATAACTCCCAAAACTTGAAAACTTCAATCACACAAAACTCAACAAAACTTCGTGAGATCCGTTAGTGTAAGCAACATATCTGAAATTGCGTTATATCGACTAGAGGGGGGGGGGGTGAATAGGCGATTTTTACAAATTCATCACTGAGGAATTTCAACTTGAGGAATTTGAAATGTGATGAATAACTAGCAGCGGAATAAGTACTCAAGTGCATACGAAGCATAGCGATCGCATAGTCATCATGATGAAATAAAGCATGCAAAGATTACGGATGGCGTGATACAGGATAAGCAGGTGAGGAACAAGGTAGCTTGAAGAATTTGAGGTGAGGAAATTGAGAAAGTCTTCAGTCAAATTCTTCAAATAGTAACGATCAATTTCATCAACAAGTATACGAGGAAATTAAAGGGTTGAGGAAATAGAACCAGGTAGCTCGATCAAGACAATGATTTGATGACCCAGTTCCAACTGCTGTGACAGTCGTACGTCTGGTTTGGAGCGGCCTGGTATTTAAACCAGAAGACACACAGTCCCAGGACACACAGTCCTTACCGTATTCTCCTTGAGCTAAGGTCACACAGACCTCACCCAACACTCGTGGTAAGTCTTCAGGGTAGACTTCCAAAACCCTCACAAACTGGTCACCCGGCGATCCACAATTGACTGCTGGATGCTCTAGACCAAGGTCACTTCGTGATCCCCAATTGACTGCAGGATGCACACGACCATGACGCCTAACCGTCTGGAAGATACACAGTCTTCAAAGGTAACAAGCGTCGGTTCCACACAGGAACAATTTCTTCAGTGATGCTCAATCACTTTTGGTTTGGTGGTTTGGTTTGGGGTTTTTCCTCACTGATGATTTTCTCTCAAAGTCCTCGAGGAATGGGATGCTCTCAAATGACAAGTGTCAGTTCTCTCTTGGAGCAGCCAACCAACTAGTGGTTGTGGGGGGTGGCTATTTATAGCCAGGGTGCAACCCGACATGATAAGACATAAATGCCCCCAATGATATGACCGTTATGTGGATAGGATGATTGGGGACAGCTGGCACTTAGCACAGCAACGGTCGGAATTTCGGACTATGAAAGTCCTCAGGCTTATCATATTCCTCACTTGTAGGCAATTCGCACTGGCGAAATCCTAACTCCTCAGTCAGACCAATTTCCTCAGAGACCAGAAGATCATCGTCTCTGTCACTGAAGAACTTGACTGAACTGCAAGAGATTTCCAAAGGCTTCACTCGAAGGATTGGATAGGTTGAGGCTTTTGAGTTGAGCATTAGTTGGAAATTTTCCTTAGTATTACCTCGGCCCCCTTTAACAGTACGGTGTTTCCTATGACTCAAAGAAAGGAAATGAAACTACGAAAACAAAAGTCTTCACGCTTCATAGTCCTCGTTCATATCTTCAAGGTCACACCAACTTCTTCTTTTTCAAAGTCTTCAGGGAATACCAAAGTCTTCAGGAAAGTCTTCAGTTGAAGACATACATTTTTAGGGGTCGATAATCTCCGAATGTATCAAACTCCTCAGCGACTTATAGAGCATGTGTACACTTACAAACGCATTAGTCTCTTAACCTATAAGTCTTCAATACACCAAAATCACTAAGGGGCACTAGATGCACTAACAATATCAAATACTTTAGGTACTGTTATAAATTGATTCATATTTAATTATTGCATAATAGGTACTGAATTCTAACTTCTCCATGGCTTATACCCCCCGATACAATCCATAGCATCATCAAAACAAGCAAACTATGCAAGCAAAAAAAAGAATCTGTCTAAAACAGAACAGTTTGTAAAGATCTGTAGAGAACACATACTTCTGTAACTCTAAAAATTCTGAAACATTAGGAAAACCTGAATAATTTGGATAGAAATACTGTGTAAAAAAATCAGATCAAAAATACATTCCAGTAAAATCAGAGAAATTCTACACTAGGCGCTAAAGTTTTTGTTTTTGTACCGTAACAATTCTACTCATCTTGTGAGTCATCCCAAAGGCTTTACTTGGCACAAACACTAATCTATCTATTATCTACTAAAAGCAAAATACGTAGATAATAAGAGAAATTCCTAGAAAATCCCACATTAATTAGAAAATATCAGCCCTTGATCTGGTGGACAATTCAAAATCAGAAATTTGTATCCGTTCGATTTACGTTACACATCCGGTGGGCCTCAGATCCAAATCCGATAACCACAGTCTTAATTATAGACCATGTCTAACGGAATAAATAACATTGAATCTATCTATACGTGCCCTATGTCCTGACACAAAAAAATGTAATGCCTTTTTTTTTACAGAAAAAAAGAGTTATGCCTACCTGATCCTTGCCGCACAACATCCTTCTTCCCTCTTCCCCACACAGCGGCCGTCGTCCTCACAAATACTTCCGGCCGCTGTGTTTGTAGTTCGGGAGGTCGATCAGGTGTCCACTGCGTGCCATGTTCAGCTTTCGCTCTGGTATGAGTTCTTTCCGAGGGAGGCACGCATCCGTATGTGCTGGCTTCAAGTAGATTACTTGCAGGCAAGTGGTCGAGCTAAGCAGCTTGATTGTTTATCGCGGGTGAACGTACCTTGCACTTTAATCTAGCCGGCTGCAAGTGCGGGTATGCAGCTTGTGAAGCCGCGCATAGGTACCCAAGTATGTCACGACAAATTGTCTCCTCGCGGATGACCGGCGGATGAGGCTTTCATGTGTGCATACTTGACAAAGAATCTGGGTTCTGCACTCCTTTGCATGAAAATGCTTGACTCACGGACTGGTTCTACGGACATGTCCTTCTGTTGCCCGCCGCTGCCGGGTGTATGCAAGTCGCCTTTGTATCTCAGTCCTGTAGCAAGAAGCAGTGCAAGATCAAACAGAATACTAATCCTTACACTACCTTCACACTTTGCATGCTCAACAAGATTGATCAAAATACTTGCCTCATGCACCTCCACGCTGTGCATGCATGCTCAATAATAATGATGGCGCCAAGCTACCGAGGAAACCTTACGAAGGCCGCGGCCACGTCCTGGCTGCTGATGTCAAATATCAGGTGTCTTCACGGCTTCACGCATGCTACCCAGGCACCCTATTGCGATCTGCTAACACGCCGACATGCACGATGTCGCTGCCGCTGCCGTATTCACCTCCATTCCTTGTATGGTGGCATCTCCTCCACGTCCAGCATGCTACAACAATTCACATCGACATTTTTCTCTCGCAAAACCAAAATGTCAGCATCATCAAATTTCAGTCATGCTCATGTATGCTTGCATGTCGTCGTGCAAGAATGCAAGATCAATCTATCCATCCATAAATAGCCTTGAGCCAGGTAATGTCACGTACACATGTATCTTTCCTTTGACTTATACTTCTATTTCTATGCAATCCAGCGCGTTGGCTTGATAACTTTCTGAGCATTAGCAACATGGAACAAGAGGTACGTATTTGTCAATAAGCAGTAACATGATTGGGTGTGCAATTGCTCCATTGTGAAGTTTCAGTTTCATAGCGTATATGTGAGTTGTTCTTCAATAATTTTGTTGTTAAAAGTATTTATGATACAAATTTGTACAAATATGCTAGCGAAAGAGAGGGAACAGCCATAGAACTTAAAATTTACAAGAAATAAATAGTGTACTCGAAATTCATAAGAACTGTTGTTTTTTTAGACAAAATTATTGATAATCTCTCTTAGAAACAACATATACCATTTTGTCTTGGCTCACAATGATGGGCCTTATCCTTCAGGCAACCATGTGAATCTCGAGTAACTATTTTAAAAAATATTTACTTGTGTGTGCACCTTAATTCCCATGTCTTTTCGGTGGAGTTTTTAATGATATTGTAAATAACAGTAACCCATGTGATTATCTATTTAATTATTAGTAATAAAACATCCATTGGTAAAACATTTTCTTAAGTAATAACATCCACCCTGGAACACTTTGTTAATCAATAGTAAGTTTATAAATGAACTTCTTTTTACAGTCGTTTTCTTTATACTTTGTCATTGTAAATTATATATATACTCACACATGTCCTCCTCTATAGAGTATACAGTTCGGATCCAATTTTGTGAATTGAATACCATAGAATAGCTTATGACACCAAGTAATTGTTCATCTTAAGTGTACGAACAAGCAAGCAAAGTTCATCAAAAAATATGGAAGCAACTTCATGTCAGCGAGGATATGTTGTGGCACATTTTTCCATATAGCATCGTGAGTGTCGAAAAGATAAACTAGCAAGATTAGAGTTTGTCATTTTATTTTAGCTCCATGGCAAGACCATTTGTTGGCAGAGTTCAGAGAGAGGAAGAGGCACAGGGGAAGAGAGGGAGACAAAGGCAGAGAAAGATCTATTAAATTTCTAGAGAGATTACAGTTTGATTTGCATGATTATAAATCTTACAATTCTTTCTACAGCCCACTCCTGTTGAGAAAATGCTAATTGCTCTTCACCTCGAATATATACCTTTCTTGGTACAATATAATAAAACACACATATATTCCAATTTCTAAGGTTTAGTGTATTCTATGATTTTAGGGCACCTCAAACAGTAGAATGACTTTTTGTTCTATGTTTTTCTAATCATGTGTATAAGTTCCCTAGAATATTATAGTGGTATGCTGATTATTATAACGGGTGTTGATGACTGAATAATGCCAGATTTACTGTCGTCATTCAGTTGCAAAATTATTACGTCCGTGAAATCTCATCATAAAATTGATGGTTTTTTAAGACGTTGGAAATATGCCTTCCGAGGCAGCATAGTCAAATCGAAATAATAAATACATATGGCGAGAGCATACATTGAACGGATTGAAAAGTATGTATAAAACCAATACTACCATATTGCCAAATATAAGGATATTAAAACCCTAATAAATTTTAGTCAGTGTAAATAATCCTCTTACAATCACATGCTCTCTAGACAATTACTATTATCGCCAACATACAAATTTGCTGGGGTTGATACGAAAAATAAATCGGTTGAATACTTTGGCACCAACATAAGCATCGTTATAGGATCACATAAATGAGCATTGATTGCTGAAACAGGGGGTTTGAGAGTTTGCCAGTCATTTATTTGTTACATTTCGTCTACAAAATATGGATCCATTTGTGTGTGCAAGGAAAAACCATGGAAGAAGGCCAGATACAGTCAAAACCGTTTGATCTATATAGACATACACAAAATGACAAGATAACATAGAATTGTAGACATTCTTGATAGCATCAGAAGAACTTAACTAGCAAATACGAATATTGCAGGTTAATTTGGTTGGTGTCCTTTCAGTACAATGCCTGATTGTTCTATCAAAACGAAAAAAATATTCTTTTAAAATTATTTACATTGTAAACCTTTATTTATATTAAAAACAATATCAAAATTACACCTTTATAAATTTACAATCGTCCATAATATTATGTATTATATAATGATATAATGAAAGGAGGTAAATTTATGTGCATAAGATAAAAATGAAGAATCAACAATCGCATTTGCACTGAAGATCTAGCACTCGCATTTGCGAGGGCCACCTTGCTAGTTAAAACATAAAAACACAATAATTACAGAGTCAATAATCATTTTATCACACACAAACAGAAAGTAAAAAGCAAAAATAAAGATAACTATTGGGTTGCCTCCCAACTAGCGCTATTGTTTCATGCCCCTAGCTAGGCATAATGCATAGTTTCAAGTGTTGTCATCTTTGACACTCCAGCCATAAGTAGCTCTCATGATTGATTCATAAGGTGGTTTAATTCTCTTCTTAGGGAATTGTTCCATCCCTTTAGCTAATGGAAATTGGAACCTTACGTTTCCCTCTTTCATATCAATAATTACACCTATAGTTCGTAAGAAAGGTCTTCCAAGTATTATTGGACAAGTAGGATTGCAATCAATATCAAGCACAATAAAATCCACAGGCACATAATTCTTATTTTAAAATATGAGAACATCATTTATTCTTCCTAAAGGTTTTTTAATGGTATAATCCTCAAGATGCAAGTTAGGGAACAATCTTGAATATTGGTGAGACCAAGCACATCACAAAGAGATTTAGGAATAGTTGAAACACTAGCACCAAGGTCACACAAAGGATTGCATTCATATTTATTTATCTTTATTTTAATAGCAGGTTCCCACTCACCATGCAATTTTCTAGGAATAGAAACTTCTAATTCAAGTTTCTCATCATAAGCTTTTATCATCGCTTCCACTATATGATTAGTGAAAGCCTTGTTTTGTTCATAAGCATTGGGCGAGCTAATAATGGTTTAACAAGGAAATACATTCTAATAAAGAGTAGCTCTCATAATTAAAATCCTTGTAATCCAAGATAGTGGGCACATTACTAGTTAAAGTTTTAACCTCTCCAAACTCACTTTTTTCAGTTTTATCATTAGTATCATCACTCACCAAGCAAACGGGACTCCTTCTAGCTAGAGTTGACTCATCTCCAGTCCCTTCATCATTTATATTCAGACAAGTAAATAAATATTCAATATGAGAAATACCAATCATTTTAAGATCTTCATCATGATTCCGGTAAAAACCGGGTGGAATAGCCTTTTCTAAGGATTCCCGCTTAGCTTTTAACTTAACGGTCCTCTCCTTACTTTCATTAATAGATATTTGGGTAGATCTAATAGTCTCATAAAATCATGCTTGGGTGAAAAAGTTTTATTTTTAAGAGTTTCAACATCAAGAGCAATTATATCCATGTTTTTAGTCAAAGCAACAATCGTATGCAAATTTTCTTCTACCATAGTATTAAAAACCTTTTGAGAACTAATAAATTATTTAATTGTGTTCTCAAGAACAGAGTGTATCCTATTAGCATTTGTATAAGAATTTCCATAGGAGTTTCCATAATAATTAGAGGAGTTACCGGGATACGGTCTAGCATTGAAATTTCCTCTATATGCATTATTGTTGAAATTGTTTTGCGAGATAAAGTTCACATCAATAGCATCATTATTTTGATCAATCAAAGTAGTCAAGGGCATATCATTTGAATCAACATGAGTTTTTTTGCTAGCAACCATATTCATAAGAGCATCCACTTTTTCACTCAAACTAGCAATTTCCTCAACATAATTTACCTTCTTACCAGTTGGAGCTCTTTGGGTATGCCATTGAGAGGAGTTTGTCATGATGTTGTCCAGAAGTTTTGTGGCCTCTCCTAAGGTCACATTCATAAGGGTACCACCTGCAGCAGAATCTAGAAGATTTCTAGACACAAAGTTTAGTTCAGCATAGAAGTTTTGGATAATCATCTACAAGTTTAAACCATGAGTAGGGCAATTTCTAATCATCAATTTCATCCTCTCCCAAGCTTGTGCAACATGTTCTTGATCATGTTATTTAAAATTCATAATTTGATTTCTAAGGGAGATGATCTTAGCAGGAGGAATTTTTTTGGCAATAAAAGCATCTTTACACTTATCCCATGTTCCAATAGTGTTACGTGGTAAAGATGAAAACCAAGCCTTAGCTTTATCTCTTAGTGAAAAAGGAAATAATTTTAATTTCACAATATCATTATCCACATCCTTTTTCTTTTGCATATCACAAATTTCAACAAAAGTATTAAGATGAGCAGCGGGATCCTCATTAGGACTTCCCGAAAATTGATCTTTCATCACAAGATTCATTAATGCAGCATTAATATCCAAAGCCTCCGCACTAGTGGCGGGTGGTATAGGAGTACTAATAAAATTATTGTTATTACTATTTGAGAAGTCACACAACTTAGTAGTATCTTGAGACATGGTGACCGAGCAAGCAAAGTAACAAGCAACACAGTAAACTACCAAGCAAAGAAGTAAGCTAGTAACTAGCAAAGATAAATATTTTTCTATTTTTGATTTTTAAGAAGCAAACTAAATATAACAGCAAATAAAAAGAAGAACAAGTGAATGATAATTTGTGCGAAGTTACTTGAGAGTTGGTTGATGATATTCCCTGGCAATGATACGTCTCCAACGTATCTACTTTTCCTCACTCTTTTGCCCTTGTTTTGGACTCAAATTTGCAAGATTTGAATGAAACTAACCCGGACTAACGCTGTTTTCAGCAGAACTACAATGGTGTTGTTTTTGTGCAGAAATAAATGTTCTTGTAATGGAACGAAACTTTTTGGTGAATTATTTCAGAATATATAAGAATTATTGGAGACAAAATCTACCGAAGAGGGGGGCCAGGGTGAGCAGCACCCACCAGGGCTCGCCAGGCCCCTTGGGCGTGCCCTGGTGGGTTGTGCCCACCTCGTGGACCCACTGGCCCTAATTCCACCACTATAAATTCCTACTTTCGGAGAAAAAAATCAGAGAGAAAGTTTCATCACCTTTTACGATACGGAGCCGCCGCCACCTCCTGTTCTTCATCGGGAGGCCAGATCTGGAGCCCGTTTGGGGCTCCGGAGAGGGGAATCTTCGGTCTTCGTCATCACCAACCCTTCTCCATCGCCAATTCCATGATGCTCCCCACCGGGAGTAAGTAATTCCTTCGTAGGCTTGCTGGTCGGTGAGGAGTTGGATGAGATTCATCATGTAATCGAGTTAGTTTTGTTAGGGCTTGATCCCTAGTATCCACTATGTTCTAAGATTGATGTTGCTATGACTTTGCTATGCCTAATGCTTGTCACTAGGGCCCGAGTGCCATGATTTCAGATCTAAACCATTTATGTTATCATCTCTATATCTATGTACTTGATCCGATCTTGCCTAGTCATATGCACCTATTACGTGTTATGATCTGTCAACCCCATAGTGACAATATTAGGGATACTTCGTGGTGATGACCGTAGTTTCAGGAGTTCATGTATTCACCATGTGTTAATGCTTTGTTCCGGTTCTCTATTAAAAGAAGGCCTTAATATCCCTTAGTTTCCTTATGGATCCCGCTTCCACGGGAGGGTAGGACAAAAGATGTCATGCAAGTTCTTTTCCATAAGCACGTATGACTATTTACGGAATACATGCCTACATTACATTTATGAACTGGAGCTAGTTCTGTGTCGCCCTAGGTTATGACTGTTATATGATGAATATCATCCAACGAGTTCACCAATCCAGTGCCTACGAGTTTTCCACTATTTGTTCTTGCTAAGTTAGTATTTCTACTGCTACTGTTCCAACTGCTACAAAACTATTGCTGCTACTGTTACCGCTACTGTTACTGTTGCTACTGCTACCAAAACTATCATATTACTGTGCTACTGATCACTTTGCTGCAGATATTTCATCTCCAGGTGTGGTTGAATTGACTACTCAGCTGCTAATACTCTCAAATATTCTTTGTCTCCCCTTGTGTCGAATCTATAAATTTGGGTTGAATACTCTACCCTCGAAAACTGTTGTGATCCCCTATACTTGTGGGTTATCAGGCAACGGCGCGAGAAATCCTTCCTGATACTTGTGATATGCGTTGGATTTTCCGTGAAGAGGAACGGGTAATTGCAACACAATATGGATAAGTATTTCCCTCAGTTATGAACCAAGGTTTATCGAACCAATAGGAATATCAATCAACAACCGTCTTCAGCGACTGCACACAAAAGAGCAAACACTTGCACCCAACGCGTCAAGAGGGTTGTCAATCCCCTTGATCTTGTTATCTGCAAGTAAATGAAGTGTGTAGATGATAACAGATAATTGTAAATTGCAAAATAAAATAAAATATAAATAATGGCAGCAAGGTATTGATAGCGTTTGTAAATATATAAGTGAGTAGACCCGGGGGCCATAGTTTTCCCTAGCGGCATCTCTCATGTTGGAAACATACGGTGGGTAAACAAATTACTGTTGGGCAATTGATAGAAAAGCGCATAGTTATGTGATATTCACAGCAATGATCATGTATATATAGGTATCACGTCCATAAGCAAATAGGTCGACTCCTGCCTGCACCTATTACTATTACTCCACCCATCGTCCGCTATCCAGCATGCATCTAGAGTATTAAGTAAAACAGAGTTATGCTTGGAGAACAATGACATGGTGTGGACAAATAGAATTCAATTAATATGAACTAACCCCATCATTTTATCCTTAGTGGCAACAATACAAATATGTGTCTTGTCCCCTTCTGTCACTAGGATATAGAGCACCGCTAGATTGAACCCACTACAACGCACCCCTCTCACTGAAAAATATCAATCTACTTGGCCAAACTATTTCAATAGATCTGTGAGATTTATGAAGCTATAATGATCATGTAATTAAGAATCATAATATATATCAGAGGTGACTAAAATACTTCTCATGAATAATCTGAACATAAACCCACAAATCATCAGATCCCAACAAACGCACCGTACAAAAGAATTACATCGGATAGATCAAAGCGAAGATGCGACGATCATTGTATTGAAGATCAAAAGAGAGAGATAGCCATCTTGGTACTAACTACGGACCCATAGGTCTATATTGAACTACTCACATCACCATGAGGGCAGTAAGGTTGATGAAGAAGCCCTCTGTGATCGATCCCCCCTCTAGCGGGGCACCAGAACGGAGCTCCAGATGGGATCGCGACGGAACAGAGACTTGCAGCGGCGGAAAAAGTGTTTCGGGATGCTCCCTAGGGTTTTTGGAATATATGTGAATTTATAGGCTAGAGAACAGGGGCACGAGACCCACCAGGGAGGGACAAGCCATCAGGGCACGCCGACCCCCCTGGCCGCGCCCTGTTGGCTTTTGCCTCCCTCGTGCAGCCTCCGGTCTCCTCTCGAAGCATCCAGGTATTCTTTTCGTCCAGAAAAAATCATAAAAAAGTTTCGGGGCAATTGGACTTCGTTTGGTACTGTAACCCTGAAAAGCCAAAAACATGCAGAAAATAGCAACTGGCACTGGGCACTGGGTCAATAGGTTAGTGCTAAAAAATAATATAAATTGGTAAATAAATACTCGAAAAGTATCCTAGAATGATAATATAATAGCGTGGAACAAGTAAAAATTATAGATACGTTGGTGATGTATGAGGGACTACTGCATTGATGATTCAATGCAGAAAAACAAAGTGCAAAACCGTTTCCGGGATATTATGATTCCCTGGTTGGTCGGCCGCACCCAACCTGTGTCTCGAGGACTATGCACACTGTGTTTCCATTCCTAACTATACTGCCGAGCTAGGAGTTGATCCTCAAGCCGATTGCGCGAATCGACCTGGGTCTCAGGGGCTACTGGAATCAGCAGTTTTATGTCATCCTTCACGTGCATCTCGGATTTCAGGCCGACACAAACCTTGAGGGCTACTAGCTATACATCTCGGCAGAGAATAAATTGCACAAAGTGGAATTAAATCCACAAAAAATCAGCCCACGACCGAGGTGGTGCACCACCTCGGAAGTAGCCTGACATAAAGCTCGGATGCAAGTGGCTGGCTCCATAGAGGGCATTTACAACATTAAGCACGGTTGAACTCCTTCAACTTTTTCAAGATTGAGGTAATCTATGATACCTTGGATGTACACCGGCGTTCGAACTCAGCTACAAAAAAGGCACCTTAGATGTTGTCCAACGTTGGAGCTCTGCTGCAAGAGAACACCGCCGCACGGGAAAAACTTCTAACATGATGTGTGGTGTTAAAATAACAAGGCATTGATAAATGCCGAGAACTTAAAGGGGCTCCTCGGATATCCGATGTGTGAACTCTTCAGATTTACCTCGGCAATCCTCAAGATCGGAGATGGGAAGATTTGTCGAACCAGCTTTCATGACCGACGGCCAAATATGAAGAACAATTCAGAAGAACCGAGGAGCGTTCCCAACTTGAAGACCGGTTCAGGGGCTACTGACGGTGTCCTGGACTAGGGGGTACTCACTACGTCGTCTCCCGACCAGGTGGATCGGGCCGAGGACCCCCATGGTGGTTCGCTAATGGGCTACTTCAGGCAGCCCATGACATATACGAGGAAGATTCCATAAGACTTGGTGATCAAGACAAGGACTCCTCTCCATCGACGTAGCCGACTAGGACTCCTGTTATCCTAGGCCTCCGATACATTATATAAGCCGAGGCTAGGCTAGTCGATAGGATCACAATTACAACCACCTAGCCTTAGTGTTAGAAGACATACATTCATCATCATCACCCCTAGGGTTTAGACCACAACTTATGATCTCGAGGTAGATCAACTCTGTATTTTGATACATCCATTATATAAACAAGAGTATGACATAGGGTTTTACCTTCTTAAAGAGGGCCCAAACCTGGTAAAAGCCTCGTGCCCCCTATCTGTTGTTAGCCATCGATCTGATCTCATAGCTCGCCCCCCCTACCCGAGGTCTACTGGTTTTGACACCGACACCGAAGGCCATCCCTCTTCCTCTGCCGCTCCTTTATTATAGGAGGCACTGATACGTCTCCAACGTATCTACTTTTCCTCACTCTTTTGCCCTTGTTTTGGACTCTAATTTGCATGATTTGAATGGAACTAACCCGGACTGACGCTGTTTTCAGCAGAACTACCATGGTGTTGTTTTTGTGCAGAAATAAAAGTTCTCGGAATGGAACGAAACTTTTTGGAGATTTATTTTGGAAAATATAAAAAATACCGGAGCCAAAAACTACCGGAGAGGGGGGCCAGGCTGGGCACAATACACCAGGGCGCGCCAGCCCCCTCCCGACGCGCCCTGGTGGGTTGTCCCCACCTCGTGGCCCCACTTGCTCTAACTATAAATTCCTAAATTTGGACAAAAAATCAGAGAGAAAGAATTATCGCGTTTCACGATACGGAGCTGCCGCCACCTCCTGTTCTTCATCGGGAGGCCAGATCTGGAGCCCATTTGGGGCTCCGGAGAGGGGAATCTTTGGTCTTCGTCATCACCAACCTTTCTCCATCGCCAATTCCATGATGCTCCCCACCGGGAGTGAGTAATTCCTTCATAGGCTTGCTGGTCGGTGAGGAGTTGGATGAGATTCATCATGTAATCGAGTTAGTTTTGTTAGGGCTTGATCACTAGTATCCATTATATTCTGAGATTGATGTTGCTATATGACTTTGCTATGCCTAATGCTTGTCATTAGGGCCCGAGTGCCATGATTTCAGATCTGAACCGTTTATGTTATCATCTCTATATCCATGTTCTTGATCCGATCTTGCCTAGTCATATGCACCTATTACGTGTTATGGTCCGTCAACCCCATAGTGACAATATTTGGGATACTTCGCGGTGATGACCGTAGTTTGAGGAGTTCATGTATTCACCATGTGTTATTGCTTTGTTCCAGTTCTCTATTAAAAGGAGGCCTTAATACCCCTTAGTTTCCTTATGGACCCCGCTGCCACGGGAGGGTAGGACAAAAGATGTCATGCAAGTTCTTTTCCATAAGCACGTATGACTATTTAAGGAACACATGCCTATATTACATTGATGAACTGAGCTAGTTCTGTATCGCCCTAGGTTATGACTGTTACATGACGAATATCATCCAACGAGTTACCGATCCAGTGCCTACGACCTTTCCACTTATTGCTCTTGCCAAGTTACTATTACTATTGCTCCTGTTCCAACCGCTACGAAACTATTGCTACTACTATTACCGCTACAGTTACTGTTGCTACTGCTATCAAAACTATCATATTACTGTGCTACTGATCACTTTGCTGCAGATATTTAATCTCCAGGTGTGGTTGAATTGACAACTCAACTGCTAATACTGTCAAGTATTCTTTGGCTCACCTTGTGTCGAATCTATAAATTTGGGTTAAATACTCTACCCTCAAAAACTGTTGCGATCCCCTGTACTTGTGGGTTATCAAGACCTTTTTATGGCGCCGTTTCCGGGGAGCATAGCAATATTTGTTGAGTCACTTGGGATTTATATCAATCTATCACTATGAAGAATCTGAATGATACTAAGACCAAGATTTTCCCCTCTACTACGAGGGGAGGTAAGGAACTGCAATCTAGCTCTGCACTTGATTCATCTTCTGTTATGAGTAAGTTTGCAACACCACCACATGCTAGCAATCCTGATATGTCGCAAGTTATTGATGATGCTACCTCTGCTATGAATTATGCTATTGATGATGCTAGTACCATGCTTGATGATAATATGCCACTAGGAGAATTTCTTGATGAACAAATTGCTAGAGCTAAAGAGAATGAAACTGCTGAAACTGATGAAATAGCTGAAACTGATGAAGCTTATGAAACTGATGATAATTATGAAACTCCTATTAGTCCTAGCTCTCCTAAGTTTGAAATGCCTAAGATACCCGAAGGTTATGTTATGGACGAAGAGATAACTAGAGAAATTCTTTCTTGCAAGGATAGAGACGATCTTAAGAAATTACTATGCAAGTATAAGGAAAAGACTTTGAATGCTAGAATGAAATGTGATCCTAAGTTTGCTACTTCACCTATCCTTGTTACCGATAAGGATTATAAATTTTGGTTGAATCTGATCCTTTCCATGGCTATGAAACTGAAACTGTAGTGGCACACCATACTAAACTGAATGATATAGCCACCCTCTTTGCTCATGATGAGAAGATTCGCTACTCTTATATCCTTAAGTTATTTCCGTTCTCATTAAAGGGTGATGCTAACACATGGTACAATACACTTGCTCCTAGTTGTGTGCATAGTCCCCAAGATATGTTCTACTACTTCTTTGAAAAACATTTTCCTGCTCATAAGAAACAAGCTGCGTTATAGGAAATATTTAACTTTGTGCAAATTGAAGAAGAGAGTCTCCCACAAGCATGGGGGAGGCTTCTCCAATTGCTTAATGCTTTGCCTGATCATCCTCTCAAGAAAAATGAAATACTGGATATCTTTTATAATGGACTAACTGATGCTTCTAGGGACTTCCTAGATAGTTGCGCTGGTTGTGTTTTCAGGGAACGAACTATTGAACAAGCTGAGAAATTCTTGAATAACATATCGAAGAATTATGATGATTGGACTCTTCCTAAACCACCGCCTAAACCCACTCCGAAGAAGAGGGGTATCCTATTTCTCAGTCCTGAAGATATGCAAGAGGCAAAGAAATCTATGAAGGAAAAAGGTATTAAAGCTGAGGATGTTTAGAATTTCCCACCTATTGAAGAAATACATGGCCTTGACACACCACCACCTCCACAAGTGGTAGAGGTAAATTCTTTATTAAAGTTCAATGAAAGTGACATCCCTCACAATAAACATCCTAGTCAATGCTTATATGAGTTTGACAACTATATTATGAAGCAAGATCATTTCAATGCCCATGTTCTGAAACAATTGATATATAATTCTAATATGATTGCTCGCTTGAGTGACTTGCTATTTAGAATCAGTAATGATGTTAGAGGTGTAGGAAAGCATGCCTCTATGGTTCAAACTCAGTTAGAACAAGTTGCTAAGTATCAAAAAGAATTGCTTGATGAAATGAATAATAATATGCATGATTTTGCTGCTAGAGTACTAACTAGAGGAGGTAGAATGACCCAAGAACCACTCTATCCCGAGGGTCATCCTAAAAGAATTGAACAAGACTCTCAGAGAATTAATAGTGATGCACCTAGTCCTTCTAAGAAGAAAAAGAAAAATGATAGGACTTTGCATACCTCTAGTGAACTTGAGACACAGAAACCACCTGATAATAATGATGTCTCTATTTCTGATGCTGAAACTCAATCTGGTAGTGAACATTCACCTAGTGATAATGAAAATGATAATGATGATGTTCACGATGATGCTCAACCTAGTAACGATAAAGAACCAGATAATGATGTTGAAATAGAGCCTGCTCCAGATCTTGATAACCCACAACCTAGAAATAAACGGTATGATAAAAGAGACTTTGTGGCTAGGAAACATGGTAAAGAAAGAGAGCGATGGGTTCAGAAACCTATGCCATTTCCACCTAAGCCATCTAAGAAAAAGGATGATGAAGAATTTGAGCGCTTTGCTGAAATGATTAGGCCAGTCTTTTTGCATACCCGCTTAACTGATATTTTGAAGATGGCCCCTTATGCAAAGTATATGAAAGACATCATCACTAATAAAAGAAAGATACCGGAAGCTGAAATCTTCACCATGCTTGCTAATTATTCTTTTAAGGATGGAGTACCTAAAAAACTTGGAGATCCTGGAATACTGACTATTTCTTGCTCCATTAAGAGAAACTATGTCAAAACTGCTTTGTGTGATTTGGGAGCCGGTGTTAGTGTTATGCCTTTCTCCTTATATAAAAGACTTGATTTGAATAAACTCACACTCACTGAGATATCATTGCAAATGGCTGACAAATCAATGGCCATACCTATCGGTATTTGTGAGGATGTGCCCGTTGTTGTTGCAAATGTTACTATCTTAACAGACTTTGTTATTCTTGAGATGCCCGAGGATGACAACATGTCGATTATCCTTGGTAGACCCTTTTTGAATACTGCAGGGGCTGTTATTGATTGCAATAAAAGCAAAGTCATTTTTCATATCAATGGCAATGAGCATACGGTGCACTTTCCGAAGAAACAATTCCAAGTGAATGGTATAAATGTTATTGAAGAATCTCTGACCATCACTATTGGAAGTTTTCAATTACCTCTACCTACTGCTAAAAAGAAATATGATATACTTATTGTAGGGGAAATGCAATCCCCATTGAGGTAACTTAGTGTTTTACGAAAGTTCTTCGGTTTCATGCTAACCGGAAGTGGTTGTTAATAAGACTTGATCAACCTAATTAATGAATCATTTTTGAGAGGTATGAAGTCGATGAATCTAGTAAGCACAACTCTCTACTCCCACCTTTTATTTTCTATTTTAGTTAGTCAAATAAAATAAAATGCCATGATTATCCAGTTTTCTGTTTTCTCCGTGCAATAAAAAATGGCCCAAAAATAAAAATTCTCAGAATGCCCTGAAAATTTAACACATTTTTTTTCCGAATATTTAAGAATTTTTGGTGCAAATAACACCAGAGGGGGGGGGGGGGTGCACCTGGTGCCCACAAGACACCAGGGCACGCCAGCACCCCCAGGTGCGCCCTGGTGGGTTGTGGCCCCCACGTGGGCCCCCCTCACTTATCTCTTTAACCCACATCACCACCTACCTCCAGCAAAAAATCACCACAGCCACCATTTTCGTGGTCTTGCTCTCAAACCCGCGGATTTCGATTTCTTTGCTCGAAGCTCCGTTTCCGAAACTGTTTGGAGGGATTGCTTCTTGGTATGTAACTCCTCCATTGCTCCAATTAGTTTTTGTTTTAGTGGGTTATTTTTAGAGTAATTAGCTACTCTTGGTGCTACTATAGATGAGCTTGCATGTTGAATTCTTAGAGTTCTAAGTAGTTTGAATGCTCAATATGGCCTCTATGCATGCTTAGGAGTAGTTGCTAACAATCTTACAAGGTTTTGTTGACAAAATTTTTGTGGACTAATTTTTTTTCAGAATTTTTATAGGAATAAAAATGCAATTCTTTAGGAGTTCTTCAAGGAGGATATCCTCAAGAGCCTCATCAAGTGGAAGCTCAGTTCGACAGTCTTATGTTGAACCAAGCGAAAGCTCGATGCGAGATGCCGCCACCAAATCATGCTTGGGGCCTTGCGACGAGTTCATGGAAGGTGCAGGTATTAAGGAGGAATTTGATCAATTTATTCATAACACAGAGCTTGCCTCCTTCATCGCAGATAAGTGCCCCCAATACCTCGAGCTCACGAAAACCTTCACAAAGAAATTTAAATATTTTCCTTGTGAGTCTAGAGTTTTGTTTAACCTGTACGATTATTCCTTTACCATGCCGTTAGAAATAGCGATGCATGCAAACTTACATTTGAGGGTTCCCTCGATGAACCAACAAAATCTGAGTACGAGTCATTTTTAGTTAATCTTTGTATTGGCGAAGATAGGGGGTTACGCAAGGGATAATTAACAGCATCCATTTTCCATCACTACAATATTTTGCGCTCTTTAACGGTAAATGTGTTGTAGGCAAACGAGATTGTAGTACACTGTGCGCTCATGATTTGAGTCTCCTACACACTGCCATAACTGGGAATAAGGATTATAATCTTGGTGCAATTGTTGCACGGAGGTTGCAGCTCAATGCTGCTAGTGGTAATTTTTATGGAGGAATCTATGCCTCCCGTGTAGCTGAGAGATTAAATGTGTCACCATGGCCTAATGACCCCATCCTACCCACTCAGTATTTAGACTTTGATGCTATGAAGCGTCATAAGTTCCTTATGGGCACGACCACCAACTATACCTATAACTTGAGGTTTTATAAGAAACCCGTTGTGCCTGTTGCTTTGCCTGCTCCTGCTCTCTTTGATTTTCACACTAGGGGAAGATATTATGTTCTTGAGAGAGAAGCCTATGAGTACAACGCGGAGGTTGAAGCTGCCAGGAGGGCCGCGGATTCTGCTCCAAGGTTCTCAATGAGCCATCGCCGAGATTATTATTCATACGGATGGTGATTACCAAGCTAGGCCAAAAGCCTAAGCTTGGGGGAGTACGTATTTCCGTCGACATTACATTCATGTTCACACATTTCATTTCAGTTGTCGGTGTTCACACTCTTTCATTGTAATATCCATGCTAAATTTGGTTTCTCGCTTTCTTCTTGTGTGTTTAAAAAACTTTGAGAAAACCCAAAAATATTTCCTACTTCTTTTTAGTTTTCTTTCTAGCTTAGTTTAATTGTAGCATCAAAAGAAAACCCAACAAGATTTCTCGCTTCTTCTTTTACAAGTTGGAAGCTTTCCCGTGTAAATAGTTTTTCTCGTTTTTGTTTTCTTTAATTTGCTCGCTTCATGAAAAACTAAAAAATCCAGAAATATTTCAGTGTGTTTCTCTGAAATTGTTTTCTTTTTACTTGAGTCGTACCTAGGAGAAGACCACGATGAAAATGTTGAGTGGTTCTCATCTGCATTATTGTTTATCTAACAAAGAGCCATGTTACTTTGTCTTCTCCTCTTGAATAAAATGTTTGCAGATTCCAGCTTAGTCCACAGCACTCTTGCACTATTATTATCTTCTTATCGTTCGATCGTGCAAGTGAAAGGCAATAATGACGACATTTGATGAATTGACTGTGGCAGAGAAAGGCGGGTATGAACTCAACTTGTTTTTTTTATAAATATGTTTAACCTAGTATCCCTTGATTCAGCTCATTATGATCAAACATGTTTGCAATGACCATTAGAGATTATAGTTGTTCATGCCATGCTTAAGTAGCTAGGAGTGGATAATGATTTATCTTGGGTGTCAACATGCATTAAAATGGTTGTGATGCGGTATGATGATATGTTATCCTCCTCTAAATGTTTCAAGCGTCTTGGCTTGGCACATGTTCACGCATGTAGTTGAATCAAAACCAACATAGCCTTCATGATATTTATGTTCATGGTGTCCATATCCTACTCATGCTAGTATTTAATGTTGATTATATGTAATGCATGTTCATGACCGTCTTCGCTCTCTAGCTGGCCGCTTCTCAATCTATTTGCTAGCCTTTGCCTGTACTAAGCGGAAATACTGCTTGTGCATCAAAACCCTTAAACCAAATTATGCCAGATGAGTCCACCATATCTACCTATATGCGGTATTACCCTGCCGTTCCAAAGTAAATTTGCATGTGCCACCTCTAAAAATTCAAATGAACATCTGTTTTGTGTGCCTGGACCGCTCATGATGCGAGAGGGGGCGGTCAGTATCTTCCATGCTAAGCGGGTTATTCTCATGATGAGTGTTTATTCACTTGTCCTTACACGAGAGGGGCGGTAATAGGGATTCCCAGTCCCGAAATCAAAAATCAAAAATAATTAAACAAAACTGCCCCAGGAATGTTGTTGGTTTGGATGGTACCCGTGGATGCGGCTCGCCGTGGAGTGTGATTGTTGGTGGAGGGGGAGTAAACCTTTATTTTTACCGCTTGGGAACCGCCGCTAATTTGTTTAGCATGGAAGATATTTATAACTCTTGGTCGTGACGTTGATAGGAAGGGTGTACCTCTCAAAATTATATCTATCTCTGTTTTAAACTTTGAGCTCTGGCACTTCTGCAAATCCATGCTTCCCTCTGCGAAGGGACTATCTATTTACTTTTATGTTGAGTCATCACCTTCTCAAATAAGAGCCAGACCTGAGAGCACTATTGTCATCCTCATGCATTGTGTATAGTTGGTGTTGGGTGCAGCATGACTGGATCTATTCTACCATGAATTACAATGTTTAGTCGCTGCTTGAACTTTGGAGGTGCTCTGCATTTATGTTTTGCGGTCTCAGGAAGGGCTAGCGAGATACCACTATTGTCATATTATATCATGATTGTTTTGACAAAGTGTTGGCGCTTGAGATATCTTATTATTGCTCGCTAGTTGCTTACATTATTGTTATGAGTAAATATAATTTCTAAGAGTTATTGTTGACATGGTTAGTTATAATCTTTGCTGAAAACCTGGGTGCTACTTAAGCATATATATGTAAACAAGAACAAAAGAGTTCAGTTTTTTTTCTTTATCACTTCCAGTTTGTCAACTGAATTGCTTGAGGACAAGTAAAGGTTTAAGCTTGGGGGAGTTGATACGTCTCCAACGTATCTACTTTTCCTCACTCTTTTGCCCTTGTTTTGGACTCTAATTTGCATGATTTGAATGGAACTAACCCGGACTGACGCTGTTTTTAGCAGAACTACCATGGTGTTGTTTTTGTGCAGAAATAAAAGTTCTCGGAATGGAACGAAACTTTTTGGATATTTATTTTGGAAAATATAAAAAATACTGGAGCCAAAAACCACCGGAGAGGGGGCCCAGGCTGGGCACAATACACCAGGGCGCGCCAGCTGTCACACCCTGTGTTTTGCCTCTCCTAACTAAGTTAACATAGCTCAAAAATTAGGGCCAATTAAAACTTTTTGAGTGCTTGACTTATGTGCAAATTGCTTGTTTGTTTGATTGTTTGTTGGTGCT
Organism: Elymus sibiricus; assembly: GCA_039707655.1. NCBI lineage: Eukaryota > Viridiplantae > Streptophyta > Magnoliopsida > Poales > Poaceae > Elymus > Elymus sibiricus. Next base: position 191,557,624 of record CM077667.1, on the reverse strand, counting down.
CTATATTCATAAAACTCCCTCCTACTCTCAAAACCCTTTCCTTGATCTAAACTCTTGTACAATGATCATACCATGTGTATTGTAACTAAAACTACTTTTTTATCAAATATTAGTTTGGCCAAAAAGTATTTATTCAATTTAAGTTTTCCAAAACCCCTGAATTGAGGTTCGTACTACAAGTCCTCAAATTGGGTGGAATGTTTTGCACCAAAGACTTTATTTGGAACCTACTATATATAAGACTTCCCAAAACCACCAAATATTAATTTTAAAGATTATTGTCCTATTTTATTTAAAGGCTTTTTCTTAAGGCCAGAAATGTCTTTTCATAGGGAAAAAAATATTTAAATGCTTTGATAATATTTGAGAAAATTTAGGGAAACTGAGTGGACATATATTGTCCATATATAAGAGTTTCAACACATGGTCATGTTTAAAATATTGGACAAAACCCTCCAAAACCCTTTCTGCTTAAATCAAGCATTTGAAATATTTCTATAAGAAATATTGTCAAATAAATCCAAGAAAATTCTATCATGTCACATATGACATATGTGATCATCTTGCCAAGTTTCATCTCAATCCCATTTATTTTGGTTCACCAAAATATTCCAAAACCATTCCTGTCCAGATCCAAATTTGAACAACTCTACATTGCCAATTGTCCCCTATTGTTCCCAAACTTTGTGGACATTATCTAATCCTCCAATAATGCATCCACACCAAGTGGGGCATCAAGGAGAACAGGTTCACTTGTCCAAATCACCCCAAACCCCTTCCTGCTAATTTCAAGAATTGGAAAATTTTGCATTATCAAGTTTCCCCATTTGGCCCCAAACTTTTTGGGCATGCTCTAATGGCCAAATTATGCCACCACCTCAAGTGGTGCATTTAGGAGAATAAGTTTGCATGGATAGATCTAAGAAAACCAGTTTCTGAAGATTTCTAGGGTTTGCCAAAGTTACATTGGCAACTTTCCTCAACAAATCTCAAACTTGGTGGTAAACCTTATTTTTAGCCACCATTTATCCCTGTTAAATCTCAAGGCAAGTAGGATTCATTTACTTGGCCAAATCATCATCAAACACCTTCTGGTCATTTCTAAAAGTCACTGTTTTCACCCTCAAACTTATTCTCCTTGAGTCCAAATTCTTACCACAATACCTGCTAGTGCCCATTCACCTCCAGTAAGCTCTGCATGGCCACAGCCCAATTATTGGTGGGGTAAAACCTCACATTTCCTCTCTAGACAGCAGGGTTGCCAGCTCTGTTTACCTCTCCTCTTGCTTCTACCCTACCCCTCCTCTACCAGAGCATCCTAGGAGCATCCCTGCATCCCCCAAGAGCAAGTGGACAAGGTGGGCACGCCCAGATCACATGCTGCATGCCATGGCATGCAATATGCATGCTCTGGAGCGCGCTACAGTGCGCTCCGGCACTGTAGCCGCCCCCCAATCCGTGCCCCCGATAGCCTTGGGCCTCGCGGATATGTCCCCCGTGTCCCCCTCGACGTCTACAACACGACGCCCTGTCGCCCCCTCCTCTCTCCTCCTCCTCCCCCCTGCTCTCGCGCGTGCCCGACGCCGCCCGCTCCGGCCACTCCCTGTCCAAGCTGGGGACCCACCTCGAGCTCGCCCCGCTCTCCCTCTCGCTCCCCAGCGACCTAGTCCACCCCCACGAGCACCGATCAGAGGCCCCAAGCCCCTCCCATGGCTGCCAGAGCCCCTCCGGCGGCAACCAGTGGACTCGGTCCACGGCACCCGTGGTCCTCCCTATAAGAAGCCGCCCCCGAGCCCCCTCTGCGCTCCCTTGACTCTCTCTCCCTGTCAGCAACCTACCAGCGCCCCCAATCTCCCTCTCCTCCTCTGCATCGATGGCAATGGCTGGAGCCTTGTCGGCAGCCTCGGCCCAAATTCACTCCATTGCCGAGCCCCCCCTTGCCCCTGACCACTTCAATGATCCCTCCTCGCCGTCGCAAGCCCTTCCCATCGTCTCTGTTTCCTCCCCCTGTTGGCCGCATCGCCGTGCCACCGTCTCCTTTGGCGTCTTCCGCCGTGGCCAACACCGCGCGCCTACCCGGCCTTCCCCGAGCATGAAACCCCCCAGGGCGACGGGGGACTCTTCCCTAAGCTCGCTGGTGTGCCGGGCTTCGCCGGAGATGGACGGTGCCGCCGGTACGAGCGCCGGCGTCGCTCTGTCCGGCCTCCTCTGCCTTCCCCTGCTCGAGCGGGAGGTGGGGGATGAACCCGACAGGCGGGCCCCGCCCGTCGGCGACCAGTCGGCCGGGCCCCCTTGGGTAAGTGGAAACGGGCTCTGCCCGCAGCCGCCTCCCCGCGTGGGAAACGTATTCCATGGAATACGCCTTCGGCGTGGCAGCTGCGCAGGCGTAGCTAAGCTACTGGGCCGGCCCAGTAGCTATTCCTCGCCCGGTGCGTAACTTAAGCCCACCTAGGTAATTCCTTTTTCTTTTAAAATTTCCAGTGGCACAAAATAAATCCTAGGATATTCAAATGGACTCCAAATTTGGTGATTCAAGTTTCTACAAATTTCTAAAATCATGGGCTAACCAAATATGTGCATTGCACATTTTTCCAGAAACTTTTCTGTTATTTTCAAATTCAAATTTCAGTTTGAACCATGTAGAACCCCACTTTGCAAATTCCTAGGACATCCAAATCAACTCCAAATGGAGTGATTCCAATTTCTAGGTACTCTATATATCATGCCTTATTTATCAAGCCTTGGTTAACATTTTTACCATGCATTAATTCTGCTTGATCAAATAAATAGCGCCATATTTCATTATTGCCATCTTAGGAAATTGATAGGAAATTCATCTCAAGTCCAAATCCAATAAAACCACTTCCTGCATGTTTCCAAAATCATACCCTAATTAATAGGTGCATTCACTCTTTTTTTATAAAAATATTTTCTGTAGACTTCTTATAGAATCATCATTTCCTTCATTTCCACCGTTCAAAAATCCCCGTTGATCCACATCCAATGAAATCTGCTTGGCTATTTTTATTGTGACCAGAGGTGTCCAAGAAAAATAAATCTCCTATTTATAGAGCACTTTTATTTTCTGCTTGTTGTGTTGCTTATTGCGGTTGTTTCCGACGGTAGTTGACGAAGTAGACGGAGTGCTCGGAGTTGGATCGGAAGCGTGTGAAGACCTCGAAGACTTTGCTAAGCCAGGCAAGCAGCCCTTTGACCATGACTATGAACCCTTTTATTTGCATGGCATATAGCACTTATTTCCGTGATGTTGATCATGATGATGTGGTGACCACTTTGGTGGGATGCCTCCGATACTTGACCATTGATACTTGCATCGTGCATGACCCTACCCCCTTATGAGGGTTGTGCGGGTGGGAGTAGATAGGATGCTTAGTAGATGCTACACAAATGGGACGGGAATATGCATGGTGACGGAAACAGAAATGATTTCAAAGACTTTTCGAAAACCCCATCGGGTGCCACTAATGCCCGAGGGAGATGATGATGAGCTAGGTAACCACTTGACAAAGAAGTGGTGTACCGGAGCAAGTGAGTGTGTGTGTGGTTTTCGAAAACGGATTGGTGTAAGTTGCGACCGTTACTCCAACCTTACATGTACAACCACGATACCCCTTATGGGAAGGGGCTTTGTTGATTACTTTGATGGGTACTAGCATAGAGCCCACATTACTAGTGGCGGGAGTGACGTGGTCACTCTCGATACGGGGTCGTGCCGGTAAGGACGATCATGCGCTGTCTTCACAGGCACCGGGCACACCGTTGGACCCTGCATGGATGTTACTTGTGATGTACATCATGTGGGCTGGGTACCAATCGAGTGGACTCTTCGTTTAGTATCGTCAGGGGAAAGGCAATGTTCGGGTACTTACCTCGGGGGTGGACAATACCGCGAGTCGTGGCTTGACACGAAAGTTTCCCGAGTCTTGTGGGTAAAGTGTGCAACCTCTGCAGAGTGTAAAACTATTCGAATAGCCGTGTCCACGGTCAAGGACAGTTGGATGACCGCTCTTGTGCTACGTCCATGGTTTCTAAACTTGGTGTGTGTGTGTGCGTGTGTTGGTGACATGATGAAACTTGAGCCGAGTCCGATGACTTGCCATGTTGATGAACATGAGATTATTCAACCCCTGTTTATGATGAAAACTGTGACTTGTTGACATGAATGTCTGTCAGCGGTTGATGCATGCTTACTTAAGTTACTTGGTCATGCATTGCACTTAAAACTAGCTTTCTGGAAAACTTACCTACTTAGTGCTATATCATGCATTGTTACACCTTGTTCCAAAATTTGGGTTGCTTGCGAGTACATTCAAAGTACTCATTGGCTTGCCACTGGTTATTTAATTGGCTAGGCATGGAAGAGCAGGAATATGGCGAAGAGTTCGTTGGTGACGAACATGCAAACTAGGACGCTTCCCAGTCAGAATGCCTGTAGGTTTAAGGCAGATGGCAATGGGTTCACGCTATCGTTGAAGATTTTCCGCTGCAATCATATGAAGACTTGGCCATAAGGGCCATATTTGAGTAAAACGGTACGTAATGGATGTAAGACTCTCATTATTCAGTTTCTGTGTGTTCAGTGAGCATTGATCTCTGGGATCATTGTGCACGTACATTCGGTGATCATGACTTATGAGTCGGGGTCCCCACACCAGCCCCCTCCCGGCGTGCCCTGGTGGGTTGTGCCCACCTCGTGGCCCCACTTGCCCTAACTCCGCCACTATAAATTCCGAAATTTGGAGAAAAAAAATTAGAGAGAAAGAATTATCGCGTTTCACGATATGGAGCCGCCGCCACCTCCTGTTCTTCATCGGGAGGCCAGATCTGAAGCCCGTTTGGGGCTCTGGAGAGGGGAATCTTCGGTCTTCGTCATCACCCACATTTCTCCATCGCCAATTCCATGATGCTCCCCACCGGGAGTGAGTAATTCCTTCATAGGCTTGCTGGTCGGTGAGGAGTTGGATGAGATTCATCATGTAATCGAGTTAGTTTTGTTAGGGCTTGATCACTAGTATCCATTATGTTCTGAGATTGATGTTGCAATGACTTTGCTATGCCTAATGCTTGTCACTAGGGCCCGAGTGCCACGATTTCAGATCTGAACCGTTTATGTTATCATCTCTATATCCATGTTCTTGATCCGATCTTGCCTAGTCATATGCACCTATTATGTGTTATGATCCGTCAACCCCATAGTGACAATATTTGGGATACTTCGCGGTGATGACCGTAGTTTGAGGAGTTCATGTATTCACCATGCGTTAATGCTTTGTTCCGGTTCTCTATTAAAAGGAGGCCTTAATAGCCCTTAGTTTCCTTATGGGCCCCGCTACCACGGGAGGTTAGGACAAAAGATGTCATGCAAGTTCTTTTCCATAAGCACGTATGACTATTTATATAATACATGCCTACATTACATTGATGAACTGAGCTAGTTCTGTATCGCCCTAGGTTATAACTGTTACATGACGAATATCATCCAACGAGTTACCGATCCAGTGCCTACGACCTTTCCACTTATTGCTCTTGCCAAGTTACTATTACTATTGCTGCTGTTCCAACTGCTACAAAACTATTGCTACTACTATTACTGCTACTGTTACTGTCACTACTGCTATCAAACTATTATATTACTGTGCTACTGATCACTTTTTTGCAGATATTTAATCTCCAGGTGTGGTTGAATTGACAACTCAACTGCTAATACTCTCAAGTATTCTTTGGCTCCCCTTGTGTGGAATCTATAATTTTGGGTTGAATACTCTACCCTCGAAAACTGTTGCGATCCCCTATACTTGTGGGTTATTAGGCACGTAGGGGTCAGGGATGAGCAGGGCTTCGAGCCGAGGTGTTGGAACCTCCTCTGGTTGCGGTGCCGGACAGCTGATCTGCGCCGTCTTGGTTGCCCATTGCTGGTTGGAAGTCTAGTGCTAGATATCCAGTTGGGTAAAGTAGGAGTAAAATAAAGAAATAAGAGGTGGCTTGGTAACCTTGGATGTGCCGTGTTCGGCTTCGTAGCCCTTGTTGACTCCTGCGTCGGGAAAGGTATTCCCTAACGGCTTGAAGAGGGCTGACCACATGGCCTCGTAGCTCATGTGGAAGAAATGCTTCACCGGAGCTTCGTGCTCATCGGAGTACTCCCACACAGGGACAGCTCGGACCTGCAGTGGCAGGCTACGCCGATGAAGCATAACTTGAGTAACATCGGCTAGGTGGACTGGAGCGTTGACGACAGAGCAAATCCTCCTTTGTAGAGGTTCGATCTCCTCGGGGAGCCGATGTTGAAGGGGAGAACCTCAGCTTGGCCTTCTAGGAGAGGTTCTGTGATATAGAACGACTCTTTCTGCCAGATTTTGATGGTATCGATGAAGACCCCCATCATCCGGACGATTTCTGGATTCTGCTGATCATGGCTCCGCCGCAGCCAGACAGCTGTGAACCACTGGATTTCGGCTTGCAGAATAACTTCATCCATAGGCCGAAGAGTGGCTCCACATGGAGAAAGGCCTCACACATCGTAATGAAGGAGTCGATGTGGAGAATGGAATTTGGTGCCAGGTGGTGGAAGTCGAGCCCGTAGAAATATAGGCGACCCCTGACGAATGGGTGAATGGGAAATCCCAGGCCATGCATGAGGTGGGAAACGAAGATGACCCATTCCCCTAGGTTAGGTGTCGGGACGACCTGTCCGGACTTTGGAGCCCGGCAGTTGGCGTCAACAGGGAGATAGCCAGCGTCCTTTAGCTCTTGGATGGTGTTGGCTATAACGGTGGAGGCAACCCAATGACCCCCGCCATTGCAGAAGCTAGGTCGAGGCGGGAGGTGAAAGTGAAAAGGGGATCTGGGCGCTTGAGCTTTGGAGGTGTTGGCTATGGCGCAGAGAAGGAATGCGTGGTAAAAATGGGATAAACCTTGCGTTCTTATAGCGGTATGAAAGACCAAACGCCCCCCGCGCTGCACCGTGGAAATTGCCACGTTCGTTATCAACATTAATCGACCTTTGTCGACACAAATCTTTTTGATGATATCCCTTGAAACCAGGGGCACGATCTCCACTTTTGGTGGGACGGTCCAATAAGGGAACTCCCTCGAAGCACGATGTTATTCACTACGACTGGCCTAAACCAATTTTAAGTGGTGACGGTTCGGTTAAAGTTCTCAGATATGAAACTGACCGTTTCCTATTGCGGTGACCCTTCGAAGTTGAGTCAGTACAAGGACTTCGGATCCGCACTCTATGATTCCGGGGAACTCGCCTGCCAAGCCGAAGACATGCGATTTTTTCGAATCCGAAAAGTGCGTTCATCATCGATGATTGGAGACTAGTTCAAGGGCTAATGAGGGTGTCCTGGACTAGGGGGTACCGACCTGAACTGATTGGTTAGCATGGGCCGAACTATGAGCATGTTGAGCCACCGCCTGAAGAACCTTGGAAGTATCAAGACTTGCCCGTGGGATGAAAGGAAACCTCCAAAGATTTGGCATGCACCCCAAGGATGGCTCTGTGTTTGGCAGCACCTGAACTGACCTCAAGCAAGTAACCTAGCTCCGCCTGGGTACCTATATAAGCCTAGGGGTTTAGTCCATAGAGGGTCAACTATTCACCTTAGGGTTTGGAGCTTACACAACGATCTCGAGGTAGATCATCAACCTGTACTCGATACCCCATCATCAATAAAATCAAAGCAGGACGTAGGGTTTTACCTCCTCGAGAGGGCCCGAACCTGGGTAAACATCATGTCCCTACTCTCCTTGTCACCATTGTTCTTAGATCCACAACTCGGGACCCCCTACCCGAGATCTGCTGGTTTTAGTACCAACAGGGAGTCCTTCTCATCCTCTTGGTTGCCCCCTCTCCCCTTCCACCTATATATACTTGAGGTATTGGGCTCTTTTGGACACACAAGTTTTGGAGCCTCCTCTAGTTCTTCTACTTCTAGTTCTGGTTTGTCCTAGTTGACTAATTAGAGATAGGTGTAGTTCCTCTAATCCTCATAATTAGAAGCCCAGTGTGGTTGTAAACTCCTCCCACTAATTCTTTGGCGAAGATTAGCTCTGGACGGTGAAGCGCTGCCGGATCATGAAGACTGCACGCTTGCAACCAAATAGAAAGGTTGTGCTTTTGGTCTTTAGTTTGAGGGATCGTTCGTTGGCGGTTCGCGGGATCGTTCATCTACGGTTTGAGGAACCCGAAGTATGATCTATATTGTCACGTTCTTCTTCTGCTGCAACTCGATGACGGTAACGATCATGATCCCAACTATTATCGTATCTTCATAGTGTTCCCGGTTGATCGTAGGGCGATTTTTGTTTGTTTTTTACTACGTTTCCGAACAAGTTTCACCTTGTTTATCATCTTCTCCTCATCATAAATATGTGCTATCATATGAAGCTTCCACAACTAAGACCTATTTGGGTCGCATTGATACGTCTCAAACGTATCTAATTTTCCAAACACTTTTGCTCTTATTTTGGACTTTCATTTGAATGATTTGAATGAAACTAACCCGGACTGATGGTGTTTTCAGCAGAACTACCCATGCTGTTGTTTTTGTGCAGAAATAAAAGTTCTCGGAATTGGACGAAACTTTTTGGAGATTTTTTCTGGAATATAAAAAAAATATTGGAGTGAAGACTCACCGGAGGGGCGGCCACCTGTTGGTGCCAAGCCAACAGGTCGCGGCCACCCCCTAGGCGCACCCTGTTGGCTTGGGACCACCTGGTGGCTCCGCAGACCCTAATTCCAATCCTATAAATTCCTATTTGCGGAGAAAAAAATAAGAGAGAAGTTTTCATCGCGTTTTACGAGATAGAGCCGCCGCCACCTCATGATCTTCCTCGGGAGGGCTGATCTGGAGTCCGTTTGGGGCTCCGGAGAGGGGGATTCGTCGTCGTCGTCATCACCAACCCTTGTTCATCAACACCACCATGATGCTCACCACCGGGAGTGAGTAATTCCTTTGTAGGCTTGATCCCTAGTATCCACTATGTTTTGAGATTGACGTTGATCATGTAATCGAGTTATTTTGATAGGGCTGATCCCTAGTATCCACTATGTTCTGAGATTGACGTTGCTATGACTTTGCTATGCTTAATGCTTGTCACTAGGGCCCGAGTGCCATGATTTTAGATCTGAACCTATTATGTTTTCATAAATACGAGAGTGTTTTGGATCCTATCTTGCAAGTTGTATGCACCTATTACGTGTCATGATCCGCAAACCCCAAGGTGACAATAATTGGGATTCTTTCTGGTGATTGCCGTAGTTTGAGGAGTTCATGTATTCACCAAGTGTTAATGCTTTGTTCTGGTTCTCTATTCAAAGGATGCCTTAATATCCCTTAGATTTCCTTACGGACCCCGCTGCCATCGGAGGGTAGGACAAAAGATGTCATGCAATTTCTTATTGCAAGCACATATGACTATATATGGAATACATGCCTACATTATATTGATGAATTGGAGCTAGTTCTATGTCGCTCTAGTGTATAGCTGTTACATGATTGATGTCATAAAAATCATTATCCATCACCGATCCATGGACTACACTTTTACATACTGAATCTTGATAAGTTACTATATATTGCTGCTATTGCTGTGATCATCACTACAAAACTGTTGTTGTTACCGTTACTATTATTATTACTATCTTGTTGTGCTACTAAATCTTTGTGACAGAGAGTAACCTGGTATTGTTTAATTGACAACTCAACTGCTAAGACTGATAAACATTCTCTGTCTCCCCTTGTGTCGAATCTACAAATTTGGGTAAAATACTTCCCTCGAAGACTGTTACGATCCCCTATACTTGTGGGTTATCAAGACTGTTTTCTGGCGCCGTTGGCGGGGAGCATAGCTCTATTTATTGTGTTCACCAAGGGTACTTAATTGTCATTATGAAGAATCTGAAAGATACTAGAACCAAGATCGTACCCTCTAAGACGAGGGGAGGTAAGGAACTGTCATCTAGCTCTGCATTTGATTCACCTAGTTCTTTGAATCAGCTTATTACACCTCCACATGTTATTCAATCTGCTACTGCTTCTACTATGGATGGTATTAATGACGATGCTACTACTATGCTTGATGAATCTGAAACTGTGCCATTGAATGAATTACTTGATGCTCAGATTGCTAAGGCTAGAGAACTTGAGGATGCTGAAATTGATGAACACTTTGATTCACCTATTACGCCTAGATCTCCTAATAGATATGATATGCCTGAGGTACCTGAGGGTTATGTTATGGACGGGTAGATAGCTAGAGACTTTCTTGCTTGTAATGATAGAGATGATTTGAAGAAACTGCTATGCAAACTAGAAGAAAAATCTATGATGGAGAAAATGAAACATGATCCTAAATTTGCTACTTCTCCTATATGTGTTACTGATAGGGATTATGAATTATCTGTTGATCCTGAGTTAATCACTATAGTAGAATCCGATCCTTTTCATGGTTATGAAACTGAACTTTTGTGGCACACATTACCAAATTGCATGATATTGCCGGCTTGTTTGCTCATGAGGAAAAGATTCGCTACTTTTATATTCTTAAGCTTTTCCTTTTTCATTAAAAGGTGATGCTAAGAATTGGTTCCTTTCTCTTGCTCCTGGTTGTGTGCGTAGCCCCGAGGATACGATCTATTACTCTCCTGAAAAATATTTTCCTGCTCATAAGAAACAAGCTGCTTTATAGGAAATATTTAACTTTGTGCAAATTGAAGAAGAGAATCTCCCTCAAGCTTGGGGGAGGCTTCTCCAGCTACTTAAAGCTTTGCCTGATCATCCTCTTTCCTTTACAGGAAATATTTAACTTTGTGCAAGTTGAAGAAGAGAATCTCCCTCAAGAATGGGGGAGGCTTCTCCAGCTACTTAAAGCTTTGCGTGATCATCCTCTTAAGAAAAATGAAATACTTCATATCTTTTATAATGGACTAACCGATGCTTCTAGGGACTACCAAGATAGTTGTTCTGGTTGTGTTTTCAGGGAAAGAACTATTGGGCAGGCTGAAGAACTATTGGATAATATTTTTAAGAATGCTAATGATTGGACACTTCCTGAACCACTGCTGGAACCTATTCAAAAGAAGAGAGGTATTCTATTCCTCTATCCAGAAGATATGCAAGAAGCCAAGAGAACTATAAAAGGAAAAGGTATTAAATCTAAAGATGTCAAGAATTTACCACCTATTGAAGAAATACATGGACTCGATGTCCCTACATAGGTAGTAGAGGTAAATTCTCTCCATACATTTAATGAAAGCGATATACCTTTTACTAAGACTCCTAGTCAATGCATGGATGAATTTGATAATTACATTGTTAAGCAGGAACATTTTAATAATTATGTCAAGGATCAATTACAACACAATGCTATGATGATAGATCGCTTGACTGACTTGATGTTTAGAATTGGTAATGATGTTAAAGGTCTACGTAAACATGCTTCCATGGTTCACACTCAACTAGATCAAGTTGCTAAGTCACAAAATGATTTGCTTGCTGAATTAAATGAGAACATGAATGATCATGCTATTAGAGTAATGACTAGAGGAGGTAGAATGACTCAGGAACCTCTTTATCCCGAAGGTCATCCTAAAAGAATTGAACAAGATTCTCAGAGAATTAATGAGGATGCACCTAGTCCAACTAAAAATGAAAAGAAAAAGAAAGATGATAGGACTTTGCATGCTTCTAGTGAACCTGTTATAGAAAAACCTATTGAGAGTCATAATGATGTTTCTATTTCTGATGCTAAAACACAATCTTGTGATGAACATCCACCTGGTGATAACGATAATGTTCATGATGATGCTCCACTAGATAATGATAAGGAAAATTATAATAATGTAGAAACAGAACCTGCTGTTGATCATGATAACCCACCTCCTAAGGATAAATGTTATGATAAGGGAGACTTTGTTGCTAGAAAACATGGTAAAGAAAGAGAACCATGGGTTCAAAAACCCATGCCTTTTCCTCGTAAGCCTTCTAAGAGCAAGGACGAGGAAGATTTTGAGCACTTTCCTGAAATGATTAGACCTGTTATTTTGCACACTCGCTTGTCTGATATCTTGAAATGCCTCCATATGCTAAATACGTGAAAGATATCATCACTAATAAGAGAAAGATACCTGAAATTGAATTTTCCAGCATGCTTTCTAATTATTCTTTTGATGGTGGAGTGCCTAAGAAGTTGGGAGATCTGGGTATACCCACAATTCCTAGCTCCATTAAACGAAGTTATGTTAAAACTGCTTTATGTGATCTAGGAGCCGATGTTAGTGTTATGTCTTTCTCTTTATATAAAAGACTTGATCTGAATAAGCTCACACCTACTGAAATATCTTTGCAAATGGCTGATAAATTGACGTGGCTTGAGACTGCGTCGGTATTTCCCCAAAGAGGAAGGGATGATGCAGCACAGCGACGGTAAGTATTTCCCTCAGTTATGAAACCAAGGTTATCAAACCAGTAGGAGGATCACCACCACCCAATAAGCAGCACCTGCACACAAACAACAAATAGTTGCAACCCGACGCGAAAGGGAGGTTGTCAATCTCTGTATGGTAAAAAGATAGATTAGGTAGTGATGGATAGGAGAGATAGATATCTCAAGAACACAATATAAAAAGAACAAATAAAATATGCAGCAATATGTTTTTGGGTTTTTGGTTTTGTAGATCTAAAAACAAAGAGGCAAAAAGATAGATCGGAAAACAATATGTTGGAAAAGTAGACCCGGGGGCCGTAGGATTCACTAGTGGCTTCTCTCATGAGTATAGCACACGGTGGGTGAAATAATTACTATTGGACAATTGATAGAAGATCAAATAATCATGACGATATCCAAGGCGATGATTATTATATAGGCATCACGTCCAAGATAAGTAGACCGACCGCTATCCAGCATGCATCTAGTGTATTAAGTTCATGGAAAAATGGAGTAATGCAATAAGAACGATGACATGATGTAGACAAGATCTATTCATGTAGGAATAGACCCCATCGTGTTATCCTTAATGGCAACGATACATGCGTGTCTTGCTGCCCCTTCTGTCACTGGGAAAGAACACCGCAAGATCGAACACATCACAAAGCACCTCTTCCCATGGCAAGAAAAATCGATCTAGTTGGCCTAACTAAACCAAAGATTCGAAGAAGAAATACGAGGCTATAAGTAATCATGCATATAAGAGATCAAAGAAGACTCAAATAATATTCATGGATAGAAACTGATCATGAACTCAAAAGTCATCGGATCCCAACAAACACACCGCAAAAGTTTACATCAAATAGATCTCCAAGAGACCATTGTATTGAGAATCATAAGAGAGAGAGAGAGAGGAAGCCATCTAGCTACTGCCTACGGACCCGTAGGTCTATGGTGGACTACTCACGCATCATCGGAGAGGCACCTATGAAGAAGATGAACCCCTCCGTGATGGTGCTTAGATTGGATCTTGAGGTTCTGGAACTTGCGGCGGCTGGAATTGTGTTTCGTCGACTCCCCTAGGGTTTTTGGAATATTTGGGAATTTATAGGCATCAGAGGCGGTGGAGAGGGGCCCCGAGGAGGGCATAACCCATCAGGGCGCGCCGGGGCCCCCCTGGCGCGCCCTGGTGGGTTGTGGTCTCCACGGCCCACCTCTCCGGCACTTCTTTGGCCCACTGGGTCTCTTTTGGTCCAGCAAAAATCTCGAAAAAGTTTCGTCACGATTGGAGTTCGTTTGGTATTGATATTCCGCGAAGTAAAAAACAAGCAAAAACAGCAACTGGCACTTTCGCACTATGTCAATAGGTTAGTCCCAAAAAATGATATAAAGATGCTATAAAATGATTGTAAAACATCCCAAAATGATAATATAATAGCATGGAACAAGCAAAAATTATAGATACGTTGGAGACGTATCAGCATCCCCAAGCTTAATTCCTACTCGTCCTCGAGTAGGTAAACGATAAAAATAGAATTTTTGATGTGGAATGCTGCCGAACCTGTTCATCTCATATTCTTTTTCTTTTGTATAGCATGGACATTTGGACTTGTAAATGATTCAAAGCAATAGTCTAGTTTTAACATAATGACTTCAATACTCAAGCATGTCAACAAGCAACCATGTCTTTCAAAATATCAACACTAAAGAAAGTTATCCCTAGCCCATCATGCTCAATCATTGATCTATTCATGAAACACACTCAAATATTAGCTATGCCCGATGCTCAAGTACGATCATAGTGCCTCCTAGTTGGTGCTTTATAAGAGATGATGGAGACTCAAAGTAAAAATAAAAATTGCATAAAGTAAATAGATAGGCCCTTTGTAGAGGGAAGTAGGGATTTGTAGAGGTGCCAGAGCTCAAGGTTTAAATTGAGAGAGAAAAATATTTTGGGTGGCATGCTTTTCCTGTCAACGAAAATGACAAAGTAGCTCACAATAATTTCCATGCTAGATATATCATAGGCGGTTCCCAAACAGAAAATAAAGTTTATTCCTTTTTTCCACCAAACTTTCACTTTCCATGGCAGGCCGTATCCACGGTTGACTTCCATACCAACACTTTCCAAGGAATTTATTATTTCCCAACGTAAAGTAAATATTTTTTTCTTTTTCATTTCGGGAATGGGCATCCCTATTACCGCCGCACTCTCGTGCAATGACAAGTGAATAAACACTCATCTTGAGAATAACACATCTAGCATGGAAAAATATTGGACACCCCCCACCGTTTCATGAGCGGTACGAGCACACAAAAGAGAAAATTTATTTTGAAAATTTAGAGATGGCACATACAAATTTTCTTGGAACGGGAGGGAAATACCGCATATAGGTAGGTATGGTGGACTCATAAGGCAAAACTTGGTTTAAGGATTTTGGATGCACAAGTAGTTTTTCTACTTAGTACAAATGGAGGCTAGCAAATAGGTTGAGAAGCAACCAAACCAAGAAACGAAAATTCACATAAGCGAGCACTGACCATAACTAACACCGAATAATGCACCATAAGTAGGATATAACTTCATTGCATAACTATTGACTTTCGTGCATGCATAGGGAATCACAAACCTTAACACCAATATTCCTACTAAAGCATAATTACTCACTAACATGACTCACATATTACTATCATCATGTTTCAAAACTATTACAAAGAATCAAGTTTAATTTGCCCAATGATCTCCAACCGAGTGGGTGGTGGTGAAGGGGTATATATAGACCAACTAGGTGACACCGAAGTGTAAAACTCGGTGGTACCGAAGTGACCAAAAGGCATTAACTTTTGAATCTCGGTGAGACCGATATATAATTCTCGGTGGTACCGATTAGATGACCAACGATCAGAATGCACAACTCAGTGAGACCGATTCTCAAATTTCGGTGGTACCAATTCTTGACAACGGCTAACCAGAGAGTTGGTCCAAAAACTCGGTGAGACCGATTCACAAAACTCGGTAGTACCGATTCTTGAGAATGGTTAACCAGGAAGTTGGTCCAAATCTCGGTGAGACCGATTGGCAAAAGTCGATGGTACCGATGCTTGAAAATAGCTAACCAGAAAGTTGGCAACTGAACTCGGTGTTACCGAAGTGGAATGTTGGTAGTACCGAGATGGGTTTGGCTAAGGATTTGTCTAGGGTTTGAATCTCGGTGAAACCGAATAGGAATTGTTGGTCTTACCGATTTTAGTGGTAGGTTTCTAGACAGAGTATTTGTGGAAGAGCTTGTGGGTGTTTTTGGTGAGTATCACTTGTGCACGTGGAGCATCTTGTTCACTAACAGTACCTTACCCCCTTTTAATAGTATTGGCTTTCCTATGGACTCAAAGTGATTTCTCACAAAGTAAAATGTAGAGTCCTCTTGCTTGAAGCTTTGCCTATCCATTTCCTTGCATCTAGGGGTTTCTCCACAATACTTTTGCCAACACATCATTGAACTTTTCCTGAAATATACTTAGTGGAAACATTAGTTCAATGACATATATGTTGTTATTAATTACCAAAACCACCAAGGGAGCAAATGTGCTTTCAATCTCCCCTTTTTGGTAATTGATGACAACATATAGATCAAAGCTTCGACATATGATATAATCAATGAATATAATCATCGCTTTGAGAAGTATGTGATAAGCAAGAGCTCCCCTTAAATTTTTTGCATTATTTTGAATTTGCGTTTGAATGCAAATGCACAATCGATTAGGTGCATGGGGCACTTTTTCATGTCACATACAACTTGGTGGTGTGCGAGAATAATAAGAATGAATATCATAGCACAACACAATCAAGCAAAGGTGAATGATCATCTCATAAGCATCACAAGGATAGCAAATAGTAGCAATACACATCAAGTGTATGATCAAACATCAACAAAGTTTAACACAGGCAAACCAACCAAAAGATATCAATGTTTTGAAAAGCAATGAAAAGCAACGCTCTCTCTCTCGAAGCCTAAAGATCTATATACATCTTCTCCCCCTTTGGCATCAAGTTACCAAAAAGTTCAAAGGTATATAACTAAGCGCTCTTCTGGGGCTGATCTCCTCCGGTGGCTGATGAAGGAGTCGAGAGAACGGCTTCAGCGAAGACTTCTGCAGACGTCATGGACGGAGTCGGAGTAGCAACTGGAGGTGCTGGAGGAGCTGAAGAAGTTGTAGCAGGTGCTGATGAAGAAGGTCTCAACTCTGGAGCTGGCACTGTAGCTGATCTAGCCTGAGTAGTGAACTGAGTGCTTGTCCTGAGAGGTGCACGATCCTCATCATCATCATCATCATCATCATCTGTAGAGTGAGGGCTAGGCACTACGTCAACTTCCTTCTTGAGCTCATTCACAGTCACCGTGAGCTCATCCACCTTGTTGTTGAGAGAATGAAATTTGGTGTCAACAATCCTCGCAAGGCTCTCCTGGTTCTTCAATATGTTGCTGATGTCCTTCTGCATGCTGAGCACAGAGCTAAGTAGGAGATCCATCTGCTCACTCCTAGACCTTGGCACCTGAGAACTGGAGTCTTTGGCTGCCTCTGCATGTGCCTGAGCTATAGCTGAGGTGGGATGGTCTGGGTCCATCACCACAACGTTGTCTTCTAGCTCTGGCAATAGTGGCAAATGTGGTCGGTCAAGTGCAAATATGTGCTTCTCCAACTTGGAGTTGATAAGCATCTGAATATAGGGTGCATAGCAACATGAGCGCTTCTGATCAGCAGGAACCCTCTTCACAGTCTCCACAATCAGATCCATCACTCTGAATCTCGTATGTTGATCTAGATGGAGTAGCATGTTGATGGAGTATCCTCTTATCATCTTCTAATCTCCAGACTTAGGCATCAAGGTATGCCTTAAGATAGTGTTGATCGTGCGTAGACCAGCCTCGAGGAAATAGATAGATCCTAGCTTGTGAGACTTCACATGTGCAGCAAGAATCTCATTGTACATGTTCTTCATGGCATTGTGATTTGCCTTGGGCTCATTGTATACATTAATGTCACCATCTTCCACCTCTGGGACTCCTAAGATGGCAGCCCACTCCTCAACATTGGATTCATACCTTGCACCTTCAGTCATCCATACAATTCTACCATCTTCATAGAAATGAGCAGTGGAGTAGAATTGCATGATCATTTCATCATTGCAGGCAGTAAACTCCTTACCAACAAACTTATCCAGACCAATGCAGTGGAAGTTGTCTTGCATACTTGGGAAGTAATCCTCATTGTCCTTGATGTACTTCCAGTCCACATACCTCATATCACTCACAGCAGGGCTCTTGTCAAGCAAAATTGTTTCATAGAAGTCTTGCTGTTCTTTTGTATAGTACCTGTAGTCCACAACAGTCTTCCTCCTCTGTGAATATGGATCAACAGCTCTCCACTCTCTCAAACCGGAGTCCTTCCTCTTCTTCATATCCTAAGCAACAGGATGGCTGGCATTATGCTCTGGAAGGTGTGGCCTTAGCTTCATCAAAGCAGACAGTGTATCATCCTCAGCTTCCCTGAAAGTGGAAGTCTTGTTCTTGGAAGTAGCTGGGATGTCTCTGGAAAACCTCTTGGGTTTGGGAACAGCAGCAACTTTCTTGGGTGCAGTCTTGGAGCCTTTGGATGATGTATCCTTAGGCATAGCATCAGCCATGAGCTTCTTCTTCTTCTTAGGAGGATCCTTGGTAGCTGGCTCTTCCCCCTCTTCTTCATCATCTAAATACTCTGGAGTAGAAGGAAGAACTTTAGCTTTAACAAATCTTGTCCTTTCTCTCTTCTTCTTCTCTCCTGCCTTCTTAGGCATAGACTTCTTGGAGGGCTCAACAGTCATTGTTGCCCTGGCACTCTCTGGTGCTCTCACTGACCCTGAGCTAGCATACTCTTTCCTTATAGCCTTCTTCTTGGAAGTAGTGGCAGCAGTAGTGCTCTTGGCAGCATCATCTTTCTTGGACAACTCTTCTGGAATAAAGTCTTCATCCTCCTCATCAGAATTGAGCTTCCTTCTTGCCCGAGTTGTAGCCTTGGGCAGATCAGGTGAGCTAGGAATATCATCATAGCTCCCTTCAGGACTAGTGCCTGAGCTCATAACAACATTCTCCTCTCTGAAGTTGTTCTCACTGTCATCTGAGCATGACATCTCTGACCCTGTGAAATAGAGTATAGAAGAGTGGATAGGTTGAGTCATCACAAAATTGCAGAAGATTTTCTCAAATTTGAACTAAAATTTCTTAAGATTTGCATTCTGCCAAGTGAATTTCGGTACTACAGATGCAAACTTTTTGGACCCACCGAGACAAACAACCTGCTAAACATAAAGTTGGCACCACTTTCGGTGAGACCGAAAATGGGCACTCCGTTTCATCGAGGTTGTTCTCAGTCGACCAGAAAAGGGAATCGGTGCTACCGATTCTTTTGCTTCGGTGTTACCGAGATTCAAGTCGCGGACGGCAAACCCTAAAAAAATCGTTCGTTCTCTAGTCTAATGAATTTTTTTAGTGGATAGATCGATCTCAAACTTTGTCTTATAGATGGAAAAGTCCTAATGCGCAAGATTCGGAAAGGGGAGCGCACGAGGGGTCGAAATCGTACCCTAACTTGGTGACGATCTCGCTACGGCGGCGATGGGGGGGAAGAATCCGTCGACGGCGTGGACTTCCAACGGCGGAGGCGCTCGGGAAGACGAAGGCGATGACCAGGGGTCTTGTTTGGCAGCTAGGGTTTTTGGAGGGGATGATGTTTGAGGAGTTAATTTCAAAAGTCGGGTCCGCCTCTTTATATACCCGTGGCTGTCGGTGACACCGGTTCTAACTTTTCGGTGTCACCGAGTTTCGCTACTGTCAGCTGACAGGTAAACTCGGTGTAACCGAGAAGATGGAATCGGTGATACCGAGTGTGAAAACTAGATCAACCCTAGGCATTCGGTGATACCAAGAATTTGGTATTGGTTCCACCGAGATGCACTTGGGAGGTTTTAATGGTCAGTCCTTTGTCGATACGGAACTCCGAGTGCTCCTCACACAGAGAGATCGAAAAGTCCTTGTTCAAATTTTGTGACGCAACAAGAATGGAATATGAGACGAGAAAGCATAGATAGCTAGAGAGTGGTCCTAGGCATTCTTGTCCATCCAATTGGTAAAAGAAAAATCAAAAGCCAAATAGCAACAATTGGATGTCCTCGAATGGTTAAAGAAATGCAGACCAACATGCTCACAGAATAAGATGTCAAAAGAAATCATGGCAAACATGCACATACATACTAGCATCTATCAAGCATTTTGGCGACGACGGAGTCATCTATATATGAGTATATTGACTTAGGATCCAAGTAAGAATACTTGATCATAGGTCATACTCATCGTTTAAGCACAAGTGGGGTTACCACTTTTACATAAAGCATTTAATGTTGTCACATACTATGAGATGCTTTAACTCAAGTCTTAGAGTAAAGCTCCCCCTTGATGTGACATCCCCCCATAGGAGGGATAAACTAACCTTGGGTTTTGTCGATGAAGACTTCATGTGGGTGATGTAGTGGTGAATGCTCATAGTTGATGAAGACCACCAAGAGTTGGGAGCATCCTTGTTGTTTCCTTACTCTTCTCACCTACATGGTTAGTCCTAACACACAAGAGACAAATACAAGGATATCTATGGACATGGAGTGCAAAGCATACATGATGATGTCCATGGATTTGTTGATTACCTTGTCCCTTGCTTACCTTTGAGGGAATGTGTGACTCCTTGAACTATTGCTTGATGTTGACGTTGATTGCAACTAGTTCTTGCCAATAATGAATGTGAGTGAATTTTATTGGCGGAGTCACCCCTCAAGAACTTCTCTAGTTCTTCTTCTAGGGGACCCACATCAACTTGATGGGGATCCTTGGTGTTGAAGTGACACTTGTAGAAGTTGAGCTTGAAGTAGCTTTGGGAACCCACTCCACCAAAGCTTGGGATTCATCTTCATATGAGTCAACGTCCTCTTGAAGCTTGTTCTTGCCCTTGAGCTTGTGGTCTTGTGGTGGAAGGTCATCTTGAGTGTTTGTTCCCTTGGGAAGAGTATGTTCATACTTCTCCCTTTGAGGAACAAACTTGGGCTTGGGGTATTGACCTTCTTCCCATTCAACTCCATTTGCGTTGAAGTAGCCAATGCCATGGTTCTTCCGGTATCCTCCGTGCTTGCGTACAATTTCCTCAAATTGCTTACACCCGGAAAGACTCTTGTAGATACCTTTCTCTATAATCCCTTTCAATAAATCATTTTCTTGCTCAAGTGTAACTTGGCTAAGAGAATCATCATTAGTGGAATCAATAGAACTACTAGCAACATCATTAGATTTAGCATTTTTATTGTTGCTACTAGATGAAGAACCTTTCTTGCCTTTGTTACTAGTTTGTCTAGGTTTAACTTGTGGCATGAATGTTGACAAGAGTAATCGTTTCTCTAGATAAGATGAAGTCTTCTTTCGGAGATCATCATTGATAGCTTTAAGAAACTCATGTTCTTGCTCCAAGGTGAGCTTCTCGAAGCATAGCTTCTCATGAGTCCTTACAAGCTATCTATGATCTTCTAGAGTGGATTCATGGGCTAACTTAAGAGTGTTTAATTCTTTAGTTAGTTGTTCTATTTTCATATTATCATCATCAACCGACTTATCTTTTTTTGAGGGCCAACGACAGTGGCAAAGGCTCCCACTGACTTTTTTTTTAATTTATTAAAAGGAGTAAGAGATCATATATACATGCTATTTACATTGTGGAGAGGGGGGAGGGTATCATATGGCTATAAGGAGGGGACTACCACTACTTAGGGGGGTCTAGGAGTTGAGGGAGGGTTACAGTGAGAGCACAAAAGAAAGAATGAAGGGGGCTAGTTCCTGCTTTGATCTGTGGACCAACAGGGAGAAGTCTTTTTTAAATCTGGTCAACCAGGACCCATGTGATGGCAGAATCCCCCTGAAAAGTTTGTCATTGCGTTCCTTCCAGATCCCCCCAAGAAGCCACTGCAAAAATCTCCAAGAACATGGGCCTGTTCCAAGCATCTTTGCCAGCACGAATCATCTGGAGTCTGCAACCAACTGGGGGCCATGAAATCCCCAAAGTATCCCAACATCTTACACTGAAAGGGCATTTAAAAAATAGATGTGACAGACATTCCTCTGGTGGGTCATTGCATAGCAGGCAGCTATAATCATCATCCGCAATCTTATAGTGTCTTCTCCGAAGCATGTTTCTGGTATTTAGGCGGTCGGCGAACAACAACCAAAGAAAGACCTTCCACTGCATAGTGCATTTTGTTTTCCATATCCATGTGAACGCTACATCCACCTGCATCTCAGAGAAACAATGGTTGTAGTATTTGCTTGTTCTGAATTCAGACCCTCCCCAAATGCAGCACCAAGAGTCCTTGTCAATAGTTCCAGGGTTCAGGTGACTCGTCACCTACTGCAGGTCATGCACCTCCTCCCTTGCTTCTATAGACAGGGGCAGGTGAAAGATTTGGCTTAAAGTTTGGCCCGACAGCAAGTCCTTGACCGATATTTCTTCGTCTCTGCTAAACGAGAAAGCTCTGGGATGACTGGTCGATATGAGGTCACTGCGCCACATATCTTTCCAAAACAACACTGTATCCCCTTCATTCACTTTGACCGACGTGACCCCTCTATATATATCAGAAAGCTGCAGCAAGTCCCTCCACCAAAATGATCCAGAAGGATCGGATGCATGTGGGATTCTATCAGTATAGTAAGTATTCCAAATCAATTGGACCCATGGCACTTGAGCCTTATTGTAGAATTTATGCAACTATTTCAACAACAGGCCTTGATTCTGGACCTTTAAGTTTATGATCCCTAGCCCCCCCTTCACTTTGGGGCGGCACACAAGCTCCCAGGCTGCAAGAGAATTCCCTTTAACACCATCCTCTGTTTTTTTCTGCCACAAACAGCATCTTCGAAGTTTGTCTAGGTGTTCAACAATTCTCGGGTGAACTTTGATCGAACACATGGCATAAATGGCCAGGGAGGTGATGACAGAATTAACCAGTGTTAGCTTTGATCCAAAGTCTAGAAGTGAGGCCGCTGCCGGGATTCTTCTCTGAACTGAGGCGACGAGGGGCATAAGATCGATGACAGTGGGTCTTGTAGTCCCCATAGGCAAGCCAAGATATGTAAACGGCATTTGTCCGACAACACATCCAAAAATCTGCGACAAAACCCCCACCTGTGTGTTATCCACATTGATGGGCACAAGTGTTGATTTGTGGAAGTTGATTTTCAGACCAACCGAGATGGCATATTGAAGAAGGATTTGCTTCATACGCTCAGCTTGAAGTGGGCATGCCGGCAAAACCACAATGGTGTCGTCGGCGTACTGGATGACGGGGTAGTCACCGTCATGTGTTGGTATCGGCTGTTGTAGCTCCCCTTTAGCATGAGCGTCATTGATAGCAGATTGTAGTAAATCGGCCGCGAGAACAAAGATCAACGGAGATAGGGGGTCACCCTGACGAACACCCCATTTGCACTGAAATTGTCTGCCGGGGGAGCCATTGAGCAGTACTGCAGACGATCCAGATGAGAAGATGCACTTAATCCACTGCAACCATTTATCACAGAAACCCATATGTCGCATGATTTCAATCATCGGCTCATGTTCTATCGTATCAAAGGCTTTAGCAAAGTCGAGTTTCAGTATACAGCAAGCCCTACCCGAGGCCTGACATTGGTGTATATATTCGAAAGCCCAACTTAGACAGTCTTGGATCGAACGCCCCTTGAGAAAACCGTATTGGTTTTTATGGATGATCCGGAGGACTACTCGCTGCAGCTGATTTACTAAGAGTTTCGTAATGATCTTGAGGCAGCAGTTCAAGAGGGTAATAGGTCTGAAATCGTTGGCCGTCTCTGGAGACTGATTCTTGGGGATGAGCGTGATGAAACCTGAATTTAAACTTTGCAGATCCAAATTCCCATCATAAAAGTCAAAGCACAGGCTATAAAAATCTTCTTTTATGATGTTCCAACACGACTTGAGGAAGCAACCGTTGAAACCGTCTGGATCGGGGGCACGGTCATTAGGCATTTCCTTGACCACCCGATCAATCTCGTCACGAGTAAAAGGGACAGTTAACTCTTCAAGACCATGAATTTTCCTGATGATCTTACGTAGGTTGAAGAGCATGTTGGTCGGGCTTGACTGACCCAATCTTTCTTTGTACGTTTTGAACAGCTCCTTCTCTTTCCCAGCATGATCGGTTACTACAGAACCATCTTGCAGTTTCAGAGAGGCAATGGAGTTCCTGCGATATCGCTCCGAGGCGGCAGCATGAATTTTTTTGGTGTTATCCCCTCCACACTGAAACCATCTCATTGTATATCTCTTCTTCCAGTATTCTTGTTTGTATTTAAGCAGCATGATAAGGTGGTTCTTGAGGATGTTTCTGAAGTTTTTCTCTGGGGTGGTTAACACTCGTTTGTCCTTAATCAAATCAAGCTCAAGCAGTGCCCAATTGCTGTTCTCAATACAAGAGTTTAACCGAGAGATGCCTTTGCTCCAGCCTTTAAGAGCATATCTGAGGTTTTTGAGCTTTTTGCATAGCAGAGAGGCAGAATTTGCAGCATAACAGTACTTGGACCAAGATGCAGCAACTGTTTGAAAGAACCCAGGATGAGATATCCAAAAGTTTTCAAAGAAAAATATTTTGCTCTTGGGCATGGTGGATTCAATGTTGATAACACATGGCGGGTGATCGGACACAGGTTTGGGCAAGGGCGTCACCACTGTGTTTGGGTAGGTTGTGGTCCAATTGGCCGAAGTGAAGTACCAGTCCAACTGCTCAAGCAATGGGTTATTTTGCATGTTACTCCAAGTGAACATCCTGCCCTTGATTGGAAGCTCAACCAAAGACTGTGAACGAATAAAATCATTGAATGTAAGCATGTCATTGGCATTGCCTCTGGGTTTATTACGATTATCCGGGCTTCTGATGTAATTAAAATCGCCGACCAACAACCAGTCCTCATTATCGGCAATTTCCATCACAAGGACAATAAACGTTAACCAGAGACCAGCAATTAGCAGTTTGCAAGGAAGTAAATTTAATACCAACTGCGAAGGATTTAATGAATAGAGTGTCACCCACAAACACTGAGCTGTCCCAAATGGTGATAATCCCTCCTGAAGCACCAACAGAGGGCATGAAGACTTGACTAGCATGAAGATTATCAAGTTCATTTTGACTAACATCACTAGTTTTATCAAAGAGCAAGTCATCATCACCAAGTAAATCATCTTCATCACTATTGAAATCAAGATACTTGGGGTCTGATACCTTGGGGCCTTTAGCCATGAAGCAAATTCCACTCCCTTCATTTGGTGAATCAAATAGATCGTAGGAGTTGGTAGTCACTAGTGCAATTCCGGCAACACATTCATCTTGACTATAGTCGGAGTTGGAGTGATAGCTTCTCTCGGAGTTGTTGTCGGATTCGGAGCCGGAAACCCATTCACCAACATGAGCTTGATGTCTTCTTCTTGAGTAGCTCTTGGTGTACTTGTCCTTCTTCTCCGATCCCTACTTCTCCTTGAGGGTCTTCGTTCATAACGATCATCTCTACTCCTTCTCTCTCTTTGAGGTGATTCATTCCTTGAGCTTCGTCTTCTAGGTGACTCTTCTCTTCGTTTGTAGGGAGCCATGCACTCATTGGAGTAGTGTTTGGGCTTCCCACAATTGTAGCAGTTTCGGTCACGACTTGACGAACGCTTCTCTTCATGTCTTGAGTTGGAGCTTCGTTCTTTGCCTCTATTCTTATAGAACTTGTTGAATTTCTTGACCATGAGGCTTATCTCTTCATTGGTGACAAGGTTGTCGCTTGAAGTTGCGGGAGCATCACTTTTGGCCTTGTAAGCACCACTAGATTTTGTTGTGAAGCTCTTCTTTGTCCTTGAGTGTCATCTCATGAGCAACAATCCTTCCAATGACTTTGTAGTTGGGCATCATTTGGATCAATGTGCACACGGTGTCGTATCTCTCATCCAAAGCTCGAAGTATCTTCTTGATGATGAATTTGTCGGTCATTTCTTCGCTTCCTAAACTGGCAATCTCATTGTGATGAGAGCTAGCCTAGAGTACATTTTTGCGACTCCTTCACCATCCTTGATCTTGAACTTGTCAAGCAGACTTTGAAGAATATCCAACTTGGATTCTCTCACGGATTCGGTACCTTCATGCATATCAACCAAAGTATCCCAAATCTCTTTTGCATTCTCAAGACGGCTGAGTTTGTTGAATTCTTTGGGGCATAGGCAGTTGAAAAGAATGTCACATGCTTGAGCGTTGTATTGCAACATCTTCAATTCATCCGCGGTTGCTTCATGATCCAGTTCCTTTCCATCACAAAAGAATTCACCTTGCAGGCCAACACGAACAATAGCCCAAACGACGGGGTTATGACCAAGAATATGCATTTTCATTTTGTCCTTCCAACTAGCAAAATTTGTGCCATCAAAGTACGGACCTCTACGGCGATAATTTCCCTCACTAGACGCCATACTCTCCTAGGTTGTGAGACCAATCCAATGGAGACCAAAGCTCTGATACCACTTGTAGGATCGAAAGAATGTCTAGGAGGGGGGTGATTAGACTACTTGAGCAAATAAAAATTCTACCTTTTCCCAATTAAGTGTTGGCAGATTTTAGCGATTATAGCAATTCAAGTACACCCTACACATGCATGTCTAAGAGTATAGCAGCGGAAAGTAACAACAAGCATATGTAGTAGAGGGTAGGAAGGAAGATCAAACACAATTTGTAGACACGAAGATTTTTCCCGTGGTTCCAATAGGTGGTGCTATCGTACGTCCACGTTTATGGAGTCTTCAACCCACGGAGGGTAACGGTCGCGAGAGTCCACGGAGGGCTCCACCCATAAGGGTCCACGAAGTAGCAACCTTGACTATTCCATAACGGCTTCCGTCCACGAAGGACTAGCCTCACTATGGGTAGATCTTCACGAAGTAGGCGATCTCCTTGCCCGTACAAACTTCTTGGTTCAACTTCACAACACGCAGTAGGAGGCTCCCAAGCGACACCTAACCAATCTAGGAGGCACCACCCTCCAAAAGGTAATAGGCTCGGTAATGTCGATGAATTCCTTGCTCTTGTGCTTCAAGATGATAGACACCTCAACACACAATCACTCTCTCACAGATTTGGCTATGGTGGAAGAGATTGAATTGGTGGAAAGCAACCTGGGGAGGCTAGAGATCAAGATTCATATGGATAGAGTGGAATGGCTTGATCTCAACACATGAGTAGGTGGCTCTCTCTCAGAAAATTGGATGGGGAAAGTATGGAATAGTTCTGAGTGCTTCTCTTTCGAGTGGGTGGTGGTGAAGGGGTACACATAGGCATCCCCAAAAATCCAACCGTTACACCTAAAGTGACCAACTCGGTGACACCGAAGTAGAAAATTCGGTGGTACCGAAGTGACCAAAAGGCAGTAACTTTTGAATGTCGGTGAGACCGATATATAATTCTCGGTGGTACCGATTAGATAACCAACGGTCAGAATGCACAACTCGGTGAGACCGATTGTCAAATTTCGGTGGTACCAATTCTTGACAACGGCTAAGCAGAGAGTTGGTCCATAAACTCGATGAGACCGATTCACAAAACTCGGTGGTACCGATTCTTGAGAATGGCTAACCAGGAAGTTGGTCCAAATCTCGGTGAGACCGATTGGCAAAAGTCGATGGTACCGATGCTTGAAAATAGCTAACCAGAAAGTTGGCAATTGAACTCGGTGGCACCGAAGTGGAATGTTGGTAGTACCGAGATGGGTTTGGCTAAGGATCTGTCTAGGGTTTGAATCTCGGTGAGACCGGATAGGAATTGTTGGTCTTACCGATTTTAGTGGTAGGGTTCTAGACAGAGTATTTGTGGAAGAGCTTGTGGGTGTTTTTGGTGAGTATCACTTGTGCACGTGGAGCATCTTGTTCACCAACAGTACCTTACCCCCTTTTAATAGTATTGGCTTTCCTATGGACTCAAAGTGATTTCTCACAAAGTAAAATGTAGAGTCCTCTTTCTTGAAGCTTTGCCAATCCATTTCCTTGCATCTAGGGGTTTCTCCACAATCCTTTTGCCAACACATCATTGAACTTTTCCTGAAATATACTTAGTGGAAACATTAGTTCAATGACATATATGTTGTTATTAATTACCAAAACCACCAAGGGAGCAAATGTGCTTTCAATCTCCCCCTTTTTGGTAATTGATGACAACATATAGATCAAAGCTTCGACCTTGTCTCCGGCATAGTCCGAGTCGGAATAGCCAACAAGGTTAAAAGAAGATCCCTTGGGATACCATATACCAAAGTTTGGTGTATGTATCAAGTATCTCACAATCTTTTCACGGCCTTAAGAGGACACTCTTTAGGAGCATCTTGATATCTAGCACACATGCAAACACTAAGCATGATATCGGGTTGGGAGGCACATAGATATAACAATGAACCAATCATAGATCGATAAACCTTTTGATCAACCGGTTCATCCTCCTTGGTAAGATCAACATGTCCACTAGTAGGCATAGGAGTTTTCATACCTTTACACTCTTGCATGTTGAACTTTTTGATCAAGTCCTTGGTATACTTGGTTTGAGAGATGAAAGTTCCTTCTCTTGTTTGCTTGATTTGCAAACCAAGGAAAAATTTCAGCTCACACATCATGGACATCTCATACTTCTCGGACATCAACCTTCCAAATTTCTCACTAAATTGTGGGTTAGTAGATCCAAAGATAATATCATCCACATAAATTTGGCACACAAATAGTTCACCATTAACTCTTTTAGTGAATAAGGTTACGTCAATTTTACCAATATCAAAACCCTTTTCAATGAGAAACTTTGTTAGGCACTTATACCAAGCACGTGGGGCTTGCTTAAGTCCATAAAGAGCTTTACGAAGTTTGTAGACGTGATTAGGTTTCTTAGGGTTCACAAAACCAGGGGGTTGCTTAACATAGACCTCTTCTTCAATCTCACCATTTAAAAAAGCACTTTTAATATCCATTTGATAAAGCGTGATATCATGGTGATTAGCATAAGCAAGAAGAATACGGATAGCTTCAAGTCTAGCAACGGGTGCATAGGTCTCACCGTAGTCCATACCTTCGACTTGGGTGTACCCTTGAGCTACGAGACGCGCCTTGTTGCGTACGACTTGACCGTCTTCATGCTGTTTGTTATGAAACACCCATTTGGTTTCGATGATTTTTTGCTCATCCTTGGGCTTCTCCACAAGTGTCCACACTTCGTTCCTCTCGAAGTTGTGTAGCTCCTCGTGCATAGCGTTCACCCAATCCGGATCCTGAAGAGCTTCTTCTACCTTCAAGGGCTCAATACTAGAGATGAATGAATAATGCTCACAAAAATTAGCTAGTCGAGTTTTAGAGCGAGTTATCCTCCCGGTTTGTATGCCACCAAATATTTGATTTAGAGGATGGTTTTTGTCCACTCTTGCTCGAACTCGGGGTAGCTTTTGTTTGTTGGATGGTGGAGCTTCTTCATCATCATGTTCTTCTTCATCGTTGTTGAAGGTGTCGTTGCCTTGAGGTGGTGGTGAAGGTGGTTGTGGTGGATCAACGTGATGTGCTTCTTCCTCCTCTTCATCTTGTCGTGTACCTCTTGTGGATGCCTCCATGTCGTGTTGAGGTTCGCGTTGACGCGAAGTAGGGGCTTCCACTTGGGTTGATGAGGTACTTTCCTTCACCTCCATGGGACGAATCTTGCCGATGGACAAGTCTTGGATTGCTTCCGAAGGTTCCTTATCTCCTACATCATTTGGCAATTGTTCGACTTGCGAACCAATAGATTCATCAAACTTCACATCTACCGTCTCTTTAACTTTTCGAGTGAAGTTGTTGTAGACACGGTAAGTGTGAGAGTTTGATCCGTAGCCGAGTAGGAAACCTTCATGAGATTTAGGAGCAAATTTTGAACGACGATGCTTATCAAGAATGTAACACTTGGAGCCGAATACCCGAAAGTATCCAACCTGGGGTTTGTTAGCGGCGAGTAGCTCATATGCCGTTTTACCGAGAAGCTTGTGAATATAGAGTCGGTTTGTGGCATGACAAGTTGTTTCCACGGCTTCCGCCCAAAAGTGTCTTGGCGTCTTGTACTCGTCAAGCATCGTTCTTGACATCTCAATAAGGGTTCTATTTTTCCTCTCAACAACTCCATTTTGTTGAGGCGTGTACGTAGCCGAGAACTCATGTAGAATCCCTTCTTCGTCAAGAAAGGTGTCTACATTTGTGTTCTTGAACTTCGATCCGTTGTCGCTCCGAACTTTCTTGATCTTCACTTCAAACTGATTTTGGGCTTTGCGAGCAAAGTTCCTGAAGATCTTTTGTACCTGCGACTTATAATCTAGAAAGAATACCCACATAAATCTGGAAAAATCATCAACTATAACTAGACCAAAGGAATTTCCACCGAGGCTCTTGTAAGCATTGGGACCAAAAAGATCCATATGAAGCAACTCGAGTGGTCTCCTAGTAGTCATGATATTCTTTACGGGATGACTTCGACCTACTTGTTTTTTGGCTTGACAAGTACTACAAAGTCTATCTTTATCGAAGATAACATCTTTAACACCAAGAATATGATCACCTTTGATGAGCTTGTCTAGATTACGCATGCCAACATGTCCTAGTCTTCTATGCCAAAGCCAAACTTTAGAAGATTTTGCAATAAGACAAGTACGAGGGTTGGACCTTTTAGTGAAATCGACAATGTATAGATCACCTCTACGGAAACCCGTAAAGACCATGTTATGATTATCTTGACGAAACACTTGGCAATCTGCTTTGATAAATAGCACATTAAAACCGAAGTCGGCAAGTCTAGATACGGAAAGAAGATTGTAGCCAGGGGATTCAACAAGCATGACGTTTTGAATAGAGCTATCATGGGATATGGCCACCTTACCAAGACCAAGTACCTTACCCTTGGAGTTGTCTCCAAAAGTTACATACCTTCGCGGTCCATGATTTGGTGTGATAT
Organism: Elymus sibiricus; assembly: GCA_039707655.1. Classification (NCBI taxonomy): domain Eukaryota; kingdom Viridiplantae; phylum Streptophyta; class Magnoliopsida; order Poales; family Poaceae; genus Elymus; species Elymus sibiricus. The sequence goes on along the minus strand of CM077667.1, from coordinate 191,527,068 downwards.
CTTGAAACATGTCTCTATCTCCGGTCATATGATCCGTGCATCCACTGTCGAGAATCCACTCTTTTCCTTCGGACATGTAATCCTTGAAGTTTGCCATGAGACTTAGATTCTTCATTGTCTTCTCATACTCGATGTCAAACAATTCATCTTCGTCGTAGTAGCCATGTTCCACATTGTCATCATCATCAAGTGGGAAATCCTCGTCATAAGAAACAAGAGATTCGTGAGAGTTATGATTATGACAATGTTCAAGGTTATGAATGCGAATGTCATCTCCTTTAGCACGCATGATTATGTTGTTAATAGTTATGACATCTCCTTTAGCACGCATGAGGTCTCTAAGCTCAAATAGATAGTCATCAAACTTTGGATCACTAGGCATCATTTTGTGAAAAGCAATGGTATTATGAAGAATTTCATCAAGATTACTTAATGAATAATTTGGACATCGTTTCTCCAAATCACTCCACAAAGTATAAGCACATTCCAAATTCTTCATTTGATTAAGCACAATTCTAGGCAATCCTCTAATAATAAGATTAACGGTTCTAACATTGCATAGCATATCAATTTCCTCTTCGTGTGTGGGATGTAAAGGATCAATGGGAGGTACATAGGGGTTCTTAACATACTTGCTTAAATGAAATTCATCGAATAGTTCAAGCATCTTATATTTCCATTGACTATAGTACTCCCCATCGAGAACGAGCACTCTACAACTAAGACTCCCCGAACTAGACACATCCGTCTTCCTCCACGGTGATGAAACCAAAGCTATGGAGACCAAAGCTCTGATACCAATTGAAGGGATCGATAGAAGAGACGTCTAGAGGGGGGGGGTGAATAGACTACTTTCAAGAATTAAAACCTAACATTTTCCCAAGTTAATTGGTGGGCTGATTTAGCAATTATAACAAGTCTAATGCACCCTACACATGCTAGTAAACAAGTATGGTAGAGGAATGTAAGACAAGCACATGTAAGAGAGAGTAGAGATAGGAAGATCAAACGCAATTTGGAGACGCAAGGATTTTTCCCGTGATTTCGATAGGTGGCGCTATCGTACATCCACGTTTATGGAGTCTTCAACCCACGGAGGGTAACAGTCGCGAGAGTCCATGGAGGGCTCCACCCATAAGGGTCCACGAAGTAGCAACCTTGACTATTCCATAACGGCTTCCGTCCACGAAGGACTAGCCTCACTATGGGTAGATCTTCACGAAGTAGGCGATCTCCTTGCCCGTACAAACTTCTTGGTTCAACTCCACAACACGAAGTAGGAGGCTCCCAAGCAACACCTAACCAATGTAGGAGGCACCACCCTCCAAAAGGTAATATGCTTGATAGTGATGATGAACTCCTTGCTCTTGTGCTTCAAGATGATAGACTCCTCAACACTCAATCATTCTCTCATAGATTTGGCTCGGTAGAAGGGATTGATTGGGTGGAAAGAAACTTGGGGAGGCTAGAGATCAAGATCCATATGGTTGGAGTGGATGATCTTGATCTCAACACAAGGGTAGGTGGTTCTCTCTCAGAAATTTGGATATGGGAAGTGGGGAACTGTTCTGAGTGCTTCCCTTTCGAGTGGAATGTGGTGGAGGGGTATATATAGGCATCTCTAAAAATCCAACCGTTACAATATTATTGACCATCTCGGTGAAACCGAAGCAAAACTCGGTTGTACCGATCTGTTCAAAATGTAGCAACTTTCGGAATCTCGGTGGTACCAAAACGAGTGGCCGAGGGCAGTTCCCAAAACTCGGTGATACCGAAGCATAAACTCGGAATTTCCGATTCTATGAAATCAGTCACCCGAACCGTGGTCACCAAAACTCGGTTGCAGCGATGCAGTCTCGGTAGTACCGAAATTCTAGGGTTTGGCTAGGGTTCTATCTTGGGTAGAAAATCGGTAGGGCAGGAGGAAAACTTGGTGGCACCGATTTTGTGGATTAGGGTTTTGACAGAGTATTTATCTGGGAGAGCTTGTGGGTGTTTTTGGTGGCTAGCACTTGTGCACGTGGAGAAATTTGTTCACCAACAATACCTTACCCCCTTTTAATAGTATTGTCTTTCCTATGGACTCAAAGTGATTTCTCACAAAGTAAAAATAGAGTCTTCTAGCTTGAAGCTTTGCCAATCCATTCCTTCCTCTCCTTCTTTTTCTTGGGGAATCTCCTCACACCCTTTTGCCAACACTCACCGTGGACTAAACCTGAAATAAACTAGGTAGAAATATTAGTCCAAGAGATAATATATGTTGTCATGAATTATCCAAACCACCAAGGGAGCATATGTGCTTTCATCCATACAGTGTGGTATATAGCGAGAGGACTCATGACGTTATAGAATTGCCCGCACCCTCTCTATTTAACTATCATGCTAGGCATATATATGTTGTCATGCCATCAGATATAATTGCTTACATGAACGAGTTAGCTAAGGCGGAGGCCGCGGCGCAGGCTTGGGACGCTCAAGTGCCTCAGCCTCACTACTTTCCTCCTGGACCCGATGGCTGCTTCGGATGGTGATCACCAAGCTAGCTAAAAAGCCTAAGCTTGGGGAGTACGTATTTATCACCGACATTACATTCATGTTCACACATTTCATATCGACTGTCGGTGTTCATCCTCTTTCATTGTATATCCATGTCAGTTTTATTTCTCGTTTTCTTCTTGTGTGTTTCAAAAACTTTGAAAACCCAAAAATATTTCTCGGTTATTTTCAGTTTTTCTTTCTTGTTTAATTAGTTTGAAGTATTAAAAGAAAATCCAAAATGCTTTTCCTTGCTTGTTGGGAGCTTTCCCGTGTAAATAGTTTTTCTCGTTTTTGTTTTTCCTCGTTTATTTGCTTTCTTTGAGAAAACCAAAAACTCCAAAAATATTTCGATGTGTTTCTTTGGAATTCTCTTTCTTTTTGTCGAGTCGTTGAAAGGAGAAGACCACGATGAAAATGTTGAGTGGCTCTTATATGTATTATTGTTTACCTAACGAAGAGCCAATATTACCTTGCCTTCTCCTTTGTATAAACTATTTCGCAAATTCCAGCTTAGTCCACGACACACTTGTACTATTATCATTTTCACATCATTCGGTCATGCAAGTGAAAGACAATAATGATGATATTTGATGAAGTGATCATGGTAAAGAAAGCTGGTATGAACTCTTTTTGTTTTCCTTTTTTGTAAATATGTTTAGCTCGTTCGATCTTGATTCAACATATTATGAGTAAACATGTTTATGATGACAATTAGAGATTATAGTTGCTCATGCCATGCTTAAATAGCTAGGAATGAAAAATGAGTTATCTTATGTGTCAACATGCATTAAAATGGTTGTGATGTGGTAAGATAGTACGGTATCCTCCTCTGAGTAATTCGAGCGGCTTGACTTGGCACATGTGCAAACATGTAGTTGATTAAAATCCAATGTAGCCTTCATGGTATTTATGTTCAGAGTGTTTATATCCTACTCATGCCGATATTCAATGTTAAGTAGTCGCAATGCATGATTGTGACATTTGTCGCTCTCTAGCGAGTCGCTTCACAATCAATTTGCTAGCCTTCGCCTGCACTAAGCGGGAATGATGCTTGTGCATCCAAAATCCTTAAACCCTAGTTGTTTCAAATGAGTCCACCATATCTACGTATGTGCGGTATTACACTATCATTCCCAGTAAGTTTGCATGTGCCACCTCTAAAAATTCAAATAAATATCCATTTGTGTGCTCGTACTGCTCATGGAGCGATGGGGCGGTCAGTATCTTCCATGCTAAGCGGGTTATTATGAAGATGGGCATTTATTTGCTTGTCATTGCACGAGAGAGGCTGGTAAAAGGGATGCCGAGTCGTGCATAATCAAAAATAAATTAAACAAAACTCCCGGGACAGTTGATATGTTGGAGGGCACCCGTGGATTCGGTTAGCCATCGCTTGTGTATGTATGGTGGATGGGAGTAACCTTTACAATTCAGCTTGGGAACCGCCAATAATGTGTTTAGCATGGAAGATATTGAAAACTTTGTCGTGACGTTGACATGAAAAGCGCACCACCCAAAATTACAGTTTCATCTCAGTTTTAAACCATGAGCTCTTGCACTTCTACAAATGAATTCTTCCCTTTGCGAAGGGCCCTTCTATTTACTTTTATGTTATTTTACTTTTATTCTGGAGTCATCATATTCTTGCAAAAGCACCAGACTGAAGAGCACTATTGTCATTTTTATGCATTGAGTCTAGTTAATGTTGGATGTGAGCATGACTGGATCTCTTCTACCCGGAATTACAATGTTTAGTCGCTGCTTGGACCTTAGAGGTGCTCTGCATTTATGTTTTGCAGTCTTAGAAAAGGCTAGCGAGATACCAAATCATCATATTATATCATGATTGTTTTGACAAATTGTCGGCATGTGAGATATTTTATTGTTGCTCTCTACTTGGTTAAGTTATGGTCATGAGTGAATATAATATCCAAATGTTATCATTGATGTGGTTATTTATGATCTATGTCGAAAACCTGAACACTAGCTAAGCATATACTATATGGCAACGAGAACAAAAGACTTTGTAAAAGTTTTCTTTATCACTTTTAGTTTATCAACTGAATTGCTTGAGGACAAACAATGAGTTAAGCTTGGGGGAGTTGATACGTATCAAACGGATTTACTTTTCCAAACACTTTTTCTCTTGTTTTGGACTCTAATTTGCATGATTTGAATCAAACTAACCTGGACTGACGCTGTTTTCAGCAGAACTACCCATGGTGTTGTTTTTGTGCAGAAATAAAAGTTCTCGGAATTGGACGAAACTTTTTGGAGATTTTTTCTGAAATATATAGAAAATATTGGAGCAAAGACCCATGGGAGGGGGGCCACCTGTTGGTGCCAAGCGAACAGGGCGCGCCCACCCCCCATGCACGCCCTACTGGCTTGGGACCACCTGGTGGCTCGGCAGACCCTAATTCCAGAGGAAAAATAAGAGAGAAGTTTTCATCGCGTTTTACGAGACGGAGCTGCCGCCACCTCCTGTTCTTCCTCGGGAGGGCTGGTTTGGAGTCCGTTTGGGGATCCGGAGAGGGGGATTCATCGTCGTCATCACCAACCCTTCTTCATCGACACCACCATGATGCTCACCACCGGGAGTGAGTAATTCCTTTGTAGGCTTGCTGGACGGTGATGGGATTTGATGAGATTGATCATGTAAGCGAGTTATTTTGATAGGGCTTGATCCCTAGTATCCACTATGTTCTGCGATTGATGTTGCTATGACTTTGTTATGCTTAATGCTTGCCACTAGGGCCCGAGTGCCATGATTTCAGATCTGAACTTATTATGTTTTCATAAATATGAGAGTGTTTTGGATCCTATCTTGCAAGTTGTATGCACCTATTATGTGTCATGATCGGCATACCCCAAGGTGACAATAATTGGGATTCTCTCCAGTGATTTCCGTAGTTTGCGGAGTTCATGTATTCTGCATGTGTTAATGCTTTGTTCTGGTTCTCTATTAATAGGAGGCCTTAATATCCGTTAGATTTCCTTATGGACCCCGCTGCCACAGGAGGGTTGGAAAAAAGATGTCATGCAAGTTCTTATTGCAAGTACGTATGACTATATACGGAATACATGCCTGCATTATATTGATGAATTGGAGCTAGTTCTATGTCGCTCTAGTGTATAACTGTTACATGATTGATATCATCAAAATCATTATCCATCACCGATCCATGGCCTACGCTTTTACATACGAAAACTTGCTAAGTTACTATTGTTGTTATTGCTGTCATCATCACTACAAAACTGCTGCTGTTACCATTACTATTATCATTACTATCTTGGTTTTCTACTAAATCTTCGTGACAGAGAGTAACCTGGTGGGGTTGAATTGACAACTCAACTGCTAAGACCGATAAATATTCTTTGTCTCCCCTTGCATCAAATCTACAAATTTGGGTAAAATACTTCCCTCAAAGATTGTTACGATCCCTATACTTGTGGGTTATCACGCATGAAAAGGAACCGTGCCAAACAAATAGAATAAGAGGTGAATGCGCTCCTAGCTGATCATAATTCTACTATGCATGAGAACTTTGTACTGCCTAAATCTTGTGTGCTGATTTTACTCGCGTACAATGCTGAGGGTAACCAACAATTTCAGCACATGAAGAAACAAGTTTAGCTCATGAAGAAACAAGTTCTGAAGCCCATACAACTAGTTTGAAGAGAACAAGTTTCAACTCTGATGTAAACCAAGTTTTGGTGACAAGGGCAACTAATTACACCTCAAGGAAGAATAGCAAGTCATCTCAACCATCTACTATTTCATGCACGGTTCCAAAGTTCGTCCCAGTACTTGTTACATCATGCCACACGAATATATGAGTATGTAGCATGCGTGGGAGTATAAAATGGACAACATATGAAGTCTACTTTCTGGAAAAATCAAACGCTGCATTATTTGGAGTCCTGGGTCAAAATATATGAGAATTTCGATGCAAGCTGTCCTGAGCATTAATTGCTGCGTGTGGCTCCATGTGTTTGCTCCCTTGCCGAGCTGGTTGCCACGAATTTGAGCCCCTCTTTTGGAATAGTTTCACACCTAAACTAGGAGGTATGTTCCTAGTATAAATACCCCTTCCCCCACTTCAGCCACAACTCTTTGGCAATTTGATTTCAGAATAGGTTAGCTAAGTGCAACCAGAATCTTGTTTGAGAGTTTACTTCCTCATTAGCCATTGTAATCTTGCCTTATGAGAGGGTAAACTCACTTTGTGATTTTACAAAAGCAACCGTTGAGGCAGCGACCAGTTCATGCTTCCAACTTCGTATGTGGTTGTGTGGATTGGAAACTAAGAGTGTGGTTGGGCAAATACTTGTTGTTGGTTGTTGCATATGCAATAGCTTTCTTCGATCTCGTCTAGTTGCATTAGTTATCCATTACCCAACAACGTTGTTGGCTGGGATCAAGGGTTTCCTTTGTACCCTTCAGGCGGTGTTGATTCACATCATCGAGCAGATCCTCCATGAAGATCGGGCAACCCCGTATCAATAGAACTAGTGCCACTATCGATCTGAAGCTTGTGCCGCAGGAGGGGCGCACCAGGGGGTCTGCACCTCTTCGTCCAAGGTGGCCAATGGCCCTGCCCGAACTCGACAAGTCCAACCAAACCACGACGATACGATGCACCATAGTGATACTTGTAATCTGCATCGGGATTTTCCCTGAAGAGGAGGGAATGATGCAACAAAGCAAAGGTATGTATTTCCCTCACTGAGAACCAAGGTTATCGAACCAATAGGAGAACCACACAAATTCCCGTCTTCAACCTCTAATCACAAAAGAGCAAACACTTGCACCAAACGCGGGCAAGAGGGTTGTCAATCCCTTGAACTCGTTACTTGCAAGCGATAAGTAGTAATAGATAGATAATTTGATAAATATAAATTGTAAATAAAAAGAAAGTAAATAATGGCAGCAAGGTATTTAGAGTTTTTGTAATTATATTTGTGAGGAGACCCGTGGGCCATAGTGTTCGCTAGAGGCTTATCTCTCGAAGAAGGCATACAGTGGGTAAACAAATTACTGTTGGGCAATTGATAGAAAAGTGCATAGTTATGCAATATTTATTCACGGCAATGATCATGTATATATGCGTCATGTCCATAAACAAGTAGACCGACTCCTGCCTGCATCTACTACTATTACTCCACCCATCGACCGCTATCCAGCATGCATCTAGAGTATTAAGTAAAAACAGAGTAATGCTTGGACGATGATGACATGATGTAGACAAAGTAAATCCAACCAATATGAATAAACCCCATCATTTTACCCTTAGTGGCAGCAATACAATACGTGTCATGTCCCTTTCTGTCACTGGGATTGAGCACCGCAAGATTGAACCCACTACAATGCACCACTCCCACTTGAAGATAAATCTATCTAGTTGGCCAAACCAAACCGATAGATCGGAGAGCATTACGAAGCTATAATGATCATGCAAATAAAATACCAGCAAGTATTCAATATCTTTTCATGAATAATCTGAGCATAAACCCACAATTCATCGGATCCCAACAAACACACCGCAAAGATTGATTACATAAGATAGATCACCGCGGGAATCACGCTGATCTTGACAATGAAGAACATAGAGAGAGAGAGAGATAGCCATCTAGGTACTAACTACAGACCCGTAGGTCTGCAGTGAACTACTCACACATCACGATGGGAGCAACAAGGTTGATGTATAGGCCCTCCGTGATCGATCCCCCCTATGACAGGGCATCGGGCTAGGGCTCCAGATGGGCACATGACGAAATAGAGACTTGCGGCGGCGGAAAAAGTGTTTTGGGAGGCTCTCTAGGGTTTTCCAGATATTAGAGAATTTATAGGCCAAAGATCAAGGCCAGAGGGCCGGGGAGGTGGTCCCAAGCTATCAGGGCGCGGCCACCCCCCTAGGCGCGCCTTGATTGCTTGGGGGCACCTCGTGCGCCCTCCGGTCTTCCTCCGAAGCTTCTAGGTCTTATTTTGGTCCAGAAAAAATCATCAAAAAGTTTCTGGGTATTTGGACTTCGTTTGGTACAGTATTCCTGAAAAGCCAAAAACACGTAGAAAACAACAACTGACACTTGGCACTGGGTTAATAGGTTAGTGATCAAAAATAATATAAAACAACAAGTAATTGCCTATAAAGTATCCTAGAATGATAATATAATAGCATGGAACAATAAAAAATATAGATACGTTGGAGACGTATCAGCATCCCCAAGCCTAATTCCTGCTCGTCCTCGAGTAGGTAAATGATAAAAACAGAATTTTTGATGTGACATGCTACCCAATATGTAATCTTTTCATGTATGATCATTGAGAAACAATGAATCAATAAACATTAACATAGTAATATCCATAAGCATAAATAAGACAATCATCAACTTTCAAATATACGATCCTTAAAGAATGTTTACCCCCCATCCATTTTATCATATTAGCATGGCATGGCTCCGTATTCACCACATAAATACAAATGTCAAGCACCACGGTGTTAAGACAAGCAATTGGATCGTACTTTTTCACGCGCTTCAGCGTTTTATACCTCACTCAATACATGAGCGTGAACCGTGGACATAATATATAGGTGGAATAGAATATGGTGATAGGTTTCAAAGGGGTAAAAGTGGAGAAGAATGTCTTGCATCAACTAGGCGGATCAACGGGCTATGGAGATGCCCATCAATCGATATCAATGCGAGGAGTAGGGTTTGCCATGCAACAGATGCACCAGAGCTATAAGTGTATGAAAGCTCAAATGAAACTAAGTGGGTGTGCATCCAACTTGCTTGCTCATGAAGACCTCGGGCATTTGAGGAAGCCCGTCATCGAAATATACAAGCCAAGTTCTATAATGAAAAATTCCCATTAGTATATGAAAATGACAAAACATTAGACTCTCTATATGAAAAACATGGTGCTTTCTCTAAGCACAAGTGTGGAAAAAGAGGTAGTAGCACTGTCCCTTCTGATGTGAACTGGAGTCCGATCTTTCGATGAGAGTGGGGATAACTACGATTTTGTGGGACTTGACCCTCACGATCCGGCTACCAACCGTACAGGGAGAACTGTACACGACTGATATCCACAGCAATCGCTGAACCAACTCCACGGTGTTATCGACCGAGCCAGCGGCGCGATCGACCTATCCACGAGGGATTTTTCCTGCAAGCAAGGTGAAGAACATGCAAGAAAATAATAGCCAAGCAATCTAAAATTGCGAATATGCTAGATGAATAATTCACACAAGATGGGGTTCCGATAGGATGTCTTGACGGTCGCACTAGCCGCTACGAGTGAAGACAAATAAAAATAGCAATAGCTAAACTTCTCTAAAACAAAACCCGAGTCTAAACCCTAATTTAAGCTAACTATATATTAAGGAACAGCCGGCCGCGGAATGTAGCGTTGCACGGAGAGTTGGAGACTGGATACTGCACGACTTCTGTTGACAAGACGTGTTCTCTTGGCCAACGTGGTGTACCAAGTCCTTGGATCCAACGTTGTTAATTTGTCCCTTTTGTGATTGTGTGCTTGTGTCCCTGTGCATGCATCATGCATGGATATGCATGCACACGTATGCTCCATGTATGTATGAAAGGAGCATATGTACTATCAAAGTCTTGAACTTGAATATTTTCCATGCACGACTTGTTTAAAAATGCTTTCTCGCATGAAGTGAATGTCCGACGTTTTTGGCTCTTCTTCGTTTGAGCTTCTCTTTTCAGATCACCGATTCCGTCGTTCCTGAGTATAATTAATAAATAAAATAATGAGTGTAGCATTATTTTCTTGTCATTTAAATTATACGTACGAAGGAGCGAAAGTACCTGATCAGTTATTTTCCGTGTAATACAAATATTTTCATGATTGCTATGTCCATGTCATCCTCCCTTTCTTGAAAACAAAGCCGTCCTCGGCTTTCATTTATCTGGAACACATCATAGAGCAAAGCAAAAATAGATGCAACATATATAGGTCGATCCAAAGGCATTAGATCATGAGGGTGTGATACATTTTTTATAGCCCCATTATGAATATCATGATAAAAATTCTCATGTCGGAGCATAAAATTGTGAATATCATGATAAAATTTACCGCACATATAGTCTATATATGAATTATGGGGAACGAAATGAACGGGCTGAGCACGCGGTTTGTCCAGATCAGAAGTTGGGACACTCAACGAAAAAAATTCAGAGTTGATAGCAAGCATACTATGCATAGCATGATTCGTTGATTTAGATTTCGCATCATTTATTATTTCATTGGGGGTCGTTGGAAAGAACTTAATGGTTTTCCTTTCAAACATGAGAGTATACGAATTTGTTCTACCATGATATGTAACACTATTATCATATTGCCAAGGTCGACCTAACAACAAAGAACAAGCTTGCATAGGTACGACATCACAGTCAACGTAATACTGATATGAACCAAGTGTAAAATGTACTCTCACACTTCGTGTTACCTTTAACTTACCACAGTCGTTAAACCATTGGATGTAATATGGATGGGGGTGTCTCGTAGTGGTGAGGCAAAGCTTCTCTACCATCTCTATACTCGCCAAATTATTGCAGCTTCCACCATCAAGGATTACACGAACAGAATGCCCTTTGACAACAAACTTAGTTTGAAAAAGTTTATGGCGTTGAGGCATCACAGCATGCCCCACCTGGGAACTTAGTACTCGCATGGTTACAAGACTTGGGTATTGATCTGCCATGTCAGCATGTCAATGTATCTCCTCCAAGTCATGTGCCTTAGTGTCACCTGCATTATTAGTGGCAAGCATAGCACGTGTATCTTCATCCAAATCACTACCTGAGGAGTGCTCACCATCTTCCCTCACAATGAATGTACGTTTATTTGGGCAATACTTCATCAAGTGCTCGCCACCTTTGCATATATGACACTTCATATCCCTTGTGCGTCCGGTCGATGTGGTGGGTGAGAAAGACATTGCTTTCGAAGCCTCGGAGGATTATGGAGCTGATTTTGAACTTGTTGGGCATGCACCATTGTTCAAGATAGGTGGCGTTGCCTCAGTTGTGGACGAAATAGTGGGAGAAGGTGTCCATGATGAGCAGCGACCTGCAGAAAAGTTACCTCGTCCCTTGTTGTAGCGTCCCTGTACTTCCCTTTCATCTTTACAAGCAAAATGAAACAAATGAGTAATAGAATTGTACTCCTTATAGTCCAATATATCCTGAATATCACGATTCAAACCACCTACAAATCTAGCCATCATAGCATCGTCGGTTTCAACTAATCCACATCGCATTAAGCCAGTTTGCAATTCTTGATAATAATCCTCTACAGAACTACTACCTTGTTTTAAACGTTGCAATTCATTCAGTTTGTCACGAGCATAATATGAAGGAACATAACGTTGTCCCATAGCTCGTTTTAAAGCATCCCAAGTAGTAGGTATATTGTTCACATTAACACGGCAATATTCACTCCACCAAATAGAAGCAGAGTGTGTAAATTCACTAGTGGCTGCCCTAACTCTTTGGTTCTCGGGAATATCATGACATGCAAATTTTTGTTCAACTGAAAGTTCCCAATCAAGATAAACATCTGGATCATATTTACCATTGAAAGGAGGCATAGTAAATTTAATTTTAGCACTAGAGTGTCCGTGATCTCTAACATCATACCTGTGTGGATCTCGTGCCATACCTTGACGGTTGAAACGTAGTTGTCGATGAGCACGGTCATTATGGCGGTTGACCATTTGGTCGTCTTCGGTGTCACCATAATAATCCCTGTAGTTGTCCCCATGTTCCTCGTTGGCGTGCGTATGGGGTTGTTGGTGTTGGTTTATGGTAGCAGCATCAATGACCGTAGCTGGGTGTTCAGGATGACCCACGGGCACACGTCGAGCGCGCAAATTAGCGGCGACACCCGTGGAGTTGTGAGGATGTGACGCCCCCTATTTCGACCGTACGCTAATCAAACACGCAATGCGTACGATCACGATTAGGGACTCACTGATTGATATCACAACACAACACTAGACACAAATTAAAGTCATACAACTTCATATTACAAGCCAGGGGCCTCGAGGGCTCGAATACAAAGCTCGACAAAGCACGAGTCAGCAGAAGCAAATAATATCTGAGTACAGACATAAGTTAGACAAGTCTTGCCTTAAGAAGGCTAGCACAAACATAAGCAGTGGATCGAAAGAGGCGACGCCTCCTGCCTGGGAACCTCCTAACTATTCCTGAGCGTCGGCACTCTCCACGTAGTAGTAGGCTCCAGCGGTGGTGTAGTAGTCGTCTCCGGCGTACTCCATCTCCTGGGCTCCGTCGTCTGAACGCAGAATCGTATCGAGGGGGAAAAGAGAAAGGCAAAGCAGCATGAGTACTCATCCAAAGTACTCGCAAGACTGACATCAGAACTATGCTAAGTATGCATCAGTATCAAGGAATGGGGTTATATCTGGACTGACTGCAGAGAGCAAGAGTAGGGGGAAGGCCTAGTCGTATCGAAGACTAGCATCTTCAACATCTTGCAGCATTAGAAGAGAGTAGACTGGAATCTCATATATAGTCATATTATTGTAACAATTTTATTAAGTAACCACGCCCAGAGATTCTTCCTCGACTCCCTGCAAGGAAGCAATCTCGGAGCCAACATTCATTTCAAATTAAATCACAATTATAGTTGTATAAGGTCAAGGTACAACTCCAAGTCGTCCTGTTACCGTGGACACGGCTATTCGAATAGATTATTCATCCCTGCAGGGGTGCACCGCATTTCCAACACGCCTGATCACCTCCGGCTGGACACACTTTCTTGGGTCATGCCCGGCCTCGGGATAGCAGCACGTCGTCGCCCCACCTAGGCTTAACGAAGAGGCCAGCCCGCCGGTCTAAATCCTAAGCACATAGGGGTCGTGGGCCCACTTGCCCTACGCGCTCCTGCATGATGCGTACGCGGCCGGAAGCAGACCTAGCACACTCCAGTCCAGGAGTTGTACCGTCCAGTCCAATCCAGCGCGCGCCGCTCCATTGCTGACGTCCGAAGAACTTCGGCTGATACAACGACGCTGAGTACCCATAACTTCTCCCACGTGATGGTTTGGTGCGTAAAAAGGCCAACGACCCAACTCACATCAAATACCCAACCCATTAGCATTTTATTAATGCAGGGCAAGCGCGACCCATAAAGTGTGGTCCCGTCACCCCGACTCGAGGATGTGTGGCAAGGGCCTCTCCTGCCCGTCCACGCCTCAACATAACACTTTGGATGCCTTACCGGCGCATCCCACCACATCTCGCACACGGGTACCCTTGGAGCCGACCCGTCTCAAGACTGTCGGGAACTCAGGTCCACCTCAACCAGGGTGGTACCGCCTGTCCCTCCAGACCTGTCTTTCACATGTAATAAATTTCAAGTCAAGGTAACTGTGTGTATAAAACATCAAGGCGGGAACCTGAGGAATCACCCTCAAAGGGCCCCGCTCGATGAAAACCGTCAAGGTGGACTTAAAGGAATCACCCTCGGGGGTCCCACACTTGAGGGGTTGCACGACAGAGTCATCGTCAGGAGTGGTGAAGGAGGAATCACCCTCGATAACCACGACCGACTAGCTGCACTACAGAGCTAGCATCATGAGTACTTCACGAGGTGTCACCCTCGGTACTCGATAATAGCGCTGCAGAGTCGTACAACTAAGGGGTGTGCGGTGATGTGAGGGGCCTGGCTCGTCGGTCGGTTGACCGAGGCTTCGAGTCGTCGAGTCGTCGAGTCGTCGATGAAGAAGCAGGGGCAACTGGGACTAAGGGGGGTCACAGGGGATTCATTGATCAACCTCTACTAAGCAGTTGATATGATTGCAGGTATAGTAGCAGTTTATCAAAAACAGGCTATGCATCAGAATAGGAGCTAACTAATATAGTAGCAAAGTCTAATGCAAGAATGAGGGGGAAAGAAATGGGCGATATCGGAATGCTCAAGGGGGGTTACTTGCCTTGCTGCTCTGCGGCAAAAGGCTGATCGTCAACGGCGTAGTCGTACCCGGCAGCAGCATCGGTCTCGGGGTCTACCGGTAAGAAGAGGGGCGAGAAACAATAAATACAAAGTAGACAAATGCATCATGATGCATGGCATGGCAATATGCAGGGCTAGGCATGCACTAGCGCAGTACTACACATCGCAGACGGATCGGAAGAATATCTGACGATATTTCCCGGGTCTCGGGCTACTATCGGACAGACGAAATCGATGGAAAAGTTCCATGTTTGCTATGCTAGAGGCATGTGACAGACTAACGGACTGCGTATTTGGAACCGTAGAATTATTCTAAGCAACTTTCATGTTCAAAACTTTTTAATCCGGACTACGGTTTATTTTTTATTAATTTTTAAAGATTAAACAATATTCTGAATTTCATTTACTTTATAAACCTGAATTATCCAAAACAGTAAATACTGTTTAATTAATTAATTAATTAATTAATCAATTTAATTAACTAATTAATTAATCTAATTAAGTAATTAATACTAGTATTATTTGTTATTTATAAAATTATTTTTATTTATTATAATTTTCGTAAATACGTACATACATACACACATACATGCATACATACATACATACATACACAGCAAACACACACACACACTTTGCACACACACACACTTGCACGCTTGCACACACGTACATCACACACATACACGCGCACCGGCCGGCGCGGCGGTACGGCGGCCTCGGGCGCCACGGGGGGGGGGGGGGCAGCTCACCGGGAGGGAAGCGAGGCGGCCGCCGGTGGCGGCGGGAGGCGGCGGAGCGGCGAGGTGGAGGCGGTGACGGGGCGGCGGACGGCGGCGCTCGGGTCGGGGCCGGCCGCGGGTGGCGGGGTGGTCCGGCGAGGCGGCGGCGGTGCGGGCGACGGGCGGCGGGGCGGCGTCGGGCCGGGCGCGGCCGAACCGGCGCGTCGTCGCGGGGGGGGGGGGGGGGGGCTCGCGTCGGGGGGGGTGGGGGATCGGGTCGGGCCGGCTGGGCGCCGACCGGCATCGGGGGGGGGGGCGAGCAGTGGGGCTGGCGCGCGGCACCGTCGGGGGGGGGGGATCGGGAGGGGCGGGGGCTGGGGGCACGCTAGGGTTCGCCCCTGGCTCCCCATATAGTCGCCGGCTGGGCCGGCCCTTTCGGCCCAGTTAGGCTTTTTCTTTTTTTTTTCTTTTTTTTTCAATTTATAAACAACGTCTGTTTTAATTATTTAGAGGCTCTAAAATACTTCGAAAAACTCCGGTTCCAATTTTATAAATTCTTAGGGAATTTTTGCAACCCATCCAACATTTTTATTTTCAGTTTTGCAAAACTTTTAAAATCCACTTTTACGATGAATTAAATTGCAACGGAATTGAACGGGGTTTGAACCAACGCGAGTTTAACAACAGTATTCGTGGTGACGTGGCAACATTAGCATGGGATTACTGTAGCTTAATTACAGAGATTACTGTAGCACAAAACCAGGGCATCACAATTCTCCCCTACTAACAGAGCCCGGGGTATTCTGCACGAAGAAGATATTCGCGTTCCCAAGTAGCTTCATCTTCAGAATGGTTTGCCCACTGTACTTTGTAGAACTTGGTAACCTTCTGACGAGTCCGACGTTCAGTTTCATCGAGAATGCGGGCTGGTTGCTCTTTGTAAGAAAGGTCTTGTTGCAGCTCCAACGTATCATGATCCATTGCTCGGATAGGATCCTTGAAGCAGCGACGAAGCTGTGACACATGGAACACATCGTGAACCTGAGAAAGGTTTGACGGTAATTCCAATTGGTATGCCACTTTACCACGCCTTTCGAGAACAGTGAAAGGACCAATATATCGAGGAGCCAGCTTGCCCTTGATCCCGAAGCGGTGTGTTCCTCTCATTGGCGTGACTCGAAGATAAGCCTTTTCGCCAGGTTGATAGACCATATCTTTGTGATGACGGTCATACTGACTCTTCTGACGAGACTGAGCAGCCTTCAGATTTGCATGAATAATGCGGAGTTGATCTTCTGCATGTTGAATAATATCCGGACCGATAAGTGTACGTTCCCCAGTTTCTGACCAATTCAGAGGAGTTCGACACTTACGTCCATATAACACTTCAAAAGGAGCCATCTTCAGACTGGCTTGATAGCTATTGTTGTAGGAGAACTCAGCATACGGGAGAGATTCCTCCCATTTCTTGCCGAAAGAAATGACACAAGCCCGAAGCATGTCTTCGAGAATCTGGTTGACTCTTTCAACTTGTCCCTGGGATTGAGGGTGAAAAGCGGTGCTGAAGGACAAATGAGTTCCCATAGCTTCCTGGAAACTTGCCCAGAATCTTGAAGTGAATAAACTGCCACGGTCCGAACTAATCACCAGTGGGATACCGTGGAGTGAAACAACTCTGGACATGTAAAGATCTGCTAGCTGACTAGCAGTAATAGTTTCCTTGACAGCCAGAAAATGTGCAACTTTGGACAGTCGGTCAATGACGAGAAGAATAGCATCATTACCTTTCTGCGATCTGGGAAAACCAGTAATGAAGTCCATTTCAACATGATCCCACTTCCATTCAGGAATAGAAATAGGTTGCAGAGTCCCAGCAGGCCTTTGATGCTCTGCTTTGATCTGACGGCAAATGTCACATTCTGAAACATAGCGTGCAATGTCTTGTTTCATGTTTGGCCACCAGAACCTTTGACGGATGTCCTGGTACATCTTGGTACTACCCGGATGAATAGACAGCGGGGTATCATGAGCTTCTTTCAGTATTTTAGCAGTCATATTCAGGTTTTTCTTCTTTGTGGGAACGAATAAGCGACCCTTGAAGTACACGGCTTCATCATCAGCAACGGTGAAGCATGAGGGTTTACCTTCCGCCAGATAGCGTTTAATCTTTTCGACTTCACTGCAATAGTGTTGCATAGTTTTGATGCTGCCCACGAGATCTGGCACAACAACCAAGTTGCTCAGAGAACCCTGGTTAACAACACGAAGGTGCATCTTGCGGGCCTCCAATGGTGGGGGAACGAGATAACCCTGAGGAACAATATGGAGGTTCAGTTTGCGAAATTCTTCTTGAAGAAGGGGGTGAACCTTGTGAACCTGGAGGTGATTGCAATAGGACTTGCGGCTCAAATCATCAGCCATCACATTAGCCTTGCCAGGTGTATAAGAAATACCCACATTATAATCTGCTATGCGCTCCATCCATCTCTGTTGACGGAGGTTCAGATCTGGCTGAGTAAACAGATACTTCAGACTTTGGTGGTCTTTGTAGATCTCGCAACGATTACCAACCAGGTACTGCCACCACTCTTTTAGTGCATGAATTACTGCAGCAAGTTCAAGATCATGAACTGGATAATTCTCTTCATGAGGACGCAATTGACGAGATGCATAAGCAACCACTCTGCGCTCTTGCATTAGGACACAACCTATTCCCTGACGCGAAGCGTTACAATAAATGACGAAGTCCTTACGAGTATCCGGAGGAGCTAGCACTGGAGCAGACGTCAGTTTGTCCTTAAGTGCCTGAAAGCTCAACAACGCCGAAGGCGCAAACCCGAAGGTGGTGAACGGTCAAAGAATCAAACATTATATCTCAGGTACTCCCATAAATATTGAAACCAATATTATCAATACCATAACCCCAGAGGAGTACATTAGGGAGACCTACCAGAACGTTTCAGACTCCGAAAAGGAATAGGTATGTGGTACGGTAAGTAAACCGACTCCAAAACTTTTTCAATGACAAGTTTTATCCGTTTTGGAATATTTAAAAATTTAAGAAAATTTAAAGTAGTCCGAATAGTGCACGAGGAGGCGACAAGCCAGGTGGGCACGCCCTACCCACCTGGGCGCGCCCCTATGGCTTGTGACCACCTCGTGTACCCTCCGGACTCCGTTTTCTTGTGGTATACTCCTTCAGGTCGGAAAAAATTCATTATATAATCTCCCGAAGGTTCTGACCCTTCTATCACGACAATACCTCCTGTTCTTGCTTTGAGCTATTTCTGTAGCAGATTTAGATCAACATGACGTCCCCATGTGCTTCGAAGGACAAGTTCTTCGAGAAGGTCATCAACCCCTACCTTGCGGAGGTGCTGCAACACCCTCAAACCATTGAGATGCATGAGGGGGTGCTGCACATCCGTGATGTTGAGGGGCCCAAGAAGACCGGAAGCGTGGAGACAAGACTCGAAGCAATGGAGCAACAAGTTTTCAAGTGCCAAGGGATGGTGGAACGAGGACTCAATGCCAATCACATGATGATCGCAGAGTTCACCCATAAGCACAAGCTGGACGCCAAGGACATCGGAGAGCACATCTTCAAGCTTTACAAGAAAATCGAGCATCTCCAAGCCCAGATCTATGACCTGCAAAACCAAAACTGTGAGTATGAATACAGATTTAAGAGAATGAGTTTGGCTGCAGATTTGAGGATCCCGGAGACCCGTTCATCTTTTTACGATGGTGAGCCTATGCCTTGGAAGACGGAGGACAAGCTTCCAACCTCATCAACAACTCCCACATCACCACCTCCGAAGAAAGACAACTAAACACATGGGTATGGGCACTCCCCTTGGCTTGTGCCAAGCTTGGGGGAGGTGCCCTGGTATCGTATCACCATCACATCTTTTATTTTTATCGTTTTTCTTAGTTCGATCCTTTTGATTATATCTTGATCTAGTAGAATAAAGTTTTTAGTGTGATCTAGTTTTGAGTTTTACTTTATGTTCCCCCTATGTAAGCAAGTCTGAGAGTTATATAATAAAGAGTAGTTTTGAGTTGAGGGCTTTGCTTGTTTGCTATGATCTTGAGAAAAAGAAATAAAAAGAAGTATAGAATAAAAGCAAAGAGTATATATGATGATCTTATGGGGAGTGATGACTTCACATATAAGAAGTATGTCGATTGAAACTTGTTGTGAGTTGACAAACATAGCTATTTGTCATTGTGGCAATTAAAAGGAAGTAATAAAGAAAGAGAGGTTCACATATAAATATATTATCTTGGACATCTTTTATGATTGTGAGCACTCATTAAAATATTATATGTTAAGAAGTTGATGTTGGACAAGGAAGACAACATAATGGGTTATGTTTGCTTACTTCCGAATAGAAGTTATATGGTTATAGATCCCTCAACATGTGTCGCTTGCTTCCACCTCATATCAGCCAAAACTTCCGCACCAAGTAGAGATACTACTTGTGCATCCAAACACCCTTAACCCAGTTTTGCCATGAGAGTCCACCATACCTACCTATGGATTGAGTAAGATCCTTCAAGTAAGTTGTCATCGGTGCAAGCAATAAAAATTGCTCTCTAAATATTGTGTGATCTATTAGTGTGAGGAAAATAAGCTTTATACGAACTTGTGATGGGGAAGAAATAAAAGCGATGGACTGCATAATAAAGTTCTCTATCACAAGCGGCAATATAAAGTAACGTTCGTTTGCATTAAGGGATTGTGCATCCAACTATAAAGCGCATGACAACCTTTGCTTCCCTCCGCGAAGGGCCTATCTGTTACTTTTATTTTCTAGTACTTACCTTTATGCAAGAGTCGTGGTGATCTCCATCACTTTCTTTATTTCGCCTTTATCTTTTGGCAAGCGACATGTGTTGGGGAATGATCTAGACACATATATCCACTCGGAAGTGGGCGAGCATGAGTTATTACTGTTGACATTACCCTTGAGGTAAATAGTTGGGAGGCAATACTATAAGCCCCTATCTTTCTCTGTGTCTGATTGAAGCTTTGACCTCATAGGTACCTCGTGAGTGTTAGCAATTGTGAAAGACTAAAAGATGATTGAGTATGTGGATTTGCTTTACAAGCTCTTATATTGACTCTTTCCTACGTTATGATAAATTGGAATTGCTTCAATGACTGAGATCATAGTTTGTTGGTTCTCAATAGAGTTCTTGATTCATACTTTACCTTGTGAATGAATTGTTACTTCAACATAAGAAATTATATGTCAATATATGTTGCTGTCCTAAAGATGATCATGATGCTCTCATGTCCATATTTTATTTTATCGACACCTCTATCTCTAAACATGTGGGCATATTTATCGATTTGGGCTTTCGCTTGAGGACAAGCGAGGTCTAAGCTTGGGGGAGTTGATACGTCCATTTTGCATCATGCTTTTATATTGATATTTATTGCATTATGGGCTGTTATTACACACTTTGGTACAATACTTATGCCCTTTCTCTCTTATTTTACAAGGTTTATTTGAAGAGGGAGAATGCCGGCAGCTGGAATTCTGGACTTGAAAAGGAGCAAATCTGAGATACCTATTCTGCCCAACTCCAAAAGTCCTGAAAATTTACGGAGAAGTATTTTGGAATATATAAAAAATACTGGGCGGAAGAAATACCAGAGGGGGCCCACCAGGCAGTCACAAGCCAGGGGGGCGCACCCTACCCCCCTGGGCGCGCCCCTGTGGCTTGTGGCCCACCTGGCAGCCCTCCGGTGCCCATCTTCTGTATATGGAGGGTTTTGACCTGGAAAAAGTAATAACAGAGCTTTCGGGGTGAAGCGCCGCCGTCTCAAGGCGGAACTTGGGCAGAACCAATCTAGGGCTCCGGCGGAGCTGTTCTGCCGGGGAAACTTCCCTCCCGGAGGGGGAAATCGAACCCATCGTCATCACCAACGATCCTGTCATCGAGAGGGGGTCAATCTCCATGAACATCTTCACCAGCACCATCTCCTCTCCAAACCCTAGTTCATCTCTTGTATCCGATCTTTGTCTCAAACCTCTGATTGGTACCTGTGGGTTGCTAGTAGTGTTGATTACTCCTTGTAGTTGATGCTAGTTGGTTTACTTGGTGGAAGATCATATGTTCAGATCCTTAATGATAATTAATACTCCTCTGATTATGAACATGAATATGCTTTGTGAGTAATTACGTTTGTTCCTGAGGACATGGGATAAGTCTTGTTATAAGTAATCATGTGAATTTGGTATTCGTTCGATATTTTGATGAGATGTATGTTGTCTCTCCTCTAGTGGTGTTATGTGAACGTCGACTACATGACACTTCACCATTATTTGGGCCTAGGGGAAGGCATTGGGAAGTAATAAGTAGATGATGGGTTGCTAGAGTGACAGAAGCTTAAACCCTAGTTTATGCGTTGCTTCGTAAGGGGCTGATTTGGATCCATATGTTTCATGCTATGGTTAGATTTATCTTAATTCTTCTTTTGTAGTTGCGGATGCTTGCGAGAGAGGTTAATCATAAGTGGGAGGCTTGTCCAAGTAAGGGCAGCACCCAAGCACCGGTCCACCCACATATCAAATTATCAAAGTAACGAACGCGAATCATATGAGCATGATGAAAACTAGCTTGACATAAATTCCCATGTGTCCTCGGGAGCACTTTGCTTTATATAAGAGTTTGTCCAGGCTTGTCCTTTGCTACAAAAAGGATTGGGCCACCTTGCTGCACCTTTGTCACATTTGTTACTTGCTATCCGTTACGAATTATCCTATCACAAAACTATCTGTTACCGATAATTTCAGTGCTTGCAGAGAATACCTTACTGAAAACCGCTTGTCATTTTCTTCTGCTCCTCGTTGGGTTCGACACTCTTACTTATCGAAAGTACTACGACAGATCCCCTATACTTGTGGGTCATCAAGACTCTTTTTTGGCGCCGTTGCCGGGGAGTGAAGCGCCTCTGGTGAGTGGAACTTGGTAAGGAAAAATTTATTTACTGTGCTGAAATTTACTGTCACTTGTTACTATGGAAAGTAATCCTTTGAGGGGCTTGTTCGGGGTATCTTCACCTCGACCGGAAGTACAAAGATATGCTCCTCAACCTGCTGCACCTATTGAAAATATTTATTATGAAATTCCCTCGGGTATGATAGAGAAACTGCTAGCTAATCCTTATGCAGGAGATGGAACACTACATCCTGATTTGCATCTAATCTATGTGGATGAAGTTTGTGGATTATTTAAGCTTGCAGGTTTGCCCGAGGATGATGTCAAGAAGAAGGTCTTTCCTTTATCTTTGAAGGAGAAGGCATTGACATGGTACAGGCTATGTGATGATATTGGATCATGGAACTACAACCGATTGAAATTGGAATTTCATCAGAAGTTTTATCCTATGCATCTAGTTCATTGTGATCGGAATTATATTTATAATTTTTGGCCTCGTGAAGGAGAAAGTATCGCTCAAGCTTGGGGGAGGCTTAAGTCAATGTTATATTCATGCCCCAATCATGAGATCCCGAGAGGAATTATTATTCAGAACTTTTATGCTCGGCTTTCTAATAATGATCGGTCCATGCTCGATACTTCTTGCGCTGGTTCTTTTATGAAGAAAGATATTGAATTCAAGTGGGACTTATTGGAAAGAATTAAATGCAACTCTGAAGATTGGGAACTCGACGAAGGTAAGGAGTCAGGTATAAACCTTAAGTTTGATTGTGTTAAATCCTTTATAGACACCGATGCTTTTCGTGAATTTAGCACTAAATATGGACTTGACTATGAGATAGTAGCTTCTTTCTGTGAATCTTTTGCTACTCATGTTGATCTCCCTAAGGAGAAGTGGTTTAAATATCATCCTCCCATTGAAGTGAAAGTAGTTGAACCTATTAAAGTTGAGGAGGAAACTATCACTTATAATGCTGATCCTATTATTCATACTGCTTACATTGAGAAACCACCCTTTCCTGTTAGGATAAAGGAACATGCTAATGCTTCAACTGTGGTTCGTAAGAGTTGTATTAGAACACATACACCCCCTGAACAAATTAAAGTTTAACCTAGTATTGCTATGGTTAAAGATCTCTTGGTAGATAATATTGATGGGCATGTTATTCATTTCTGTGATGAAGCTGCTAGAATTGCTAGGCCTGATACTAAGAGTAAACATAGACCAGTTGTTGGCGTGCATGTTGTTTCTGTTAAAATAGGAGATCATTGTTATCATGGCTTATGTGATATGGGTGCTAGCGTGAGTGCAATTCCCTTTTCCTTATATAAAGAAATTATGCATGATATTGCACCAGTTGAACTAGAGGAAATTGATGTTACTATTAAGCTTGCTAATAGAGATACTATTGCACCAATGGGGATTGTTAGAGATGTTGAAGTCTTGTGTGGGAAAATAAAGTATCCTACTGATTTTCTTATTCTCGGTTCCCCACAAGATGATTTTTGTCCCATTATATTTGGCAGACCCTTCTTGAATACTGTTAATGCTAGGATTGATTGTGAAAAGGAAACAGTTACTGTGAGTTTTGGGGATGTGTCTCATGAGTTCAATTTCTCTAAATTTCATAGACAACCCCATGACAAAGAATTGCCTTGTAAAGATGAAATTATTGGTCTTGATTCTATTGCTGTGCCTCCTACTGATCCTTTAGAACAATATTTGCTAGACCATGAAAATGATATGCATATGAATGAGAGGAATGAAATAGATAAAATTTTCTTTGATCAGCGGCCTATTTTGAAACACAACTTACCTGTTGAAATACTTGGGGATCCTCCTCCACCCAAGGGTGATCCCGTGTTTGAGCTTAAACAATTACCCGATACTTTGAAATACGCTTATCTTGATGAAAAGGAGATATATCCTGTTATTATTAGTGCTAACCTTTCAGAGCATGAAGAAAAGAGATTATTGAAAACTATGAGGAAGCACCGTGCTGCTATTGGATATACTCTAGATGATCTTAAGGGCATTAGTCCCACTCTATGTCAGCATAAAATTAATATGGAGCCTGATGCCAAACCAGTTGTTGATCACCAACGACGGTTGAATCCTAAGATGAAAGAAGTGGTAAGAAAAGAAATACTAAAGCTTCTGGAGGCAGGTATAATTTATCCTGTTGCTGATAGTAGATGGGTTAGTCCCGTTCATTGTGTTCCTAAGAAGGGAGGTATCACCGTTGTCCCTAATGATAAAAATGAATTGATCCCGCAAAGAATTGTTACAGGTTATAGAATGGTAATTGATTTTAGGAAATTAAACAAAGCTACTAAGAAGGATCATTACCCTCTACCTTTTATTGACCAAATGCTAGAAAGACTATCCAAACACACTCAATTTTGCTTTCTAGATGGTTACTCTGGTTTCTCTCAAATACCTGTGTCAAAAGAGGATCAAGAAAAAAATCACTTTTACTTGCCCTTTCGGTACTTTTGCTTATAGACGTATGCCTTTTGGTTTATGCAATGCACCTGATACCTTTCAAAGATGTATGATGGCTATATTCTCTGACTTTTATGAAAAGATTCTTGAGGTTTTCATGGATGACTTTTCCGTTTACGGAACTTCTTTTGATGATTGCTTGAGCAACCTTGATCGAGTTTTACAGAGATGTGAAGAAACTAATCTTGTCTTGAATTATGAAAAGTGCCACTTTATGGTTAATGAAGGTATTGTCTTGGGGCACAAGATCTCTGAAAGAGGTATTGAGGTGGATAAAGCTAAGGTTGATGCTATTGAAAAAATGTCGTGCCCTACGGATATCAAAGGTATAAGAAGTTTCCTTGGTCATGCTTGCTTCTATAGGAGGTTTATTAAAGATTTCTCTAAGATTTCTAGGCCTCTCACTAATCTTTTACAAAAAGATGTTCCATTCGTTTTTGATGATGATTGTGTAGAAGCATTTGAAATCCTAAAGAATGCCTTGATTTCCGCACCTGTTGTTCAACCACCTGATTGGAATCTACCCTTTGAAATCATGTGTGATGCTAGTGATTATGCTGTTGGTGCTGTTCTAGGACAAAGAGTTGATAAGAAATTAAACGTTATCCATTATGCCAGTAAAACTCTAGACAGTGCTCAAAGAAATTATGCTACTACTGAAAAGGAATTTTTAGCGGTTGTTTTTGCTTGTGATAAGTTCAGACCTTATATTGTTGATTCTAAAGTAACTGTTCACACCGATCATGCTGCTATTAAGTACCTTATGGAAAATAAAGATGCTAAACCTAGACTTATTAGATGGGTTCTTCTGCTACAAGAATTTGATTTGCATATTATTGATAGAAAGGGTGCTGATAACCCTGTAGCAGACAACTTGTCTAGGTTAGAAAATGTTCTTGATGACCCACTACCTATTGATGATAGCTTTCCTGATGAACAATTAGCTGTCATAAATGCTTCAGATAATGCTCCATGGTATGCTGATTATGCTAATTACATTGTTGCTAAATTTATACCGCCTAGTTTCACATACCAACAAAAGAAAAAGTTCTTCTATGATTTAAGGCATTACTTTTGGGATGATCAACACCTTTATAAAGAAGGAGTGGATGGTATTATTAGACGTTGTGTACCTGAGCATGAACAGGAACAAATCTTACGCAAGTGTCACTCCGAGGCCTACGGAGGACACCACGCTGGAGATAGAACTGCACATAAGGTACTACAATCTGGTTTTTATTGGCCTACTCTCTTCAAGGATGCTCGTAAGTTTGTCTTGTCTTGTGATGAATGTCAAAGAATTGGTAATATTAGTAGACGTCAGGAAATGCCTATGAACTACTCTCTCGTTATTGAACCATTTGATGCTTGGGGTTTTGATTATATGAGACCTTTCCCACAATCTAACGGGTATACTCATATTCTAGTTGCTGTTGATTATGTTACTAAGTGGGTAGAAGCTATTCCAACTAGTAGCGCTAATCATAACACTTCTATTAAAATGCTTAAAGAAGTTATTTTCCCTAGATTTGGAGTCCCTAGATATTTGATGACTGATGGTGGTTCACACTTTATTCATGGTGCTTTCCGTAAATTGCTTGCTAAGTACGATGTTAATCATAGAATTGCATCTCCTTATCATCCTCAGTCTAGTGGTCAAGTAGAATTGAGCAATAGAGAAATTAAATTGATCTTGCAGAAGATTGTTAATAGATCTAGGAAGAATTGGTCTAAGAAACTTGATGATGCATTATGGGCTTATAGAACTGCTTATAAAAACCCTATGGGTATGTCTCCGTATAAAATGGTTTATGGTAAAGCATGTCACTTACCTCTTGAACTAGAACATAAAACTTACTGGGCAATTAAAGAGCTCAACTATGATTTCAAACTTGCTGGTGAGAAGAGGTTATTTGACATTAGCTCACTTGATGAATGGAGAACCCAAGCCTATGATAATGCCAAGTTGTTTAAAGAAAAGGTTAAGAGATGGCATGATAGAAGGATACAAAAGCGTGAATTCAATGTAGGTGATCATGTCTTGCTATACAATTCTCGTTTAAGATTTTTTGCAGGAAAACTCCTCTCTAAATGGGAAGGTCCTTACGTTATCGAAGAAGTATACCGTTCCGGTGCCATCAAGATCAACAACGCCGAAGGCACAAACCCGAAGGTGGTGAACGGTCAAAGAATCAAACATTATATCTCAGGTACTCCCATAAATGTTGAAACCAATATTATCAATACCATAACCCCAGAGGAGTACATTAGGGAGACCTACCAGAATGTTTCAGACTCCGAAAAGGAATAGGTATGTGGTACGGTAAGTAAACCGACTCCAAAACTTTTTCAATGACAAGTTTTATCCGGTTTGGAATATTAAAAAATTTAAGAAAATTTAAAGTAGTCCGAATAGTGCACGAGGAGGCGACAAGCAAGGTGGGCGTGCCCTATCCCCCTAGGCGCGCCCCTGTGGCTTGTGACCACCTCGTGTACCCTCCGGACTCCGTTTTCTTGTGGTATACTCCTTCAGGTCGGAAAAAATTCATTATATAATCTCCCGAAGGTTCTGACCCTTCTATCACGACAATACCTCCTGTTCTTGCTTTGAGCTTATTCTGTAGCAGATTTAGATCAACATGACGTCCCCAAGTGCTTCAAAGGACAAGTTCTTCGAGAAGGTCATCAACCCCTACCTTGCAGAGGTGCTGCAACACCCTCAAACCATTGAGATGCGTGAGGGGGTGCTGCACATCCGTGATGTTGAGGGGCCCAAGAAGACCGGAAGCGTGGAGACAAGACTCGAAGCAATGGAGCAACAAGTTTTCAAGTGCCAAGGGATGGTGGAACGAGGACTCAATGCCAATCACATGATGATCGCGGAGTTCACCCATAAGCACAAGCTGGACGCCAAGGACATCGGAGAGCACATCTTCAAGCTTTACGAGAAAATCGAGCATTTCCAAGGCCAGATCTATGACCTGCAAAACTAAAACTGTGAGTATGAATACAGATTTAAGAGAATGAGTTTGGCTGCAGATTTGAGGATCCCGGAGACCCGTTCATCTTTTTACGATGGTGAGCCTATGCCTTGGAAGACGGAGGACAAGCTTCCAACCTCATCAACAACTCCCACATCACCACCTCCGAAGAAAGACAACTAAACACATGGGTATGGGCACTCCCCTTGGCTTGTGCCTAGCTTGGGGGAGGTGCCCCGGTATCGTATCACCATCACATCTTTTATTTTTATCGTTTTTCTTAGTTCGATCCTTTTGATTATATCTTGATCTAGTAGAATAAAGTTTTTAGTGTGATCTAGTTTTGAGTTTTACTTTATGTTCCCCCTATGTAAGCAAGTCCGAGAGTTATATAATAAAGAGTAGTTTTGAGTTGAGGGCTTTGCTTGTTTGCTATGATCTTGAGAAAAAGAAATAAAAAGAAGTATAGAATAAAAGCAAAGAGTATATATGATGATCTTATGGGGAGTGATGACTTCACATATAAGAAGTATGTCGATTGAAACTTGTTGTGAGTTGACAAACATAGCTATTGGTCATTGTGGCAATTAAAAGGAAGTAATAAAGAAAGAGAGGTTCACATATAAATATATTATCTTGGACATCTTTTATGATTGTGAGCACTCATTAAAATATTATATGTTAAGAAGTTGATGTTGGACAAGGAAGACAACATAATGGGTTATGTTTGCTTACTTCCGAATAGAAGTTATATGGTTATAGATCCCTCAACATGTGTCGCCTGCTTCCACCTCATATCAGCCAAAACTTCCGCACCAAGTAGAGATACTACTTGTGCATCCAAACACCCTTAACCCAGTTTTGCCATGAGAGTCCACCATACCTACCTATGGATTGAGTAAGATCCTTCAAGTAAGTTGTCATCGGTGCAAGCAATAAAAATTGCTCTCTAAATATTGTGTGATCTATTAGTGTGAGGAAAATAAGCTTTATACGAACTTGTGATGGGGAAGAAATAAAAGCGATGGACTGCATAATAAAGTTCTCTATCACAAGGGGCAATATAAAGTGACGTTCGTTTGCATTAAGGGATTGTGCATCCAACTATAAAACGCATGACAACCTCTGCTTCCCTCCGCGAAGGGCCTATCTGTTACTTTTATTTTCTAGTACTTAACTTTATGCAAGAGTCGTGGTGATCTCCATCACTTTCTTTATTTCGCCTTTATCTTTTGGCAAGCGACATGTGTTGGGGAATGATCTAGACACATAATCCACTCGGAAGTGGGCGAGCATGAGTTATTACTGTTGACATTACCCTTGAGGTAAATAGTTGGGAGGCAATACTATAAGCCCCTATCTTTCTCTGTGTCCGATTGAAGCTTTGACCTCATAGGTACCTCGTGAGTGTTAGCAATTGTGAAAGACTAAAAGATGATTGAGTATGTGGATTTGCTTTACAAGCTCTTATATTGACTCTTTCCTACGTTATGATAAATTGGAATTGCTTCAATGACTGAGATCATAGTTTGTTGGTTCTCAATAGAGTTCTTGATTCATACTTTACCTTGTGAATGAATTGTTACTTCAACATAAGAAATTATATGTCAATATATGTTGCTGTCCTAAAGATGATCATGATGCTCTCATGTCCATATTTTATTTTATCGACACCTCTATCTCTAAACATGTGGGCATATTTATCGATTTGGGCTTTCGCTTGAGGACAAGCGAGGTCTAAGCTTGGGGGAGTTGATACGTCCATTTTGCATCATGCTTTTATATTGATATTTATTGCATTATGGGCTGTTATTACACACTTTGGTACAATACTTATGCCCTTTCTCTCTTATTTTACAAGGTTTATTTGAAGAGGGAGAATGCCGGCAGCTGGAATTCTGGACTGGAAAAGGAGCAAATCTGAGATACCTATTCTGCACAACTCTAAAAGTCCTGAAAATTTACGGAGAATTATTTTGGAATATATAAAAAATACTGGGCGGAAGAAATACCAGAGGGGGCCCACCAGGCAGTCACAAGCCAGGGGGGCGTGCCCTACCCCCCTGGGCGCGCCCCTGTGGCTTGTGGCCCACCTGGCAGCCCTCCGGTGCCCATCTTCTGCTATATGGAGGGTTTTAACCTGGAAAAAATCATAACAGAGCTTTCGGGGTGAAGCGCCGCCGTCTCGAGGCGGAACTTGGGCAGAACCAATCTAGGGCTCCGGCGGAGCTGTTCTGCCGGGGAAACTTCCCTCCCGGAGG
Source organism: Elymus sibiricus (assembly GCA_039707655.1). Taxonomy (NCBI): domain Eukaryota; kingdom Viridiplantae; phylum Streptophyta; class Magnoliopsida; order Poales; family Poaceae; genus Elymus; species Elymus sibiricus. Next base: position 191,497,093 of record CM077667.1, on the reverse strand, counting down.
GGGAAATCGAAGCCATCGTCATCACCAACGATCCTCTCATCGAGAGGGGGTCAATCTCCATGAACATATTCACCAGCACCATCTCCTCTCCAAACCCTAGTTCATCTCTTGTATCCGATCTTTGTCTCAAACCTCAGATTGGTACCTGTGGGTTGCTAGTAGTGTTGATTACTCCTTATAGTTGATGCTAGTTGGTTTACTTGGTGGAAGATCATATGTTCAGATCCTTAATGATAATTAATACTCCTCTGATTATGAACATGAATATGCTTTGTGAGTAATTACGTTTGTTCCTGAGGACATGGGATAAGTCTTGTTATAAGTAATCATGTGAATTTGGTATTCGTTCGATATTTTGATGAGATGTATGTTGTCTCTCCTCTAGTGGTGTTATGTGAACGTCGACTACATGACACTTCACCATTATTTGGGCCTAGGGGAAGGCATTGGGAAGTAATAAGTAGATGATGGGTTGCTAGAGTGACAGAAGCTTAAACCCTAGTTTATGCGTTGCTTCGTAAGGGGCTGATTTGGATCCATATGTTTCATGCTATGGTTAGATTTATCTTAATTCTTCTTTTGTAGTTGCGGATGCTTGCGAGAGAGGTTAATCATAAGTGGGAGGCTTGTCCAAGTAAGGGCAGCACCCAAGCACCGGTTCACCCACATATCAAATTATCAAAGTAACGAACACGAATCATATGAGCATGATGAAAACTAGCTTGACATAAATTCCCATGTGTCCTCGGGAGCGCTTTGCTTTATATAAGAGTTTGTCCAGGCTTGTCCTTTGCTACAAAAAGGATTGGGCCACCTTGCTGCACCCTTGTTACATTTGTTACTTGCTATCCGTTACGAATTATCCTATCACAAAACTATCTGTTACCGATAATTTCAGTGCTTGCAGAGAATACCTTACTGAAAACCGCTTGTCATTTTCTTTTGCTCCTCGTTGGGTTCGACACTCTTACTTAGCGAAAGGACTACGATAGATCCCCTATACTTGTGGGTCATCAGTGCTCCCCAAGCAGAGGAACTTGGACGAATGAAACCCAGACGAAGCGAATTGTCAATTTCTTGCTTGAGTTCAAGGAGTTCATGTGGTGGCATCTTATACGGACGCTTGGCTATAGGAGTGGTACCAGGTACCAAGTCGATGACAAACTCGACAGCTCTGGCAGGGGGAATCCCTGGAAGTTCTTCCAGAAAAACATCTTGGAAATCCCGGACAACTGGAATGTTTTCAATCCATTCAAGAGCTGACTCATTTAATGCATTCAAGGCATATAGCCGGGCTTCAGCATTTCGAACAAGATGAGCATGATAGCTTAGAATCTCATTCAATGGATGTAGGAGGTGTACGGTTTTGGTGTCACAAACAATAGATGTGGTATGTGCTTTGAACCAATCCATTCTGAGAATGAGATCGATATTGGAAGACTTCAGCATTATGGGGGAGGCATGGAATTCCAACCCTTCAATTTCAATGGGAACATTGTGGCTAATAATGGAAGTCTAACATTGGCCTGCGGGGGTGTTTACCACTATTGGGACGTTCATCTCTTCACACTTAATGTCATGCATGTATGCAAAATCTTTAGACATAAAAGAATGCGATGCTCCTGTATCAAACAATACAGAAGCTGGTACTGAGTTGACGAGAAGAGTACCCATCACAGTAGTAGGATGGTCTTGAACTTCATTCAGAACAATATTGTTGGCTTGAACACGTCCCTGAGCAGGCCTGGCATCGATGTTGCGGGGCTGGTTGGCAGGCAGTGCAAGTTGATTCTGATTCTGCCTGCATTCTCTAGCACGGTGTCCTGGACGACCACACTTGAAGCACAACCCATCCTCAGGACGAGAAGGGGGAACAGGAACTCGTGGTGGCGGGGCTGGGAGCCTCGGCTGCCTAGGTGGGGGTGGAGGCAGACGACGTGTAGCATAGGACGACCTCGGAGCAGGAGGCGGTGCATGGTACATGTTGTGGGGGATCTAGATCTTGCGCTTCTGACTTCCTGAGCCCGAAGATGAGCCCATGTCACGGTTGCGCTTGCTGCTGTCCTTGTAGTCCTGCAGACCTGTTTCCACTAGAATAGACTTATTCACCAAGGTGGCAAAGTTATCAAAGTCTTGAACAAGGAGTGCCAGCTTGATATCTGAGTGGAGGCCTTCACGGAACTTCTCCTGTCTACGAGCATCAGTTGCAATGTCTTCTTCAGCATAGCGAGATAAGTCCAGAAATTCCCGCTGATAAGCATCCACAGTCTTGTTGCCCTGGACTAGGTTGCGGAATTCATGCTTCTTCTTATCCATCAGTCCCTGAGGAATGTGGCGAGCACGGAACGCAGCTTGGAATTCTGGCCAGGTGATGATCGTTCCAACAGGCTGTGAGCGCCTGTGACTGTCCCACCATTGAGCAGCGGGACCCTTCAGAAAGTACGAGGCAAAGGTGACATAGCTAGTCACTGGGGCGCCTGAAGACTCCAGCTCATAAGTGATGTCACGGAGCCAGTCATCTGCGTCAAGCGGCTGAGTTGAGCTGCGGTAGATCGCAGGGTTGAGACGCATGAAGTCCTGCAGAGTCATTGGGGCTGGCTGCTGATTCATATTCGGCCTCGGAAACTGATCCATAAGCCCTTGCATAAACTGGCGATTCAGTTCAAACTGTTGCATCATACCAGCCATGTATTCCGGTGGCAGTGGTGGTTCAGGAGCACCACGACCATGACCAGCTGGCCCAACCATTCTGTCAATTTTTAACAGTGGTAGTTTAGCATTGGGTAATTGCAAAAACAATGAATCATTCACGAAGTAAATTGCACAAAGAAGGCAGTGCAATAGATACGACATAGTAGTTCAAATTTCAACATACAGATCCATACATAGGTCTATTACAAACCATAAGTTCATTACAAAATAGACGATAGGTCCGGCATGAAATTAACCTAGACAACTAGGCGGCACGCAGGCACGCGGTGGAGGGATACAACAACGAGGCATAGCGATATGCTACATCAACGTCGGGGACAACGAAAGTAACCACGAAACTGCACGTGAACCTGAATGTGAAACCTGGGGGCAGGGTTCTGCATACCGTGCACACCCTGAAGCATAATCTGGTGATCAACCGGGAGCGCGGGTCCACGTGCCGGAGTACGACCTCCAACCGCAGGCCACTCAAGACCTGGGGGAAACTCAGTCCGGCGCGGGTGAAGAATGTACTCCGGGTGCATCCCCGCAGTGACTGCTGGCAACAACTGCTCCATAGCCAGATACAGACGAGCACGGGTGGTGTACAGCTCGACGTTAAGAGCCCTGACACTGTGATCCAGTGCCTCAGTGTACTGAACCAGAACATGTGGGTCGTAACGATGACTCACGTAGGGGGTGCAGACAGCAGTGTAGGACCGGTCGTTGCGCGGCCGCGCGAAAGGGGACAAGACCTCAGCGTCGGCCGCAGTATCAACTCTAGCAGGAACATACGGGATGTATCTGTATGCCGTCTCCTCCAAACAAGGGTTCGCTGCACGGAGACAAACAATAGCAGCATAGGCAGCATCCTGTGCTGCCATCTCAACAGTCACTCCAATGCCACGGAAGGTGTGCAGCTCAGTGATGGAGAGGTCCTGTCGATCCCAGATAACCATCTCAGCCTCATACTATTCCTCGTTGAACTCGCCGTAGTCCTCGCAAACAGTGTACTCGGGGAACCAGCGATATCCCAGCTTCTTCAAGAGGTCGACCAAAATGGCCGGGAACCCGGTCGTATCGTGCGCGAAGGTCAGACGAACGATCTGCCTAGCGGGACGCATCTGTAACAAGGAGATTCAAGATGTCAAATGACAGTGCGTGCATCATAACTTCAAAGAAGACAATTTTCGACGAAACTAATCTCCGGTGGATGTGATCACGAGAACCTAATGTTAGATTTAACAAAATCTTTAACCCGAAAGAGAAGAGAGATCAGAACCCAGAGTATAGACGAGGAATAAAAGATCCTAATACCACCCGATTGAGATGTGGGCCCGTAAGCCACACAACAATGTTAGTAAAAGTTTTTCAAGTACTAGACTCAACTTCGGCCAAGGAGTTGGAAAGGGGGCTACCTATAGGCAGTCGGCTCTGATACCAACTTGTGACGCCCCCAATTTCGACCGTACGCTAATCAAACACGCAATGCGTACGATCAAGATTAGGGACTCACTGATTGATATCACAACACAACACTAGACACAAATTAAAGTCATACAACTTCATATTACAAGCCAGGGGCCTCGAGGGCTCGAATACAAAGCTCGACAAAGCACGAGTCAGTGGAAGCAAATAATATCTCAGTACAGACATAAGTTAGACAAGTCTTGCCTTAAGAAGGCTAGCACAAACATAAGCAGCGGATCGAAAGAGGCGAGGCCTCCAGCCTGGGAACCTCCTAACTACTCCTCAGCGTCGGCACACTCCACGTAGTAGTAGGCTCCAGCGGTGGTGTAGTAGTCGTCTCCGGCGTACTCCATCTCCTGGGCTCCGTCGTCTGAACGTAGAATCGTATCGAGGGGGAAAAGAGAAAGGCAAAGCAGCGTGAGTACTCATCCAAAGTACTCGCAAGACTGACATCAGAACTATGCTAAGTATGCATCAGTATCAAGGAATGGGGTTATATCTGGACTGACTGCAGAAAGCAAGAGTAGGGGGAAGGCCTAGTCCTATCGAAGACTAGCATCTTCAGCATCTTGCAGCATTAGAAGAGAGTAGATTGGTATCTCATATGTAGTCATATTATTGTAACAATTTTATTAAGTAACCACGTCCAGAGATTCTTCCTCGACTCCCTGCGAGGAAGCAATCTCGGAGCCAATATTCATTTCAAATTAAATCACAATTATAGTTGTATAAGGTCAAGGTACAACTCCAAGTCGTCCTGTTACCGTGGACACGGCTATTCGAATAGATTATTCATCCCTGCAGGGGTGCACCGCATTTCCAACACGCCTGATCACCTCCGGCCGGACACACTTTCCTGGGTCATGCCCGGCCTCGGGATAGTAGCACGTCGTCGCCCCACCTAGGCTCAACGAAGAGGCCAGCCCGCCGGTCTAAATCCTATGCACACAGGGGTCGTGGGCCCACTTGCCCTACGCGCTCCTGCACGATGCGTACGCGGCCGGCAGCAGACCTAGCACACTCCAGTCCAGGAGCTGTACCGTCCAGTCCAATCCGGCGCGCGCCGCTCCATTGCTGACGTCCGAAGAGCTTCGGCTGATACAACGACGCTGAGTACCCATAACTTCTCCCACGCGATGGTTTGGTGCGTAAAAAGGCCAACGACCCAACTCAGATCAAATACCCAACCCATTAGCATTTTATTAATGCGGGGCAAGCGCGACCCATAAGGTGCGCTCCCGTCACCCCGACTCGAGGATGTGTGGCAAGGGCCTCTCCTGCCCGTCCATGCCTCAACATAACACTTTGGATGCCTTACCGGCGCATCCCACCACATCTCGCACAAGGGTACCCTTGGGGCCGACCCGTCTCAAGACTGTCGGGAACTCAGGTCCACCTCAACCAGGGTGGTACCGCCTGTCCCTCCAGACCCGTCTTTCACATGTAATAAATGTCAAGTCAAGGTAACTGTGTGTATAAAACATCAAGGCGGGAACCTGAGGAATCACCCTCAAAGGGCCCCGCTCGATGAAAACCGTCAAGGTGGACTTAGAGGAATCACCCTCGGGTCCCACACTTGAGGGGTTGCACGACAGAGTCTGTTGGGGAACGTTGCATGGGAAACAAAAATTTTCCTACGCACACATAAGATCTATCCATGGTGATGAGCATCTACGAGAGGGAGAGTGAATCTACATACCCTTGTAGATCGCTAAGCGGAAGCGTTAATAAACGCGGTTGATGTAGTCGAACGTCTTCGCGATCCAAATCGCCGAGCGTCCCGCGATCCAATCACGATCCTTCCGATCTAGTGCCGAACGGACGGCACCTCCGCGTTCAACACACGTACGGCTTGATGACGCCTTCACCTCCTCGATCCAGCGAGCGATGATGAAGTAGTGGTTGAGTTCCAGCAGCACGACGGCGTGGTGATGGTGGTGAGGAACAATCTCTGCAGGGCTTCGCCAAGTGCTACGGAGATTATGACGGAGGAACTAGAGGGCTAGGGTTGCCGGCACACGGCTTGGGAAATCCTGATGTATCCCGTGTGCTAGCCCTGCCCCTCTATTTATATGTTGAGCCTTGGGGTCTAAACTTGGAGTAAAAGCCTCCTCCGGGTCGGTTTTGCCCGCACAAGGTCGGTTTGGCCCGCAGGAAAAGAGTCCAATTCGGACCCTGCCGAATCGTGCACAGCCGCGCACAAGCGGTAGTACCGCTTCACACAAGCGGTAGTACCGCTCGGGCGGTAGTACCGCTTCACACAAGCGGTAGTACCGCTCGGGCGGTAGTACCGCTTCACCAAGCGGTAGTACCGCTTACGCGGCAGCAAAACTACTTTTGCACTTTCCAATACCTTGTGGGCTTTATCCCTTTGGCTCATATAAAGTGTTGCTGCACCCGAACACTTCGGTAAACATCCGGAACCCATTCCGGTGAACTCCGGAACCCTTCCAGAGATCAAAACACTATTATCACATATATCAATCTTTACCTCCGGACTATTCCGGAGATCCTCGTCATGTCCGGGATCTTATCCGGGACTCCGAACAACTTTCGGTCACCAACATAATAACTCAATTATACTAATCGTCACCAAACGTTAAGTGTGTAGACCCTGCGGGTTCGAGAACTATGTAGACATGACCGAGACACCTCTACGGCCAATAACCAATAGCGGGACCTGGATGCCCATATTGGCTCCTACATATTCTACGAAGATCTTTATCGGTCGAACCTCTATGTCAAGGATTCAGTTAATCCCGTATGCTGTTCCCTTTGTTCTTCGGTATGTTACTTGCCCGAGATTCGATCGTCGGTATCACTATACCTAGTTCAATCTCGTTACCGGCAAGTCTCTTTACTCGTTCCGTAATACAAGATCCTGTGGCTAACTCTTTAGTCACTTTGCTTGCAAGGCTCAATGTGATGTTGTATTACCGAGTGGGCCCTGAGATACCTCTCCGTCATACGGAGTAACAAATCCCAGTCTTGATCCATGCCAACCCAACAGACACCCTCGGAGATACCTGTAGAGCACCTTTATAGTCACCCAGTTACGTTGCGACGTTTGATACACACAAGGTATTCCTCCGGTGTCAGTGAGTTGCATGATCTCATGGTCAAAGGAACAGATACTTGACATGCAGAAAACAATAGCAATAAACTGACACGATCAAATGCTACGTTTACAGTTTGGGTCTTGTCCATCACATCATTCTCCTAATGATGTGATCCCGTTATCAAATGACATCTCATGTCAATGGCTAGGAAACCTTAACCATCTTTGATCAACGAGCTAGTCAACTAGAGGCTTACTAGGGACACAGTGTTGTCTATGTACCCACACATGTATTTGAGTTTCCAATCAATACAATTATAGCATGGATAATAAACGATTATCATTAACAAGGAAATATAATAATAACCAATTTATTATTGCCTCTAGGGCATATTTCCAACAGTCTCCCACTTGCACTAGAGTCAATAATCTAGTTCACATCACTATGTGATTTACATTGTAATGAATCGAACACCCATGCAGTTCTGGTGTTGTTCATGTTTAGCCCTTGGAAGAGGTTTAGTCAACGGATCTGCAACATTTAGATCCGTGTGTACTTTGCAAATATTTATGTCGTCCTCCTTGATGTAATCGCGGATGGAATTGAAACGTCGCTTTATGTGTCTGGTCCTCTTGTGAAATCTTGGTTCCTTGGCTAGAGCAATGGCACCAGTATTATCACAAAACAGAGTCATTGGGTCAAGTGCACTAGGCACTACTCCAAGATCTGTCATGAACTCCTTCATCCAGACACCTTCCTTCGCCGCCTCCGAGGCTGCGATGTACTCCGCTTCGCATGTAGAATCAGCTACCACGCTTTGCTTGGAACTGCACCAGCTAACCGCACCCCCATTAAGAATAAATACGTATCCGGTTTGCGACTTAGAGTCATCCGGATCAGTGTCAAAGCTTGCATTGACGTAACCCTTTACGACGAGCTCTTGATCACCTCCATAAACGAGAAACATGTCCTTAGTCCTTTTCAGGTACTTCAGGATATTCTTGACCGCCGTCCAGTGTTCCATTCCTGGATCACTCTGAAACCTTCCGACCATACTTATGGCAAGGCTGACATCGGGTCTTGTGCAAAGCATTGCATACATGATAGAGCCTATGGCTGAAGCATAGGGGATGACACTCATCTTTTCTCTATCTTCTGCAGTCACTGGGCATTGAGTCTTACTCAACTTCACACCTTGCAAAACAGGCAAGAACCCCTTCTTGGACTGATCCATTTTGAACTTCTTCAAAATCTTATCAAGGTATGTGCTTTGTGAAAGTCCTATTAAGCGTCTCGATCTATCTCTATAGATCTTGATGCCTAATATGAAAGCAGCTTCTCCTAGGTCCTTCATTGAAAAACTCTTGTTCAAATATTCCTTTACGCTTTCCAGCATTTCTATATTGTTTCCAATCAGCAATATGTCATCCACATATAATATTAGAAACGCTATAGAGCTCCCACTCACTTTCTTGTAAATACAAGCTTCTCCGTAAACTTGTATAAACTCGAACGCTTTGATCACCTCATCAAAACGAAGATTCCAACTCCGAGATGCTTGCACCAGTCCATAAATGGATCGCTGGAGTTTGCAAACTTTGTCAGCATTCTCTGGATTGACAAAACCTTCTGGTTGTATCATATACAACTCTTCCTTAAGGTAACCGTTAAGGAACGCTGTTTTGACATCCATCTGCCAAATTTCATAATCGAAAAAGGCAGCTATTGCTAACATGATTCTGACGGACTTAAGCATCGCTACGGGTGAGAAGGTCTCATCGTAGTCAACTCCTTGAACTTGTGAAAAACCCTTTGCCACAAGTCGAGCTTTATAGACGGTGACATTACCGTCCGCGTCCGTCTTCCTCTTAAAGATCCATTTGTTCTGAATGGCCTTACGCCCTTCAGGTAATACTTCCAAAGTCCATACTTTGTTTTCATACATGGATCCCATCTCGGATTTCATGGCCTCTAACCATTTCTCGGAATCCGGGCCCATCATCGCTTCTCCATAGCTCGTAGGTTCATCGTTGTTTAACAACATGACCTCTAAGACAGGGTTGCCGTACCACTCAGGAGTAGTACGCGTCCTTGTCGACCTACGAGGTTCGATAGCAACTTGATCCAAAGCTTCATGATCATCATCATTAACTTCCTCTTCAGCTAATGTAGGCTCCACAGAAACAACTTTCTGCGCTGCGCTACTCTCAGGTTGAAGTAAAGGTTCAATAACCTCATCAAGTTCTATCTTCCTCCCACTCAATTCTTTCGAGAGAAACTCTTTCTCAAGAAATGTTCCGTTTTTAGCGACAAACATTTTGCCTTCGGATCTGAGATAGAAGGTACACCCAACTGTCTTTTTTGGGTATCCTATGAAGACGCATTTCTCCGCTTTGGGTTCCAGCTTTTCAGGCTGAAGCTTTTTGACATAAGCATCACATCCCCAAACTTTAAGAAACGACAGCTTTGGCTTCTTGCCAAACCAAAGTTCATATGGCGTCGTCTCAACGGATTTTGATGGTGCCCTATTTAAAGTGAATGCAGCTGTCTCTAATGCATAACCCCAAAACGATAGTGGCAAATCGGCAAGAGACATCATAGATCGCACCATATCTAATAAGGTTCGATTACGACGTTCGGACACACCATTACGCTGTGGTGTTCCAGGCGGTGTCAATTGTGAAACAATTCCACACTGTCTTAAGTGACTGCCAAACTCATAACTCAGATATTCTCCTCCTCGATCAGATCGTAGGAATTTAATCTTCTTGTTACGATGATTCTCAACTTCACTCTGAAATTGTTTGAACTTTTCAAATGTTTCAGACTTGTGTTTCATTAAGTAAATATACCCATATCTACTTAAGTCATCAGTGAAGGTGAGAAAGTAACGATAACCACCGCGCGCCTCAATACTCATTGGACCGCACACATCAGTATGTATGATTTCCAATAAGTCACTTGCCCGTTCCATTATTCCAGAGAACGGCGTTTTAGTCATCTTGCCCATGAGGCATGGCTCACATGTGTCAAGTGATTCAAAATCAAGTGACTCCAAAAGTCCATCAGCATGGAGCTTCCTCATGCGTTTTACGCCAATATGACCTAAACGGCAGTGCCACAAGAAAGTGGTATTATCAATTCTACATCTTTTGGCATCAATGTTATGAACATGTGTATCATTACTATCGAGATTCAACAAGAATAAACCCCTCACATTGGGTGCATGACCATAAAAGATATTACTCATATAAATAGAACAACCATTATTCTCTGATTTAAATGAGTAACCGTCTCGCAATAAACAAGATCCAGATATAATGTTCATGCTTAACGCAGGCACCAAATAACACTTATTTAGGTTCATCACTAATCCCGACGGTAATCGAAGAGCGAGCGTGCCAACGGCGATCACATCAACCTTGGAACCATTTCCCACGCGCATCGTCACTTCGTCCTTTGCCAGCCTCCGTCTATTCCGCAGTTCCTGTTTTGAGTTGCAAATATGAGCAACCGCACCGGTATCAAATACCCAGGCACTACAACGAGAGTTGGTAAGGTACACATCAATAACATGTATATCATATATACCTTGTTTGTTGTTGGCCGCCTTCTTGTCAGCCAAATACTTGGGGCAATTCCGCTTCCAGTGTCCAGTTCCCTTGCAATGAAAACACACAGTTTCTGGTTTGGGTCCAGCCTTGGGTTTCTTCACGAGAGGAGCAACTGCTTTGCCACTCTGCTTGGAGTTACCCTTCTTACCCTTGCCATTTTTCTTGAAACTAGTGGTTTTATTGACCATCAACACTTGATGCTCCTTCTGAATTTCAGACTCAGCGACTTACAGCATCGCAAACAGCTCGGTGACTGACTTGTTCATCCCGTGCATGTTATAGTTCAACACGAAGCTCTTGTAGCTAGGTGGCAATGATTGAAGAACTCTGTCAGTGATAGCCTCTGGCGGAAGGGGCATCCCTAACTCAGCCAGACGGGTGGAGTACCCAGACATTCTGAGCACGTGATCACTGATAGACCCGTTCTCCTCCATCTTGCAAGCATAGAACTTATCGGAGATCTCATATCTCTCGATCCGGGCATTCTTCTGAAAGATAAACTTCAACTCCTGGAACATCTCATATGCTCCATGACGTTCAAAACGTCTTTGAAGTCCCGGTTCTAAGCCATACAACATTGCACATTGAACTATTGAGTAATCATCAGAACGAGCCTGCCAGGCGTTCACAACGTCTAGAGACTCAACTGGAGTGGGTGGATCACCAAGCGGTGCATCAAGGACATAAGCCTTCTGGGAAGCCGTAAGGATAATCCTTAGATTACGGGCCCAGTCCACAAAGTTACTTCCATCATCTTTCAACTTAGCTTTCTCTAGGAACGCATTAAAATTCAGGGGTGCTACTGCGCGAGCCATGATCTACAACATAAATATTGCAAAGACAACTTAGACTATTGTTCTTAGATAATGAGTTTAGTTAATCATATTTTTAAAAAACTCCCACTCAAATTGACATCCCTCCGATCATTCGAGTGTAACATGATCCAAATCCACCAACTCAAGTCCGATCATCACGTGAGTTGAGGTGGTTTCAATGGTGAACATCTTCATGTTGATCATATCTACTATATGACTCATGTTCGACCTTTCGGTCTCTTGTGTTCCGAGGCCATGTCTGTACATGCTAGGCTCGTCAAGTTTAACCCGAGTGTTCCGCACGTGTAACATGGCTTACACCCGTTGTATGCGAACGTAGAGTCTATCACACCCGATCATCACGGCGTGTCTCGAAACGACGAACTTTCGCAACGGTGCACACTTGGGGAGAACACAATTTATCTTGAAATTTAAGTGAGGGATCACCTTATAATGCTACCGTCGTCCTAAGCAAAATAAGATGCATAAAAGGATTAACATCACATGCAAATCATAAGTGACATGATATGGCCATGAACTTGTGCTTTTGATCTCCATCTCCAAAGCACCGGCATGATCTCCATCGTCACCGGCATGACACCATGATCTCCATCATCTTGATCTCCATCAACGTGTCGCCATAAGGTTGTCGCGCCGACTGTTGCTTCCACGACTATAGCTAACGTTTAGCGATAAAGTAAAGCATTACATAGCGCTTAATGATTGACACGCAGGTCATACAATAATTAAAGACAACTCTATGGCTCCTGCCAGTTGCCGTACTCATCGACATGCAAGTCGTGATATTCTATACAATACATGATCATCTCATACATCACATATATCTCATCATGTAATTGGCCATATCACATCACAACATACCCTGCAAAAACAAGTTAGACGTCCTCTAATTGTTGTTGCAAATTTTACGTGGCTGCTACGGGTATCTAGCAAGAACGATTCTTACCTACGCAAAACCACAACGTGGTGTAGTGATTGCTTTTTGATCTTCTAAAAGAACCCTCTTCATTGAACCGATTCAACTAAAGTGAGAGAGACAGACACCCGCCAGTCACCTTTATGCAACAAGTGCACGCAGCGGTGAAACCAGTCTCGCGTAAGCGTACGCGTAATGTCGGTCCGGGCCGCTTCATCTCACAATGCCGCTGAATCAAGTATCAACTAGTAACGGCAAGCAATATGTATACATCCACGCCCACAACTCGTTTGTGTTCTACTCGAGATCTCATCTACGCATAGACCTAGCTCAGATGCCACTGTTGGGGAACGTTGCATGGGAAACAAAAATTTTCCTACGCACACATAAGATCTATCCATGGTGATGAGCATCTACGAGAGGGAGAGTGAATCTACATACCCTTGTAGATCGCTAAGCGGAAGCGTTAATAAACGCGGTTGATGTAGTCGAACGTCTTCGCGATCCAAATCGCCGAGCGTCCCGCGATCCAATCACGATCCTTCCGATCTAGTGCCGAACGGACGGCACCTCCGCGTTCAACACACGTACGGCTTGATGACGCCTTCACCTCCTCGATCCAGCGAGCGATGATGAAGTAGTGGTTGAGTTCCAGCAGCACGACGGCGTGGTGATGGTGGTGAGGAACAATCTCTGCAGGGCTTCGCCAAGTGCTACGGAGATTATGACGGAGGAACTAGAGGGCTAGGGTTGCCGGCACACGGCTTGGGAAATCCTGATGTATCCCGTGTGCTAGCCCTGCCCCTCTATTTATATGTTGAGCCTTGGGGTCTAAACTTGGAGTAAAAGCCTCCTCCGGGTCGGTTTTGCCCGCACAAGGTCGGTTTGGCCCGCAGGAAAAGAGTCCAATTCGGACCCTGCCGAATCGTGCACAGCCGCGCACAAGCGGTAGTACCGCTTCACACAAGCGGTAGTACCGCTTGGGCGGTAGTACCGCTTCACACAAGCGGTAGTACCGCTCGGGCGGTAGTACCGCTTCACCAAGCGGTAGTACCGCTTACGCGGCAGCAAAACTACTTTTGCACTTTCCAATACCTTGTGGGCTTTATCCCTTTGGCTCATATAAAGTGTTGCTGCACCCGAACACTTCGGTAAACATCCGGAACCCATTCCGGTGAACTCCGGAACCCTTCCAGAGATCAAAACACTATTATCACATATATCAATCTTTACCTCCGGACTATTCCGGAGATCCTCGTCATGTCCGGGATCTTATCCGGGACTCCGAACAACTTTCGGTCACCAACATAATAACTCAATTATACTAATCGTCACCAAACGTTAAGTGTGTAGACCCTGCGGGTTCGAGAACTATGTAGACATGACCGAGACACCTCTACGGCCAATAACCAATAGCGGGACCTGGATGCCCATATTGGCTCCTACATATTCTACGAAGATCTTTATCGGTCGAACCTCTATGTCAAGGATTCAGTTAATCCCGTATGCTGTTCCCTTTGTTCTTCGGTATGTTACTTGCCCGAGATTCGATCGTCGGTATCACTATACCTAGTTCAATCTCGTTACCGGCAAGTCTCTTTACTCGTTCCGTAATACAAGATCCTGTGGCTAACTCTTTAGTCACTTTGCTTGCAAGGCTCAATGTGATGTTGTATTACCGAGTGGGCCCTGAGATACCTCTCCGTCATACGGAGTAACAAATCCCAGTCTTGATCCATGCCAACCCAACAGACACCCTCGGAGATACCTGTAGAGCACCTTTATAGTCACCCAGTTACGTTGCGACGTTTGATACACACAAGGTATTCCTCCGGTGTCAGTGAGTTGCATGATCTCATGGTCAAAGGAACAGATACTTGACATGCAGAAAACAATAGCAATAAACTGACACGATCAAATGCTACGTTTACAGTTTGGGTCTTGTCCATCACATCATTCTCCTAATGATGTGATCCCGTTATCAAATGACATCTCATGTCAATGGCTAGGAAACCTTAACCATCTTTGATCAACGAGCTAGTCAACTAGAGGCTTACTAGGGACACAGTGTTGTCTATGTACCCACACATGTATTTGAGTTTCCAATCAATACAATTATAGCATGGATAATAAACGATTATCATTAACAAGGAAATATAATAATAACCAATTTATTATTGCCTCTAGGGCATATTTCCAACAGAGTCATCGTCGGGAGTGGTGAAGGAGGAATCACCCCCGATAACCACGACCGACTAGCTGCACTACAGAGCTAGCATCATGAGTACTTCACGAGGTGTCACCCTCGGTACTCGATAGTAGCGCTGTAGAGTCATACAACTAAGGGGTGTGCGGTGATGTGAGGGGCCTGGCTCATCGGTCGGTTGACCGAGTCTTCGAGTCGTCGAGTCGTCGAGTCGTCGATGAAGAAGCAGGGGCAACTGGGACTAAGGGGGGTCACAGGGGATTCATTGATCAACCTATACTAAGTAGTTGATATGATTGCAGGTATAGTAGCAGTTTATCAAAAACAGGCTATGCATCAGAATAGGAGCTAACTAATACAGTAGCAAAATCTAATGCAAGAATGAGGGGAAAGAAATGGGCGATATCGGATTGCTCAAGGGGGGTTGCTTGCCTTGCTGCTCTGCAGCAAAAGGCTGATCGTCAACGGCGTAGTCGTACCCGGCAGCAGCGTCGGTCTCGGGGTCTACCGGTAAGAAGAGGGGGGAGAAACAATAAATACAAAGCAGACAAATGCATCACGATGCATGACATGGCAATATGTAGGGCTAGGCATGCACTAGCGCAGTACTACACATCGCAGACGGATCGGAAGAATATCTGACGATGTTTCCCGAGTCTTGGGCTACTACCGGACAGACGAAATCGATGGAAAAGTTCCATGTTTGCTATGCTAGAGGCACGTGACAGACTAATGGAGTGCGTATTTGGAACCGTAGAATTATTCTAAGCAACTTTCATGTTCAAAACTTTTTAATCCGGACTACGGTTTATTTTATATTAATTTTTAAAGATTAAACAATATTCTGAATTTCATTTAATTAATAAACCTGAATTATCCAAAACAGTAAATACTGTTTAATTAATTAATTAATTAATTAACTAATTAATTAATCTAATTAAGTAATTAATACTGATATTATTTGTTATTTATAAAATTATTTTTATTTATTATAATTTTCGTAAATACGTACATACATATATACATACATACATACACACATACATGCATACATACATACACACATACATGCATACATACATACATACATACATACATACACAGCACACACACACACACACACACACACACACACTTGCACGCACGCACACACGCACAACACACACATACATGTGCACCGGCCGGCGCGGCGGCACGGCGGCCGCCGCCGGCGGCGGGAGGCGGCGGAGCGGCGAGGTGGAGGCGGTGATGAGGCGGCGGATGGTGGCGCGCGGGTCGGGGCCGGCCGCGGGTGGCGGGGCGGTCCCGGCGAGGCGGGCGACGGGCGGCGGTCGGCGGTCGGCGGCGGGGCGGCGTCGGGCCAGGCGCAGCCGAACCGGCGCGTCATCGCGGGTGGGGGGGGGGGGGCTCGCGTCGGGGGGGGTGGGGGACCGGGTCGGGCCGGCTGGGCGCCGACCGGCATCGGGGGGGGAGGCGAGCGGTGGGGCTGGCGCGTGGCGCCGTCGGGGGGGGGATCGGGATGCGCGGGTGCTGGAGACGCGGTAGGGTTCGCCCCTGGCTCCCCATATAGTCGCCGGCTCTGCCGGCCCTTTCGGCAAAGTTAGGCTGTTTCTTTTTTTTTCAATTTTTAAACAGCGTCTGTTTTAATTATTTAGAGGCTCTAAAATACTTCGAAAAACTCCGGTTCCAATTTTATAAATTCTTATAGAATATTTGCAACCCATGAAACATTTTTATTTTCAGTTTCGCAAAATTTTTAAAATCCACTTTTACGACGAATTAAATTTGCAACGGAATTGAACGGGGTTTGAACCAACGCGAGTTTAACAACAGTAATTGTGGTGACGTGGCAACATTAGCATGGGATTATTGTAGCTTAATTACAGAGATTACTGTAGCACAAAACCAGGGCGTCACAATTCTCCCCTACTAACAAGAATTCTCGTCCCGAGAATTAAGAAGTAGAAGGAAAGAGCCCGGGGTATTCTGCACGAAGAAGATCTTCTCGTTCCCAAGTAGCTTCATCTTCAGAATGGTTTGCCCACTGTACTTTGAAGAACTTGGTAACCTTCTGACGAGTCCGACGTTCAGTTTCATCGAGAATGCGGGCTGGTTGCTCTTTGTAAGAAAGGTCTTGTTGCAGCTCCAACGTATCATGATCCACTGCTCGGATAGGATCCTTGAAGCAGCGACAAAGCTGTGACACATGGAACACATCGTGAACCTGAGAAAGGTTTGACGGTAATTCCAATTGGTATGCCACTTTACCACGCCTTTCGAGAACAATGAAAGGACCAATATATCGAGGAGCCAGCTTGCCCTTGATCCCGAAGCGGTGTGTTCCTCTCATTGGCGTGACTCAAAGATAAGCCTTTTCGCCAGGTTGATAGACCATATCTTTGTGATGACGGTCATACTGACTCTTCTGACGAGACTGAGCAGCCTTCAGATTTGCATGAATAATGTGGACTTGATCTTCAGCATGTTGAATAATATCCGGACCGATAATTGTACGTTCCCTAGTTTCTGACCAATTCAGAGGAGTTTGACACTTACGTCCATATAACACTTCAAAAGGAGCCATCTTCAGACTAGCTTGATAGCTATTGTTGTAGGAGAACTCAGCATACGGGAGAGATTCCTCCCATTTCTTGCCGAAAGAAATGACACAAGCCCGAAGCATGTCTTCGAGAATCTGGTTGACTCTTTCAACTTGTCCCTGGGATTGAGGGTGAAAAGCGGTGCTGAAGGACAAATGAGTTCCCATAGCTTCCTGGAAACTTGCCCATAATCTTGAAGTGAATAAACTGCCACGGTCCGAACTAATCGCCAGTGGGATACCGTGGAGTGAAACAACTCTGGACATGTAAAGATCTGCTAGCTAACTAGCAGTAATAGTTTCCTTGACAGCCAGAAAATGTGCAACTTTGGACAGTCGGTCAATGACGACAAGAATAGCATCATTACCTTTCTGCGATCTGGGAAAACCAGTAATGAATTCCATTTCAACATGATCCCACTTCCATTCAGGAATAGAAATAGGTTGCAGAGTCCCAGCAGGCCTTTGATGTTCTGCTTTGATCCGACGGCAAATGTCACATTCTGAAACATAGCGTGCAATGTCTTGTTTCATGTTTGGCCACCAGAACCTTTGACGGATGTCCTGGTACATCTTGGTACTACCCGGATGAATAGACAGCGGGGTATCATGAGCTTCTTTCAGTATTTTAGCAGTCATATTCAGGTTTTTCTTCTTTGTGGGAACGAATAAGCGACCCTTGAAGTACACTGCTTCATCATCAGCAACGGTGAAGCATGAGGGTTTACCTTCCGCCAGATAGCGTTTAATCTTTTTGACTTCACTGCAATAGTGTTGCATAGTTTTGATGCTGCCCACGAGATCTGGCACAACAAGCAAGTTGCTTAGAGAACCTTGGTTAACAACACGAAGGTGCGTCTTGCGGGCCTCCGGTGGTGGGGGAACGAGATAACCCTGAGGAACAATATGGAGGTTCAATTTGCTAAATTCTTCTTGAAGAAGGGGGTGAACCTTGTGAACCTGGAGGTGATTGCAATAGGACTTGCGGCTCAAAGCATCATCCATCACATTAGCCTTGCCAGGTGTATAAGAAATACCCACATTATAATCTGCTATGCGCTCCATCCATCTCTGTTGACGGAGGTTCAGATCTGGCTGAGTAAACAGATACTTCAGACTTTGGTGGTCGGTGTAGATCTCGCAACGATTACCAACCAGGTACTGCCGCCACTCTTTCAGTGCATACTGCAGCAAGTACAAAATCATGAACTGGATAGTTCTCTTCATGAGGACGCAATTGACGAGATGCATAAGCAACCACTCTGCGCTCTTGCATTAGGACACAACCTATTCCCTGACGCGAAGCGTCACAATAAATGACGAAGTCCTTATGAGTATCTGGAGGAGCTAGCACTGGAGCAGATGCCAGTTTGTCCTTAAGTGCCTGAAAGCTCTCCTGACATTTTTCTGTCCAGTCATATTTAACACCTTTGTGAAGCAGATTGGTTAAGGGCTTTGCAATCTTGGAGAATTTCTCGACGAATCGACGGCAATAGCTGGCGAGTCCGAGAAAACTTCTGACTTGCTTGACATTCTTCGGGGGAGTCCAGTCAAGAATAGCCTAAACTCGTTCAGGGTTGACCGCAATACCATCCTTGGAGATCACATGACCAAGGTAGGTCACATCGTCCATCCAGAACTCACACTTTGAATACTTTGCATAAAGTTGATGTTCTCGAAGCCTCTCCAGTATAAGACGAAGATGTTCAGCATGCTCTTCTTTATTCCTGGAGAAAACCAGGATATCATCCAGATAAACCACGACGAATTTATCGAGGTAATCCATGAATAGATAGTTCATGAGGCGAGAGAAGGTTAACGGGGCATTGGTTAAGCCGAAGGACACGATGGTGTACTCGTATGAACCATAGCGAGTAACGAATGCAGTCTTGGGAATATCCTCTTCACGAACCCGGATCTGATGGTAACCCAACCTCAAGTCGAGTTTTGAATACACTGATGAACCGGCAAGTTGATCATATAAATCATTGATCCGAGGAAGTGGATGTTTGTTCTGAATCGTTGCCTGGTTGATGGGACGGTAATCTTGGACCAAACGATTCGTACCATCTTTCTTCTTGACAAAGAGAGAAGGTGCTCCCCAAGCAGAGGAACTTGGACGAATGAAACCCAGACGAAGCGAATTGTCAATTTCTTGCTTGAGTTCAAGGAGTTCATGTGGTGGCATCTTATATGGACGCTTGGCTATAGGAGTGGTACCAGGTACCAAGTCGATGACAAACTCGACAGCTCTGGCAGGGGGAATCCCTGGAAGTTCTTCCGGAAAAACATCTTGGAAATCCCGGACAACTGGAATGTGTTCAATCCCTTCAAGAGGTGACTCATTTAATGCATTCAAGGCATATAGTCGGGCTTCAGCATTTCGAACAAGATGAGCATGATAGCTTACAATCTCATTCGATGGATGTAGGAGGTGTACGGTTTTGGTGTCACAAATAATAGAAGCGGCATGTGCTTTCAACCAATCCATTCCGAGAATGAGATCGATATTGGAAGACTTCAGCATTATGGGGGAGGCAAGGAATTCCAACCCTTTAATTTCAATGGGAACATTCTGGCTAATAATGGAAGTCTGACATTGGCCTGCGGGGGTGTTTACTACTATTGGGACGTTCATCTCTTCACACTTAATGTCATGCATGTATGCAAAATCTTCAGACATCAAACAATACAGAAGCTGGTACTGAGTTGACGAGAAGAGTACCCATCACAGTAGTAGGCTGGTCTTGAACTTCATTCAAAACAATATTGTTGGCTTGAACACGTCCCTGAGCAGGCCTGGCATCGTGGTTGCGGGGCTGGTTGGTAGGCAGTGCAAGTTGATTCTGATTCTGCCTGCATTCTCTAGCACGGTGTCCTGGACAACCACACTTGAAGCACAACCCATCCTCTGGACGAGAAGGGGGAATAGGAGCTCGTGGTGGCGGGGCTGGGAGCCTCGGCTGCCTAAGTGGGGGTGGAGGTAGATGAGGTGCAGCATAGGACGGCCTCGGAGCAGGAGGCGGTGCATGGTACATGTTGTGGGGGATCCAGATCTTGCGCTTCTGACTTCCTGAGCCCGAAGATGAGCCCATGTCACGGTTGCGCTTGCTGCTGTCCTTGTAGTCCTGCAGACCTGTTTCCACTAGAATAGACTTGTTCACCAAGGTGGCAAAGTTATCGAAGTCTTGAACAAGGAGTGCCAGCTTGATATCTGGGTGGAGGCCTTCACGGAACTTCTCCTGCCTACGAGCATCAGTTGCAATGTCTTCTTCAGCATAGCGAGATAAGTCCAGAAATTCCCGCTGATAAGCATCCACAGTCTTGTTGCCCTGGACTTGGTTGCGGAATTGACGCTTCTTCTTATCCATCAGTCCCTGAGGAATGTGGCGAGCACGGAACGCAGCTTGAAATTCTGGCCAGGTGATGATCGTTCCAACAAGCTGTGAGCGCCTGTGACTGTCCCACCATTGAGCAGCGGGACCCTTCAGAAAGTACGAGGCAAAGGTGATATAGCTAGTCACTGGGGCGCCTGAAGACTCCAGCTCATAAGTGATGTCACCGAGCCAGTCATCTATGTCAAGCGGCTGAGTTGAGCTGCGGTAGATCGCAGGGTTGAGACGCATGAAGTCCTGCAGAGTCATTGGGGCTGGCTGCTGATTCATATTCGGCCTCGGAAACTGATCCATAAGCCCTTGCATAAACTGGCGATTCAGTTCAAACTGTTGCATCATAACAGCCATGTATTCTGGTGGCGGTGGTGGTTCAGGAGCACCACGACCACGACCAGCTGGCCTAACCATTCTGACAATTTTTAACAGTGGTAGTTTATCATTGGGTAATTGCAAAAACAATGAATCATTCACGAAGTAAATTGCACAAAGAAGGCAGTGCAATAGATACAACATAGTAGTTCAAATTTCAACATAGAGATCCATACATAGGTCTATTACAAACCATAAGTTCGTTACAAAATAGACGATAGGTCCGGCATGAAATTAACCTAGACAACTAGGCGGCACGCAGGCACGCGGTGGAGGGATACAACAATGAGGCATAGCGGTATGCTACATCAACGTCGGGGACAACGAAAGTAACCACGGAACTGCACGTGACCCTGAATGTGAAACCTGGGGGCAGGGTTCTGCATCCCGTGCACACCCTGATGCATAATCTGGTGATCAACCGGGAGCGCAGGTCCACATGCCGTAGTACGACCTCCAACCGCAGGCCACTCAAGACCTGGGGGAAACTCAGTCCGGCGCGGGTGAAGAATGTACTCCGGGTGCATCCCCGCAGTGACTGCTGGCAACAACTGCTCCATAGCCAGATACAGACGAGCACGGGTGGCGTACAGCTCGACGTTAAGAGCCCTGACAGTGCGATCCAATGCCTCAGTGTACTGAACCAGAACATGTGGCTCGTAACGTCGACTCACGTAGGGGGTGCAGATAGCAGTGTAGGACCGGTCGTTGCGCGGCCGCGCGAAAGGGGTCAAGACCTCAACGTCGGCCGCAGTATGAACTCCAGCAGGAACATACGGGATGTATCTGTATGCCGTCTCCTCCAAACAAGGGTTCGCTGCACGGAGACGAACAATAGAAGCATAGGCAGCATCCTGTACTACCATCTCAACAGTCACTCCAATGCCACGGAAGGTGTGCAGCTCAGTGATGGAGAGGTCCTGTCGATCCCAGATAACCATCTCAGCCTCATACTGTTCCTGGTTGAACTCGCGGCAGTCCTCGTAAACAGTGTACTCGGGGTACCAGCGATATCCCAGCTTCTTCAAGAGGTCGACCAGAATGGCCGGGAACCCAGTCGTATCGTGTGCGAAGGTCAGACGAACGATCTGCCTAGCGGGACGCATCTGTAACAAGGAGATTCAAGATGTCAAATGACAGTGCGTGCATCATAACTTCAAAGAAGACAATTTTCGACGAAACAAATCTCCGGTGGATGTGATCACGAGAACCTAATGTTAGATTTAGCAAAATCTTTAACCCGAAAGAGAAGAGAGATCAGAACCCAGAGTATAGACGAGGAATAAAAGATCCTAATACCACCCGATTGAGATGTGGGCCCGTAAGCCACACAACAATGTTAGTAAAAGTTTTCAAGTACTAGACTCAACTTCGGCCAAGGAGTTGGAAAGGGGGCTACCTACAGGCAGTCGGCTCTGATACCAACTTGTGACGCCCCCAATTTCGACCGTACGCTAATCAAACACGCAATGCGTACGATTAAGATTAGGGACTCACTGATTGATATCACAACACAACACTAGACACAAATTAAAGTCATACAGCTTCATATTACAAGCCAGGGGCCTCGAGGGCTCGAATACAAAGCTCGATAAAGCACGAGTCAGCGGAAGCAAATAATATCTGAGTACAGACATAAGTTAGACAAGTCTTGCCTTAACAAGGCTAGCACAAACATAAGCAGCGGATCGAAAGAGGCGAGGCCTCCTGCCTGGGAACCTCCTAACTACTCCTGAGCGTCGGCACTCTCCACGTAGTAGTAGGCTCCAGCGGTGGTGTAGTAGTCGTCTCCGGCGTACTCCATCTCCTAGGCTCCGTCGTCTGAACGCAGAATCGTATCGAGGGGGAAAAGAGAAAGGCAAAGCAGCGTGAGTACTCATCCAAAGTACTCGCAAGACTGACATCAGAACTATGCTAAGTATGCATCAGTATCAAGGAATGGGGTTATATCTGGACTGACTGCAGAAAGCAAGAGTAGGGGGAAGGCCTAGTCCTATCGAAGACTAGCATCTTCAGCATCTTGCAGCATTAGAAGAGAGTAGACTGGTATCTCATATATAGTCATATTATTGTAACAATTTTATTAAGTAACCACGCCCAGAGATTCTTCCTCGACTCCCTGCGAGGAAGCAATCTCGGAACCAACATTCATTTCAAATTAAATCACAATTATAGTTGTATAAGGTCAAGGTACAACTCCAAGTCGTCCTGTTACCGTGGACACGGCTATTCGAATAGATTATTCATCCCTGCAGGGGTGCACCGCATTTCCAACACGCCTGATCACCTCCGGCCGGACACACTTTCCTGGGTCATGCCCGGCCTCGGGATAGCAGCACGTCGTCGCCCCACCTAGGCTCAACGAAGAGGCTAGCCCGCCGGTCTAAATCCTAAGCACACAGGGGTCGTGGGCCCACTTGCCCTACACGCTCCTGCACGATGCGTACGCGGCCGAAAGCAGACCTAGCACACTCCAGTCCAGGAGCTGTACCGTCCAGTCCAATCCGGCGCGCGCCGCTCCATTGCTGACGTCCGAAGAGCTTCGGCTGATACAACGACGCTGAGTACCCATAACTTCTCCCACGCGATGGTTTGGTGCGTAAAAAGGCCAACGACCCAACTCAGATCAAATACCCAACCCATTAGCATTTTATTAATGCGGGGCAAGTGCGACCCATAAAGTGCGGTCTCGTCACCCCGACTCGAGGATGTGTGGCAAGGGCCTCTCCTGCCCGTCCACGCCTCAACATAATACTTTGGAAGCCTTACTGGCGCATCCCACCACATCTCGCACATGGGTACCCTTGGGGCCGACCCGTCTCAAGACTTTCGGGAACTCAGGTCCACCTCAACCAGGGTGGTACCGCCTGTCCCTCCAGACCCATCTTTCACATGTAATAAATGTCAAGTCAAGGTAACTGTGTGTATAAAACATCAAGGCAGGAACCTGAGGAGTCACCCTGAAAGGGCCCCGCTCGATGAAAACCGTCAAGGTGGACTTAGAGGAATCACCCTCGGGGGTCCCACACTTGAGGGTTTGCATGACAGAGTCATCGTCGGGAGTGGTGAAGGAGGAATCACCCTCGATAACCACGACCTACTAGCTGCACTACAGAGCTAGCATCATGAGTACTTCACGAGGTGTCACCCTCGGTACTCGATAGTAGCGCTGCAGAGTCGTACAACTAAGGGGTGTGCGGTGATGTGAGGGGCCTGGCTCGTCGGTCGGTTGACCGAGTCTTCGAGTCGTCGAGTCGTCGAGTCATCGATGAAGAAGGAGGGGCAACTGGGACTAAGGGGGGTCACAGGGGATTCATTGATCAACCTATACTGAGCAGTTGATATGATTGCAGGTATAGTAGCAGTTTATCAAAAATAGGCTATGCATCAGAATAGGAGCTAACTAATACAGTAGCAAAATCTAATGTAAGAATGAGGGGGAAAGAAATGGGCGATATCGGAATGCTCAAGGGGGGTTGCTTGCCTTGCTGCTCTGCGGCAAAAGGCTGATCGTCAACGGCGTAGTCGTACCCGGCAGCAGCGTCGGTCTCGGGGTCTACCGGTAAGAAGAGGGGGGAGAAACAATAAATACAAAGCAGACAAATGCATCACGATGCATGACATGGCAATATGCAGGGCTAGGCATGCACTAGCGCAGTACTACACGTCGCGGACGGATCGGAAGAATATCTGACGATATTTCCCGGGTCTCGGGCTACTACCTGACAGACGAAATCGATGGAAAAGTTCCATCTTTGCTATGCTAGAGGCATGTGACAGACTAACGGACTGCGTATTGGGAACCGTAGAATTATTCTAAGCAACTTTCATGTTCAAAACTTTTTTATCCGGACTACGGTTTATTTTATATTAATTTTTAAAGATTAAACAATATTCTGAATTTAATTTAATTAATAAACCTGAATTATCCAAAACAGTAAATACTGTTTAATCAATTTAATTAGCTAATTAATTAATCAATTTAATTAACTAATTAATTAATCTAATTAAGTAATTAATACTGATATTATTTGTTATTTATAAAATTATTTTTATTTATTATAATTTTCGTAAATACGTACATACATACATACTTACACACATACATGCATACATACATACACAACACACACACACACACACACTTTGCACACACACACACACTTGCACGCACGCACACACGCACAGCACACACATACACGCGCACCGGCCGGCGCGGCGGCACGGCGGCCGCCGGCGGACGCGGGCGCCGCGGGTGGGGGGGGCAGCTCACCGGGAGGGAAGCGAGGCGGCCGTCGGCGGCGGCGGGAGGCGGCGGAGCGGCGAGGTGGAGGCGGTGACGGGGCGGCGGACGGCGGCGCGCGGGTCGGTGCTGGCCGCAGGTGGCGGGGCGGTCGGCGGCGGTGCGGGCGACGGGCGGCGGCAGGCGGTCGGCGGCGCGGCGGCGTCGGGCCGGGCGCGGCCGAACCGGCGCGTCGTCGTGGGGGGGGGGCTCGCGTCGGGGGGGTGGGGGACCGGGTCGGGCCGGCTGGGCACCCGACCGGTGTCGGGGAGGGGCGAGCGGTGGGGCTGGCGCGCGGCGCCGTCGGAGGGGGGGCTCGGTAGGCGCGGGGGCTGGGGGCGCGCTAGGGTCGCCCCTGGCTCCCCATATAGTCGCCGGCTGGGCCGGCCCTTTCGGCCCAGTTAGGGTTTTTCTTTTTTTTCTTTTTTTTTCAATTTTTAAACAGCATCTGTTTTAAGTATTTAGAGGCTCTAAAATACTTCAAAAAACTCCGGTTCCAATTTTATAAATTCTTAGGGAATATTTGCAACCCATCCAACATTTTTATTTTCAGTTTCACAAAACTTTTAAAATCCACTTTTACGACGAATTAATTTGCAACGGAATTGAACGAGGTTTGAACCAACGCGAGTTTAACAACAGTAATCGTGGTGACGTGGCAACATTAGCGTGGGATTACTGTAGCTTAATTATAGAGATTACTGTAGCACAAAACCAGGGCGTCACAGAGGAGCAGCATTGTTGTTGATGAGGGGTGCACTCTGCAACCCGTCCAGACTTGACAAGATGTCCTGTAGATGTGTGTTGGCAACACCTTGTGCATCCTCTATGGCCTTGATCCTCTCTTGTGCCACAACTTGAGCACCCTCAAGTTGATCGAGGCGCTCGCTGGTGACCTTCACATCCGCGGTGAGTCCCTCAAGTGTGGGCTGATTCTGTGCCATTGTTAGCAAAAGAGAAACCCACAGAGTATAATCCCTATCAACTAGTGGGACGTGGTGTAGAAAGTTTGCTCACACTCAAGCTTAGTATCAAATTCTTACTTGTTCTTACCAATGCAACAGGTGGTGATCGGCGCGTTGGTGTTGGCTTCAAACTATCGATAAAGATTGGATGGAGCGATAACCAGGAATCAGTAGAGCCCGGACCTGTACTTATTGGTAGGAAAAGGTGTAGCTTGGCAAAGGCTTCTCAACTGACAATATTAGTGGCACAATTTAGCAAAAAGCAATGCAAGTTGAATAATTTCTCAAACTCCTAACTAGTGCTGGTATTCGACTAGTAAGAGAGAAAACAATCTAAGCCCAGATACTAAATCAAGGGAGTGACGATGAAAATATGATAGCTCTAAGTAGCTAGATATAATTGAGGTATAAAGACAGTGTATAACAAAAGCTTCAAAATAAATGATAGATGAAGAGGCAATCAACTAGCAGCAACAATAACTTTCTCGAGTAGCAAATAGAACAAAGCAATTGGAAAGGAATGCTAGCCGGCCTGATCTGTTTTTTGTATACTTTTATTTTTATTTTATTTTTCCTTTCTTATTTTTCTCTTTCTTTTTTTTGTCTTTTTTTGTTCCTTTCACCAGGCCGGTACCAGAAAACTATACACACGCGGAGGAGAGCAGAAACAAAAAATTGCTACCAAGTCGAGTGCTACTAGAAGCTCAGGGTAATGTACGTGACACTAGAAGAGATCAATGGGGTACGTGTAGACCTAGGAGCTCCAAACAAACAATAAATAAATAGCAACTAGCAATGCAGCAAGAGGACAGAGGGAACAGCGGCGCTTGACGGCATAGAGAGGCAGCGGACGGCGCGAAAAAAAGATAATGATAGACAAGTATCTAGAGATAGTAGATGGCGAACGTGATGTGCGACAGACGATGGAGCTATGCGACGGACACGTAATCGACAAAGATCTACTCTCAATATTTTTCTCCGGATGAACAACCAAATTGGCAGGAAATCTGGATAGACAAAAACGAGTGTGATCTAGTAGATAATTTGCGCCCTAACTAATCTAAACCAGCACTAATACTAGGATGAATGCAACCAAAAATTCAACAAAGCAAATACTAGCTAAAGGCTAAAAAGATTGGTGCAGCGGATGAACTAATTTTATTTTTGCCTTTTTGTGGGTTGTAGGATTGAAAAAAAAAATCTAATCTAAGAAAACTGTAAATCTCTCACCGATAAACCTGAAAACTGATACCACTTGATGTGAATTGGAGTCCGATCTTTCGATGAGAGTGGGGATAACTACGATTTTGTGGGACTTGACCCTCACGATCCGGCTACCAACCGTACAGGGAGAACCGTACACGACTGATATCCACAGCAATCGCTGAACCAACTCCACGGTGTTATCGACCGAGCCAGCGACGCGATCGACCTATCCACGAGGGATTTTTCCTGCAAGCTAATCGAAGAACATGCAAGAAAATAATAGCCAAGCAATCTAAAATTGCGAATATGTTAGATGAATAATTCTCACAAGATGGGGTTCCGATACTTGACGGTCGCACTAGCCGCTACGAGCGAAGACAAATAAAAGTAGCAATAGCTAAACTTCTCTAAAACAAAACCCGAGTCCAAACCCTAATTTAAGCTCACTATATATTAAGGAACGGCCGGCCGTGAAACGTAGCGTCGCACGGAGAGTTGGAGACCGGATACCGCACGACTTCTGTTGACAAGACGTGTTCTCTTGGCCAACGTGGTGTACCAAGTCCTTGGATCCAACGTTGTTAATTTGTCCCTTTTGTGATTGTGTGCTTGTGTCCCTGTGCATGCATCATGCATGGATATGCATGCACACGTATGCTCCATGTATGTATGAAAGGAGCATATGTATTATCAAAGTCTTGAACTTGAATATTTTCCACGCACGACTTGTTTGAAAATGCTTTCTCGCATGAAGTGAATGTCCGACGTTTTTGGCTCTTCTTCGTTTGAGCTTCTTTTTTCAGATCACCGATTCCGTCGTTCCTAATACAATTAGTAAATAAAATAATGAGTGTAGCATTATTTTCTTGTCACTTAAATTATAAGTACGAAGGAGCGAAAGTACCTGATCAGTTATTTTCCGTGTAATATTTACAAATATTTTCATGATTGCTATGTCCATATCACCTTCTCTCTTTATCTCTCATTTTTTTTTCGCTCTCTTTTTTTTCGTTTTTTTTTTGTCCGGAGTCTCATCCCGACTTTTGGGGGGAATCATTGTCTCCATCATCCTTTCCTCACTGAGACAATGCTCTAATAATGATACTCATCACATTTTTATTTACTTACAACTCGATATGAAAAACTACTAAACAATATGACTATATGAATGCCTCTAGCAGTGTACCAGGATGTGCAATGGTCTAGCATAACATGTAAACAATGATGAACGGTGGCTTTGCCACAAATACTATGTCATCTACATGATCATGCAAAGCAATATGATAATGAGTGCACAAGTCATATGATGCAACGGTGGAAGTTGCATGGCAATATATCTCGGAATGGCTATGGAAATGCCATGATAGGTAGGTATGGTGACTATTTTGAGGAAGATATAAGGAGGATTATGTGCAACAGAGCGTATCATGTCACGGGGTTTGGATGCACCGGTGAAAGCTGCACCAATCCTCGAGGTGAGAATGGGCAATGCACTGTACTGAAGAGGCTAGCATATATGAAAAGGTGAGTGTGCGTACATCCATGGATTCACATTAGTCATAAAGAACTCATATACTTATTGCAAAGCTTTATTAGCTCTCTTGAAGCAAAGTACTACTCGCATGCCCCTAGGGAGGAGGTTGGTAGGAGTTAACCATCACGCGCCCCGACCTAAACAGCACTAGGTTTTCAACGAGGAATAAGGATGCTCACACATCATCACTGTCGGTGTCAAAACCGGCAGATCTTGGGTAGGGGGTACCGAACTGTGGGTCTTAGATCGATGGGTAACAGGAGATAAGGGAGACAGTGTTTACCCAGATTCGGGCCCTCTTAATGGAGGTAAAACCCTACGTCCTGCTTTGTGTTGTATTGATGATGGGGTATCGATTATAATGTTGATCTACCTCGAGATTGTATGATATGGTCTAAAACCCTAGGAGTAATGAGCTTAACTTGTCCTACGGACTAAGACCCTCCGGTTTATATAGGCACCGGGGGTATCTAGGGTTTACACGACGTCGGTTATGACATGAGAAGAATATGCCAAACTCATCATCAGGTTCTTGGAGTACATGTCACCGTATTTGGAGACTTTCATCTTGGTTGTTGCGTCACAGTCTTCGGGCCTTCATTGATAACGACAAGGCGTCCTACTGTCCGGCTCATAGAGTAAGGCCGGCAGCCCGAGGACCCCTTAATCCAGGACTCCCTCAGTAGCCCCCGAACTGGCCCCTAATGCCGCAGTCTTGATTTAGCATCCGTTCATCCAAAGCCGTTGGCTTGCGGGGCGAGTTCCCCTTTTCTCTGTAGTTCAACTGAGTCTAATTCGGCTTACGATGCGCTCTCCAACGTCAAAATGTCGCGTGGCCCACAACTCTTATTTTTCTGCAACTCCTCGATTTCTGTGCACCAGATGAAGGCAGGCAATTCCCGAAATGCCCTTCAAAGATCTACAGGGTTGAGTCATCCATTAAATAGAACCGGTATGCATTGAGCAATCCATATGTCTCCCCATCCACCAAGAAGAACATCAGGAAACCATGGCGAATGCTCCAGGTTCCTCCTCGCGCCCTCACGGCCCTCTCCCGGGTGACTGGGCAAGCTGCTCTATCTCCTGTCTCCGATTGCGCGATCTAGAGGTGTAGGGATATCTTCCCTCCTCCGATCTAGCGCCCTCCTGCTCGGGATTAACGTCCGTAGATGGTGAGGCTTTCGTAGAGAAATCCCCTACTCCCCACAAGGAAGAGAGGGTATGTTTCATTCCCTTCGTCTTACGAGGCCTGGGCTTTCCTATTCATCCTTTTTAAGGGGTTTACTAGAATTTTATGGGATCCAACTCCACCATCTCACTCCCGGATCAATTCTCTATATTTCGGGTTTCGGGTCCCTTTGCGAAATGTTCCTGGGCTACGAAGCCCACTTTGAGCTGTGTATGAAGTTTTTCTGTCTTGTCCCCCGTTCCCAAGGGGGGTCAACTTTTGAAGTGGGCGGAGCCGAAGTGTGGCATATAGCCGGATCGGGATTCCCATGGGGACCCTAGAAAAAGATCCCGAAGAGTGGACCTCCGAATGGTTTTATATTGAGGATGTCCCCCTATTCGATCCAATTCGGAGGGGCCTCCCTAAATTTTTGGCTGGCCCTTCACAGAAGCGGTTCAATTGGCATCCGAGGAGCTCTCTTCAAGAGGACAGTGCTGAAGTAAAACGGCTAGTTGCCAAGGTGAAGTTATTAGCACACTGCCAACTGACTATTGTTGACGTGATCGCCACAGCCGGCAGACGATGCGTCCAACCCCTTCAACAAAGAATGCATCCTTTATGGTGCTATAATGGCTCAGACGACACGGCTCGCTATAAGCGGGAAGGTCCTGTCGATCAACAAGTCGTGGTCGCCATACTGGACAGTCTCTTTAAAGGAAAAAATGATGGGTTTCGTCACTTGAATGTCCAGGAAGGATATTCAAACCATAATCCCGTCGAACGGGTGAGTCTGATCCTGCTCCCATACCTAGACAATTACATTGACGATTGTCTAATCAAATTTTTTGGGGTTTTGCCGAACAGGAATGGAGGCGCTGGATCGAGACTATTAACTGTCCTCCACCTCTGCCCGAGAATTATTCTCGGGATGATGACCCCGGATACAATGATGACCCGGATACCTCGATCATCTTTGAGGACGAAGTCTTGATACGCCTCCAACGTATCTATAATTTTTGCTTGTTCCATGCTATTATATTATCATTCTTGGATGTTTTACAATCATTTTATAGCAACTTTATATCATGTTTTGGGACAAACCTATTGACATAGTGCCAAAGTGCCAGTTGCTGTTTTTGCTTATTTTTTACTTCACAGAATATCAGTACCAAACGAAGCCCAAACATCGTGAAACTTTTTAGAGATTTTTTTTGTGCCAGAAGACATCCAGTGGGCCAAAGAAGTGCCAGAGGGGAGGGTCGAGGAGACCGAAACCCACCAGGGCGCGCCAGAGGCCCCAGGCGCGCCCTGATGGGTTGTGCCCTTCTCGGGACCCCTCTGCGCCGTCTCTGATGCATATAAATTCCCAAATATTCTAGAAACCCTAGAGGAGTCAACGAAAAACACATCCAGCCGCCGCAAGTTCCAGAACCTCGAGATCCAATCTAACACCATCACGGAGGGGTTCATCATCCTCATTGGTGCCTCTCCGATGAGGCGTGAGTACTCCACCATAGACCTACGGGTCCGTAGGCAATAGCTAGGTGGCTTCCTCTCTCTCTTTTGATTCTCAATACAATGGTCTCTTGGAGATCTATTTGATGTAAACTTTTGCGGTGTGTTTGTTGGGATCCGATGAATTTTGAGTTCATGATAAGTTTCTATCCATGAATATTGTTTGAGTCTTCTTTGATCTCTTATATGCATGATTACTTATAGCCTCGTATTTCTTCTTCGAATCTTTGGTTTAGTTAGGCCAACTAGATCACTTTTTCTTGCCATGGGAAGAGGTGCTTTGTGATGGGTTCGATCTTGCGGTGTCCTCTCCCAGTGACAGAAGGGGCAGCGAGGCACGCATTTATCGTTGCTATTAAGGATAACAAGATGGGGTATATTCCTACATGAATAGATCTTGTCTACATCATGTCACCGTTCTTATTGCATTACCCCGTTTTTCCATGAATTAATACACTAGATGCATGCTGGATAGCGGTCGATGTGTGGAGTAATAGTAGTAGATGCAGAATTGTTTTGGTCTACTAGTCTTGGACGTGATGCCTATATAATGATCATCACCTTGGATATCGTCATGATTATTTGATCTTCTATCAATTGCCCAACAGTAATTTGTTGACCCACCGTGTGCTATACTCATGAGAGAAGCCACTAGTGAAACCTACGCCCCCGGGTCTACTTTTCCAACATATTGCTTTCCGATCTATCTTTTTGCCGCTTTTGTTTTCAGATCTATTGTTCCAAAAACCCAAAAATACCTTGCTGCACTTTTTATTTGCTCTTTTTATTTTGTGTTCTTGAGAGATCTATCTCTCCAATCTATCACTACCTAACCTATCTTTTTACCGTAGAGATATTGACAACCTCTCTTTTGCGTCGGGTTGCAAGTATTTGTTCTTTGTGTGCAGGTGCTATTTACGTAGTGGTGGTGATCCTCCTACTGGTTCGATACCTTGGTTTCATAACTGAGGGAAATACTTACCGTCGCTGTGCTGCATCATTGATAAGTCTCCGTCGTATCTATAATTTTTGATTGTTTCATGCCAATATTATACAACTTTCACATACTTTTGGCAAAAATTTATATGATTTATTGGACTAACCTATTGATCCAGTGCCCAGTGCTAGTTCCTGTTTTTTGTGTGTGTTTTGTTTCGCAGAAATTCCATATCAAACGAAGTCCAAACGCGATAAAAATTTACGGAGATTTGTTTTGGAATATTTGTGAATTTTGAGAAGTGGAATCAACGCAAAAGGAGGCCCACAACCCCCACAAGACACCACGGCGTGCCCCAGGGCCCAGGCACGCCATGGTAGGTTGTGGTCACCTCGTAAGTCGGTTGGAGCTCTCCTTCGGGCGCAAGGAAGCTAATTTTTGAAAAAAAATCGTGTTAAAATCTCAGCGCAATCAGAGTTACGGATCTCTGGGAATATAAGAAACGGTTTTCGGCCAGAAAATAGGAACGTGAAACAGAAGAGAACAGAGAGGGAGATCCAATCTCGCAGGGGCTCCTGCCCCTCCTCCGCCATTGAGGCCACGGACCAGAGGGGGGACTCTCCTCCCATCTAGGGGGGAGGCCAAGGAAGAAGAAGAAGGAGGGGGGATCTCTCCCCCTCTCTCCCGGTGGCGCCGGAACGCCACCGGTGCAATCATCGTGACGGCGATCTACACCAACAACTTCGCCGCCGTCAATACCAACTATCTCCCCCTCTATGATACGGTGTAACACCTCTCTTCCCCGTTGTAATCTCTACATAAACATGGTGCTCAACTCCATATATTATTTCCCAATGATATTTGGCTATCCTATGATTTTTGAGTAGATCTCTTTTGTCCTATGGGTTAATTGTGGTATGATGTCATGGATGTGAGTTGTATGTTGATATGGTGCTGTCCTATATGGTGCCCTCCATGTCACGCGAACGTGAGAGATCCCCGATGTAGGGTGTTGCGATATGATCATGATTTACCTATGGTGGGTTGCGTGAGTGACAGAATCATAAACCCGAGTAGGTGGGTTGTTGCGTATGGGAGGAAAGAGGACTTGATACTTAATGTTATGGTTGGGTTTTACCTTAATGAACTTTGGTAGTTGCAGATGCTTGCTAGAGTTCCAATCATAAGTGCATATGATCCAAGTACGGAAAGTGTGTTATTGTATGCCTCTTCCACATTGCATATAATAAGTATCTATCGTATCATATTCAATTGCCTATGGACAATCTTTCTCTTGTGTTACACAAAAAGATTTCTACTAAGTTATTTACTCTTATTGTTCTTTTATTAAAACAGCACCTAAATTTTATTTCCACGTTCTTTATTATCTTGCAAAGTACTTCTAGTTTTATTCCCGCAAAGTAGTTTCATACTTGTTCTAGGTAAAGCAAGCATTAGCGTGCGTAGAGTTGTATTGGTAGTCGATAGAACTTGAGGGAATATTTGTTCTACATTTAGCTCCTCGTTGGGTTCGACACTCTTACTTATCGAAAAAGGCTACAAACGATCCCCTACACTTGTGGGTTATCAAGACCTTTTTCTGGCGCCGTTGCCGGGGAGCAATAGCGTGGGGTGAATATTCTCATGTGTGCTTGTTTGCTTTATCACTAAGTAGTTTTTATTTTGTGCTCTTGTTTTATATATTTAGTTATGGGTAGGAAACATAAAATTCCAAAAAAAATAGTTGTACTTGCTGCTCCAAAAGTTGAGGAACCACAAGTGTTCCGTACTATCGAAGAATATTATTTTGATCATCTTCGATCCATTTGTGCTCATGCTGAAAACCCAACTAGCTTAGTTGAGGGAAAATCATTAAATGAGCATGCTTATTATGTGCGACACCGCATATCTCAAAAAGGGAAACGCTTGTGGCATCAAATTAATACTTTGTGTTGCTATGCTTGGAATTTATGTGAAATTCATGATTTTACTTGTTGTTCTGAAGAAACTAAAAAACACCTTCCCTACCAATGTGTGTTTAATGATAATGAAATACTATCTTCTTATGCCAAGGAAGCCTATTTTTATTATGATGTTGAACAAATTGAAGAATTTGTTGCTTTTAAGGGTGCCTATGAAATTGCTTCTTTGATTGAAAAGTATGATGCTACTCTTTACAAATCTGAAAATTTTGCCATACTTAAATATTGCTATGAAAACTATGCTTCTAATGCTTATGTTAAAGAATTTGTTGAAAGAATGACCACTACCTTGGAAGAGTCTAATATTTTGCAGGAATCTATGGAAGAAGAAATTGTCGAAACTGTGAGCTCATTAGATGAAGAAGATGAGGAGGAGAGCGAAGAACAAAAGGTTGAAGAGCGGATTAGCTACCCATGCCCACCTTCTAATGAGAGTAACTCTTCAACTCATACATTGTTTAATTTCCCTTCGCACATACCGAAGGATGAATTCTATGTTGAATGCTATGATGATTGCTATGATCCCTTGGATTCATTTGAAATATCCCTTTTTGATGAACTTGATGCTTACTATGCTTGTGGCCAAGATTCCAATATGAATTATGCTTATGGAGATGAACTTGCTATAGTTCCTTATGTTAAGAATGAAATTGTTGCTATTGCACCCACACATGATAGTCCTATTATCTTTTTGAATTCTCCCAACTACACTATATCGGAGAAGTTTGGTCTTATTAAGGATTATATTGATGGGTTGAGTTTTGCTACTACACATGATGATTTTGATGAATATAATATGCATCTGCTTGCTGCTCCTACTTGCAATTATTATGAGAGAGGAACCAAATCTTCACCTCTCTATGTTTCCAATACGATAAATTTGCAAGAAACTACTTATGCTATGTATTGGCCTTTACTTGATGTGCATGAATTGTTCTTGTATGACATGCCAATGCATAGGATGAGATTTAGATTCCGTGGTCACATGATATATGTTGCTTTGTGCTCACTACTAAATTACAAATCATTGCTAATTAAAATTGGCTTTGATATACCTTGGGATCCGGGTGGATCCATTACTTGAGCACTTTATGCCTAGCTTAATGGCTTTAAAGAAAGCGCTGCTAGGGAGACAACCCAGAAGTTTTAGAGAGTCATTTTATTCTGTTGTGTGCTTTTATAAAGTTTAAAAAATATATAGAGGGGAACCTAAAACTTCACAAAAAGAAAGGTGAAAGTGAGAGAGATGATGATCATCGTAGAAGTGGGGGCTAGCCTTGAACTTTGTTCATGCCCATGGAAACTTTGCGAATTTTGAATCACAGAAACTTTTCAACAAAAATAATTATCCCCTTGTACAAATCCATTGTATTATGTGCCAAGATTTGCCTTTAGGATGATTAGATTGCTTGTTAGTATGTGCGGTGTAAAAACAGAATTTTGGTTGTAGTGCGTGAATTTACATTATTTACTGGAACGTTGAAAGTTTCTGAAATTTTTACACAGTATTTCTATACAATTTTTTTATTTCGTCCTAATTTTTCAAAATGTTTGGAGTTACAGAAGTATGGTCAAAGTTCATATTACTACAGACTGTCCTGTTTAAGACAGATTCTGTTTTTGATGCATTGTTTTGCTTGTTTTGATGAAACTATCGATTTTATCAGTGGTATAAGCCATGGAAAAGTTATAATACAGCAGGGATAATGCAAATATAAAATATGAATGGGTTTGCAACAGTACTTAAAGTAGGAATTTGCTTTATTATACTAACGGATCTCACCAGTCTTCTGTTAAATTTTGTGTGGATGAAGTGTTCGAATGTCGAGGAGGTTTCGATATGAGGAGAAGGAGGAGAGGCAATAGTTAAAGCTTGGGGATGCGCAGGGCACCCCAAGTAAATATACATGGAGACTCAAGCGTCTAAGCTTGGGGATGCCCCGGAAGGCATCCCATCTTTCTTCAACAAGTATCAGTATGTTTTCGTTTTCGTTTCGTTCATGTGATAGGTGTAAATCTTGGAGCGTCTTTTGTGTTTAGTTTTCACTCTTCTTTTATGCACCATGCTGGTATGAGATAGTCCATGGTTGATTTATAGAATGCTCATTGCACTTCACTTATATCTTTTAAGTATGGCTTTATAGAACGCTTCATGTGCTTCACTTATATCATTTGAAGTTTGGATTACCTGTTTCTCTTCACATTGAAAACCGTTATTCGTAGAATGCTCTTTTGCTTCACTTATATTTATTAGAGCATGGTCTTTTGTAGAAAGAATTAAACTCTCTTGCTTCACTTATATCTATTTAGAGAGTCAACATGAATTGGTCATTTGTATGGTTAGTCATAAAATCCTACATAAAACTTATGGATCACTGAATATGATATGTTTGATTCCTTGCCACAGTTTTGCGATATAGAGATGATAATATGTGGGAGGTACTAGTGGATGATCGTGTTTAGTAAGATATTGGTGTTAAGGTTTGTGATTCCCGAAGCATGCACGTATTGTCTCCCGTTATGCTAGGAAGTTGGAGCACAATTTATTCTTGATTGTCTATCTTTGTGTGGAGGTCGGGGGCGCGCGATGGTTAACTCCTACCAACCTCCCCCCTAGGAGCATGCGTAGTAATACTTTGCTTCGAGGGCTAATAAACTTTTGCAATAAGTATGAGAGTTCTTTATGACTAATGTGAGTCCATGGATTATACGCACTCTTATCTTTCCGCAATTTGCTAGCCTCTACGGTACCGTGCATTGCCCTTTCTCACCCCGAGAGTCGGTGCAAACTTTGCCGGTGCATCCAAACCCCATGATATGATACGCTCTATCACACATAAGCCTTATTATATCTTCCTCAAAACAGCCACCATACCTACCTATTATGGCATTTCCATAGCCATTCCGAGATATATTGCCATGCAACTTCCACCGCTTCTGTTTTGATGACTTGAGCATTCATTGTCATAATGCTTTACATGATCGTAAGATAGCTAGCATGATGTTTCCATGGCTTTTCCGTTTTTTGATATCTTTGCTATGCTAGATCATTGCATTCATTTAGAGTCATACTTTGTTCTACTATCGTTGTAATATTGAGTTGTAAGTAAATAGAAGTGTGATGATCATCATTATTCATTATTAGAGCATGTCCCAGTGAGGAAAGGATGATGGAAACTATGATTACCCCACAAGTCGGGATGAGGAAACTATTATTAGAGCATGTCCCAGTGAGGAAAGGATGATGGAAACTATGATTACCCCAAAAGAAAAAAAGAGAAAAAAATAAAAAAATGATGAGATACAAAGAGAGAAGGGGCATGCTAATTCCACACTTGTGCTTCAAAGTAGCACCATGTTTTTCATATAGAGAGTCTCCTATGTTGTCACTTTCATATACTAGTGGGAATTTTTCATTATAGAGTTAGATGCACACCCACTTAGTTTTCATATTGAGCTTTCATACACTTATAGCTCTTAGTGCATCCGTTGCATGGCAATCCCTACTCCTCGCATTGATATCTATTGATGTGCATCTCCATAGCCCGTTGATACGCTGAGTTGATGCGAGACTTTCTTCTCCACTTTTACCCCTTTGAAACCTACTACCATATTCTATTCCACCCATAGTGCTATATCCATGGCTTGCGCTCATGTATTGCATGAGAGTTGAAAATGCTGAAGCGCCTTAAAAAGTATGAACCAATTGCTTGGCTGACACCGGGGTAGTACATTATTTATACTTTGTGTTATGAAGACAGAGCATGACAAGGCTATATGATTTTGTAGGGATAGCGTTCTTTAGCCTTGATATTTTGAAAGACATGATTGTTTGTTGGGATGCCTGAGTATTAATGTCTTTATGTCAAAACTAGACTATTGCTTTGAATCACTTGTGTCTTAATATTCATGCCTGATTAGATATATGATTAAGATTATGCTAGGTAGCATTCCACATCAAAATTTATCTTTTTTATCATTTACCTACTCAAGGACGAGCAGGAATTAAGCTTGGGGATGCCGATACGTCTCTGTCGTATCTATAACTTGCCAATATTATACAACTTGCACATACTTTTGGCAACATTTTCTATAATTTATTGGACTAACCTATTGATCCAGTGCCCAGTGCCATTTCCTCTTTTTTGTGTCTTTTTTGTTTTGCAGAAATTCCTTATCAAACGAAGTCCAAACGCTATAAAAATTTACGGAGATTTTTTTTGGAATATTTGTGAATTTTGAGAAGTGGAATCAACGCAAAAGGAGGCCCACAGCCCCCACAAGACACCAGGGCACGCCCTAGGGCCTAGGCACTCCGTGGTGGGTTGTGGTCACCTCGTAAGTCGGTTGGAGCTCTCCTTCGGTCACAAGGAAGCTAATTTTTTTAAAAAATCATGTTAAAATCTCAGCGCAATCGGAGTTACGGATATCCGGGAATATAAGAAACGGTTTTCGGCCAGAAAACAGGAACGCGAAACAGAAGGGAACAGAGAGGGAGATCCAATCTCGCAGGGGCTCCTGCCCCTCCGCCGCCATGGAGGCCATGGAACAGAGGGGGGACTCTGTTCCCATTTAGGGGGGAGGCCAAGGAAGAAGAAGGAGGAGGGGGGCTCTCTCCCCCTCTCTCCCGGTGGCGCTGGAACGCCGCCGGGGCAATCATTGTGACGGCGATCTACACCAACAACTTCGCCGCTGTCAACACCAACTCTCTACCCCTCTATGCAGCGGTGTAACACCTCTCTTCCCCGCTGTAATCTCTACTTAATCATGGTGCTCAACTCCATATATTATTTCCCAATGATATTTGGCTATCCTATGATGTTTGAGTAGATCTCTTTTGTCCTATGGGTTAATTGTGGTATGATGTTATGGATGTGAGTTGTATGTTGATATGGTGCTGTCCTATGGTGCCCTCCGTGTCACGCAAACGTGAGGGATCCCCTCTGTAGGGTGTTGCAATATGTTCATGATTTGCCTATGGTGGGTTGCGTGAGTGGTAGAAGCATATACCCGAGTAGGTGGGTTGTTGCGTATGGTAGTAAAGAGGACTTAATACTTAATGCTATGGTTGGATTTTACCTTAATGAACTTTGGTAGTTGCGGATGCTTGCTAGAGTTCCAATCATAAGTGCATATGATCCAAGTACGGAAAGTGTGTTAGTGTATGCCTCTCCCTCATTGCATATAATAAGTATCTATCATATCATATTCAATTGCCTATGGACAATCTTTCTCTTGTGTTACACAAAAAGCTTTCTACTAAGTTATTTACTCTTATTGTTCTTATATTAAAACAGCACCTAACTTTTATTTCCACATTCTTTATTATCTTGCGAAGTACTTCTAGTTTTATTCCCTCAAAGTATTTTCATAGTTGTTCTAGGTAAAGCAAGCATTAGCGTGCGTAGAGTTGTATCGGTGGTCGATAGAACTTGAGGGAATATTTGTTCTACCTTTAGCTCCTCGTTGGGTACGACACTCTTACTTATCGAAAAAGGCTACCAACGATCCCCTACACTTGTGGGTTATCAATCATCCCTTCCTATTTGGGGAAATACTGACGCAGTCTCAAGCCACGTCAAGTCTTTTTCCATAAGAGCCTTGATGGCTCTGAGGTTGCCCTCATAGACGATCACCCGGGGACCCAGCCGAACTGGGGGTAGGAAGAAAGCTCCTGCTCGAAAAGGGCCCTCGTCCCCCATTATTTCGTAGGCACCTCCTTCTGTCAGAAATCGGGCTCCGCAGACCCAAGAAGGTTCGAACTCTGGGGCGTGTGCGAAGATCCTTCCCAGATCAAGACACAAGCTCGCCACCCCACAGCGAAGCCTCGTCGAGTGCGTGTAGCGAACAAGAAGATGGACACAGCTATTTACCCAGGTTTGGGCCACCTTGCGGTGTAAAACCCTACTCCTGCTTTTGGTGGATTGGCCTCACGAGGAGGTTTAGGGATGAACTAGTACAGTGGTAGAGCGACCTCGCGAGGGCTCTTGGGTGAGGTTCGATCGGTCCGTTCTACGGTGGATGCTAGTGCCTATTTATAGCGGCCTTGGTCCTCTTCCCTCATTGCACAGGCGGGAAGGGATCCCACAACGGCCAAATTTGAAAGGGGACAAGAGGTACATCTTATCCTGACTAAAGGTGGTCTTCGCCTGCAAAGTTTCTGGCTTCGACGCAGTGGTGGGCTCGGCGATGACATCCGTCCTGCCGAGCTCGTGGTCTTGGTCTTGTTGCACTAGAATGGAAACCTTTGGGGGATTCCTTGGGAACCCGCGTCCGTCCTTGTCTCCTTAGAACAAAAGAGGAAGCTATCCCTCCTGCGCCCGCTGGCGCCCGCCTGGCCTTGGTCGTCATGGCTCACGTCATCCCAGCCTCATGAGGCCGGGCACTGCATAGGAATCTCCGCTCCTCGGGAGGCAGCCTAGGGAGGCCGCTCCCCTAGAGGTCTTGGCGTTGTTCCCCTCGTGAGGCTCCGGCTCTCACGAGGGTCTTGTCTCTAGGGGCCTGCTGCCAGGCCGTACTGGACAGTCAACTATGGGCCACGCGCTAGGCCGCAGGCAGGCAGGCCTGGGTACCCCCGTTCCTAAAACGCAGACAGTAGCCCCCGGGCCCAAGGCGCGCTCGGGTCGGCTTCGGGGCGAAGCCAAGGAAGGAAGGCCGAAGCGCCGCGGGCCCAAATCGCCTGCAGGCCAGGCCCGACGCGTGGCGCACGACAGTACGCGGACGCCTCCACTTCCCCATGTCGCCTCGGCAACCGCCCCGACTAACAAGGGCTGGCTCTTGCCGCGGGGCCATCATTGCCCAGAATGCGGAGGGTCACCGGTTGGCCTCCGATCAGCTATAAATGGGCGAGGGAGATGAAGCCCCTAGCCCGTCTCCATCTTCTTGCCTCCTCACTCCAAACCGACGCTTCCACAATCATGGCGCTAGTGAGGAGATTTTCCGCCGCCGAGAAGGGGAAGGCCCGCCTGGAGGGGCCTGACTTGCCGCCACCCAAGAGGGGCCGTGGCCGTCCCTGTAAGTACATCGCGACGCCGGCGGTGGTCCCCCGAGGGCGTGGGCGGCTGTATTAGCCATGCCGCCCGCGGCCGAGGGGGAAAGCTTGCAACGGGCGCCCGGCCGCCCCGCCCGCGATTTCACTCGGCCGACACGGCCCAGGAGTTCTTGGTGTGGGTGGAGAGGCCGGTGATCACCTGGATCTAGCTCCCACGCTTGTTCGCGGAGACGCTTCCAGCCGGAGGGCCTGCCGGCCTTTGGCTGTAGGACGACGGCTGCTGCAGCGAGGCCTCGTGGGTGGAGGTCGAGGTCACTCCCGCAGGCTACATCTTCCGGAACCGCGTGTGGCAGACGTTCGCGGTCTGCTGGGGAGGTGTACCCTCCACTTCAAGCATGACGGTGAGGCAACGCTCTTCGTCAAGATATTCGGGCAGGACGGCAGGCGCTTGGGGTGCTGCCCGGAGGGCGACGGCGGCGACGGCGACGACCTCTCTATCGACGACAGCCATCGCGGCGGCGGCATCCTCAGCGATGAACTTGCCCTTGGCGACGGCCGCAGCACCTCCAGCAGTGGCGACGTCTCCTCCGGAGGGAGCTCGAGCGACGATGACTACGACGATCCGCCGCGCCGGCACACCCGAACCAAGGAGGGCAGCGAGCCGCCACGGTGCCGCGCCCCTGCCCTGGAGGCCATCGAGCCGCCATGCCGCCGCGCCACCGTCAAGGAGGAGGAGGACTCCGACTGAGTGCGAGCAGCGGCGGAGCCGGGGCTAAGGAGTGGCGGTCCTCAGGAGGTCGCCTTTTGTGTGTTTTTTTACTTCCTGCATCAAGAATCATGGAGGGCCCCGTGGGGGAGTGTAATGAACTATGGCGCTTGCGCCTTTATGTTAGCGTTTTTCGTTTCATGCTTCTAGTATTCATGTTGCTAGCAATTGAAAGTTCCTGCTTGTCGCGATTAGGATAACTTAGCTTGGCGTACTTGTGACGGGTTCCATCGTCGTGAGGTGCAGCTGGGGCGCCAGGGCAGCTTAGAGGTCTCGCCGAGTTGGCTTCTTCTTTGTGGACCGAACGGCTTCGGGGCCTCGTGAGGCACCCGCTGCTCGCGAGGTTCCTGGGGGGTTTGCGCGGAGTCAGGGCCTCTGGAGGTGCCTCCTCAAGGCACCGCATCCTGCGTCAATGCTAAAACGCGCTTTACATAGTGTTAGGGTTCCTTGACAATGAGCCAAATCGTGATTTCCCTTTCCTTGGTCGTCCTCCTCCCAGCGACCATTTTTTGTTGGAGCCCCCGAGCGAGGGTCGATCGTCACTGGTATGCCGGGTCGCGATGCCCGGCAAGGCCAGGAGATGAGCGCTCCTGAGGCCGGGGGCCTGAGGCGACATGCGCCTGCTGGCTCGCTCATGAGCGTCACGCGAGGATTAGGACGCCAAAGCTTTGGCGAGGTGCACACCGTGTCCAGCCCCTGCTCGCGGGGTGCGCGCGAGAGAGAAAACTGGCAGGTGCAAAACCTCTTAAAAACGAGAAGTCAAAACGGGAAACGCTGTGAAGAGAAAAATTCCCACCCCTTTTTCGAACAAAGACGCGAAAACTTAAAGTTTCATTCCAAAAAGTGGCAAATTGGGTTACAAAAGAGAGCAAAGAACAACCGCGTCTGGCACCTAAGCTAGTCTTACCACCAGCGCGGAGCATGGGGCTTCCACTAGGCGTGGGCATAGTCATTGGAGGACCGTGTCGTCTGCCAGCGCGGAGCATGGGGCTTCCACTTGGGCGTGGGTGGGGCCCCATCCGCGTCCTCGGGGGACCCCGGGCGTATACAGCCCACTCATTATTACCTGAGAGTGTCACGGTTAGAACTTCCGGAGGTGCTGGATGTTCCAGGCGTACTGGATGGGGACCCCGTCCTGCGTGTCCAGGCGTACGGTGCCATGCCTGGAGACGCGGGCGACCCTGAGTGGGCCCTCACACATGGGCGAGAGCTTGTGCAAGCCCTCCCTGGAGAGGACCCGCCTTAGGACGAGGTCACCAACCTCGAGGGTCCTGGAGCGGACGCCACGGCAGTGGTAGCGCCGCAGCGCCTGCTGGTACCTCGCTGCGCGGAGCAAGGCCTGGCGGCGGGCCTCCTCCCCGAGCATGAGATCTGTCCCCCGCGAGGCATCCTGATGCTCCTCGTCAAATGCCAAGACTCGCGGGGAGCGAGTTTTGACCTCGTGCGGGAGGACAACCTCAGCCCCGTAGACAAGGAAGAACGGGGTCTCGTCGGTGGGCTTAGTCACGGTGGTGCGGATGGACCACAACACGGACTGAAGCTCACCGAGCCAACCCCTGACACAAGCCTCAAGCTTCTTCTTGAAGCTCCTCGTCTTGAGGCCCCTCAGGACCTTCGCATTGGCGCACTCAGCCTGGCCGTTGCTCCGTGGGTGCACCACTGAAGTGTAGAATATCTGCGTTCCAAGGTTAGCACAATATGTTCTAAAGAGGCTGCTTGTAAATTGTGAGCCATTGTCGGTAATGATACGGTTGGGTACGCCGAAGCGGCTCATGAGGCCCTTGATGAACATGACGGTCGAGCCAGCGGGGATGGTGCTCACGGGCTCCACCTCCGCCCACTTGGTGAACTTGTCGATGGCGATGTAGAGGTAGCGGTAGCCGCCGGCTACCCGAGGGAAAGGCCCTAGTATATCCAGCCCCCAGACCGCAAAGGGCCAGGAGAGCGGGATAGTTTGGAGGCCTGCGCGGGCTGATGAGTCTGCTTGGCGTGGAATTGGCAGGCCTCACAGGATCGGACCAGCTCGGTGGCG
Organism: Elymus sibiricus; assembly: GCA_039707655.1. Lineage (NCBI taxonomy): Eukaryota > Viridiplantae > Streptophyta > Magnoliopsida > Poales > Poaceae > Elymus > Elymus sibiricus. The sequence goes on along the minus strand of CM077667.1, from coordinate 191,452,560 downwards.
TCGTGGAGCGCCGTGGGCCAGTAGAAACCGTTGTGGAACACCTTCCTCATGAGGGTGCGGGACGAGGAGTGGTGCCTGCAATCGCCGCCGTGGATATCGGCCAACAGCTTGCGCCCCTGCTCCTCGGATATGCACCGCAGCGAGACGTCGTTGGGGTGCCTACCGTACAGCTCGCCGTCCTGCAAACAATAAGCAGTGGCCTGGCGGACCACACGCTCCGCGTCCTCCTCCTTCTCCGTCAAGGCGCCACGGAGCAGGTACGCCTTGAACTCCTCGGTCTAGTTGCCGGCCTGAGGTTCCAGCGCTAGGAGCAGCCGGGCTCCTGAGGCCGGACCATAGGCCGGGGCGCCTGAAGATGGGGCCGGTGGCAGCTCCTCCTGAAGCGACGCCGGGCCTGCGGCCGGGGGTTCCGCCGATGGCTTGAAGAGCCTCTCCACAAAGAAGCCAGGCTCCCGAGGCTTGCGCGCGACGCCCTCTTGGCGATGTCGTCTGCTTTCTTGTTCGCGCCGCGTGGGACGTGCTGCAATTCCAAGCCCTAGAAACGCTTTTCAATTTTACGTACCTCTTCCATGTACGCCTCCATGTGCTCATCCTTCGGCTTGTACTCCTTGTTGGAAAAGTTGACGAGGAGCTGGGAGTCGCCCTTGATGGTGAGGCGCTTGACCCCCAGGGCCGAGGCGGCCCTAAGACCAGCGATCAAGCCCTCGTATTCCGAGATGTTGTTGGAGACCTTCTCGCGATGTTCAAAGCAGAGCTGCACGGCGTAGTAGAGCTTGTCCTGGGTCGGGGAGATGAGCACTACTCCAGCCCCCGCGCCCTGCCGTGCAAAGGCTCCGTCGAAGTGCATGACCCAGCCGTCGGGCGCCTCATCGCCAGGCGCGAGGGATTGGCCCTCATCAAGCCCCCGGTCGGGAGCATCCATCCACTCCGCAACAAAGTTGGCGAGGGCCGCGCCCTTGATGACCCTGGTTTTGCTGAACTCCAGGTGGAAAGCCTGCAGCTCGATGTTCCACTGTGCAACCCTCCCAGCAGCGTTGGGGCTACGCAGCACTTTCTCCAGGGGGTATGCGGAGATGCGCTTGATGGGGTGGCCCTAGAAGTAGTGGCACAACTTCCTTGAGGAGACAAGGAGTGCGAGCAGGAGCTTCTGCTGCATAGGGTAGCGCGCACGCGCATCCCGTAGCATGGTGCTGACGTAGTACACCGGGTGCTCGATGAGGGACGGGGTGTTGGCGTCGCCCTGCTCCGCGGGGGGCGCGAGGGGCTCAGGTGCCCCGTGGGTTGAAGAAGCGACGAGGGCTTCAGGAGCGCCATCCTGAGGCGGCGAGCATTGCGCAGCCCCACACGGGTCGCCTTGCTTCGCACCCGCGCCGGCGCGCTCCTCTCGGACCGCCACGAGCGCTGCGCTGGCCGAGTGGGGGGTGGCCGCCAAGTAAAGCACCAGGGGCTCACGAGGACGAGGCGCCACCATGACGGGTGGGCTCGTGAGATACCGCTTGAGGTCCTCGAAAGCTGCGTCTGCTTCTGGGGTCCACTCGAAGGGGCCCTTCCTCTTCATGAGCTTGAAGAAGGAGAGGGCAAGCTCGCCAAGCTTGGAGATGAAGCGTCCCAAAGAGGTTACGCAGCCCGCCAGTTTCTGCATTTCCTTGAGGGTCTGAGGGGGGCGCATCTTCCTGATTGCCTTGATCTTCTCTGGGTTTGCCTCGATCCCTCGGTGCGACACCAAGAAACCAAGTAGCTTGCCGGATGGGACCCCAAAAACGCACTTTTTTGGGTTGAGCTTCAGGTTCACTCAACGTAGGCTGGCGAACATCTCCTCCAGATCCTCGATCAGGGTCCTCGCCTCCTGCGACTTGACCATGATGTCGTCGATGTACGCCTCCGCATTTCTCCCGAGCTGTGGCCCTAGGGCGAGGCGCATCAATCGCTGAAAGTTCGCGCCAGCGTTTCGCAGCCCGAAGGGCATGCAAGTGTAGCAATACACGCCGCTTGGGGAGAGGAAAGCCGTCTTCTCGACGTCCTCCATTGCCATCTTTATTTGGTCGTAACCTGAGAAAGCGTCCAGAAAGCATAGCAGATCGCACTCGGCGGTGGAGTCCACGATCTGGTCGATGCGTGGGAGCGGGAAGGGGTCCCGAAGACAAGCCTTGTTGAGACTCGTGAAGTCGACGCACATGCGCTCCTTCCCTCCCTTCTTGGGGACAATTACTGGATTGGCCAACCAATCCGGGTGCCGCACTTCCCGAATGACTGCGGCTTCCTGCAGCTTGCCGACCCCGTGGACGATGAACACTTGCTTCTCTTGTGCTTGTGGTCACGCCTTTTGCTTCACTGGGCGCGCATCGAGGTACACCATCAGGTAGTGCTCGATCACCTCTCTCGGGACGCCCACCAGGTCGCATGCCTCCCACGCAAACACATCCTTGTCCGCGTGGAGGAAGTCAACCAGCGCCTTCTCCTGCTCTAGAGGAAAGCCGACGTCGATACTGAAGGTGTGGCCCGGGCTCCCGTCATCCACAAGCACCTGCTTCGTCTCAGCCCGGTCCTGAGAGAACAACTGCTTCTTCTTCGTGGGTGCGGCCCTCGGAACCTGCGCGACGCTCTCGGCATTGGGGCATGAGGCCGCTGCGGCCTTGTAGACGATCTTGAGGGCTCGAACTGCGTCCTTGGTGTCTCCGGCCACAGTGATGATGCCGCTGCTAACAGGCATCTTGATGATGTTGAAGCCTGGGTGCGTCGCCGCCATGAACTTGGCAAGGGCTGGGTACCCCAGGATGGCGTTGTATGGGAGGCCGATGTGGGCCACGTCGAAGTCGATCAGCTCGGTGCAAAGCCTCTGACCACCCCAGAGAAGGGCCTGGAAGGCGCGAGCTGGTCGTAGGGCACCTGGAGCATGTCGAAGGCCTCCACGGAAAGGACGTTGAGGCCGGCGCCACCGTTGATGAGGGTCTTGGTGACCGCAACGTGGCTGATGGTGGGCGTGCACAGCATGGGCAGCGCGCCAACAGCGACCACCGTCCTGGGATGGTCCTTGGAGGAGAAGGTGATGTCGGTCTCCGGGCTCGCCCTGCTTGGTGGGGCCTCGGGCCGCGGCTGAGCTGCGCCCACCTGGCGAAGAAGCTGCTTGACATGGCAACTGGATGCGGGTGCCTACGATCCGTCGAGGATACAAGCGACCGCGGGCATGGTCGGGCATCCCGCCGCGTCCCCACAAGCCACGGGCTACCAAGCCTGGGGAGTGGCACCTGCCATGGAGATGGCGAGGCGAGGGTGAAACGCGGCTGGTGAAGAAGGAGCTTTGACACGCCCCTGCCTGGCGCGCCAAATGTCGGAAATCGGGATCCACAGACCCAAGAAGGGTCGAACTCTAGGGCGTGTGCGAAGATCCTTCCCGGCTCAAGTCACAAGCTCGCCACCCCACTGCCAAGCCTCGTCGAGTGCGTGTAGCGAACAAGAAGATGGATATATCGATTTACCCAGGTTCAGGCCACCTTGCGGTGTAAAACCCTATTCCTGCTTTTGGTGGATTGGCCTCACGAGGAGGTTTGGGGATGAACTAGTACAGTGGTAGAGCGACCTCGCGAGGGCTCTTGGGTGAGGATCGATCGGTCCATTCTACGGTGGATGCTGGTGCCTATTTATAGTGGCCTTGGTCCTCTTCCCTCATCGCACAGGCGGGAAGGGATCCCACAACGGCCAAATTTGAAAGGGGACAAGGGGTACATCTTATCCTGACTAAAGGTGGTCTTCGCCTACAAAGCTTCTGGGTGTGACGCAGAGGTGGGCTCAGCGATGACATCCGTCCTGCCGAGCTCGTGGTCTTGCCCTTGTTGCACTGGAATGGAAACCTTTGGGGGATTCCTTGGGAACCCGTGTCCGTCCATGTCTCCTTAGCACAAAAGAGGAAACTGTCCCTCCTGCTCCCGCTGGCGCCCGCCTGGCCTTGGTCGTCATGGCTCACGTCATCCCAGCCTCATGAGGCTGGGCACTGCATAGGAATCTCCGCTCCTCGGGAGGCAGCCTGGGGAGGCCGCTCCCCTGGAGGTCTTGGCATTGTTCCCCTCGCGAGGCTCAGGCTCTCACGAGGGTCTTGTCTCGAGGGGTCTGCTGCCAGGCCGTACTGGACCGCCAACTGTGGGCCACGCGCTGGGCCGCAGGCAGGCAGGTCTGGGTACCCCCGTTCCTAGAACGCCGACACCTTCCATCCCTAGGGTCCGTCGTAGCACGCGCCGAACACTAGAGGGTGTACCACTAGCAAAACCTACAACAAATACTATCAAGCGTGCCGCCGTTGGAGGGACTACCTCAGCCGCTCCTCCATCCAAGAGGTAACTATTTTAGCTTTATAGTTTGAGCACTGCTCCTGGCTGTTTGCAAGTTTTCATAATCCGAGTCGACATTTGTAGGAGCCGAACACACCCTCCCTCATCCGAAGACATCGAGAGGGTTCAAGGCGGTGGTTCCAAACCAAGGCCCCTAACAACCTCGGGATGCAACGAGGGGGCGCTACTATGGACCAGCATCCGGAAGACTCTATGGAAGTCTCGTTACAAATTTGGAAGTCGAAAGCGCGATGAATCATCGGCGTCGAAAGGAGTCGCTACACCACCCTGAATTTTTTGAACATGAGATTAATGCTCTTGACTCGGTGTATATTCACCTCAGCGCCGCCCGATCAGGACTTGAAGGGATCACCAATTTTATGCGAAACAGTCTCCGGGTAAGTGTTTAATTTTAACGACCGAACACGAATCCTTATCGAGTAGCCCCTGAGCCTTAATTCGACTGGGACGGCCGTATTAAGGGTCTTATAAGAACTTCTTGTGACATTTCGCAGTCTTCGAAAGAGCAGAACGATAAATTGTCGGAAGATCTTGAGATGAGCCGGGCACTGCTAAAAGCTGCAAAAGCCGAGCTGGAGGGAGTGAAAAAATTCACGAGGGAAGCGCACGGTGAGCGACAACTTTGATTAATACATAATTTCTTGAGGCATTGATATCTAATAAGTGTTTGCTTTGTAGCTGCCCAATCTATAGATCTGCTTCAGAAAGACCTGGATGCGGCAAGAGAGTCACAAAGATATGCTGAATCGCAGCTCTAGGCCGTCCATCGAATACTAACCCGTAATCTTGAGGAGAAGAACAACCTCCATACGGAGAATCAACAACAGGCCAATGAGATTGAGGATTTAAAAACTCAGTTGGCCTATGCCCGTGAAGAAAATCAGAGATTAAAAGGTGGCATATTCGGTAAGTAAAATTTCAAACTCGTAGTTCCGTATATAGACCATACCCGAACTAACGCACATGCCATGTCTCTTGTGCAGCACTCCTAACTGGGCGTCCCGAAGAGGAAATCAGCTCATTCGGGGGGGGGGGGGGGGGCTTTTAAAGGACCTATCCATTGTGCATGAACGAGGTCGAAAAGCAATGAAGAGCATGATCAAGGCATTGTGGCCGTCCCAGAGCCCTCCGGAAGGGATGGCCGAATTGGCTGATCGCTTTAAAGGAGCTCGTCAGTGGTTTGAATTATGGAAAACATCACGCTTTCAAGAAGGAGCTCGTGAAGCGTGGGCTATGGTGAAAACTAGATTCGCTGATACGTCTCCAACGTATCTATAATTTTTGTTTGTTCCATGCCATTATATTATCATTCTTGGATGATTTACAATCATTTTATAGCAACTTTATATCATTTTTTGGGACTAACCTACTGACATAGTGCCAACGTGCCAGTTGCTATTTTTGCTTGTTTTTTACTTCGCAGAATATCAATACCAAACGGAGTCCAATCGCGATGAAACTTTTTGGAGATTTTTTCTGGACCAGAAGACACCCAGTGGGCCAAAGAAGTGCCGGAGAGGTGGGCCGTGGAGACCACAACCCACTAGGGCACGCCAAGGGGGCCCCGGCGTGTAGGAGATATGCCCTAGAGCCAATAATAAATGTTATTGATTATCTCCCTGTTCATAATTAGGTTTATGTTCCATGCTATAACTGCTATGGTTCTCGAGTCTGCAATAACCACGAGGCTCGGAGGAAGACTCATATGCACGTGTGGAATAATAAACGGTAAAATGTATTCCTAGTCTGGCCTCTAAGACTGGCTCAAGTATTGCATGATGATCCTGTTTTCCTAATCATGGGCATGGCTATGCTGGCAATTTTGAGGGCACAATGTTAGAAGAACATTTGTGTTGAATCGACCCGAATTGATGTTATGCTATGAGATACATTTGTCACAAGTTAAATGGTTTATGACACAGAGATGGTCAACGTTTGCATGATTCCTCAGACCATGAGAGTATCGAGTTTCTTCATGCTTGATTCATGAACTTTGGGGTTTGTTAAACGTCATCCGTTACTGGATGGCTATTACGGCGGCTTACGGGTTCATGGGAAAGTATGTCAAGTAACTAGATAGATCAAGATTGGGATTTGCTCCTCCAACGATGGAGAGATATCTCTGGGCCCTCTCGGTGTTACGGTAGCCATCATCGTCTGGCCAGATACTTTGTGATTTGATCACGGGGATGCCGGAACACGGGAACGAGAAAAGAGAACAATACCGGTAACGAGGTAACTGGCATAGTGGACAAGTTGTTGATCCACGGGGATGCCAACATATCTCACCTCGGGCATTTGTAACATATCGCGAAGCAACTGGAATAGCACACGATAACTGGAGGTTCACTCGAATATTCATTCGTGTGGGTATAGGGGTCAATATGGGTGTCCACGGCTCCGATGTTGATCGTTGATCGGAAGGGGTTCCGGGTCATGTCTATGCTTCACCGAACCTATAGGGTCACACGCTTAAGGGTCATTTATCTGCTGAATACTAGACAGGGAGTCTGAGAGAAAATCACCGGAAAAGTTTCGGACACCGGAAAAGTTTCGGACAGCGGAAAAGTTCCGCAGAGAGAACACCGGAATAGTTTCGGTAAAACTGAAAAGTTGTTTCAGGGGATACCATTAAGTCAAATTGGTTTCGGCACATGCCTGATAATTCTTGGAGGGTGCCAGAATCATTCTGGAAACTTCTGGGAATTTTCCGGAAGAAAAACCGGAAATGTTCCGGAGCTGCCGGAACCACTTCAGATGCTTTTCGCAGATGAAAATCACTAATCCGGAATTGTTCTGGAATGCATTGAAAATTATTTTGGTGGGTACTGGAAATGTTCTAAACCCACATAAATATTTTCAGTTCGAACGGACGCTGAAAAATGTCATCGTGAATAGTGAAAGTGCTTTTTGGGTTACTTTTTGGAAAGCCACCTTTTGGGGCTTTGCTTAAAAGATCTAGGAGAAGACTTGGGAATGAGGGAACCCCTTTTGGGGGGCCCCACATGGTGTGGCCGGCCAGGTTTTGGGGGTTGCTCCAAGCAGCCCCACTTATCCTCTTCCCTCCCATTTATGCCCTTGAGAAGGTCATTTTTGTGAGGACATTTTGGTATGACCAAGTGTGCTCTACCCCTTGGGTTTTTCCTATAAATAGGAGGTGAGGGGGCAGCCCAAAGCTCACCCCTTGCTCTCATACACATGCCATGATGTTATCTGGCTTCTCTCTCCCTCCCACAATAAGAGTTTCGTAGAGCCGAAAGGATGTCTGGGTTCCGGCAGGAACTAGTTCTGGACGGCGAAGCCCGGCCGGATAGATGACACCGTATGTGTGCAACTCTGTAGAGAGATCGTAGTTTCGGTCTTAGTTCGAGAGTGCCTCCCGAAGGGCTGCCCGAGTGACTGTCCAAGTTTCGATGGTCCTCCCGAAGGGCTGTCAGAGTGGCTGTCCGAGTTTCGATGGTCCTCCTGAAGTGCTGTCCGTGACACCGTCCAGGGGATTGTCCGACCGCCTTCCGGAGGGCTGTCCGGGGGTTGGATGAGGGTATACATCCTCGCGGTTGGGAAGTTGTAAATCCTAGCTGCGGGGATCTGCACCGCCGATCGTCATCGACTCTACTTCCGCTGCGCTACGAGTCGGTAACGAAAAAGATCAAACCTTGTATGCAGTCTCCATAGTGATCCTGGGCTGGTGCGTAGGTCAGAATTTTTTTGTTTTCTGCTGCGTTCCCCTACAGTGGCATCACGAGCCGTGCTATGCGTAGATGCAGGTTGCGATCTAGAATACATAGAGATGTATGGGTGTTGCACAATATAATTAGGTAGTAGATGAGTTGTATTACTGAAAATTATTTGTGCGGGTAGCAGATGAAATATGTTACCCGATGTTCTTGTTGCTTCCCTGGAATTTGCATATTTCTGATCTTGATAACAGTATGGTGGAGTTTCAATGTTCTGGCAATCCGCGATCCTGATTGATCAACGAAGTGCTAGCAGTTCATTGAATTCCACCGTAGTTAAAAAGAAAGATGAAATTTCGCAGACAAAAGGGCAATGCAGATATGATCTGCACGGGGGTCATGCGTATGACGAAGTTTAGTATGGGGCTCAAGATTTTATTATCTCGTGTTTCATACACCCCGCAATGTTAATCTAGCGACTTGGATTATCATGCTTGATGATGGACGTTGGTAGCTTCGGTTTGTTTCGAAACCTTAGAAGCCACGTAAAACAAGTTTTTGCATGGACCGATTAGAGGCGTCTAACTTGGTTTTGCAGGATGGTTTGCATGTGCATATGATGTGGTATAGCAGTGCTCATATTAATTTGATTATGTATGAGATGACTATATGATGTAATATTAACATGACCTGCGTGTCATGATTCGGCATGATGGCTGGAGCCATATGATTGTCACTTTAATGACCTGCGTGTCAACCTTAAGTAATGCACTTATTTTATTAGCTACAGAGATAGCAATATTATCTGGTGCATCGACAAGGTGGTGGCAGTCTTCGCGAAGGTGAACACCAACGCGAATGCCGAAGATGAAGAAATGAAAGACTTCTCCGTCAGAAAGGGCTATACCATATCATGCTATTGTGAATTGCCTGAGATGTTTATCCCTTATGATGCACCCTTTTTGATTGCGCGGTAGTCGCTTTTTATTAGGGTGATCTCTCACTTAAAATATCAAGTAGTTAGTGTTCTCCCAAGTGTAGCACCGTCACGGCACCTATCTCTTCGGGGCATCACATGATCTCCATGGGTGCTAACGATTAGAGAAGTGTGAGGCGGGTGAGTTGAGACCTCGCAGCGAGATCACTTGGTTGTCTTGACGTTCAGGCAGGATAGTCCTGAGCTCGGAACACACGCATCGAAAGATGAACAAGAATCACATAGAGATGTGATCGGCAAGTTTGCCTACCGATTGAAGTTCGCGCCATTTGAGTTCATCTCGAACCGTGGCGTTGAATTGAAATGCGGATCTTGAATCACTCATGATCAATTATGAGAGATATTGATTTGAGTGGGAGCGCCCTTTAGAATTAATTCTTTTAATTCTTAGTGCAATTAATTATGAACACTGTCTAAAGTGTGATTTGCATAATAGTTGTAGAAGAATGGCTTGCGTTTCCACCTTCCCTGTTAAAATTGAATAAGCTGTTAAATATCTGGTTAAAACTTTACGGTTGGTAAACGTAATGTGAGGATTGTCCTCTAGAGTGCCGAGAAGGACTTTGTCCTATCGCATACTTTCAGTATTCTCCCGCTAATGCTATGGATCATGTGACTCTCGTCCTTCGATCCAAAAGCTAGAATTCCGTTTCAGTCAGGTGCAATACGTTTGCTTCCATGAGACCCGAACTTCGAAAGTTTTGGGATAGTTATGTGATATTCATGGAACTAAAAATTAATTTTCAGATACAAACAAAGGCTGAAAGATATGAAATATCCAAAGCTATGTTTGTTTGCAAACTATTAGTAAAGGTGTTTACTATGCATTAGACTGATAAGAGAGGGATCCAGAAGAACGCCTGTCATATGATGAAAGGTGAATAAAACAACAACTTAAAGAGAAAGGAAGTGTCCGAAGGGTGTTAGTAAAACTTTCACCCCTAGGAAGTCCGGGGCTAAACGCCACTCTTAAGTTGGGTGCTTCTTCTGAGAGTAGGAGAAATACTAAAAGTTAAACTGTTAGAAGTATAAAGGCAAAAGGAAAGAAGACTGGAATATCCAGCTCATGTATGAATGTCATACAAGTTTTTGATGTATAGAAGGCTGGTCAAAGATATAGTTCTTGGGAATTATGGTTAAGCATGTTAATCACTAATTCTTGGGTATTGTGAGTTGATCACAAAGATACCCGCTCGATTGCATTCTGTTGCGACTCGATGCAAGAACTACTATGGCCTGAAAGACTAGCCAGGGATGAGGTTTTGATACACGCTGGGAATATAGTAAATGGTACTATACTTTCCATCGGTGTATTACCATATGTATTTATTTTCATAAATCATTTTAGAGTTTTACATACTCTAGCCCTTTGCATAAGGTATCTTGCAAGAAGGTTGTTCATAAGAGAACTTTTGATGTTCGGTGATATGAATAACATAAGGGCCATACTTTCATTATGAATGAGATGTATGTTATGAATATTGATAATAATACATTACCTCTATATTTACTTTTATAATTCATTTAGAGTTTCATATACTCTAGCCCTTTGCATAAGGTATCTTGCAAGAAGGTTATTCATAAGAGAACTTTTGATGTTCGGTGTTATGAATAACATGAAGGGCCATGCTTCCATCCAGGATGGGATGTATGTTGTGAATATTGATGGTAATATGATACATCCATAACACTGACGCTAAATGTCGCAAGACTAAAAGAATACCACATATGTGTGGCACTGCATTTGGTCACATTGGAGAAACCCGCATAGAAAAGTCCATTATGATGGATTTTGAAGTCGTTTGATTTTGAATCATCTAACACTTGCAACTTTCCTCTGAAAAGTGAAGTGACTGAAATACCGCTCACAGGCCATAAGGAACGAGCAAAGAATGTATTGGTGATCATACATTATGATGTGTGTAGTCCAATAAATGTTGTTGCAAGTAGTGGATTTATCTATCTTCAGAAATGACTCAAGTAGATATATGGATATTTACTTGATGAGACGTGAGTCTGGATCTTTTGAAATCATTCGAAAGGTTTTCAAAATGAAGAAGAAAATATTGTAACAAGAAAATTATGTTTCTACAATTCGATTGCAGAAAGGAATATTTGGGTTACAAGTTTAGCAAATGTCTGATGAGTTGTGAAAGGGGTTTCATAACTTGCACCTCCCGGAACACCACTGCAAGTGGAAAGTTCGTGAAGATGTAATCGAACCATTTATGACATGGTAAGATCAAAGATGACATAAATAGATTTGCCATTATCCCTTTTAAAGAGTGATGCTTTAGAGACTGCGGCTTTTTCACTGAAAAGAGCTCCATCGGGTCTGTTGAAATGATGCCATGGTATGGTACGCCCAACCATGTTATATCTTCTCTTAACATTTGGAATATGGGGCTTGTGTAAAAGGTTACAAACCTATTGCAAATCAGACAAGTGCTACTTTGTAAGGTTATCCCAAGTAATTGGGTATTCCCCCACCACTATACCGAGGCAAAGGTTTTTTGCTGCAAAACGGTATGCTTTTAAAGAGAATAGTTCTTACAAAAGGTGAGTGGGAGGACAGTGCAACTCGACGAGATAACCAGTATCTTCGTCATCAGATCAAAGGAAAGGAACCTTGGAAGTGATTCCGGAGTTTCCTACTGCGACTGATACGGAAGTCTCTACAATAAAATGTATGGACTTCGGTCGAACTTGCAGCTGAACCACGTAGGAAAAGCTCGTGCAAACCTATCAGGTGCGCAAACAAGATATTGTTGTTAGACAATAGCATACCTACAATACACAAGGAGGCGTTGATGGGCCCTGACTCCGGAATTGGCTAAATGCCAATACAATCCAAGATAGTTTCCATATAAGTGATTCAAGATTAAAATCTTGATACACCTTTCGGAAGACTTAGAGTCTAACGAATATTTTTGGAACTAAAAACTGATACGGATAAAATATTTTATCCATAAAGCTCGACTTGTTGCAATAACAAGTTCAAGGAGTTGACTACGATGAGGTTGTTTCACCGTAGCGATGCTTAAAGTCGGTTCGGGTTGAACTAGCAATTAATACATATTTCAATCATGAGATAAGAAACATGGATGACGAAAGGATTTCCATCTGATGGAAATGTAACCAAGGACTTGCATGTGTTACAGTCCAAGGTATTTTGTCAGTCCAGAGGATGCTAGTAAGTATGCAAACTTCAGAGTTCCAGCAATGGACAGAAGAGAGCAAAATGGAGTTGGAATCTTCGTGTTTTGATGAAATGGTCGAAAAGGGTTTTTGACTTCATCAATGGGTAACGAAGATGCTTGTGATTCAAGAAAATAAGTGGGAGCATAATAATATTACTAAAAACCTTGTGCTCTTGACACATTGTTAATTGGAAATAAATTTGTTGACACGAATTAGGACTTCATTTGAAAATAGTTTTTTCGATGAAGTGCTTGGGCTAAATAGCCTTGATATTAGGCATGATGGTCTATGGAGATAGATTTACCTAATGGGGATGAGCAAAGATACATATTGACAAAATGCTAAAACCTTTTAGCATTGAAAACCGTCAAGGAGTGATTCTTGCCGAAGTCACATGGAAAGAGTTTTTGCAAGACTTGGTGTCCCAAAACACTGATGAGCAAAATACATGATGGTGATTCCACACACTCTTGTGTTTGGATTAATCATGTATTCCATGGTATGTAAAAACAACTAGATATGTCCAATACTCCAAAGTTGTTGCGAGTATAGATACCAAAGTGATCAAAGTACTGATCATGGGACAACAGTGAAAGATGTCATTGAGTACTAGAGCAGTACTGATGACATGTTTTCTCGCAAGCAGAGATTATGAAGTGCTCGTTGTAAGTAATTACATCGATACAGTCTTCATCAATGCTCCATGCGATTTTCGATTTAAGTTAAATGTTTTGTGTAATACACAACATGGTGGCACGGTAGTTGGAAATTGTTCCAAACAAGATACTGTGGCAAATTTTATAACAAAGGCTAAGTATGTTGACGCTTTAGAAGCGACAAAGAAGTTGTTGAATCATATAGTTCATTCATGAAGTTAGTATGGTTCCAAGATGGCTTTGGTCTATGGGACACTATTGCAGATAGTTTCTCCATAGCTCAGTCTGAGGAATCAGGTTTCGACCAGTGATTCACACATATGCAAAACCAAGTCCACACAAAATTTGAATTTTGTGAAAGCGTGAAAACGCAAGGATATGCAAAGTTACACATGGAGCTGAAGTCGTCAGATCCGTTGGACATCAGGCTATACCACATGCGAAGCATATTTTACACCAGTGTGCCACAGGTGTAAAGTGCATTAGCATTAACTAGATTATTGACTCTAGTGCAAGTGGGAGTCTGTAGGAGATATGCCCTAGAGGCAATAATAAATGTTATTGATTATCTCCCTGTTCATAATTAGGTTTATGTTCCATGCTATAACTGCTATGGTTCTCGAGTCTGCAATAACCACGAGGCTCGGAGGAAGACTCATATGCACGTGTGGAATAATAAACGGTAAAATGTATTCCTAGTCTAGCCTCTAAGACTGGCTCAAGTATTGCATGATGATCCTGTTTTCCTGATCATGGGCATGGCTATGCCGGCAATTTTGAGGGCATAATGTTAGAAGAACATTTGTGTTGAATCGACCCGAATTGATGTTATGCTATGAGATACATTCGTCACAAGTTAAATGGTTTATAACACAGAGATGGTTAACGTTTGCATGATTCCTCAGACCATGAGAGTATCGAGTTTCTTCATGCTTGATTCATGAACTTTCGGGTTTGTTAAACGTCATCCGTTACTGGATGGCTATTACGGCGGCTTACGGGTTCATGGGAAAGTATGCCAAGTAACTTGATAGCTCAAGATTGGGATTTGCTCCTCCGACGATGGAGAGATATCTCTGGGCCCTCTCGGTGTTACGGTATCCATCATCGTCTGGCCAGACACTTTGTGATTTGATCACGGGGATGCCGGAACACGGGAACGAGAAAACAGAACAATACCGGTAACGAGGTAACTGGCATAGTGGACAAGTTGTTGATCCATGGGGATGCCAACATATCTCACCTCGGATATTTGTAACATATCGCAAAGCAACAGGAATAGCACACGATAACTGGAGGTTCACTCGAATATTCATTCGTGTGGGTATAGGGGTCAATATGGGTGTCCACGGCTCCGATGTTGATCATTGATCGGAAGGGGTTCCGGGTCATGTCTATGCTTCACCGAACCTATAGGGTCACACGCTTAAGGGTCATTTATCTGCTGAATGCTAGACAGGGAGTCTGAGAGAAAATCACCGGAAAAGTTTCGGACAGCGGAAAAGTTCCGCAGAGAGAACACCGGAATAGTTCCGGTAAAACTGAAAAGTTGTTTCAGGGGATACCATTAAGTCAAATTGGTTTCGGCACATGCCTGATAATTCTTGGAGGGTGCCAAAATCATTCTGGAAACTTCTGGGAATTTTCCGGAAGAAAAACCGGAAATGTTCCGGAGCTGCCGGAACCACTTCAGATGCTTTTCGCAGATGAAAATCACTAATCCGGAATTGTTCCAGAACGCATTGAAAATTATTTTGGTGGGTACTGGAAATGTTCTAAACCCACATAAATATTTTTAGTTCGAACGGACGCTGAAAAATGTCGTTGTGAATAGTGAAAGTGCTTTTTGGGTTACTTTTTGGAAAGCCACCTTTTGGGGCTTTGCTTAAAAGATCTAGGAGAAGACTTGGGAAGGAGGGAACCCCTTTTGGGGGGCCCCACATGGTGTGGCCGGCCAGGTTTTGGGGGTTGCTCCAAGCAGCGCCACTTATCCTCTTCCCTCCCATTTATGCCCTTGAGAAGGTCATTTTTGTGAGGACATTTTGGTATGACCAAGTGTGCTCTACCCCTTGGGTTTTTCCTATAAATAGGAGGTGAGGGGGCAGCCCAAAGCTCACCCCTTGCTCTCATACACATGCCATGATGCTATCTGGCTTCTCTCTCCCTCCCACGAAAAGAGTTTCGTAGAGCCGAAAGGCTGTCTGGGTTCCGGCAGGAACTAGTTCTGGACGGCAAATCCCTGCCGGATAGATGACACCGTATGTGTGCAACTCTGTAGAGAGATCGTAGTTTTGGTATTAGTTCGAGAGTGCCTCCCGAAGGGCTGTTCGAGTGACTGTCCAAGTTTCGATGGTCCTCCCGAAGGGCTGTCAGAGTGGCTGTCCGAGTTTCGATGGTCCTCCCGAAGGGCTGTCCGTGACACCGTCCAGGGGACTGTCCGACCGCCTCCCGGAGGGCTGTCCGGGGGGCGGATGAGGGTATACATCCTCGCGGTTGGGAAGTTGTAAATCCTAGCTGCGGGGATCTGCACCGCCGATCGTCATCGACTCTACTTCCGCTGCGCTACGAGTCGGTAACGAAAAAGATCAAACCTTGTATGCAGTCTCCATAGTGGTCCTGGGCTGGTGCGTAGGTCGGATATTTTTTGTTTTCTGCTGCGTTCCCCTACACGGCGCGCCCTGATGGGTTGTGCCCTCCTCGGGGCCCCTCTCCACCGCCTCTGATGCCTATAAATTCACAAATATTCCAAAAACCCTAGGGGAGTCGCCGAAAGTTCTAGAACCTCGAGATGCAATCTAAACACCATCACGGAGGGGTTCATCTTCTTCATAGGTGCCTCTCCGATGATGCATGAGTAGTCCCCCATAGACCTACTTGTCCGTAGGCAGTAGCTAGATGGCTTCCTCTCTCTCTCTCTTATGATTCTCTATACAATAGTCTCTTGGAGATCTATTTGATGTAAACTTTTGCGGTGTGTTTGTTGGGATCTGATGAATTTTGAGTTCATGATCAGTTTCTATACATGAATATTATTTGAGTCTTCTTTGATCTCTTATATGCATGATTACTTATAGCCTCATATTTCTTCTTTGAATCTTTGGTTTAGTTAGGCCAACTAGATCGATTTTTCTTGCCATGGGAAGAGGTGCTTTGTGATGGGTTCGATCTTGCGGTGTTCTTTCCCAGTGACAGAAGGGGCAGCAAGACACGCATGTATCGTTGCCATTAAGGATAACAAGATGGGGTCTATTCCTACATGAATAGATCTTGTCTACATCATGTCATCATTCTTATTGCATTACTCCATTTTTCCATGAACTTAATACACTAGATGCATGCTGGATAGCGGTAGATGTGTGGAGTAATAGTGGTAGATGCAGGCATGAGTCGATCTACTTATCTTGGACGTGATGCCTATATAATGATCATTGCCTTGGATATCGTCATGATTATTTGATCTTCTATCAATTGCCCAACAGTAATTTGTTGACCCACCGTGTGCTATACTCATGAGAGAAGCCACTAGTGAATCCTACGGCCCCCGATCTACTTTTCCAACATATTGATTTCCGATCTATCGTTTTGCCTGTTTGTTTTCAGATCTACAAAACCAAAAACCCCAAAACATATTGCTGCATATTTTATTTTCTCTTTTTATTTTGTGTTCTTGAGAGATCTATCTCTCCTATCTATCACTACCTAATCTATCTTTTTACCGTAGAGAGATTGACAACCTCTCTTTCGCGTCGGGTTGCAAGTATTTGTTGTTTGTATGCAGGTGCTACTTATTGGGTGGTGGTGATCCTCCTACTGGTTCGATAACATTGGTTTCATAACTGAGGGAAATACTTACCGTCGCTGTGCTGCATCATCCCTTCCTCTTTGGGGAAATACCGACGCAGTCTCAAGCCACGTCAAAGGAATTTCTGGCGCCGTTGCCGGGAATGAAGCGGTCTCTTCTACGTGCCTATCGTAGGCGCCGAAGGGAATCCATCATCATCTACCAGGTTCCTAAACACAAATCTTATCTCCTTGCAATTACATTATTTGCCATTTGCCTCTCGTTTTCCTCTCCCCCACTTCACCAATTTGCCGTTTTATTCGCCCTCTTTTCGTCTGCCTTTTTCTTGCCAAATCTCTTCCTTGCTTGCAATATTGTTTTCATAGTCATGATGCCTCAACGAAAGTACTATGATGTTCCTTACCCCAATATTTTGCTCGAAATTGAGAAAAGTACTAAGGAATATATGACTACACAATTTGAGCATAACAAATATTTTACCGATGATTTTAGAGAACACTCTACCATACTAGATGCCATAACAAAGCAACTTGATGATATTAGTAGAGAAGTTTGCAATCTCCAATCTAAGTATGCACATGCTGAAAATCTGCTTGGTAAAATCTCCGATGCACAAGCCACTTTAATAAATCAAATGATTGCTAAACCAATCTCTCTAACAGATAAAAAAGATGAAGATCTTAAAGTGATTGGTGTTTCTACTATTGATTCCTTGTTTAGTAATGTTAAGATTGATGATAAAGGGACTGAAGTAGAGTCAACTTTAGTTAGGAGGCGTCCCAATAATTTGGAGGGTAAAAATCTTGATGAAATTTTTGATAAAAGTGGGTTTGAAGAGGTCAAAACTTTAACTAGTGCTGTGCCCACTATTTTTGATTGCAAAGACTTTAATTATGATAGTTGCTCTTTGATTGAATGCATTTCCTTGCTGCAATCCATGTTGAATTCACCCCATGCTTATGAGCAAAATAAAGCTTTTACTAAACATATCGTTGATGCCATGATGAAATCTTTTGAAGAAAAGTTGGAGTTAGATATTTCTATTCCTAGAAAATTACATGATGAGTGGGAACCTACCATTAAAGTCAAGATTAAAAATTATGAGTGCTTTGCTTTATGTGATTTGGGTACTAGTGTTTCCACGATTCCGAAATCTCTATGTGATGTGCTTGGTCTTACCAATATTGAAGAATGTTCTCTTAATTTGCACTTGACGGATTCTACTATTAAAAATCCTTTGGGAAGAATTAATGTTCTTATTCTTGCAAATAGGAACTATGTGCCAATAGATTTTATTGTGCTTGATATTTATTGCAATCCGTCTTGTCCCATTATACTTTGTAGACCGTTTTTACGCACTATAGGTGCCGTGATTGATATGAAAGAAGGCAATATTTGTTTTCAATTTCCCTTGAGAAAGGGTATGGAACACTTCCCTAGAACAAGAATTAAGCCACCATATGAATCAATCATGAGGGAATCCTATGGATCCAAAACCAAAGATGACAATACTTGAATCTATGCGTTATGCCTAGCTAGGGGCGTAAAACGATAGCGCTTGTTGGGAGGCAACCCAATGAATAAATAATTTTTTTCTTTTTCCTTTCTGTTTGTGAGTGTTGACACAATTATGCCTCTATTATAATTGTGTTTTTATGGTTTATTTAGTGTTTGTGCCAAGTACAGCCTTTAGGATGATTCATAGGATGAGTAGAAGCGATGCTGAATCTGAAACAGAAACTTTGCGTCCAGTATATGAATTTTCATTTTTTCTGGAACGTGATATTGAGTTGAAATTTTAACACAGTGTTTCTATACAAATTACTTACGTTGTCCTAATTTTTCCGAATTTTTAGAGTTAGATAAGTATGGTTAGAGTACAGATTACTACAGACTATTTTGTTTAAGACATATTCTGTTTTCGTTGCATTGTGTGCTTGTTTTGATGAATCTATGGGCTATATTGAAGGGTATGAGCCATGGTAAAGTTAAAATATAGTAGGTATAATGCAATAATAAAATATGAATGTGTTTTCAACAGTACCTAAAGTAGTGATCTGCTTTATTATACTAATGGATCTCACGAAGATTTTGTTGAGTTTTGTGTGATTGAAGTTTTCAAGTTTTGGGTGAGATCACGATGGATGAAGGAATAAGGAGTGAAAAGAGCCTAAGCTTGGGGATGCTACCGCACCCCCAAGATATATCCAAAGAGAAACAAGCAACTAAGCTTGGGGATGCCCCCCGAGTGGCATCCCCTCTTTCTTCTAACGACCATCGGTATTTTACTTGGAGCTATATTTATATTCGTCACATATCCTGAGTTTTGCTTGGAGCGTCTTGTATCTTTGCTTGCTTTGTTTGCTAGTTTTTAATTTGTATCCTTGCTGGACACACCTATTTGAGAGAGCCAAAATTATGCTATCATTTGTTAGAATTGCTCTATGTGCTTCACTTAAACTTTTTGAGCTATAGAATTGCTCTAGTGCTTCACTTATATCTTTTTGAGCACGGTGTGCTTGGAATTTTTTGTAGAAATACTCTCATGCTTCACTTAGATTATTTTGAGAGTTAGTAAATTTTGAAGAAATCCTCTCATGCTTCACTTATACCTTTTTGAGAGATGAAATCTTTATGCTCATGTGCTTCACTTAAATTTGTTTGAGCTTGCCAAAAGCATGGCAATATATGAAACTAGTCCCAAAGTGATAGATAACAAATGAGGATATAATCAAAACTTTCATGAAGATCATTCGGCAAATTAAACTTGATTCTTTGTAATAGTTTCGAAACATGATGATAGTAATATGTGAGTCATGTTAGTGAGTAATTATGCTTCAGTAGGAATATTGGTGTTAAGGTTTGTGATTCCCTATGCGTTCACGAAAGTCATTAGTTATGCAATGAAGTTACATCCTACTTATGGTGCGTTATTCGGTGTTAGTTATGCTCAATGCTCTCTTATGTGAATTTTCGTTTCTTGGTTTGGATGCTACACAACCTATTTGCTAGCCTCCATTTGTACTAAGTAGAAATACTACTTGCGCATCCAAAATCCTCAAACCAAGTTTTGCCTTATGAGTCCACCATACCTACCTATATGCGGTATTTCCATGCCGTTCCAAGAAAATTTGCATGTGCCATCTCTAAATTTTCAAAATAAATTTTCTCTTTTGTGTGCTCGTACCGCTCATGAAACGGTGGGGAGTGTCCAATATTTTCCCATGCTAGATGTGTTATTCTCAAGATGAGTGTTTATTCACTTGTCATTGCATGAGAGTGCGGCGGTAATAGGGATACCCATTCCCGAAATGAAAAAGAAAAAAAATATTTACTTTATGTTGTCAAATAATAAATTCCTTGGAAAGTGTTGGTATGGAAGGCAACCGTGGATACGGCCCACCATGGAAAGTGAAAGTTTGGTGGAAAAAAGGAATAAACTTTATTTTCTGTTTGGGAACCCCCTATGATATATCTAGCATGGAAATTATTGTGAGCTACTTTTTCGTTTTCGTAGACAGGAAAAGCATGCCACCCAAAATATTTTTCTCTCTCAATTTAAACCTTGAGATCTGGCACCTCTACAAATCCCTACTTCCCTCTGCGAGGGGCGTATCTATTTACTTTATGTAATTTTTATTTTTACTTTGAGTCTCCATCTTCTCTTATAAAGCACCAACTAGGAGGCACTATGATCGTACTTGAGCATTGGGCATAACTAATATTTGAGTGTGTTTTATGAATGGATCAATGATTGAGCATGATGGGCTAGGGATAACTTTCTTTAGTGTTGATATTTTGAAAGACATGGTTGCTTGTTGACATGCTTGAGTATTAAAGTCATTATGTTAAAACTAGACTGTTGCTTTGAATCATTTACAAGTCCAAATGTCCATTCTATAAAAAAGAAAAAGAATATGAGATGAACATGTTAGGCAGCATTCCACATCAAAAATTCTGTTTTTATCATTTACCTACTCGAGGACGAGTAGGAATTAAGCTTGGGGATGCTGATACGTCTCCAACGTATCTATAATTTTTGCTTGTTCCATGCTGTTATATTATCATTCTTGGATGTTTTACAATCATTTTATCGCAACTTTATATCATTTTTTGGGACTAACCTATTGACATAGTGCCAAAGTGCCAGTTGCTGTTTTTGCTTGTTTTTTACTTCGCAGAATATCAATACCAAACGGAGTCCAATCGTGACAAAACTATTTGGAGATTTTTTCTGGACCAGAAGACACCCAGTTGGCCAAAGAACTGCCAGAGAGGTGGGCCGTGGAGACCACAACCCACCAGGGCAAGCCAGGGGGGCCCGGCGCGCCCTGATGGGTTGTGCCCTCCTCGGGGCCCCTCTCCACCGCCTCTGATGCCTATAAATTCACAAACATTCCAAAAATCCTAGGGGAGTCACCGCAAGTTCCAGAACCTCGAGATCCAATCTAAACACCATCACGGAGGGGGTCATCTTCTTCATAGGTGCCTCTCCGATGATGCGTGAGTAGTCCACCATAGACCTTTGTGTCCGTAGATAGTAGCTAGATGGCTTCCTCTCTCTCTCTCTTATGATTCTCAATACAATGGTCTCTTGCAGATCTATTTGATGTAAACTTTTGCGGTGTGTTTGTTGGGATCCGATGAATTTAGAGTTCATGATCAGTTTCTATCGATGAATATTATTTGAGTCTTCTTTGATCTCTTATATGAATGATTACTTATAGCCTCGTATTTCTTCTTCGAATCTTTGGTTTAGTTAGGCCAACTAGATCGATTTTTCTTGCCATGGGAAGAGGTGCTTTGTGATGGGTTCGATCTTGCGGTGTTCTTTCCGAGTGACAGAAGGGGCAGCAAGACACGCATGTATCGTTGCCATTAAGGATAACAAGATGGGGTCTATTCCTACATGAATAGATCTTGTCTACATCATGTCATCGTTCTTATTGCATTACTCCGTTTTTCCATGAACTTAATACACTAGATGCATGCTGGATAGTGGTCGATGTGTGGAGTAATAGAGGTAGATGCAGGCAGGAGTCGGTCTACTTATCTTGGACGTGATGCCTATATAATGATCATCGCCTTGGATATCGTCATGATTATTTGATCTTCTATCAATTGCCCAACAGTAATTTGTTGACCCACCGTGTGCTATACTCATGAGAGAAGCCACTAGTGAATCCTACGACCCCCAGGTCTACTTTTCCAACATATTTCTTTCCAATCTATCTTTTTGCCTCTTTGTTTTCAGATCTACAAAACCAAAAACGCAAAAACATATTGCTGCATATTTTTATTTTCTCTTTTTATTTTGTGTTCTTGAGAGATCTATCTCTCCTATCTATCACTACCTAATCTATCTTTTTACCGTAGAGAGATTGACAACCTCTCTTTAGTGTCGGGTTGCAAGTATTTGTTGTTTGTGTGCAGGTGTTGCTTATTGGGTGGTGGTGATCCTCCTACTAGTTCGATAACCTTGGTTTCATAAATGAGGGAAATACTTACCTTCGCTGTGCTGCATCATCCCTTCCTCTTTGGGGAAATACCGACGCAGTCTCAAGCCACGTCATTCGCCAAGCTTGATCCCGGGCATTTGGCTCGAGTAGGGCCGTTAGGGCTGGATGGTCAAGAAATACCTCTTCATTTAGTATATGACCAGGTAATGCCGGCCGCACGCCTCTTGCAGCAGGGCTGTTGTCTGGATGCGATAATAGATAATCTCGATCAGCAACCAGATTCTTGATTCTATGTAGCTATGTACTTTACAACAAATATTGCTTCATCCGAACTGTAAACGTTGTATTAACCGGCCACCGGCTTCTACCTCCCCGGACCATAGTCGGGGAGAGTTCCTTACTATGCATCATCTGAAATATCAGGACATCATTTCTGAGAACCAAGCAATCCGGCCATATGGTACGAACAGACAGAACTTGATCGGAGAATAATGTTATATTGCTTTTTAACATAAGAAACATCTTCCAAAGAAAATAGTTCCTCTATGGGTTCGATTCTTCAGTGCTACACGTATCCGTAGACTTGAAAGCCAAATATCCGCAGCAAGCTGATAATGGTTCAGTAGGGAAACATAACTCCTGATTATGGTGAGTGTCACCGAACTATTCGTTCCTCCTTCGCAACCGACCATATATGTTCTCAAGAATGCTAACTTTTGGCTTTACCCTTCTGAGGTACGTGTCCGGGTTACCCGGTCGTAACAATCGCAGAGGTGCTCCCTTTACCCTCTAGCCGAACAATCGGGAACGTAGAGGATAAGCACAGGAGCCAGGCAACCCAGCTCGGCCAAATCTTAAGTCGAATTGATGCATATAATGGTATTATAATTTAGGAGGGGAGCACACACGATAAAGGCGATAATAGGTGCATAAAAGGTTTTTATTCGGCTTTGGTAAAAAGCCCTGAGGTGTTCCCGGAAAAATACACTCAAAGATGTATGCGGAAGAAGTTGTGGATACAGCTCGGTCTAGCCGAACATAACCTGATGAATGTTGACTTAGTCTAAAAGAGAAAAAATAGTAAATACTAAGGAAATAAGTAGAACTAGTTTGGTTGCTGACACCCATTTTATCCGTAGAAACGCCGAAGATGAGCTGCGTTCCATGGGTTTTGTTCGAGGCGATTATCCGATGTATTGCGTAGGCGATACGCTCCTCCTATAAGGACTTCATCAATGATGAACGGGCCCTCCCATTTCAGGGATAGTTTGTTATTATTTTTCTCCGGGAGGTGGAGCACCAGCTCGCCCACGTTGTATTCTTTAGCCTGAACTTCCCTGCTCTGGTAGCGCTGTGCCTGTTGCTGGTAGAAGGTGGATCGTGCCAGAGCTATATCGCGCTCTTCCTCCAAGGCGTCTAGGTTGTCCTGCCGATCTAGCTCGGCTTCCTTTTCCTCGTACATGCACACTCTAGGAGCGTCATGAATGATGTCACAGGGTAGGACTGCTTATGCCCATATACCATGAAAAATTGTGTATATCCCGTTGACCGGTTAGGGGTGGTACGCAAACCCCACAGTACAGAGTCAACCTCCTCTACCCAGTGATAATGAGATTCGGTCATGGATCGGACTAAGCGGGTTTGATGCTGCTCATAATGAGTCTGTTGGCCCGTTCCACCTGTCCGTTGGTTTGTGGGTGATATACGAAGGCATAGTCAAGCTCTATGCCGAGATTGGCACACCAGTCCTTCACTTCCAGAGCTGTGAAATTGGATCCATTGTCCGTTATTATACTGTGTGGAACACCATAATGGTGAACCACTCCAGATATAAAGTCGATTACTGGGCCGGACTTAGCAGAAGTGCCTGGTTTGGCTTCAATCCACTTAGTGAATTTGTCGACCATTACCAGTAAATATTTCTTTTTCTTGGCCCCCCTTTAAGTGGTCCGACCATGTCCAGCCCCTAGACCGCGAAAGGCCAGGTGATTGGTATTGTCCGAAGAGCCGTTGCAGGCATGTGGATTTGATTGGCGAAGAGCTGGCAGCCCACGCAATGCTGAACAAGCATTTGAGCGTCAGCGTGGGCCGTGGGCCAAAAGAAGCCAGCCCGGAAAGCCTTGGTTACCAGGGCTCGAGCTGCGGCGTGATGGCCGCCCATACCTACATGTATTTCAGCCAAGAGTTGTTGACCTTCTTCTTCGGATATGCACAGTTGGAGAACGCCAGTGGTGCAAGAAAGGGCTCGGTCCATGGCGCGATTACTGCCATTACTTCGTGGGCCGAAGGCATTTCCTCAAGTGCCGAGCCGCCAATAATCTGTTCATCTGGTTCAATCATAGGAGGGGTGTCCTGCTCCTGATTGCTGGTTTCAGCAGTATTGTCCTCGTCCTGCCATACCACGGATGGCTTGAAGAGCTGTTCCAAAAAGGTATTCTTAGGAACCGGGTCACGCTTGGCGCCCATGTGCGCGAGGACATCGGCAGCTTGATTGCTGTCTCTAGAGACGTTATGAAATTCGAGGCCTTCGAACCATGCTGAAATTTTAAGAACGACGTTCCTGCATGCCGCCAATTTTGGGTTTTTGTCATTGAATTCGCCGTTGATTTGCGACATGGCGAGGTTAGAGTCCCCTCATACCTCGAGCATCTGCACGCCCATGGAAATTGCCATCCGAAGTCCATGTAACAGAGCCTCATATTCGGCCGCATTATTGGAATCGGTGTACATGATCTGTAGTACATACCGGATGTGGTTGCCAGTGGGGGATGTAAGTATGATGCCAACCCCCTGTCCAGCAAGCGTTTTGAAGCCGTCGAAGTACATTGTCCAATGGGAATATGTACTGTATTCTTTAGGGAGCTCGACCTCTGTCCATTCGGCAAGAAAATCAGCCATCACCCGAGATTTAATGGCTCGGCGTGGCTTGTACATGATTTCAAAAGGTAAGAGCTCGTTGGCCCATTTGGCTATGCGGCCCGTAGCATCCCTATTGTTGATTATGTCATTGAGGGGTACTTCAGATGCTACCGTGACCGAACACTCTTGAAAGTAGTGTCGGAGCTTGCGGGATGCCATGAAAACCATGTAGGCTATCTTTTGGTAGTGCGGGTAGCGAGTTTTGCACAGAGTGAGGACTTTTGACACGTAGTAGACTGGTTTCTGCACTCGGAGCTTGTGGCCCTCAGCTTCTCGTTCGACGACAAGAACAGCACTGAACACTTGATTATTGGCCGAGATGTATGACGTGGCTTGAGACTGCGTCGGTATTTCCCCAAAGAGGAAGGGATGATGCAATACAACGACGGTAAGTATTTCCCTCAGTTATGAAACCAAGGTTATTGAACCAGTAGGAGGATCACCACCACCCAATAAGCAGCACCTGCACACAAACAACAAATACTTGCAACCCGACGCGAAAGAGAGGTTGTCAATCACTCGACGGTAAAAAGATACATTAGGTAGTGATAGATAGGAGATATAGATCTGTCAAGAACACAAAATAAAAAGAGCAAATAAAATATGCAGCAAGATGTTTTTGGGTTTTTTGGTTTTGTAGATCTGAAAACAAAGAGGCAAAAAGATAGATCGGAAAGCAATATGTTGGAAAAGTAGACCCGGTGGGCGTAGGATTCACTAGTGGCTTCTCTCATGAGTATAGCACACGGTGGGTGAACAAATTACTGTTGGGCAATTGATAGAAAATCGAATAGTCATGACGATATCCAAGGCGATGATAATTATATAGGCATCATGTCCAAGATAAGTAGACCAACTCCTGCCTGCATCTACCACTATTACTCCACACATCGACCGCTATCTAGCATGCATCTAGTGTATTAAGTTCATGGAAAAACGGTGCAATAAGAATGATGACATGATGTAGACAAGATCTATTCATGTAGGAATAGACCCCATCTTGTTATCCTTAATGGCAATGATACATGCGTGCCTTGCTGTCCCTTCTGTCACTGGAAAAGGACACCGCAAGATCAAACCCATCAAGAAGCACCTCTTCCCATGGCAAGAAAAAATGATCTAGTCGGCCTAACTAAACCAAAGATTCGAAGAAGAAATATGAGGCTATAAGTAATCATGCATATAAGAGATCAAAGAAGACTCAAATAATATTCATGGATAGAAACTGATCATGAACTCAAAATTCATCGGATCCCAACAAACACACCGCAAAGTTTACATCAAATAGATCTCCAAGAGACCATTGTATTGAGAATCATAAGAGAGAGAGAGAGAGAGAGAGAGAGAGAGGAAGCCATCTAGCTACTGCCTATGGACCCGTAGGTCTATGGTGGACTAATCACACATCATCGGAGAGGTACCTATGAAGAAGATGAACCCCTCCGTGATGGTGTTTAGATTGGATCTCGAGGTTCTGGAACTTGCGGTGACTGGAATTGTGTTTCATCGACTCCCCTAGGGTTTATGGAATATTTGGGAATTTATAGGCATCAGAGGCGGTGGAGAGGGGCCCCGTGGAGGGCACAACCCATCATGGCGCGCCGGGGGGCCCCTGGCGCGCCCTGGTGGGTTGTGCTCTCCACAGCCCACCTTCCTGGCTCTGTCGGATTTCGGGCTCCGCAAAACCCAAAGAGGTTTGAACTCAAGGGCGTGTGCGAAGACCCCCACCCACTTCGTCCTCAAGCTCACAGCTCGACAACCTAGCCCGACGAACTCACACAATCATGGGGAAGAAGACTAGCACACGAGGATTTACCCAGGTTCGGGCCGCTGCGAAGCGTAAAACCCTACTCCTGCTTTTGGTGGATTGCCTCACGAGGAGGTTTGTGGATGAACTAGTACAGTGGTGAGTAGCCTCGCGAGGGTGCTCGGGTGATGTTTTTCTCCCCCCACCTCTACGGAGCAGCCTAGCCTCTATTTATTGTGACCCGGGTCCTCTTCCCTTATCGCAATGGCGGGAAGGGATCCCACAACGGCCAAATTCGAAGGGGGACAAGGAGTACACCTTATCCTGACGAAAGGTGGTCTTCGCCTGTCGTGGGAACTAGTCTGACAGTAGAAGGTAGGGGTACGTAAGGAGAGGGCAGAGTCCTAGCTACGGCGAGGGTGTACACACGGATGTATGAGTTCAGGCCCCTCTCGTGGAGGTAATAGCCCTACGTCTTAGGTGCTCGGGAGTTCTTTGTCGAGTGTAATTGGAGTATCGCTACAGGGGGTGCGAACCAACCCTTGTGCCAGAGGGGAGGGGTGACTTATATAGAGTGCGCTGCCCCTCACCAGTGACCGGCGTTTAAGGGTCAGATCGTGGTTATAAAGACGTACGTTACTGGTAACGTACAACATAAATGCTATTAATGATCTTGATGAATGCCTGCCCGTTAGCCTCCCTCGGGTGACTTCTGGGCTTCTGCGGTCGACTGTCTTCTGGTCCTTCCGAGTGAAAGGTAAGCGTCGAGTGAAAGGTACCTCCGAGTGTATATTGTCGAGTGACTTGTATGTCTTGGTGATTTCAGTCGGAGACTTCCTTGTAGCTCTTAAGCTTTCTGGGGTAGTGTCCTTAGGTAGGGCATGTAGGTCAGGCCTATGACCCTACCCTAGGTACATATCCCCATCATTAGCCCCCGAATAGATCGGGGTTCGAGTGTAAAAAGTGTCAATGCAGGTTCTAACAAGACACAAAAATTCCGAGTGCATTTTGAGGCTTCTTAGAAATCTGCGTCGATTGGAATCTTTATCGTTCGCCCTGATCGATTCTGTCTTGAAGTATATCCGAGTGAAACTGAGCTCGAAATCAGGTCCGAGTGAAACTGAGCTCGAAATCAGGTTCGAGTTGTCTGCAGAGTCTTCTGATGTGACGGTTCGCTCCGTCGGGTCCGGATTTTACGGGATTCGAAAATTGGATAAACGCGCGCCGAGCGGGGATGACGCAACCGCAAAGGCAAGTGAGGGCACGACACCTCGATTACCGTGCCGCCAAAATCGCCACGTACCGCGCCTCCTCTGGATTCGGGATACCCAGAGATCTGACGGGCCCGCAGGTCAGTGACCCACACGGGCGGATATATGGGGCGACGACGCCGGTGCTTGTACAGTATTCTTCCCCCAAATCTGCTCTTCTCCTCCCCTTCCTCTGCTCAGCTCCGCTCTGACGACTGCCGCCGCCATGACGAAGGGCAAGACGGAGAAGCTCGAGCACGCCAAGAAGGGAGGAGCCAAGGCGAAGAAGCCGTCGGGCGCCCGGTCGACGGTGCCGCCGGGGTGGATCCAGGGGGATTTCCTCCAATCGACAGTCATGGCGGAGGATGTGCAAAATCTCGTCGTTGACGGGTTGATAGCAGCGGAGTCCTGGAGATTGCCAAAGGGGGAGACCGAACCAGAGCCACGCGACGGCGAGCGAGTTCTGCTTCTCACTCACATCGAACGAGGTTTCTCCATGCCACCCCACCCATTCATTCGTAGTTTCCTGAACTATTTCGGGGCGCAGCTCCACCATTTTCCTCCGAATGCGATTGCCTATCTTTCCTGTTTCATAACCCTGTGCGAATGCTTCTTGGGCTGTCCTCCGCATTGGGGTTTGTTTAAACACATATTCTCTGTTAGATCTCAATCCGTCAAGAAAGCCAATCCCAGTGATAGCAAAACCAATGTAATCCAACTGTGTGGTGGCTTAGGGATCCAAAAGAGAGGTAGGAGTGCATTTCCCTCTATGACCTTTCCTGATTCTGTCCGGGGTTGGCAGTCGACATGGTTCTATTGCAAGGATGTTGCATCACCAAATATGTCGACTGGACTTCCTCCTTTCACCTTGGATCGACCTACCACTCCCAAACCACTGTAAGTGACAAAGGTAGAGAAAATCCAGGTAGGGATCCTAGTGAACGCTGTATCTGATCTCATCCGCGGCGGAGTGACTGGCTTGGATCTCCTTGAAACGTTTCTCAGTCGACGGATCCAGCCTCTCCAGGCCCGGGATAACACCATGTGGCATTACTCGGGCCCTGAGGATACCACTCGGACTCATCCTGAAGAAGTTTCCGACGAGACTGTCTCCCAGTGGCTCAGGAGCATCACCGGAGCCTGCGACAATCCCGAAGGAGCGAAGCGAATTCCGCCCTTTTCTGCGTTGAACCCACCAAAGAATCTGGTGAGTTATACCTCCGTCGATTGTTTTAATATCTGTCGAGTAACTGGATCTTCATTCGACTGACTTTGAAGCTTGTATCTTGCAGGAATTTACAAACATGTACTCGCCCATGCCAAACGGAGAACAGTCTGACGAAGAAGAAGGGAGCGTAGATGACAGCGTAGACGGCGATTATGCCAACGACAGCGAGAGCAGCGATGACGACCTGGAGGAAGGCGAGGTGGAAGCTCAGGTCCCTCTGCGCGCCGGGCGTCGCACCAAGCAGCAAGAAGACCCAGAGTTTACTCCGAGCAAAACTGTGGCGTCGAGCGCAAGGAACCCAAAGCGTGACCGTACCGCAACATCAGGGTCGACTGAAAAAGCTGCGAAACAACTCAAGCCGGATGCGCCAAAACCTCGGAAGGCCCTGCCTCGTATCAAGATTGCTGTGCCTGTTGCCTCAACATGAGTGTTTATTTTCCCGCAATTGTGATTGTGGCACTTCATGTCCCTGCTGACCGAGTGGAGTTTATCCGCCAGGGCTGCTACCTCTGTGACGTCGCCCCAGCGAAATGATGGGGACCATATGGAAGTGGACACTCCTGATGCGGCGACCTCCCAGCGAGGTATAACAAACCCATACTCTACTCTGTTTTTTGAAGAATAATCGTCGAGTGACTTGATTAAAATTGTTGATTGATAGTTGACGAAGTCATCGAACTGGAAGATGACGAGGAGCTGCAGCGAGGAATGCAAGATGAAGCTGTGCCTCTGGAGGCTCCACACGTACACACTCGGAGAACATCGTCAGGACAGACGCCCCATGGGCCGACTGTTGCGACGCCTCCAGCCCTCGTGGCCCCGCTGTCGAGTGCTCCGCCAACCACTTCAATTCGGGTGGCTTCAGCACCTATTGGACAACTTGAAGCACCACCTGCCGCCTCAGTTACAGCACCAACTCATTCGACGCCCGCATACCCTTTGTATCACGTCCCAGAGGACCAAACTGGAGCTGCCAAGGAAGCCATGATTCAGGCTGGGCAGATGATGCTGCGAACAAAGGAGGCGTATGAAGCTAGCAAGTTATCCTATGATGCCAGCTCAGCGCTTCAAGCCAACGTCCGAGTAAGTGCTATTGTAAGTTCATTTCCGATTGAACTCCTGTCCATCTTGATTTTACACCCACTGGGTGTTTTCTTCGCAAGTAGATCAGGTAGTCTCTGGTCCAGTGGGGGCACGCTGAGTGCACCCACTGGGTGTAGTCCCCGAGACCACCGTCGAGTGCGTGCATCGGCGGGGGTCTGATAGAAAGAAAGTTCGCTTGCTTGCTTCTTTTATACTCACAGGCCAGACCTGGTCGAGTGTTTTTGTATCCAGTGGGGGCACGCTGAGTGCACCCACTGGGTGTAGTCCCTGAGACTACTGTCGATCGTTGACGATGGGCAGTAGTCTTAAGAACCATTCTGCAGGTTTCATGGACATCATTTCCATCAACCATGATTTCAGTCGACTGCACTTGTACTTTTTCACTCGGGAGTAGAGAAATATCCATGTCGACTGAACCCCTTCTTTGCTGATTTCAGAAAGCCTGTGGGCTCGGGACAAAGTACGTCGAGCTGGAGATGGAAAAGAATCGACTTCTGCTGGATCTGGAGCTGACGAACAACAACCTGGACCGTGCACAGACCGAATTGAAGACTTTGGGAGGTAATCTTTGTCGATCAATTGCATTATCACTTTCATTTCCCATCCTTTGAACCGAGTGAATCCACTCGAACAGATGTACATGACGAGAACCGTCGTCTCCGAGCGCGACTCAACAATGTTATTTCTTTAGATACCATGAAGAAGGCGCTCGAGGACAAGGACAAATAACTTGCTGATGCTCAGAAGGAAGCGAAGGAGAAAACTGAAGCTGCTGAGAAGAAACTTGCTGCAGCCAGTAAACTGGAAGAGGAGAATGCCAAACTCAAGCAGGAACGATCCGACTGGATCAAGAAACTTGAAGTGCAGACCAAGGGAAAGAGTGCTCTGGAAAAACACTTAGGCGACTTTGCGAAGAAAATGTTCAGCATGCTTGAAGGTGACTTTCTTCTGTCGAATGAATTTCCTTGATTTCCTCAGAACGGCATTGTGATCACCTTTTCCCTTTCTGTTCACGCAGAATTCTGTCAAGACTTTGAGAAGGAAACCGAAGAAATCGAGCCCAATCTGGACCCCACGAAGTCACTCATCGGAGACGCCGTGGCCATGGATATGTTTCGACTCGAAGCTCGTCTTAAGAATGTCCAGGGACATGTCTCTCGGCTGAGGGCTGCATTCGAGAAAGTCGACAAGGAACTGTGGCCTGAAGACCCCCTCCAGACTGACCTCGAGTATATGATGACTCGCCTCAATGAAATTCCAAGTCGAGTGCAGGCGTGGAAGAAGTCTGCTGCCCGTTGTGGTGCTGATGTGGCACTTTCACTCGTCAGGGTCCATTGCAAGGAGGCCAGGGAGGACAAACTGAAGGCTCTCCGAGTGATCAACACAAAGAAACTGCAGTTTGAAGATTTCATGGAGACTTTCATCGAAGCAGCCACTCGGATCGCCGACGGAATTGACCTGGACACCTTTGTCGAGCCCTCAAGCCCTACTGGAGCTTGAACAAGTGCTTTGCTTTCAGTTAAAACTTTATTTGCCTCGGTATGCCGAGTGATGGTGTAACCGATTAAAACTTCGTTCAGGCCTTAAGTCTGAGAACTTCCCTCTGCGCGAACAAGTTTTTGCTGCACTAGAGATTCTAGTCTTACTCGCAATTTTGCTTTCCGACATTTTGCTTGGTTGAATTTAGGACTTAGGCGAAGACTGGTTCGCAGCTAAGTTCCGAGTGTTAGGAATACCTTACACTCGGCAGGATTTTTTAACTTAGGCGAAAACTGGTTCACAGCTAAGCCCCCCGAGCGAGAGGATTGCTCTTCACTCGGAGAAGTTTTCTGAACATAGGCGAAGACTGGTTCGTGGCTAAGTCTCCGAGTGTATTGAATGTTATACACTCGGAAGGGTTTTTCACTTAGGCGAAACGGATTCGCAGCTAAGCCCCCGAGAGAGAGGGTTGCTCTTCACTCGGAGAAGTTTTTGAACTTAGGCGAAGACTGGTTCGCGGCTAAGTCTCTGAGTGTATTGAATGTTATACACTCGGAAGGGTTTTTCACTTAGGCGAAACGGATTCGTAGCTAAGCCCCCGAGAGAGAGGGTTGCTCTTCACTCGGAGAAGTTTTTGAACTTAGGCGAAGACTGGTTCGCGGCTAAGTCTCCGAGTGTATTGAATGTTATACACTCGGAAGGGTTTTTCACTTAGGCGAAACGGATTCGCAGCTAAGCCCCTGAGAGAGAGGGTTGCTCTTCACTCGGAGAAGTTTTTGAACTTAGGCGAAGACTAGTTCGCGGCTAAGTCTCCGAGTGTATTGAATGTTATACACTCGGAAGGGTTTTTCACTTAGGCGAAATGGATTCGCAGCTAAGCCCCCGAGAGAGAGGGTTGCTCTTCACTCGGAGAAGTTTTTGAACTTAGGCGAAGACTGGTTTGCGGCTAAGTCTCCGAGTGTATTGAATGTTATACACTCGGAAGGGTTTTTCACTTATGCGAAACGGATTCGCACCTAAGCTCCCGAGAGAGAGGGTTGCTCTTCACTCGGAGAAGTTTTTGAACTTAGGCGAAGACTGGTTCGCGGCTAAGTCTCCGAGTGTATTGAATGTTATACACTCGGAAGGGTTTTTCACTTAGGCGAAACGGATTCGCAGCTAAGCCCTCGAGCAAGAGGGTTGCTCTTCACTCGGAGAAGTCTTTGAACTTAGGCGAAGACCAGTTCGCGGCTAAGTCTCCGAGTGTATTGAATGTTATACACTTGGAAGGGTTTTTCACTTAGGCGAAACGGATTCGCAGCTAAGCCCCCGAGCGAGAGGATTGCTCTTCACTCGGAGAAGTTTTCTGAACTTAGGCGAAGACTGGTTCGCTGCTAAGTCTCCGAGTGTATTGAATGTTATACACTCGGAAGGGTTTTTCACTTAGGCGAAACGGATTCGCAGCTAAGCCCCCGAGCAAGAGGGTTGCTCTTCACTCGGAGAAGTTTTTGAACTTAGGCGAAGACTGGTTCGTGGCTAAGTCCCCGAGTGTATAGAATGTTATACACTCGGAAGGGTTTTTCACTTAGGCGAAACGGATTCGCAGCTAAGCCCCCGAGCAAGAGGGTTGCTCTTCACTCGGAGAAGTTTTTGAACTTAGGCGAAGACTGGTTCGCGGCTAAGTCTCCGAGTGTATTGAATGTTATACACTCGGAAGGGTTTTTAACTTAGGCGAAACGGATTCGCAGCTAAGCCCCCGAGCAAGAGGGTTGCTCTTCACTCGGAGAAGTCTTTGAATGTGAAATTGTGCGATCGGAATCGCCAGTAGACTGCGGAAGTCATAACTTAAAAACGACATCGTCTGGAGTACTCTTATTACATCAAAACAACTCAGTCGTCAAGTATAAAAGCGTCGAAGCAAATCCGCTTCAAGTTGAAAAGATGGTACGCTCCGTTGTTCAGCACCTTGGTGACGACGAATGGGCCTTCCCACGCTGGGGCCAACTTGTGGGGCCGCTGCTGATCCACTCGGAGCACCAGATCACCTTCGTGGAATGAACGGCTCTTGACGTGTCTCGCATGGAAGCAGCCAAGGTCTTGTTGATATACAGTCGACCGGATCAGGGCCATCTCTCGTTCTTCCTCTAGGAGATCCACACCATCTTGTCTAGCTTGCTCAGCTTCGTCTTCAGAGTATAGATCCACTCGGGGGGAATTGTGAACAACGTCACTTGGCAGAACGGCTTCAGCTCCATACACAAGGAAGAAAGGAGTGCGTCCAGTCGCCCGGTTAGGAGTCGTCCTCAAGCCCCACAGAACAGACGGCAATTCAGTGACCCAAGCTCCAGCAGCATGATCAAGATCTCTCATGAGCCGAGGCTTCAGTCCTTGGAGGATAAGGCCATTCGCTCGCTCAGCTTGACCGTTAGACTGGGGGTGCGCAACGAATGCGTAGTCCACCCGAGTGCCTTGAGAGGAGCAAAAGTGTCTGAACTCTTCCGAGTCAAAGTTAGAGCCATTGTCTGTAATGATACTGTGGGGGACTCCATATCTGAAGGTTATTTCTTTCATGAATTTGATAGCAGTGCGGGCGTTCAGCTTCTTGATGGGTTTAGCTTCAATCCACTTAGTGAACTTGTCGACTGCAACCAGTAAGTGAGTGAATCCACTCTGGCCTGTTCTAAGGGGTCCAACCATATCCAAGCCCCATACATCAAACGGCCAGACGAGTGGAATAGTCTTCAAGGCAGACGCAGGTTTGTGTGACAGGTTCGAATAAAACTGGCATCCTTCGCAGTGATCGACTATATCTTTGGCCATCTCATTGGCGCGTGGCCAAAAGAAACCCTCTCGGTAAGCTTTGGCAACAATCGTCCTAGAGGACGCATGATGACCACAAGTTCCCGAGTGAATCTCCTCCAAAATCAGTCGACCTTCTTCAGGAGAAATACATTGCTGAATCACGCCAGTCACACTTTCTCTGTAGAGTTGTCCATCCATAACAGTAAAAGCCTTGGATCTGCGGACTATCTGTCGAGCTTCATCTTCATCATCTGGGAGTTCTCGCCTCAGAATATACGCAATATAAGGAACAGTCCAGTCGGGGATGATCACTAAAACCTCCATAACCAGATCAATAACTGCTGGGACGTCGACTTCAGTCAGATCTGAGGCGCTCTTTGCTTGCGGGGGCTCTTCAGTGAATGGATATTCCTGTACCGAAGGAGAATGAAGGTGCTCGAGAAATATATTGCTGGGGACAGGTTTCCGAGTGGATCCAATCTTTGCCAGCTCATCAGCTACTTGATTCTTCACTCGGGGAACATGATGGAGTTCCAAGCCTTCGAATTTCTTCTCAAGTTTCCTTACTGCATTGCAGTATCCTGTCATAGCGGGGTTCCTGACATCCCACTCTTTCATCACTTGATTGACCACCAAATCAGAGTCGCCATATACCATCAGGCGCCGGACGCCGAGTGAAATGGCCATACGCAACCCATACAAGAGTGCTTCATATTCAGCTTCATTGTTGGAGGAATCAATGTGAATCTGCAAGACATAACTGAGTTTGTTGCCTTTTGGGGACACCAGTACTACGCTAGCACTAGACCCATTCAGCATCTTCGAGCCATCAAAGAACATGGTCCAGTGTGCCGAGTAAACTTGGATCGGTTGCTGCTGTTCAGTCCACTCGGCCAGGAAATCAGCGAGGGCTTGAGACTTGATTGCTTTCTTTGCTTCAAACTTGATGTCAAAATAGAGGAGCTCAATAGCCCATTTGGCCACTCGACCAGACGCATCTCGATTCTGGAGAATTTCAGACAATGGAGCATCACTGACGACTGAAATTGAGTGATCTTGAAAATAATGTGCCACCTTCTTAGCTGACAGATATATACCATAAACAAGCTTCTAGTAATGTGGATATCTTTGCTTTGAAGGAGTCAACACTTCAGAGACATAATAAACAGGACGCTGGACTTTGTAAGCTTTACCTTCCTCTTCCCTCTCGACAGTGAGAACTGTACTGACAACCTGATTAGTAGCCGCTATGTACAATAGCAATGGCTCCTTACTGCGCGGAGCAGCAAGCACCGACTGGGTGGAAAGCAGAGCTTTGAGCTCGACAAACGCTGCTTCAGCTTCAGAAGTCCACTCGAATGTATCAGACTTCTTCATCAGTCGGTATAAAGGCAATGCCTTTTCACCGAGACGAGAAATGAATCGACTCAATGCTGCCAAGCAACCTGTGAGCTTCTGGACATCGTGCACACGCTCAGGGCTTTTCATTCGGGTGATGGCACCGATCTTTTCAGGATTAACATCGATTCCCTTTTCAGAAACGAGAAAACCGAGTAATTTGCCGCCAGGAACACCGAAAGTGCACTTAGTCGGAATTAGCTTGATATCATATCTCCTCAGATTGGCGAATGTTTCAGCTAAGTCAGACAACAGGTCGGAACCTTTGCGAGACTTGACGACAATGTCATCCATGTAGGCTTCAACATTTCGAGGAATCTGATCGAGTAAACATTTTTGAATCATGCACATGAAAGTAGCGCCGGCGTTCTTCAAGCCAAAAGGCATGGTGATATAACAGAAACACCCGAAAGGGGTGACGAAGGCTGTCTTTATTTCATCCGGACCAAACAGACGGATCTGATGGTAACCAGAGTATGCATCCAGAAAAGATAGACGCTCACACCCCACAGTTGAGTCGACAATCTGATCAATGCGGGGGAGTGGAAAATGATCTTTCGGGCAGACCCGATTGATATGTTTGAAATCAATACACATGCGGAGTGACTTGTCCTTCTTAGGGACCATAACGATGTTCGATAACCACTCGGAGTGGTAAATCTCACGTATGAACTTAGCCGCCAAGAGACGAGCCACCTCCTCGCCGATTGCTTTTCGCTTCTCCGTTGCCGACCGACGCAAATGCTCCTTCACAGGCTTCGCCTTCGGGTCAACTCTCAACCGGTGCTCAGCCAGTTCCCTGGGTACACCAGGCATGCCAGCAGGCTTCCATGCGAAGATGTCCCAGTTCTCACGGAGGAACTGGATGAGCTCGGCTTCCTATTTGCTGTCGAGTGTCGTCGAGATGTTGGTCGGGGCAGCTGTCGGATCTGTCGGGTGAATGTTCACTTTCTTCACTTCTCCTGCCGACTGAAAAGATGACTCAGAAGCGGGCTTCTTAGCGCGCAACAGGTCGGAAGGATCAGCATTTTTCTTGTATTCTTCCAATTCGACCATGGCCATCTGATGATCGGCGATCTTGGAGCCCTGCTGAAGGCACTCCTCAGCCCTCTTTCGATTGCCAGTGACTGTGATCACACCCTTGGGTCCGGGCATCTTCAGCTTGAGATACACGTAACATGGACGGGCCATGAAACGGGCATAAGCCGGACGACCAAGGATGGCGTGGTATGCACTCTGGAAGTCCACCACTTCAAATGTCAATTTTTCCTTGCGAAAATGCTTATTGTCACCAAACACAACATCCAACGCTATTTGACCGAGTGAACGGGCCTTTTTCCCAGGGATGACGCCATGGAACTTCATGTTGCTTTCACTGAGTCGGGACATCGGAATGCCCCTCCCCTTGAGGGTATCTGCATATAGGATGTTCAGACCGCTTCCACCGTCCATCAAAACCTTGCGGAGTCGAGTGCCCCCCACAACTGGGTCCACCACTAGCGCTTGCCGCCCGGGGGTAGCAATATGCGCAGGGTGATCTGACTGATCAAATGTGATAGCAGTCTGAGACCACTTGAGATATGTTGGGGTAGAGGGAACTGCCATGTTAACCTCCCTGTTGATAACTTTCAGTCGACTCTTGCTCTCAACATCAGCAAAAATCAACAGAGTGGCATTGATCTCAGGAAACTCTTCTTTATCTTCGTCATCTCCCTTTTCAGGGTCTTTTTCACTCGACTGGCTCTCTTTGAACTGTTCGATCAGCAAACGACACTGTCGGGTGGTATGCTTTGGCAATATTAAATTGCCCTCTTCATCTTTCCTCGTGTGGATTGCACACGGTAAATCCATAACATCTGTACCCGATTGATTCTTTGACTTCTTGGGGGTGAACTTAGCTTTGGATTTACCTTTATTTTTGGCCTGTGCCGCCAGAGCGGCCGCTTCTGCCGGAGCAGGGGGATCAGCCTTGCGCTTCTGCTTCCGATTGGAACTTCCGCCTGCATCATTGTCGACTGCTTTTCCTTTACCGCTTCGGAGGCAGTCCTCTTCTTCACCATTGGCGTACCGAGTGGCAATCTCCATCATCTTGCTCAGAGAAATATCACCAGTGCGACCAAATTACAGATAGAGCTCTCTGTATCTAACACCAGCCTTGAAAGCACAAACAGCCTGGTGTTCGGAAACATTCTCCACCGTGTGATGCAGGGTGGACCAGCGCTGAATGTAGTCTTGCAAAGTCTCATTGGGCTTCTGAACACAGTGCTGCAAATCAATCAAGCCAGCCGGACGTTTGCAAGTGCCTTCAAAGGTTCTGATGGACACTCGGGCCAAATCTTCCCAGCAATAGATACTAGAGGGAGGCAAACGATTCAACCAAGCTCAGGCCGAACCATCTAACATCAGGGACAAATGCCTCATGGCTATGTTGTCGTTTCCTCCACCAATCTGCACGGCCACTCGGTAATCATCTAACCATGTCTCGGGCTTCGTCTCGCCAGAAAACTTGCCAATTCCAGCCGCCAACCTGAAGTTGGGGGGAATCTCTGCAGAGCGAATGGCTCTGCTAAAACACTCGGGACCAGACACAACAGCCCCACTTCCACTCGGATAGTCTCTGTTATAACCATCTCTGTGGGCTCTGCCTCTGTCGACCCGTCTTTGAGCGAGGACATCCCTTGCGTCAAATCCAGGATTCCGCTCATCACCGAACGGGCGCCTATCATCATTGTGCCGGGGCACATAGGAACCACTCCGCGGAGGAGAAAGAACTCCACGGCGGTCATTGCGGTGATAACGGGGAGCAAACTGATCTCGCCCCTGATCTCTGTACCGATCTTCGCGGAAGTCTCCGCCTCTGTGGCGCAGGGGCGACCCAGGACTGTGGGCCGATTGAACTGTTTCCGCCCTGGGTGAATTGCTATATAATCTGTTCTGCGACTGAGAAACAGCCGCATTCTGCTGCTGCGTTGCTTCGAGCAGCGTTCTGATCTATTGCAAACCTCTACCAGCTTCCGACCATGATGGTTGTATAGAATCTGCAATCCTAGGAGCAGCCGCAACATTCAACACTGGAGTACGGAATACCTCAACGTTATTCCGCGATCCACTCGGAAACAACTGTCGCTGATGTCGATTGGGACGCGGCGGACGCTGTCGAGCACGCTCGTCGAGTGCCTTCTGCATCTCTTTGAGTCGAAGGCGAGTCGCCTCCATGGCCTGGGCCTCAGCAGTCGTGCCGACGATCAGAGTACGGAGAACATCCTCATCCCGGTGCTGCTGTTCATTCGACGTTCCACCAATCTCGCGCCTGGCGTGGCTGAAGCCAGGCGGCGGACTCTGATGAGAGACAGCCATAAAAACTTCAGCCGCAGGATCGCAGCTCTCGCACTCGGAGGGAACGCGAGACCGATCTGACGCCGAGTCGAACACGCCGAGAGGTGACTCGACGGGCTCGATGGCCGCAATCTGTGGGGACGAAGCCTGGCGGGCCACCACATGTCGCACCCAACACTGTAGCCGCGAACGACCGGATCGCTTGCGGCGATGAACAGCATGGAGGGCCGACACGTACGGAGTCAACGGCTGAAGAAGAAGAACACCGCAGGAGCTTGCGCAAAAGTGCGTCGCCCCACGACTCGGGAGCGCCTCAACGTCCATAGGCGCCTCCCGGAGCCATGCCGAATCGTCGGCGATGAAGGTGAGCGCTCCGAGACGGATCTCGCGGCCCAGGAACAAATCACCGCCGGATGCCATGACGAAGGAAAACAAATGCAACCTCGCCGGAAGTCGCTTAGACGCCTGCCCCACGGTGGGCGCCAACTGTCGTGGGAACGAGTCTAATAGTAGAAGGTAGGGCTACGTAAGGAGAGGGTAGAGTCCTAGCTACGGCGAGGGTGTACACACGGATGTATGAGTTCAGGCCCCTCTCGTGGAGGTAATAGCCCTATGTCTCAGGTGCTCGGGAGCTCTTTGTCGAGTGTAATTGGAGTATCGCTACAGGGGGTGCGAACCAACCCTTGTGCCAGAGGGGAGGGGTGGCTTATATAGAGTGCGCTGCCCCTCACCAGTGACCGGCGTTTAAGGGTCAGATCGTGGTTATAAAGACGTACGTTACTGGTAACGTACAACATAAATGCTATTAATGATCTTGATGAATGCCTGCCCCTTAGCCTCCCTGGGGTGACTTCTGGGCTTCTGCGGTCGACTGTCTTCTGGTCCTTCCGAGTGAAAGGTAAGCGTCGAGTGAAAGGTACCTCCGAGTGTATATTGTCGAGTGACTTGTATGTCTTGGTGATTTCAGTCGGAGACTTCCTTGTAGCTCTTAAGCTTTCTGGGGTAGTGTCCTTAGGTAGGGCATGTAGGTCAGGCCTATGACCCTACCCTAGGTACATATCCCCATCATCGCCTGCAAAGTAGCCAATGGTGATGCAGAGGTAGGCTCGGCGATGGCGTCCGTCCTGCAGGGCTCGTGGTCTTGGTCTCGTTGCGCCGGAATGGAAACCTTTGGGGGGTGCCTTGGGAACCTACGTACGTCTATGCCTCCTTTGGACCAAAGAGGAAACTGTCTCCTCTGCGTGCGGTGGCGCCCGCCTGGCCTGGCTTGCGTCACCCCCCGACCTCTCGACGCTGAGTGCTGCATAGGGATCTCCGCCTCTCGGGAGGCGACATGGGGAGGCCTCCTCCCTCTGTGGGTCTTGGCGTCATCCCCCTCGCAAGGTCGGGGCTCTCGCGAGGGCCTTGTTCTTGAGCGATCCTGCATCGGGCCATACCAGGCCGTCGAAGTGGGCCACGCCCTGGGTCGCAGGCAGGCAGTTCTGGGTACCCCCGTTCCCTGGACGCCGACAGTAGCCCCCGTGCCCAAGGCGCGCTCGAGCTGGCTTCGGGGCGAAGCCGAAGAATATGTCCCGAAGTGCCGCGGGCCCCAATCGCCTGCGAGCCCTGCCTGTCGTATGGCAAATAACGAGGCGCGGACGCCTCCACTTCCCCATGGCGCCTCGACAACCGCTCCGGCTGACCAGCAACCGGCGTACATCGCAGGGCCATCATTGCCCGGGATGAGGAGGGGTGCCGGTTGGCCTCCATCCGGCTATAAATGGGCGGAGGGGACGGAGCCCCCAGCCCATTCCTACTTCTCGCTCCCCCACCTTCGTCCTCCGCCTCCTCGATCATGACGCCGGTGAGGAGGTTTTCTGCTGCTGAGAAGGGGAAAGCCTGCCAGGAGGGGCCGGACCAACAGCCTCCCAAGAGGAGCCGGGGCCGTCCTCGCAAGTATACCGAGGCGTCGACGGCGGCGTCCCATTGGCGCGGCCGTACCTCCGCGAGGGCTGGTGCCTCCGCTGGCGCAAGCGGAGGCGGCGGGCGTGGCGGCCGTGGCCAAGGAGGGAGACCCGCAGTAGGTGCTCGGCCACCGCGCCCGCGGGCCCACACGGCCGA
Organism: Elymus sibiricus; assembly: GCA_039707655.1. Taxonomy (NCBI): domain Eukaryota; kingdom Viridiplantae; phylum Streptophyta; class Magnoliopsida; order Poales; family Poaceae; genus Elymus; species Elymus sibiricus. The sequence goes on along the minus strand of CM077667.1, from coordinate 191,411,083 downwards.
TACGGGCCAGGAGTTCCTGGTGCTGGTGGAGAGGCTGGCGGTCACCTGGTTGCAGCTCCCACGCTTCTTCACGGAGACGCTGCGGGCCGACGAACCCACAGGTCTATGGCTGCAAGCCGATGGTTGTTGTAGCGGCGCGTTGTGGGTGGAGTTCGAGGTTACTGCCGCAGGCTACGCCTTCTTGAGCCGCGGGTGGCAGGCCTTCGCCCGCGCCCATAGCTTGGAGGGGAGGCTCACGCTCCACTTCAAGCTCGACGGCGCCACGACGCTTTTCGTCAGGATCTTCGGCGAGGACGGTAGGCGCTTGGGGTGTTGCCTGGAGGGCAACGGCGGCGGCGGCGACCTTGGAGGTGAGCTTGTCCTTGGCGACGTCCATCGTGCTTCTAGCGGCAGCGACACCTCCTCCGAGGAGAGCCCGAGTGATGACAGCTACGACGCACCATCGCGTCGGCGAGCTCGGACTGGGGATCGCCTGCCGCAACGGCGCCGCTCCCCCGCCCGGGAAGCGGCTATGCCAGCGCGCCACCATGGGCCCGTCAAGGAGGAGGAGGACTCCGACTGAGTGCTAGCGCACCGGAGCCAAGGCCTCAGGAGTGGCAGCCCCCGAGGGGGGCTCCTTCGCCTTCTTCTCCCTGTAATCAAAGACTCAAGGAGGGCCCCTCTGGGCGTGTAATGAATTCCGACGCTTGCACCCTTACTTTAGCACTCTCATCATGTATCCCGATCCCTGTGTTACTGTTAATGTTAATTGAGACTTCCTGTTGGTCGTGATTAGGGTACTTATCTTGATGCGTCCGCGGCGGGTCACTGTGTCGTGAGGTCTGGCAGTGGCACCTGGGGAGCTTGGGGGTCTTGGGGGGTTCCTCTTTCCTGCGAGTAAGGCGGTTTGGGAGCCCTTTCAGCACTCTACCTCGGCGGGACCCAATCCCGCGCATACCTCGACCGCCGTTGGGGCGTCCGGATCACCAGGACGAGACCAAGGGGCGAGGAGCTACACGATCAGTGAGGCTCCCAAGTCGCGTTGCTCAGGAGTTCCCCTTAATAGTCGAGCGGCGCTCTACGTCGGCGGGGCCCAATCCCGTGCATACCTCGACCGCCGTTGGGGCGTCCGGATCACTAGGACGAAACCAAGGGGTGAGGGGCTACGTGACCAGTGAGGCTCCTGAGTCGCGTTGCTCAGGAGTCCCCCTTGACGCTTGAGCGGCTCCCATACCTTTTTGCCGGTTCCTGCCTCGAGAGGTGTGAGCCTCCAGAGGCTCCAAAATGGCGCGCCGGGCCGCGGCGGAGTCCCCGAGTGAGGGTGAGGCGACACGCACCTGCTAGCTCACTCGAGAGCGCCACGCGAGGACCAGGACGCCAAAGCCTTGGCGAGGTGTGCGCACCGTGCCCGTAGCCCCCGCTCGCGGGGCGTGAGAGGGAGAGGCTGGCAGGTGTTTACCCGAAGAAAGAAACTTCAAGATAGAAAACTGCAAGGAGAAAAATTCCAGCCCCCTTTTTTCAAATACGGTTGAAAGACCTCGAGTTTCATTCCAGAAAAATGGCAAATTCGAATACAAGAAAAGCAAAGAACAGCCGCGTCCGGCACCTAGGCTAGTCTTCGTCTTCGTCTTCCCCCCAGCGTGGAGCATAGGGCTTCCACTAGGCGTGGGCATAGTCATTGGAGGACAATGTTGTCCGCCAGCGCGGAGCATGGGGCTTCCACTTGGGGGTGGAATGGAAGCCCTCCGCGTCCTCGGGGGGCTCCGGGCGTATACAGCCCACTCCTTAATCCGTGAGAGTGTCACGGCCGAAGATAGCTGGGCAAGCCCCCAGGCGCACGGCCTAGGTGCTCCCAATTTTGTCACGAGCCACTCCGCGCATTTCTATGCGGTTGCACACCCCTACAGCCCAAACATGAGTGCATTGTTCCCCGCATAGCCACGGGCTTGCGCTCCCGCGTCCCAAACATGAGCACAATGCACCGAACGCAGCCATAGGGGTGTTGTGTTGGTGAAGCCGCCTCGTGAGGCGTCGGGGCACCGGCCAGACCACGACCGGAGGACCTCGCAAGGCCCAGCCTCCTAAGGGCCGTGTCGGCGCCCCCTTTGCCGCGCATGGCCCGCGCTGCTTGTATCCTGCCGATCCCCCTAGGCGGTTGCTCCCACGGTCCAGAGGGCTCGGCTGCGTGCTGCTTGCTCGCGAGGGCGGCAGCTGCGCCGCGCCCCCGCGCATCCCGAGACACCCCCTCGTTTGTACCAACCTGGCCTGATGCCTCCTCAGTGGAAGCTCCCAGGCCCGCCTTGGAGAGGGTGTCCGGGACATCTCTCTACTTCGGGAGGATGCTGGCACCCGAGGGGGGTGCATGATCCACGGCGCCGTCCGCAGGTACGATACTCCTCGGAACATAGGCCTCTGTGTAAAGGCCTTGGCTTCCTCCTGAACCGTCCCCGCATGCCCCATGGGCAGCCTCCCTGGGTGGCAAGGCGACGCCGCTCTGGACGCGCGGCCCACAGACCCTCCTGCGCCGAGCCTCCGCCCGAAGCTGCTTACCTCTGCCGTCGCCGTGAGGTTGGTCACGTGCGTCTTGACGTGGTTTGCCTCCCTGGTTATCCACCGCGCCTCCGTTATGGTTACCTGCCTGCTCGGAAGCTTGAGCCGCCTGGTCCCTGCGCCGGTTGGCGCGCTCGCGCTGGGACGACCCAGGTTGTTGATGATCCATCGGGATATGGGTGCGCGCGTTGAGGCACGTGCGGAGCGTCCCGTCACCTTCTTCGAAGGCACTACCGGTGGGGTTGGACGGCGCCCTGAAGCCGGTCACCGGGATCCGGAGGAGAAGGAGCACAGCATGCGGCGGGCCTTGCCCTGGCCCGCCCGGGCAAGGGTTGGGCACGCCGTCTGCCGATGAGGTGAGTGGTAAGGTGAGCGAGCCCCCGGCGCCCCGCGTCGGGGGTCGAGAGGAGTGGTGTGGAACCCAGACCCTCCTCGCGACGGTGACAAACTCGGCGATGTGGTCAGCCCAGGCGTCGAGGCCCCCGTGCGTTGGGCGATGGCGAAGCAGCTCACTCGCCATCAGTAGCGCGTCATGCATGTTGAGGTCTCCCACGTGTGTATAGGGTGATGTCGGTCCCGCGGGCGCCGCACGCCTGCCGCGCGCCTGGCCGGCATGAGCAGAGGCGGCGGTGGAGACAACGCTGGTGGCCTAACAACGACCGCCCAGCACCGAGCTGCCAGGGCGTGCGTCATGGGTAGTAGCGGCGAGGTTGGTGAAGGTGGATCCGCCGGGGCCGAAGGAAGCTTGGCGGGCGTCGGCCATCGAAACGACGGAGTGGAGAGAAAGCGAAGCTTGTGGAAGACTCCGACACGCCCCCTACCTGGCGCGCCAAATGTCGGATTTCGGGCTCCGCAAAACCCAAAGAGGTTCGAACTCAGGGGCGTGTGCAAAGACCCCCACCCGCTTCGTCCTCAAGCTCACAGCTCGACAGCCTAGCGCGACGAACTCACACAATCGTGGGGAAGAAGACTAGCACACGAGGATTTACCCAGGTTCGGGCCGTTGCGAAGCGTAAAACCCTACTCCTGCTTTTGGTGGATTGCCTCAGGAGGAGGTTTGTGGATGAACTAGTACAGTGGTGAGTAGCCTCGCGAGGGTGCTTGGGTGATGTTTCCCCCCCCCTCTACGGAGCAGCCTAGCCTCTATTTATAGTGACCCGGGTCCTCTTCCCTTATCGCAATGGCGGGAAGGGATACCACAATGGCCAAATTCGAAGGGGGACAAGGAGTACACCTTATCCTGACAAAAGGTGGTCTTCGGCTGCAAAGTAGCCGGTGGTGATGCAGAGGTGGGCTCGGCGATGACGTCCGTCCTGTAGGGCTCGTGGTCTTGGTCTCGTTGTGCCGGAATGGAAACCTTTGGGGGGTGCCTTGGGAACCTGCGTACGTCTATGCCTCCTTTGCACCAAAGAGGAAACTGTCTCCTCTGCGCGCGCTGGCTCCCGCCTGGCCTGGCTTGCGTCACCCCCGACCTCCCGAGGCTGAGTGCTACATAGGGATCTCTGCCTCTCGAGAGGCAACCTGGGGAGGCCTCCTCCCTCCATGGGTCTTGGCATCGTCCCCCTCGCGAGGGCGGGGCTCTGGCGAGGGCCTTGTTATTGAGCGATCCTGCACCGGGCCGTACCAGGCCGTCGAAGTGGGCCACGCCCTGGGTCGCAGGCAGGCAGTTCTGGGTTCCCCCGTTCCCAGGACACCGACAGGCTCTTCTTTGGCCCACTGGGTGTCTTCTGGTCCAGAAAAATTCTCCAAAAAGTTTCGTCGCGATTGGACTCCGTTTGGTATTGATATTCTGCGAAGTAAAAAACAAGCAAAACAGCAACTGGCACTTTGGGACTATGTCAATAGGTTAGTCCCAAAAAATGATATAAAGTTGCTATAAAATGATTGTAAAACATCCAAGAACGATAATATAACAGCATGGAACAAGCAAAAATTATAGATATGTTGGAGACGTATCAGCATCCCCAAGCTTAATTCCTACTCGTCCTCGAGTAGGTAAATGATAAAAATAGAATTTTTGATCTGGAATGTTGCCTAACATGTTCAGCTCATATATTTTTCTTTTGTAGAGCATGGACATTTGGACTTGTAAATGATTCAAAGCAATAGTCTAGTTTTAACATAATGACTTCAATACTCAAGCATGTCAACAAGCAACCATGTCTTTCAAAATATCAACACTAAAGAAAGTTATCCCAAGCCCATCATGCTCAATCATTGATCCATTCATGAAACACACTCAAATATTAGCTATGCCCAATGATCAAGTACGATCATAGTGCCCCCCAGTTGGTGCTTTATAAGAGAAGATGGAGACTCAAAGTAAAAATAAAAATTGAATAAAGTAAATAGATAGTCCCTTCGCAGAGGGAAGTAGGGATTTGTAGAGGTGCCAGAGCTCAAAGTTTAAATTGAGAGAGAAAAATATTTTGGGTGGCATGCTTTTCCTTTCAACGAAAATGACAAAGTAGCTCACAATACTTTCCATGCTAGATATATCATAGGCGGTTCCCAAACAGAAAATAAAGTTTATTCCTTTTTCCACCAAATTTCATTTTCCATGGCGGGCCGTATCCACGGTTTCCTTCCATACCAACACTTTCCAAGGAATTTATTATTTGACAACATAAAGTAAATATTTTTTCTTTTTCATTTCGGGAATGGGCATCCCTATTACCACCGCACTCTCATGCAATGACAAGTGAATAAACACTCATCTTGAGAATAACACATCTAGCATGGAAAAATATTGGACACTCCCCACCATTTCATGAGCGGTACGAGCACACAAAAGAGAAAATTTATTTTGAAAATTTAGAGATGGCACATAAAATTTGCTTGGAACGGCATGGAAATACCGCATATAGGTAGGTATGGTGGACTCATAAGGCAAAACTTGATTTAAGGATTTTGGATGCACAAGTAGTATTTCTACTTAGTACAAATGGGTGCTAGCAAATAGGTTGAGAAGCATCCAAACCAAGAAACGAAAATTCACATAAGCGAGCATTGAGCATAACTAACACCAAATAATGCACCATAAGTAGGATGTAACTTCATTGCATAACTATTGACTTTCGTGCATGCATAGGGAATCACAAACCTTAACACCAATATTCCTACTAAAGCATAATTACTCACTAACATGACTCACATATTACTATCATCACGTTTCAAAACTATTACAAAGAATCAAGTTTAATTTTCTCAATGATCTTCATGAAAGTTTTTATTATATCCTCCTTGGATATCTATCACTTTGGGACTAGTTTCATATATTGCCATTGCTTTTTGGCAAGCTCAAACAAATTTAAGTGAAGCACATGAGCATAAAGATTTCATCTCTCAAAAGAGTATAAGTGAAGCATGAGAGGATTTCTTCAAAATTTACTAACTATCAAATTAATCTGAGTGAAGCATGAGAGTATTTCTACAAAAAAAATCCAAGCACACCGTGCTCAAAAATATATAAGTGAAGCACTAGAGCAATTTTATAGCTCAAAAAGTTTAAGTGAAGCACATAGAGCAATTCTAATAAATGATAGCATGCTTTTGGCTCTTTCAGATAGGTGTGTCCAGAAAGGATACAAGTGACAAACTAACAAACAAATCAAGCAAAGATAGAAGACGCTCCATGCAAAACTCATGATATGTGACGAATAAAAATATAGCTCCAAGTAAAATACCGATGGTTGTTAGAAGAAAGTGGGGATGCCACTCCGGGGCATACCCAAGCTTAGTTGCTTTTTTATCTTTGGATATATCTTGGGGGTGCTGTAGCATCCCCAAGCTTAGGCTCTTTTCACTGCTTATTCCTTCATCCATCGTGATCTCACCCAAAACTTGAAAACTTCAATAACACAAAACTCAACAAAATCTTCGTAAGATCCGTTAGTATAATGAAGAAAATCACTACTTTAGGTGCTGTTGAAAACCCATTAATATTTTATTATTGCATTATACCAACTGTATTTTAACTTTAACATGTCTCATACCCTTCAATATAACCCATAAATTCATCAAAACAAGCACACAATGCAACGAAAACAGAATCTGTCTTAAACAGAACAGTCTGTAGAAATCTGTACTCTAACCATACTTATGTAACTCTAAAAATTCTGAAAAATTAGGACAACGTAAGTAATTTGTATAGAAATGCTGTGCTAGAATTTCAGCTCAATATCACGTTCCAGCAAAAAATGAAAATTCATATACTGGGCGCAAAGTTTCTGTTTCAGATTCAGCATCGCTTCTACTCATCCTATGAATCATCCTAAAGGCTCTACTTGGCACAAACACTAAATAAACCATAAAAATACAATCATAACAGAGGCATAATTGTGTCAAAACTCAAAGACAGAAAGGAGAAAGCAAAATTTATTTATTCATTGGGTTGCCTCTCAACAAGCGCTATCGTTTTACGCCCCTAGCTAGGCATAACACATAAATTCAAGTATTGTCATCTTTGGTTTTGGATCCATAGGATGCCCTCATGATTGATTCATAATGTGGCTTAATTATTGTTCTAGGGAAGTGTTCCATACCCTTTATCAAGGGAAATTGAAAACGAATATTGCCTTCTTTCATATCAATCACGACACCTATAGTGCGTAAAAACGGTCTACCAAGTATAATGGGACAAGACGGATTGAAATCAATATCTAGCACAATAAAATCTATGGGCACATAGTTCCTATTTGCAAGAATAAAAACATCATTAATTCTTCCCAAAGGCTTTTTAATAGTAGAATCCGCCAAGTGCAAATTAAGGGAACATTCTTCAATATTGGTGAGACCAAGCACATCACCTAGAGATTTCGGAATCGTGGAGACACTAGCACCCAAATCACATAACGCAAAGCACTCATAATTTTTAATCTTGACCTTAATGGGAGGTTCTCACTCGTCATGTAATTTTCTATGAATAGAAATCTCCAACTCCAACTTTTCTTCAAAAGATTTCATCATGGCATCAACGATATGTATAGTAAAAGCTTTATTTTTCTCATAAGCATGGGGTGAATTCAACATGGATTGTAGCAAATAAATACATTCAATCAAAGAGCAACTATCATCATTAAAGTCTTTGCAATCCAAAATAGTGGGCACATCACTAGTTAAAGTTTTGACCTCTTCAAACCCACTTTTATCAAATTTTTCATCGAGATTTTCACCCTCCAAATTATTGGGATGCCTTTTTAGTCAAGTTGACTCTAATTCAGCCCCTTTATCATCAATCTTAATATTACTAAACAAGGACTCAATAGAATAAACACCAATCACTTTAAGATCTTCATCCTTTTTATGAAGGCAATCACTAGAAAACGATTTTTCTAAGATTTATCTTTTAGCTCTAAGCATAGCGGTTCTTTTCTTACTTTCATCCATAGAGACATATAAAGCTTTAATTGATTCATAAATCTTAGGCACAAAAGCTTTCAACTTGAGATTTTCAACATCATGAGAAATTCTATCAATGCTTCTAGACATATCATCAATCTTATTCAACTTTTCTTCTATCGTAGTATTAAAAGCCTTTTGCGCATTGATAAATTCTGTAATATTATTCTCAAGATCAGAGGTGTTCCTATTATTATTGTAAGAAGAATTACCATAGGAATTACCATAATTATTAGAGGAATTTCCAGGAAAACCTCTATAAGCATTGTTATTGAAATTGTTTCGCGAGACAAAGTTCACATCTACGGAATCACTATTTTGCTCAATCAAGGTAGACAAAGGCACATTATTAAGATCAATAGGAGCATTCTTACTAGCAACCAATTTCATCAAAGCATTAACCTTATCACTCAACGTACTAATTTCTTCAACCGAATTAACTTTTTTACTAGTAGGTGCTCTTTCGGTAATCCATTGTGAATAATTTGCCATGATATTATCTAGAAATTTAGCAGCTTCACCCAAAGTAATCTCCATAAAAGTACCACCCGCGGCAGAATCTAAAAGATTTCTAGAGACAAAATTCAACTCCGCATAAAATTTCTGTATGATCATCCAAAGATTTAAACCATGAGTAGGACAATTTCTTAGCATCAACTTCATTCTTTCCCAAGATTGTGCAACGTGTTCATGCTCAACTTGCTTAAAATTCATGATTTCTGTCCTAAGGGAAATAATTTTTGTGGCCGAAAATACTTAGTGATAAAAGCATCCTTGCACTTATTCCAAGAATCGATACTATTGCGAGGCAAAGAAGAAAACCAAATTTTGCACGATCACGCAAGGAAAAAGGAAATAATTCCAACTTCACAATATCATTGTCCACATATTTTTTCTTTTGCATATCACACAATTATACGAACGTGTTTAGATGGGACGCGGCATCCTCATTAGGAGTACCGGCAAATTGATCTTTCATGACAAGATTCAACAAAGCGGCATTAATATCACAAGACTCCGCACTAGTGGCGGGAGGAGCAATAGGAGTATTAATAAAATCATTGTTATTAGTATTGGAAAAGTCACACAACTTGGTGTTTTCTTGAGTCATCGTGACTATGCAAACAAGATTGCAAGCAAGGAAGAGATCCGGCGAGAAAAAGGCAAACGAAAAAGAGGGTGAATCAAACGGCAAATTGGTGAAGTGGAGGAGAGGAAAACGAGAGGCAAATGGCAAATAATGTAATTGCAAGGAGATGAGATTTGTGATTAGGAACCTGGTAGATGATGATGGAGTCTCCTCGGTGCCTACGATAGGCACGTAGAAGAGACCACTTCCTCCCCGGCAACGGCCCCAGAAATTCCTTTTGACGTGTCTTGAGACTGCATCGGTATTTCCCCAAAGAGGAAGGGATGATGCAGCACAGCGACGGTAAGTATTTCCCTCAGTTATGAAACCAAGGTTATCAAACCAGTAGGAGGATCACCACCACCCAATAAGAAGCACCTGCACACAAACAACAAATACTTGCAACCCGACGTGAAAGAGAGGTTGTCAATCTCTCTACGGTAAAAAGATAGATTAGGTAGTGATAGATAGGAGAGAGAGATCTCTCAAGAACACAAAATAAAAAGAGCAAATAAAATATGCAGCAATACGTTTTTGGGTTTTGTGGTTTTGTAGATCTGAAAACAAAGAGGCAAAAAGATAGATCGGAAAGCGATATGTTGGAAAAGTAGACCCGGTGGCCGTAGGATTCACTAGTGGCTTCTCTCATGAGTATAGCACACGGTGGGTGAACAAATTACTGTTGGGCAATTAATAGAAAATCGAATAGTCATGACAATATCCAAGGCGATGATCATTATATAGGCATCATGTCCAAGATAAGTAGACCGACTCCTGCCTACATCTACCACTATTACTCCACACATCGACCGCTATCCAGCATGCATCTAGTGTATTAAGTTCATGGAAAAACGGAGTAATGCAATAAGAATGATGACATGATGTAGACAAGATCTATTCATGTAGGAATAGACCCCATCTTGTTATCCTTAATGGCAACGATACATGCGTGCCTTGCTGCCCCTTCTGTCACTGGGAAAGGACACCGCAAGATCGAACCCATCACAAAGCACCTCTTCCCATGGCATGAAAAATCGATCTAGTCGGCCTAACTAAACCAAAGATTCGAAGAAGAAATACGAGGCTATAAGTAATCATGCATATAAGAGATAAAAGAAGACTCAAATAATATTCATGGATAGAAACTGATCATGAACTCAAAATTCATCGGATCCCAACAAACACACCGCAAAAGTTTACATCAAGTAGATGTCCAAGAGACCATTGTATTAAGAATCATAAGAGAGAGAGAGGAAGCCATCTAGCTACTACCTACGGACCACTGGCTGTATGAGTAGTCCACCTTCCTGGCTCTTCTTTGGCCCACTGGCTGTCTTCTGGTCCAGAAAAAATCTCCAAAAAGTTTCATCGCGATTGGACTCCGTTTGGTATTGATATTTTGCGAAGTAAAAACAAGCAAAAACAGCAGCTGGCACTTTGGCACTATGTCAATAGGTTAGTCCCAAAAAATGATATAAAGTTGCTATAAAATGATTGTAAAACATCCAAGAATGATAATATAACAGCATGGAACAAACAAAAATTATAGATACGTTGGAGACGTATCAATCTACAACAACATTGTCTCACCTGTAGCAGGTGCCATCAATATGGGGTTGCTAGCTAATAGAGTTTTAATGTCCGCCAGAGCGACTATAGCTTCGTCAGTCCACTCAAAGTTTTTGGTCCGTTTGAGCAGTTTGTAGAGCGGCAGTGCCTTTTCACGGAGGCGGGAGATGAAGCGGCTTAAGGCCGCCACGCAGCCCGCCAGCTTTTGTAAGTGCTTCAACGCCGTCAGGATTGCCAGCTCGGATAAGGCCCATATTTTATCCGGATTGGCCTCTATTCATCTATGGGATACGATGAATCTGAGTAGTTTACCGGCAGGGACTCCGAAGACACATTTGTCCGGATTAAGCCGTATATCGTAAGTCAGTAGGTTATCAAAGGTTGTTCGGAGGTCGTCTACCAGCTGGCTGACGTGCTTGGTCTTGATGACCACGTCGTCCACGTATGCGTCGACCATTTTGCCGATTTGTTTTTCTAAGCATGTCTGAATCATGCGTTAATATGTGGCGCCTGCATTTTTCAATCTGAAGGGCATTGTATTGAAGCAGAATGGCCCGTAGGGATTAATGAAGGCAGTTGCGGCCTGGTCAGACTCCTTCATTTTTATTTGATGGTATCTGGAGTAGGCATCAAGGAAGCACAACGAGTCATGTCCGGCGGTAGCGTCGATTATCTGGTCTATGCAAGGTAAAGGAAAGGGATCCTTGGGGCATGCTTTATTTAGGTCTTTGAAGTCAACACACAACCGCCAGGATTTGTCCTTCTTTGGCACCATGACCAAATTTGCCAACCACCCCGGGTGTTTGATATCGCGGATGAATCCGGCTTCCAACAACTTTGGCAATTCGGCACCCATGGCTTGACGCTTGGGTTCGGAAAATCGGCGCAACGCTTGTTTGACTGGTTTAAAGCCTGCAGTTATGTTCAGGCTATGCTCGGCAAGTCCCTGTGGGATGCCTGGCATGTCTGAAGGGTGCCAGGCGAATATGTCCCAGTTCTCACGTAAGAATGTGCGCAATGCTTCATCGATTGTGGGGTCCAGGTGAGCTCCAATGGACGCTGTTTTGTTGGGGTCCGTTGGATGTACCTGGAATTTGACTATCTCGTCCGCTGGTTTGAAGGAGGTGGGTTTGGGCCTCTTGCTGAGGGTTACGTCATCCTTGTCTACCATTGAGCGTAGTGCGGTTAACTCTTAGACCGCGAGGGCTTCTGACAATACCTCAAGGGCGAACGATGCGGTTTTGTTTTTGGCCCGAAGGGCTCTATCCGCATTGCTTATAATAGTAATGACACCATTGGGTCTTGGCATTTTAAGCTTCATGTACCCGTTGTGCGGTATGGCGTGAAACCTAGTGAGATATCCACTGCGAAATGGTACGATGTGGAAGACAAGTTCCTCGGACCTATAGTTCTCTGGGGTACCGAATACGACATCGAGGATAACTCGTCCTGTGCATCGCGCCTCTCTTCCGGGGATAATCCCCCGGAAGGTAGTGGAGTTGTGTCCGACGCAAGATCTGTCAAATTGCATTTTGTCCAGCATGTCCTCATAGATGAGGTTTAGGCCGCTGCCATCGTCCATTAGCACCTTGTGGAGCCAAAAAGCAACTATTATGGGGCTGAGAACCAGCGCGGCAGGTGTTCGGTTGGAGTGGATTCTCGGCTGGACCTCCTCGCCAAAAGTTATGGTTGTATTTGTCCAAGAATTTGTTGCTGCCGCAGGTCTCGAAGAGCTCTCTTCCTTTGATTGTTCGATGCGAACGTCTCATAGATTGTTAGGATCCCGGCGTTGTCACCGAATGATGTGGCTGGACGTCTGTTTGGCGATGGGGTCCCGAGGATGGCCTCCCCGCTCTTTGCGACTTGCCTCATGACCCAGCAATCTCGAAGGCTGTGAGTAGGGTTTGTATTCAGCAAAGAGGAATGTATGCGGCACGGCTTATCCAGGAGCTCATCAAGCATGGATCTGCGTCCCTCAAGAGGTTTATTCCTTTTCTCGGTAGGCTCGTGTTCGGCTGATCGTCGTGGGGATATATGCTTCCTCCGAGTTCTTCTAGATTCTTTGTCCTGGGTTGACTCCAGTTGTTGACCCTGCCAGGTGCTTTCAATGGCAGAGTACTTGTGCACTAGGTTTGATAGCTCGGCGAAGTCTCGGATGTGGCGACGAGCGAGGGCGTTAATGATCCCTTCATCCCGGCAGTTGTGCCGGAAAACAACTATTTTCTCCTAATCGCTACAGTCTGCCATCTTGTTTTTGGTAAGGAGGAATCGAGCCCAGTAATGGTGGACTATTTCCCAAGGCTGTTGTATGACATACAACAAATCCCATACGTCGGGCTTCCCCGAATTGGTTGGGCAGTACTTAACGTGGGCGGTGGGTGGGAAAAAATTCCTTATCCCGATAGGTCGAGAGTTCAGAGCCACGACGTTCGAGTCTTGCATCATTACGATATTCGGCGTGCCGGGTTCGTGATCAGGGTTGCCGGCCGGACTCTTTGGTCGTGACTCAAGGTCGGAGGTTAGATCGAGAATTACTTTCGAACTATCCACGGGACTGAGTCCGGATTTCGAACTTGGTAAGAAGTCATCGTGGCCAGATGCCGGGACATAGACCGTCCTCAGCTCCGGAAGTTGAGACGGCGAGCCTTTAGCCGAACTTTCGATGGTGGCTACCAGATGTGTGACATGTGGAACGTGAATTTCCCTGTCATCGTGTCTAAGCCCGATCTGGTCGTAGACTGGAGGTTGGTCGTTGGATTCGTCCCAGTAACTCGTTCAAAGACGAGACATCCACGAGATCAATACACCCGAAGTGCATTGGGTCGATACGCAATGCTGTTGCGCTCGAGGTTTCTGAAGAAATGCCCTGGCGCTCTTCGTCCGGTAAGGAACCAGATGCGTTCAAGGGGTCAGGCTTTAGGGTCGGATCCGGGGTGGAGAGTGGCTCTACAGTGCAGTCCTCTGCCGTTGGAGTCATGGTATTGGTGCTGGTGACCACTTCAAGAGGGGCCAATATGTTGTTTAAAACAAGATTCCCCCGGGAGTCGGCAATGAACTCCAAGTTCCCGAACCTGAACTCCTGACAGGGGGCGAAACTTCCGACCTAGCCAAGGTGGCCGGCTGGATCCACATGCAGTACGATGCTGCCGAAAGCGAACATCTGTCCGGGGACGAAAACATCCCTGTTACAGATTTCGCTACAGATGATCAAGCGAGCCATCAATCTTCTTGATGATCCCACGGAGGAACTCTCAATGAAAGCACCAATGTCGGTGTCAAAACCGGCAGATCTCGGGTAGGGGTCCCAAACTGTGGGGCTTAGATCAGTGGGTAACAGGAGATAAGGGAGACAGTGTTTACCCAGGTTCGGGCCCTCTTAATGGAGGTAAAACCCTACATCCTGCTTTGTGTTGTATTGATGATGGGGTATCGAGTATAGAGTTGATCTACCTCGAGATCGTATGATAAGGTCTAAAACCCTAGGAGTAATGAGCTTAACTTGTCCGACGGACTAAGACCCTCCGGTTTATATAGGCACTGGGGGGTATCTAGGGTTTACACAACGTCGGTTATGACAGGAGAAGAATATGCCGAACCCATCATCAGGTTCTTGGAGTACACGTCACGGTCTTGGGAGCTTCCATCTTGGTTGCTGCGTCACAGTCTTCGGGCCTTCATTGATAATGACAAGGCGGCCTACTGTCCGACCCATAGAGTTAGGCCGGCAGCCAGAGGACCCCTTAATCCTGGACTCCCTCAATCACCATGCCATAACCAATATTTAGATGAACAACAAATTAACACCATTTAAATATCGATATTTCTACTAACCAACAACCATGCACTCACGCCCTTTCATATTACCACATCAATATCATTAACGCACAATTTCTCTTTTATGTGCTACATGAAGGTTTTGATTATGCACTCCTTGAATACCTATTATTTTTGGACTAGTCTTATAACCCATGCAAATTACCGTCACTATATATTAGACTGTCAAAAAAAATTAAGTGAAGCACGAGAGTGCAATTATTTATATAAAATCTATACGCCACCGTGCTCTAAAAGATATAAGTGAAACACTAGAGCAACTGCTTAGCTCAAAAGATATAAGTGAAGCACCTAGAGTATTCTAAAAAATCATGGTGAACAAGTGTCTCTCTCAAGTAGGTGTGTCCAGAAAACAATGATTGTGGAAAACTAAAACAATAGCAACCTAAAACACACGACGCTCCAAGCAAAACTCATATCATGTGATGAATAAAAATGTAGCTCCAAGTGACATACTAATGGATTGAGATGAAAGAGGGTATGACTTTCGGGGCATCCCCAAGCTTAGACGCTTGAGTCTTCCTACAATATACCTTGGGGTGCTTTGGGAATCCCCAATCTTAGGCGCTTTTCCGCTCCTTATTCCTTCATCCATCGTCATAGCACCCAAAACTTGAAAACTTCAGCACACAAAACTCAACAGAAAACTTGTGAGCTCCGTTAGTATGATAGGTAAATCAAAAACTTTAGGTAATCTTATAAATTGATTAATATTTTATTATTGCATAAGGTACTGTATTCTAACTTCTCCATGGTTTATACCCCATGATACAATCCATAGTATCATCAAAACAAGCAAACAATGCAAGCAAAAAACATAATCTGTCTAAAACTGAACAGTCTGTAATGATCTGCGCAATCACCATACTTATGTAACTCTATTTTTTTTGAAAAATTAGGAAAACGTTGGGAATTTATATAAAAATAACTTGTAAAAAATTTAGATCAAAAATATGTTCTAGTAAAATCAGAGAAATTATGCACTAGACACAAAAGTTTCTATTTTTGCACTGTATCAATTCTACATATCATTCAAGTCATCCCAAAGACTTTACTTGGAACAAACACTAATTCTAAAATAAAAACACAATCATTACATTATCAATAATCATGTTATCACACCATGACAAAAATTATAAAAAAAATTAAAAATAACTATTGGGTTGCCTCCCAACAAGCGCTATTGTTTTATGCCCCTAGCTAGGCATAATGCATAGTATCAAGTGTTGTCATCTTTGGCACTCAATCCATAGGTGGCCCTCATTATAGATTCATAAGGTGGTCTAATTATATTCCTAGGGAAGTTTTCCACCCCTTTCCTTAGTGGGAGTTGGAATCTTATGTTTCCTTCCTTCGTATCAATAATAGCACCTATAGTTCGTAGGAAAGGCCTACCAAGTATTATTGGGAAAGATGGGTTGCATTCAATATCAAGCACAATGAAATACACGGGTACATAGTTTATGTTAGCAAGAATAAGCACATCATTTATTCTACCCAATGGTTTCTTAATAGTGGAATCCGCAAGATGCAAGTTGAGGGAACATCCATTTATATCAGTGACACCTAACACAGCACATAAAGATTCCGGTATAGTTGAAACACTAGCACCAAAGTCACACAAAGCATTGCATTCATACTCCTTAAATTTGATTATAATAGTAGGTTCCCACTCATCATGCAACTTTCTAGGAATAGAAACTTCTAACTCAAGTTTTTCTTCATGAGCTTTTAACATAGCTTCTAGAATATGTTTAATAAAAGCTTTATTTTGTTCATAAGCATGGGGTGAGCTAATAATGGATTGCAGCAAGGAAATATATTCTACTAAAGAGAAATTATCATAATTAAAGTCTTTGTGATCCAAGATATTGGGTACATCACAACTTAAAGTTTTGACCTCTCCAAACCCACTTTTTTTCATTTTTATCATTAAGATCATCACCCTCCGAACAAACGGGACACCTTGTAGATAAAGTTGACTCATCTCGAGTGCTTTATCATCTATTTTAATATTGGTAAACAAATATTCAATGGGAGAAGTACCAATCATTTTAAGATCTTCATCATGATTACGGTAAAAACCAGGTGGAAGAGCATTTTCTAAGAATTCTCGCTTAGCTCTCAACCTAGCGGTCCTCTCCTTACTTTCATTAATAGATATTTGGATGGATTAAATAGACTCATTAATATCATGCTTGGGTGTCAAATTTTTACTTTTTAGATTTTCGACAGCATGAGCAATCCTATCCACGTTTCTAGCCATATCGTCAACTTTATGCAACTTTTCTTCTACCATAGTGTTGAAAATCTTTTGAGAACTAATCAATTCCTTAATGGTGTTCTCAAGATCAGTAGGTATCCTATTATTATTATTAGATAAGTTTCCATAGGAATTACCATAAGAATTCCCATAGTTATTAGAGGAATTACCGGGATATGGCCTATCATTGAAATTACCTCTATAATCATTATTGTTAAAATTATTTTGCGAGACAAAGTTCACATCAATAGCATCATTATTTTTCTCAATCAAAGTAGACAATGGCATATCATTAGGATCAACTTGGGCATTCTTGTTTGCAATCATATTCATAAGATCATCCATTTTATCACTCAAAGTGGTAATTTCTTCGACATAATTTACCTTCTTACTAGTTGGAGCTCGCTCGGTGTGCCATTGATAATAATTTTTCATGATATTGTCCAGAAGTTTTGTAGCCTCTCCTAATGTCACCTCCATAAAGGTACACTACACCACGCACTAGATTTCCCTACAGATGTGTGTTGGGAAAAGTCGATTTCGCCAACAGACTGTTGGTCGGGAAAACTTCTATCTAATTATTGGTCGGTAATACTGATGTATGGTATCCAACTGTCAGTCGGCAATAGTAGTATATTTCACGTTGGACTATCGGTTGGGAAAGGTTGTTTCTCCATCAGACTGTTGGTCGGCGATTAATGTCGACCGACTATTGGATGCCAATTGGGCCGGCCCGTCTTTGCGCGCGCGGGCCAAATATTTAGCGCCAAGACTCCTTCCTACTTTTACATTCGGTCAAAACTATATTCCCCAAACCTAAATCCTCTCGCGCACTCCCTCCGCCGCCGATCGCTAGCTATCTAGCAGCCCGCACGCCGCCGCCCGCCCGCCCGCCGTCTCCAGCAAGCCGTCACGACGGCAGCCAGGTTGCTGCTCTGTCTCCTTCATCCTCCTGCACCCCCACTTAGCCCCGAGCACTCTCTAATCCTGGAATCAAGATAAAATACATATCTAGCAGTTTTTATTTCTACATTCATGCTTTCATGGATTTTACAGTTTTATTTTATATTTGAATTTAACTCCGCCTATGTTGTCTCAACATAGCCGGTCCCAAGCCCGGATAAAGGAGGAGGGTTGTGATAGGCTTGGCGAGCCAACGTCAAAACTCAGCCACTCTTATGGAGATGAAACCCAAAAGATTTTCATTGGGGCGTAACCCTCTCAGCGACGCGCCACATCGGAACCCGGGTGTGGTGGAAAATGGGCAAGGGCCGGGCCGTCACCCCCCAGGTGGCGCGCCGTATCTTGATCTGGATACGGTGGCAAGTACAAGATGGCAAAGAAGGCCGCAAAGCGAGCTGTGAGTGAAGCAAGGGGCCGGGCGTATGAGGACCTCTACCAACGATTAGACACGAAGGAAGGCGAAAGGGACATCTATAAGATGGCCAAGATCCGAGAGAGGAAGACGAGGGATGTTGACCAAATCAAGTGCATCAAGGACGGAGCAGATCAACTCCTGGTGAAGAACGAGGAGATTAAGCATAGATGGCGGGAGTACTTTGACAAGCTGTTCAATGGGGAGAGTGAGAGCTCTACCATTGATTTGGACGACTCCTTTGCTGATACTAGCAGGCTTTTTGTGCGGCGAATCCAGGAGTCGGAGGTCAAGGAGGCTTTGAAGAGGATGAAAGGAGGCAAGGCGATGGGCCCTGATTGTATCCCCATTGAGGTGTGGAGAGGCCTCGGGGACATAGCGATAGTATGGCTAACCAAACTTTTCAACCTCATTTTTCGGGCAAACAAGATGCCAGAAGAATGGAGACGGAGTATATTAGTACCAATCTTCAAGAACAAGGGGGATGTTCAGAGTTGTACTAATTACCGTGCAATTAAACTGATGAGCCATACAATGAAGCTATGGGAGAGAGTCATTGAGCACCGCTTAAGAAGAATGACAAGCGTGACCAAAAATCAGTTTGGTTTCATGCCTGGGAGGTCGACAATGGAAGCCATTTTCTTGGTACGACAACTTATGGAGAGATATAGGGAGCAAAAGAAGGACCTGCATATGGTGTTCATTGACTTGGAGAAGGCCTATGATAAGATACCGCGGAATGTTATGTGGTGGGCCTTGGAGAAACACAAAGTCCCAGCAAAGTACATTACCCTCATCAAGGACATGTACGATAATGTTGTGACAAGTGTTCGAACAAGTGATGGCGACACTGATGACTTCCCGATTAATATAGGACTGCATCAAGGGTCAGCTTTGAGCCCTTATCTTTTTTGCCTTGGTGATGGATGAGGTCACAAGGGATATACAAGGAGATATCCCATGGTGTATGCTCTTTGCGGACGATGTGGTGCTAGTCGATGAGAGTCGGACGGGGGTCAACAAGAAGTTGGAGTTATGGAGGCAAACTTTGGAATCGAAAGGTTTTAGACTTAGTAGGACTAAAACCGAGTACATGAGGTGCGCTTTCGGTACTACTAGGCACGAGGAGGAGGAGGATGTTAGCCTTGATGGGCAGGTGGTGCCGCAGAAGGACACCTTTCGATATTTGGGGTCAATGTTGCAGAAGGATGGGGATATCGATGAAGATGTGAACCATCGAATTAAAGCCGGATGGATGAAGTGGCGCCAAGCTTCTAGCATTCTCTGTGACAAGAGGGTGCCACAAAAGCTAAAAGGCAAGTTCTATAGGACGGCGGTTCGACCCGCAATGTTGTATGGCGCTGAGTGTTGGCCGACTAAAAGGCGACATGTGCAACAGTTAGGTGTGGTGGAGATGCGCATGTTGAGATGGATGTGTAGCCACACAAGGAAGGACCGAATCCGGAATGATGATATACGAGATAGAGTTGGGGTAGCGCCAATTGAAGAGAAGCTTGTCCAACATCGTCTCAGATGGTTTGGACATATTCAACGCAGGCCTCCAGAAGCCCCAGTACATAGCGGACGGCTAAAGCGTGCTGATAATGTCAAAAGAGGCCGGGGTAGACCGAACTTGACATGGGAAGAGTCCGTAAAGAGAGACCTGAAGGATTGGAGCATCACCAAAGAACTAGCCATGGACAGGGGTGCGTGGAAGCTTGCTATCCATGTGCCAGAACCATGAGTTTGTCGCGAGATTTTATGGGTTTCACCTCTAGCCTACCCCAACTTGTTTGGGACTAAAGGCTTTGTTGTTGTTGTTGTTGTTGTATTTTATATTTGAATTTGCTTCAGTAGTTCTGTAACTTCCAGAACAATTCATGTATCCCATATTTTCCCAGGATTCTTCTTTGCATCCAAAGCCATCCGCCGCCACCAACAGCTTGCACCTCTTCGCGGAAATCAACACAACTGTGATGTCTGTATAAAAATCAGTATTTTCTGGATTCATATCATATCTGAAACTTGGAATGTTGATTGCTAGGCATAGCTTAACTTCTGCAGTAGTCTGCATATTCTTCTGCTGACAAACAGGGCAAAACATGCACCATAGAATGCTGGGAGAACATAGATTTATTTTGCTCTTCATGCTTTTATTAGATAAGCCACATTGCAGGGAGAATATGGGTTTACTCTTCCTACTATTATTAGATAGGCCACATTCTTTTTGTTTCATTGATGCCTTTGTTGCTGACAACATCGTTGTGTAAATTCAACATTAGTGTCTAATGTTATTACATGATTTACACAAAACTAGTATTCTTGTCACTTGAGATGTTGCAGGTGCTGACAGTCTGATGCCTTTAGAATTGGCTCTCAAAATTTTCAACCAAGATTAGAGCTAGCGTACAGTTTATAGTTTATAGTCAAACTCATACTCAATGATTCCCTACCTCGCCTTCTGTGCAAGATATTCTTTACTTTCAGGTAAGTTCTAATTTATAAAGCATTACTGCAGCTATTAGAAACTCTGAATCTCAGATTTATTGAGATATCGAAATCCCAGTTTAAGATTCATCGAGATACGAAGATCTTATTCGACCATGTAATTTAAATCTTATCCCAATGAATATTCTTGATTGTTGTTTTTAACAATATTACTCAACTTATGATCAGTTCCCTTTGTTTAGTTCAACCCCATTCTTTTCTTTTATTCGTTTTAGTAAAAAGAAATCTCTCACTATCAAATGTATTATGTAACCCTTTTTGCTCAGTAGCAGTAAATTTCATAGAGGTGATGTAATATATAATGTCATCATTGTTGTAGAAGTTGCAGAAGTGTAATGCGAATGATGATTATCCATACATACATAACATATTATAAAGAGATCTTCCTACGTGCCCCTTCTGTGAGGATGCATGCTGACATGTGCACATCGTTTCTAGCTTGTTTTGGTGCATCTTTTATCCTGCTTCAGCTAGTTAACCTGAATCCTCTTTTCTCCTGTTTCAGTTGGTTAGCAACCACTATTGTTCAGGAATTTCGAGTGGCGCACATCCTGGTCTGATGAGCGGACGACCAGACATCATTTGTCAAGGTTTGTGCACATTGAAAACTCTTGCTGCGGATAGGAATGATGTTCATCGCAAACTGATGTAGCTTCTTAGTATACGTACTCTATAAGTTGATCTAAAATTATTTATTCAACCCAAGCTGTAATGCTACTAAATTGAATGCTAAAATTATTCAGGTAACTGTAGTTAGTGGTAACTGATTTAAAATGAAGGTTTGGTTTTCTTATTTGTTTTTGGCAATTTTGCAATAAGAATGGTTTGACAACTGTAGACTGTTCAGAATGAGATGCTGATAATACTGCAAATGCAGAAGAATCAATGACTTATATAATACATAATTTATTGTATGAACACAAATAGATGCTTCAAACGCTTCTGCTTCCTCAAGATCATACGCACTCCACTTTTTTTTGCCTATGCTAATAGAGTATTTTTTATTTTTAAAGAGAAGAAAGAAACGCCTTTGCTGACCTATCAAATCCTTATGGAGATGGTGGGCTGGCTGGGGTGATCTATGTTGGCGCTGCCTCTAGCTTTGCCTTGTCTCCTGGTGAAAATCGCACAGCACCGCGGCTTCACGCCGCCATCGGCATCTCACCATGCTCGTTGCATCGCACGGCAGCCTGGCATCTCGCCTCCTCCGTGCACTCGATGAAGCTTAGATGAATAGATACCCCTAGACCATCTATGTTACGTGCATAACAAAAGCAAACTAAGTATGCGGATACAAAATATCAAGATTGGTGCCAACAATCTCAGCCGAGGATCACCGTTAGTGTTAACACAATGATTATTGAATTCTCTCTATTTATTACTATTTATATTTTTGAGAATGCGATGATCCTCTATGTTGGCATTTTGGTACTGTAGTCTAGTTTCTAATAGTTTATTATAATTAAGAATTGATTAACTTTTGTAGGAAGCAAACAGGACTACAGTCACAAGGAACCATGAAGCCAACGATCCACGTCAACTAGATGTTTTAGCTTTCATTTTGTACAACTGATGTCTCATACTTGCATCTTTTGGTTGTCCTTTTGTAAACCTGATGTATGGTGTCTCGATGGGTTTGATTAGAACAGACTGAATTTCTATGTATGTGCCAATTAGTTAATGGAATAAAAAAATGTTTGGTGCTCCCAATGTGAGCCTGATGTATGGTGATTTGGTGATTATGCTTAGAACACATGAACTATATGTATGTGACAATCAGTACCATATCTTAATTAAAGTTGTGATTGGCTAAACAAAATGTTGATGAACTATTGTTCTTCAAACCCCATCTGATTGTTTGTTGCAAAAAAAAAACCGTCTGACAGACTCTTGGGAAAGCCTAACGCCAGGCCCAACAGAATGTTGGTTGGGAAAGAATACCCTGTCCAATTGTCGCTCGGGAAAGGCCCGTGGCTGCCCCAACAGACCGTTGGTCGGGAAAGGCCCATAGTAGGCCCAACGGACTGTTGGTCGGGAAAGATATTCCATAGCCATCAAGCAGTCAGTCGGGAAAACTATGTCGGTCGGGAAAAGGTTTTCCCGTCTGGACTTGTCCCAACAGACATGGTTGGTCGGTAATAGTCTTTCCCGACCGACTGTCTGTTGGCAAAAGCTGTATTCCCGACCAACCGTGTTGTTGGGGTTGTAGTGCTGTGGTATAGTGGTACCACCTGCAGCAAAATCTAGAAGGTTTCTAGACACAAAGTTTAGTCCAACATAGAAATTTTGTATAACCATCCATAAGTTTAAGCCATGAGTGGGACAATTTCTAATCATCATTTCATTATCTCCCATGCTTGTGCAACATGTTCTTGCTCATGTTGCTTAAAATTCATAATTTGGTTTCAAAGAGATATAATTTTAGCGGGAGGAAAATACTTCGCAATAAAAGCATCCTTACACTTATCCCATGTTCTAATACTGTTGCGAGGTGAAGATGAAAACCAAGCTTTAGCTTTATCTCTTAGTGAAAAAGGAAATAATTTTAATTTGATCACATCATTATCCATATCCTTTTTCGTTTGCATATCACATAATTCAACAAAGGTGTTGAGATGAGAGGCGGGATCCTCATTAAGACTTTCCGAAAATTGTTCTTTCATCACAAGATTTAGCAACATATCATTAATATCATAAAACTCCGCACTAGTGGCGGGTGCTATTGGTGTACTAATAAAATCATTATTATTAGTATCTGAGAAGTCACACAACTTAGTGGTATCTTCAGACATGGTGAAACAAGTAAACTAGCAAGCAAACGAGTAAACTAGATAGTAAACTAGATAGTAAACTAGATAGTAAACTAGATAACTAAGCAAACAAGCAAAATAGCAAAGATAAATATTTTTGTATTTTTGGTTTTTATAGCAAGCAAAATATAACAACAAATAAAAAGTAGAACAAGTGAATGATAATTTGTGAGTAGGTACTTGATAGGAGTTTGATGATGCTCCCCGGCAACGGCGCCAGAGATCCTTCATGATACTTCTAAAGTGTGTTGGGATTTTCCCCGAAGAGAAGGAGATGATGCCGCAAAGAAAAGGTAAGTATTTACCTCAGTGAGAACCAAGTTTATCAAACCAAGCAAATTCCCGTATTCAGCGCCTACGCACAAAAGAGCAAACACTTGAACCCAACACGGGCAAGAGGGTTGTCAATCCCCTTGAACTCGTTACTGTCGGACCCGTGAGACTGGGGGTACCTAGGCCCGTATGCCTACGGCCCAGGACGCGGCGCATGCCATGGGCCCAACACGGCTCACAGCTGGACTTCACGAGCAAGACCCTCGCGAGGGCTGATACGTCTCCAACGTATCGATAATTTATGAAGTATTCATGCCATATTCACCTATGTTTACAATACTTTTATATGGTTT
Organism: Elymus sibiricus; assembly: GCA_039707655.1. Classification (NCBI taxonomy): domain Eukaryota; kingdom Viridiplantae; phylum Streptophyta; class Magnoliopsida; order Poales; family Poaceae; genus Elymus; species Elymus sibiricus. Next base: position 191,387,040 of record CM077667.1, on the reverse strand, counting down.
TGATGCACATTATATGATTTATTTAGACCTAACCCGGACTGACGCTGTTTTCAGCAGAATTACCGTGGTGTTGTTTTTGTGCAGAAAATGAAAGTTCTCGGAATCGCCCGAAATTTCTTTGTATTTTTTTCTGGAGGAAATAAGCAACATTGGAGCGAAGACCTACCGGAGGGGGTGTGCCAGTGGGCCACCATGCAACAGGCCGCGCCCCCTAGTGGCGCGGTGAGATATGTGGTGGGCCCACGTGGCTCCGTTTGGCGTGATTCCAATGCTGAAAAATCCCATAAATACCAGAAACCCCAGAAATAAAGAGAGACCCTCGTTCCGCCGCCACAACTCTCTGTATCGACGAAAACCCAATCTGGAGGCGTTCCAGTACCCTGTGTAGGACCGAAAGTATGTCTAGAGGGGGGGTGATTAGACTACTTGACCAAATAAAAGTTTTGCCTTTTCCCAAATTTTAGAGTTGGCAGTTTTAGCATTTCATGGCAAGTCAAGTACACCCTACACATGCAAGTCTAAGAGTATAGCAGCGGAAAGTAACAACAAGCATGAGTAGAAAGGATAGGGTAGGAAGATCAAATGCAATTGTAGACACGATGATTTTTCCCGTGGTTCCGATAGGTGGTGCTATCATACATCCACATTTATGGAGTCTTCAACCCACGGAGGGTAACGGTCGCGAGAGTCCACGGAGGGCTCCACCCATAAGGGTCCATGAAGTAGCAACCTTGACTATTCCATAATGGCTTCCGTCCACGAAGGACTAGCCTCACTATGGGTAGATCTTCACGAAGTAGGCGATCTCCTTGCCCTTACAAACTTCTTGGTTCACTCCACAACACGAAGTAGGAGGCTCCCAAGCGACACCTAACCAATCAAGGAGGCACCACCCTCCAAAAGGTAATAGGCTCGGTAATGACGATGAACTCCTTGCTCTTGTGCTTCAAGATGATAGAATCCTCAACACACAATCACTCTCTCACAGATTTGTCTTGGTGGAAGAGATGGGATTGGTGGAAAGCAACTTGGGGAGGCTAGAAATCAAGATCCATATGGTTGGAGTGGAAAATCTTGACCTCAACACAAGGGTAGATGGTTCTCTCTTAGAAAACTGGATGGGGCAAGTATGGAATAGTTCTGAGTGCTTCTCTTTCGAGTAGGTGGTGGTGAAGGGGTATATATAGGCATCCCCAAAAATCCAACCGTTACACACAAAATGACCAACTCGGTGACACCGATGTGTTAATCTTGGTGGTACCGAAGTGACCAAAAAGTGGCAACTTTTGAATCTCGGTGAGACCGATATAGGAAACTCGGTTGCACCGATAAGGTGACCAACGGTCAGATTCCCAATCTCGGTGACGCCGATCCAACAATCTCGGTGGTACCGATATTGTAAATTTGCGTAACAGAAAGTTGGCAACCTAAACTCGGTGGCACCGGTATGGAATCGGTTGCACCGAAGTGGCTAGGGTTTGGCTGAGTCTGTCTATGGTTGAGAATCGGTGGCACCGGGATGGAAATGTTGGTTGCACCGATGTTGAGTATGTGGCTATGGACAGACTTTGGTGGAAGAGTTTGTGGGTGTATTTGGTGACTATCACTTGTGCACGTATGAGCATTTTGTTCACCAACAAAACCTTACCCCCTTTTAATAGTATTGGCTTTCCTATGGACTCAAAGTTTCTCACAAATGTAAAATGTAGAGTCCTCTTGCTTGAAGCTTTGCCAACCTATTATCTTGCATCTTGGGGTATTTCCACAATCTTCACAATCCTTTTGCCATCCCTATCATTGAACTTTTCCTGAAATATACTTAGTGGAAAACATTAGTTCAATGACTTATATGTTGTTATAAATTACCAAAACCACCAAGGGAGCAAATGTGCTTTCAATCTCCCCCTTTTTGGTAATTGATGACAACATATAGATCAAAGCTTCGACAAAGATATAATCAATGAATATAATCGTCGCTTTGAGAAGTATGTGATAAGCAAGAGCTCCGCCTAAATTTGTGCATTATTTTAAATTTGCGTTTGAATGCAAATGCACAATCGATTAGGTACATGGGGAACTTCTTCCATGTCACATACATCTTGGTGGTGTGCGATAATAATAAGAGTAAACAACATAGCACAACACAACCAGACAAAGATAATGATCATCTCAAAAGCATTAAGATGATAGGAAATAGTAGCACAACACACATAAAGTGTATGATCAAAACACAAAGCGTAGCCAAAAGTAAATGAACCATGTGTGTTTTTGAAAAATCAATAAAAACCAAACGCTCCCTCACGCGAAGCCTAAAGATCTATATACACTTCTCCCCCTTTGGCAACAAGTTACCAAAAAGTTCAAAGGCATATGTCTAAGCGTTCTTGGGCTGATCTCCTCCGGTTGTTGATGAAGGAGTCGAGAGAACAGCGTCGGTGAAGATCTCTGCAGATGTCGTGGAAGGAGTTGGTGTGGCAACAGGAGGAACTGAAGCTGATGGAGCAGGAGCTGAAGGGACAGTAGCAGGAGCTGATGAAGAGGGCCTCAAGTCTGGAGCTGGCACAGTGGCTGATCTGGCCTGAGTAGTAAACTGTGTGCCTGGCCTGAGAGGTGATCCATCCTCATCATCATCATCATCTGAAGAAGTCTGAGGAAGAGGCACTGAGTCAACTTCCTTCTTGAGCTCATTAACTGTCTTAGTCAGCCCATCCACCTTATCATTAAGGGTCTTGATCCTGTTCTCGAAGATCCTCACAAGACTGTTCTGGTTGTCCAGAATCCCCTTAATGTCCTTCTGCATGCCCTGTACTGATGAGATCAAAAGATCCATTTGCTCGTTCCTGGATCTAGGGACTTGAGCACTAGTGGCTCTGGCTGCCTCTGCCTCTGCCTGAGCTGCAGCAGATGTGGGATGTTCTGGGTTCATCTCCACGACGTTGTCCTCGAGATCTGGCTGTAGGGGCAAGTGGGGACGGTCTAGAGCAAATATGTGCTTCTCCAACTTAGAGTTGATGAGCATCTGGATGTAGGGTGCATAGCAGCAAGAGCGCTTCTGATCAGCAGCAACCCTCTTAACTGTCTCAACAATTAAGTCCATGACTCTAATCCTGGTGTGTCTGTCAAGATGAATCAGTATGTTGATGGAGTAGCCTCGGATCATCTTGTCATCTCCTGACTTGGGCATTAAGGTATGCCTCAGAATGGTGTTCATGGTGCGAAGGCCAGCCTGAAGAAAGTAAATAGATCCTAGCCTGTGAGACTTCACGTTAGCAGCAGGGATCTCTTTATACATGTTAGCCATAGCATTGTGGCTCTCCTTGGATTCTGAGTAGACATCCAAATCTCCATCCTGAACTTCTGGAACTCCTAAGATGGCAGCCCACTCCTCAACAGTGGACTCATATCTAGCACCTTCAGTCATCCATACAATATTACCATCTCCATAGAAATGTGCAGTGGAGTAGAATTGCATGATCATCTCATCATTCCAAGCAGTGAACTCTCTACCAACAAACTCATCCAAACCAATGCAGTGGAAATTGTCTTGGACACTTGGAAAATAGTCTTCATTCTCCTTGATGAATTTCCAGTCCACATACCTCATATCACTCACAGCTGGACTTTTGTCAAAAAGCACAGTCTCATAGAAATCTTGTTGCTCTTTGGTGTAAAATCTGTAGTCCACGGCTGTCTTTCTCCTTTGGGCATATGGATCAGCAGCTCTCCAAGCCCTCAAACCAGAATCCTTCCTCTTCTTCATATCCTCAGCAAGTGGGTAGCTGGCATTATGTACTGGAAGGTGTGGCCTAAGCTTCATTAAGGCAGACATAGTATCCTCATCCTCAACTCTGGAGGCAGTCCCTTTGTTCTTCTCAGATGCTGGAATTTGCCTGGAAGTCCTCTTGGGCTTTTCAGCAGCAGCCTTCTTGGGGGCAGACATGGTGCTCTTGGAAGTGCCAGTCTTTGGCATAGCATCAGACATAAGTTTCTTTTTCTTCTTGGGAGGGGCCTTCTCAACATGTTCTTCCTCCTCCTCAGCAGCAGCAGCCTCCTCAGGATTCTCAAACATGGAGGTCTGCCTGCCAGTGACATAGACTATCCTCTTCCTGGCTCTCTTCTTCTCCCCTGCCTTCTTAGGCATAGATTTCTTTGGGGGGGACTCAAGGTGAAGAGCCATTTCTGCCCTAGCACCCTCAGGTGTTCTCATAGCCTCAGAGCTAGCATACTCTTTCCTGACAGCTCTTCTTGAAGAGGTAGCTTCATTTGCAGCTTTCTTGGCAGTCTTCTCTCGCTTCTTAGCAAGAACCTCCTCTGGAACGAAGTCTGAATCCTCCTCATCTGAATTCAGCTTCTTCCTAGCCCTTGTAGCAGCCTTGGGCAACCCATGGGAACTGGGAGTGCCTGGATCTGAAGATGAACTAGACTCAGGACTAGTGCCAGAATCCAATTCAACACTCTGCTCTCTGAAGTTGTTCTCACTGTCCTCAGCACTTGACATACTGACCCTGTGAATAGAGTATAGAGGAGCAGAAAAGGATACGTCATCACAAAATGTGGCTGGTTTTTGAAAGTTTGAACAAAAGATTTTCAAAGTTTTACATTCTGTCAAATGAAAATCGGTACAGCCGAAGCAAAGTTTTCGGTGTTACCGAGACTGACTATCTCATTAACGGAAACTTAGCACTCCTTTCGGTGAGACCGAAAGGAAGTACTCGGTTTCACCGAGACAGTTCTCAGCAACACAGACAGGCAAATCAGTGATACCGATTAGTTCACTTCTGTTCTACCGAGTTCCATCGGGCGGAAGGCAAACCCTAGAAAATCGATGGTTCTCTAATCTACGGAGTTTTCTTGTGGATAGAAAGATGTGCAAACTATGGCTTATAGAGAAAAACAACTTTATTGCGCAAGAATCAGACGGGGAGCGCAAGAAAGATCGAATTCGTACCCTAGCTTGGTGATGGATCTGCTACGGCGGCGACGGCGGCGAAGATGCCCGTCGACGGCGACGATTCCCAGCGGCGAAGACACACGGGGAGGCAAGGCGATGACCAGGGGGTCCTTTTGCGGCAGCTTAGGGTTTGGGGCGCGACGATTGAAGATTGAAATTTCGAACCGTCGGGACCACAGCTTATATACCCTTCACTGTCGGTGATACCGGTTCTAAATTTTTGGTGTCACCGAGTTCCTCAACTGTCGGCTGACAGGGAAACTCGGTGTAACCGAGAATATGGAATCGGTAGTACCGAGATAGAAAACCAGATCAACCCTAGGCACTCGATGTGACCGAGAATTGTGGGTTGGTTCCACCGAGATGCACTTGGGAGGTTTTAATGGTCAGTCCTTGTCGATACGGAACTGCGAGTGCTCCACACACAGAGGGATCAAAAATTACTTGTTCAAATTTTGTGATGCAGCATGAATGGAATATGAGGTGAGAAAGCATAGATAGCTAAAGAGTGGTCCTAGGCATTCTTGTCCATCCAATTGGCGAAAGAGAAAATCAAGAGCCAAATAGCAACAATTGGATGTCCTCGAATAAGAAAATAAGTGCAGACCAACATGCTCACACAAAGAGATGTCAAATGAAATCATGGAAAATATGCACATACACACTAGCATCTAACAAGCACTTGGGCGATGACGAAGTCATCTATATATGAGTATATTGACTTAGGAGCCAAGTAAGAATACTTGAGCATAGGTCATACTCATCGTTTAAGCACAAGTGGGGTTACCAATTTTTCATAAAGCATTTAATGTTGTCACATACTAAGAGATGCTTTGACTCAAGTCTTAGAGTAAAGCTCCCCCTTGATGTGACATCCCCCCATAAGAGGGATAGACTAACCTTGGGTTTTGTCGATGAAGACTTCATGTTGGTGAGGTAGTGGTGGATGCTCAAGGTTGATGAAGATCACCAAGAGTTGGGAGCATCCTTGTTGTTTCCTTACTCTTCTCACCTACATGGATTAGTCCCAACACACAAGAGACAAATACAAGGATATCAATGGACATGCAGTGCAAGGCATGTGTAATGATGTCCATTGATTTGTTGATTACCTTGTCCCTTGCTTACCTTTGAGGGAATGTGTGACTCCTTGAACTATTGCATAGAGTTGATGTTGATTGCAAATAATTCTTGCCAATAATGAATGTGAGTGAATTTCATTGGCGGAGTCACCCCTCAAAAACTCTCTAGTTCTTCTTCTTGGGGACCCACATCAAGTTGATGGGGATCCTTGGTGTTGTAGTAGCCTTTGTAGAAGTTGAGCTTGACGTAGCCTTGGGAACCCACTCCACCATAGCTAGGGATTCATCTTCATATGAGTCAATGTCCTCTTGAAGCTTGCTCTTGCCCTTGAGCTTGTGGTCTTGTGGTGGAAGATCATCTTGAGTGCTTGTCCCCTTGGGAAGAGTATTTTCATACTTCTCCTTTTGAGGAACAAACTTGGGCTCGGGATATTGACCTTCTTCCCATTCAACTCCATTTGCGTTGAAATATCCAACACCACGGTTCTTTCGGAATCCTCCGTGCTTGCGTACAATTTCCTCAAATTGCTTACACCCGGCAAGACTCTTGTAGATACCTTTCTCTATAATTCCTTTCAATAAAGCATTTTCTTGCTCAAGTGTAACTTGTCTAAGAGAAACATCATTAGTGGAATCAATAGAACTACTAGAAGCAACATCATTGGGTTTAGCATTTTTATTGTTGCTACTAGATGAAGAACCTTTCTTGCCTTTGTTACTAGATTGCTTAGTTTTAACTTGAGGCATGAATGTAGACAAGAGTAGTCGTTTGGCTAGATAAGATGAAGTCTTCTTTCGGAGATCGTCATTGATAGCTTTAAGAAACTCATGCTCTTGCTCCAAGTTTAGCTTCTCGAAGCGTAGCTTCTCATGAGTTCTCACAAGCTCTCTATGATCTTCAAGAGTAGATTCATGAGCTAACTTAAGAGTGTTTAGTTCTTTAGTTAGTTCTTCTATTTTCATCTTATCATCATCAATTGACTTATCTTGACTAGCATGAGAATCATCAAGTTCATTTTGACTAACATCACTAGTTTTATCAAATAGCAAGTCATCATCACAAAGCAAGTCATCTTCATCACTATTGAAATCAAGATACTCGGGGTGTGATACCTTGGGGCCTTTAGCCATGAAGCAACTTCCACTCCCTTCATTGGGTGAATCAAATAAATCATGGGAGTTGGTAGTCACTAGAGCAATCCCGGCAACACCATCATCTTGACTATTGTCGGAGTCGGAGTGATAGCTTCTCTCGGAGTTGTTGTCGGAGTCGGAGCCGGAAACCCATTCACCAACATGAGCTTGATGTTTTCTTCTTGTGTAGCTCTTGGTGTACTTGTCCTTCTTCTCCAAATCTCCACTTCTCCTTGACGGTCTTCGTTCATAACGATCATCTCTACTCCTTCTCTCTCTTTGAGGTTATTCATTCCTTGAGCTTCGTCTTTGAGGTGACTCTTCTCTTCGTTTGTAGGGAGCCGTGCACTCATTGGAATAGTGTCCGGGCTTCCCACAATTGTAGCAATTGCGGTCACGACTTGATGAACGCTTCTCATCATATCTTGAGTTGGAGCTTCTTTCTTTGCCCCTATTCTTTAAGAACTTGTTGAATTTCTTGACCATGAGGCTTATCTCTTCATTGGTTACAAGGTTGTTGCTTGAAGTTGCGGGAGCATCACTTGTGGCTTTTTAAGCACCACTAGACTTGTGGTGAAGCTCTTCTTTGTCTTTGAGTGTCATGTCATGAGCAACAATCCTTCCAATGACTTCCGTAGGCTTGAGATCTTTGTAGTTGGGCATCATTTGGATCAATGTGCACACGGTGTCGTATCTCTCATCCAAAGATCTAAGTATCTTCTTGATGATGAATTTGTCGGTCATCTCTTCGCTTCCTAAGCCGGCAATCTCATTGGTGATGAGAGCTAGCCTAGAGTACATCTCAGCGACTCCTTCACCATCCTTCATCTTGAACTTGTCAAGCTGACCTTGAAGAACATCTAACTTGGATTCTCTCACGGACTCGGTTCCTTCGTGCATATCAACCAAAGTATCCCAAATCTCTTTTGCATTCTCAAGACGGCTGATTTTGTTGAATTCTTCTGGGCATAGGCAGTTGAATAGAATGTCGCATGCTTGAGCGTTGTATTGCAACATCTTCAATTCATCCGCGGTTGCTTCACGATCCGGTTCCTTTCCATCACCAAAGAATTCACCTTGCAAGCCAACACGAACAACAGCCCAAACGGCGGGATTATGACCAAGAATATGCATTTTCATTTTGTGCTTCCAACTAGCAAAATTAGTGCCATCAAAGTACGGACCTCTACGGTGATAACTTCCCTCACTAGACGCCATACTCTCCTAGGTTGTGAGACCAATGCAATGGAGACCAAAGCTCTGATACCACTTATAGGACCAAAAGTATGTCTAGAGTGGGGGGGTGATTAGACTACTTGACCAAATAAAAGTTTTGCCTTTTCCCAAATTTTAGAGTTGGCAGTTTTCGCATTTCATGGCAAGTCAAGTACACCCTACACATGCAAGTCTAAGAGTATAGCAGCGAAAAGTAACAACAAGCATGAGTAGAAAGGATAGGGTAGGAAGATCAAACGCAATTGTAGACACGATGATTTTTCCCGTGGTTCCGATAGGTGGTGCTATAGTACATCCATGTTTATGGAGTCTTCAACCCACGGAGGGTAACGGTCGTGAGAGTCCACGGAGGGCTCCACCCATAAGGGTCCATGAAGTAGCAACCTTGACTATTCCATAACGGCTTCCGTCCACGAAGGACTAGCCTCACTATGGGTAGATCTTCATGAAGTAGGCGATCTCCTTGCCCTTACAAACTTCTTGGTTCACTCCACAACACGAAGTAGGAGGCTCCCAAGCGACACCTAACCAATCTAGGAGGCACCACCCTCCAAAAGGTAATAGGCTCGGTAATGACGATGAACTCCTTGCTCTTGTGCTTCAAGATGATAGACTCCTCAACACACAATCACTCTCTGACAAATTTGGCTTGGTGGAAGAGATGGGATTGGTGGAAAGCAACTTGGGGAGGCTAGAACTCAAGATCCATATGGTTGGAGTGGAAAATCTTGACCTCAACACAAGGGTAGGTGGTTCTCTCTCAGAAAACTGGATGGGGCAAGTATGGAATAGTTCTGAGTGCTTCTCTTTCGAGTAGGTGGTGGTGAAGGGGTATATATAGGCATCCCCAAAAATCCAACCGTTACACACAAAATGACCAACTCGGTGACACCGATGTGTTAATCTCGGTGGTACCGAAGTGACCAAAAAGTGGCAACTTTTGAATCTCGGTGAGACCGATATAGCAAACTCAGTTGCACCGATAAGGTGACCAACGGTCAGATTCCCAATCTCGGTGACGTTGATCCAACAATCTCGGTGGTACCGATATTGCGAATTTGCGTAACAGAAAGTTGGCAACCTAAACTCGGTGGCACCGGTATGGAATCGGTTGCACCGAAGTGGCTAGGGTTTCGCTGAGTCTGTCTATGGTTGAGAATCGGTGGCACCGGGATGGAAATGTTGGTTGCACCGATGTTGAGTATGTGGCTATGGACAGACTTTGGTGGAAGAGTTTGTGGGTGTATTTGGTGACTATCACTTGTGCATGTATGAGCATTTTGTTCACCAACAAAACCTTACCCCCTTTTAATAGTATTGGCTTTGCTATGGACTCAAAGTGATTTCTCATAAATGTAAAATGTAGAGTCCTCTTGCTTGAAGCTTTGCCAACCTATTTCCTTGCATCTTGGGGTATTTCCACAATCTTCACAATCATTTTGCCATCCCTATCATTGAACTTTTCCTGAAATATACTTAGTGGAAAACATTAGTTCAATGACTAATATGTTGTTATAAATTACCAAAACCACCAAGGGAGCAAATGTGCTTTCACCCTGCCGAAGAGGGTAGATCATCTCCGGTGGCCATCTTCATCATCCCGATGGAGGCCATGACGAGGAGGGAGTAGTCCACCCTCGGGGCTGACGGTTTGTACCAGTAGCTATGTGTTCAATCTCTCTCTCTCTCCCTCGTGTTCTTGAGATGGCACGATCTTGATGTATCACGGGCTTTGTTACTATAGTCGGATCATATGATGGTATTCCCTTGCTACCTTGTTGTGATGAATTGAATCTTTACCTTTGAGATCTCGTTATGTTGGATTGAATATTATTGTTTGAGAACACTTGATGTACGTATTGCGTGGGATACCCGTAGTGACTCTATTGATTCACTTGATATATGTTGAGGCATCAACTTGCGGATTCCGGTGACCTAGGGGATCGATGGATAGGGGTTGATTGCACGTTTTCATACCACGTTCTCCGATAGAAATCTTGGGGTGCTCCTTGAAGTTCTTTGTGTTGGATTAAATATGATAGATCTGAAATTGTTTGATGCATGTCGCATAATTTACCCACGTATACTTGAGGTGACATTGGAATATCTAGGTGACATTAGGGTTGATTGATATGTATCATTGGTGTTATTCTAGTAGGAACTCTAGGGCTGTTTGTGACACTTATAGGAATAGCCCAATAGATTGATCGGAAAGAATAACTTTGAGGTGGTTCTACTACCTACACCAATTTCATCTTATTGTTCTCCGCTAGATAGGAACTTTGGAGTGATTCTTTGTTGCTTGTTGAGGGATGATCATATGATTCAACTATGTTAGCATTGTTGGGAGATTGCACTAGCGAAAGTATGACCCCTAGGCCTTATTTCCAAGCATTTATACACCGTTTTGCTCGCTGTTTTACACTTGCTACCTTGATGTTTTTATATTTTTAGATTACAAAAACCTATATCTATCATCCATATTGCTCTTATATCACCATCTCTTCATCAAACTAGTGCACCTATACAATTTGCCATTGTATTGGGTGTGTCGGGGACACAAGAGATTTCTTGTATTTGATTGCAGGGTTGTTTGAGAGAGACCATCTTCATCCTACACCTCCCACGGATTGATAAACCTTAGGTCATCCACTTGAGGGAAAATCGCTACTGTCCTACAAAACTCTGCGCTTGGAGGCCCAACACGAGTCCACAAGAATAAAGTTGCGTAATTAGACATCAAGGGCCCCGGCCTCGCGAGTACGTCAGCAAGCATCTTCAAGAGCCTCGCGAAGCCCCCTCGCGAGTTTGCTTCTCGAGGCTGCCCCTAGGGCCTTTGCGGTGTTGACCGATCTGGGATGGCTCGACGGGGCCGTGTGGTTCTGCACCTTCACGTGGGTGACGCGCGCCACGCCAAGCGGTGCCAGGAGCCATGCCAACATGCACAGATGAGGAGGATTTCCTCTTCTGTGATAAGGGAGCGGGGCCAGCTCGCCCGCTCCCAAATCGACCCCAAAGGTCTCCTGCTTGGTGAAAGAAGACCAAGGCTGGGGGCTCGCCAGGACGGAGGTCATCCCCGAGCCCACTGACGCGTCACGGCAGGAGGCTTTTGCAGGCGAAGACTACTTTTGTCAGGATAAGCTGCAGTCCTGCCCCACTTCAAACTGGCTGTTGTGGCGACCCTTCCTTCCTTGTGTTTTCGGGGGAAGAGGACCAGGGCCAGTATAAGATAGGACATGCTGCCACCGTAGAGGGGATCGACCCCAGTTAGCCATAAACCACCCTTGTACTCGCTCTCATCCTCAAGCAATCCAGCCAAGCAGGAGTAGGGCTTTACACCGCAAGGTGACCTGAACCTGGGTAAAACTGCCGTGTTCACTGTTCTTCTTCCTTAGGTCAAGCACGCTGGAGTGTCGCCGTGAGGTTGCGAGGTAGATTAGGGCGAGAGAACCTGCGCACCCCAGAGTTTGAACCTCCTTGGGTCCCAGGAGCCCCAATTCCAACATTTGACGTGCCAGGTAGGGGTGCGCCGCTGTTCTCCCTATGGCTGACGCTCGTAGTGTGCATGGCGAGCGCCGGGCGGCCCGCGTCGTCCAGACCGCGCCTACGAGCCGCGACGGTCACCACCACTCCGCCGGTGCCGAAGCTTGTGGCGTCACCGACCCGGCAGCCCGCGAGCAGCAGGACTCTTCCTTGCGCCCTTCCCTGCGGCGGGATGGCCGCACCTCCATGGCTTACTCCTCTCACGCCCGCTTCGGGCACATAAACGCGCAGGACACGCTGCTCATGGCATGCGAGCTGCTCCGCTATCGCCCGGTGGACGGTGGCTATGACGCCTGGCTGGGACACATCGCCGAGCTCGTTTCAACCGTCGGAGGAGTCCTGGCGCCCTCGCTCGCTTCGCCCTCTACCGCCTCACACTGGGAACACAGAGCATGGAGCGCCCCCGCCGCCTCCCCTGCACAGCGACCCAGTCGAGCCTAGGCGCAACGCGCGCCCGAGTGACCAGCCCCGCGTCCTCCTCTTCCTGCTCCAAGTCCCCGCGGCAGAGCCTGAACAGGAACGCGGCTGCGGCCGCGATGCGACCGAGAAGGCCCGCCACCCGTTCTATATCTACCACAACGTGTGCACCCACAACACTGAAGACTGTTGGGTGCTCAAACCCCCTCATGACAAGCGGGTCAGTCGGTGTCCAAACTACAACGACCGCGGCGCCGGCCCCAGGTGCAGCCGCGGCAGCGGCAGAGGAGAGAACCGCAATGGTAACCCCCGCCAGGGCTGGCGTGAACCGCCTCGCAGAGACGGCGGGCGTGATCAGTCTTGTGAGGGCGCCCGGAGGGAACAGCCTCATGGGGCGCGCGCCCTCAGGACAACGCGGCTCTCCCGCCACTGCCGCCGCCGCCCAGGAAGAACAACAACAACCAGCATGACGAGGGGACTGGGGGCTGTCGGGAGCCCCGAGGGATAGCCTATATCCTCGTTGAAGCGCATGCCCCTGCGTCGAGCCGACTATTTAAGAAATTCTCTAGTGAGGTGAGAGCTGCCCTCCCAAGGCCGGAGGCCGCGCGGCCCCTCAAGTGGTCGCAGTACGCCATTTCCTTTGACTCCAAGGACAACCTCAAGTCCTCGGCTGTCGCGGGCGTGCTTCCCATGTTGTGCACTCCCACCATCAGCAATGTTTCAGTTACCAAGACCCTCATCGATGGAGGCGCCGGCCTCAACATGCTCTCTGTCGGGACCTTCAAGACGCTCTAGATGCTCTATGACCAGCTGCTGCCTACTAGGCCATTCTCTGGGGTTACCGGTGGCTCGACCATTCCCCTGGGGCAAGTCCGCCTGCCTGTCACCTTAAGCACGCGCGACAACTACCGCATCGAGCTCATCGACTTTGATGTGGCACACATCAGCCTCCGTACAATGCAATCCTGGGATATCCGGCGCTGCCAAATTCATGGCGGTAATCCACCATGGCTACAATGTCCTCAAGATGCCTGGCCGCAGCGGCGTCATCACCGTCGCCTGCGACGAGAAGGACGCGGTTTGTTCCCTTGAGCATGCCTACAAAGCTGTCGCGACAGAATATTCTGATGATGAGGTTGGCGTTGGGCCCCACGAGGCTGCGCCTCCAAGAAAGAAGCAGTCGCTGCTTGTCTAGGGCTCCGCCAAGACGAAGGATGCAACGTCCGGCGCGAGTGCTGCGAGCCCCGCGCCCGCTGCCAGTGCCTGCCTCCCCCAGCATAGGAAGGCGCGCCCGGCACCCCCCTCAAACCAGGCTCGGGGGCTTTCATCTAGAAAGCATCTGGCCTGACCAGTGTGATGAGGGTGGTGCTCGGGAACCACTTGGAGGCGTGCTTCGACGCGCGCCCCCGTAGGCAAGGAATACGGCGCCAGGCGCCAGGGGAACAAGAGTTCGTCGCTCAAGAGATTGACAAGTTGCGTGAAACTCGGGCCATGCGCGGCGAGCACCACCCGGGACGCTCCATCCACTCAACTGCCGCCCCCGGGGAGAACAACAAGGTACGCAGGTGCGTTGACATCGCGGGCCTCAACACGGCTGGCTCCCAGGACCTCTTCTGGCCATCGCGCGTCGGTCTGAGCGGGGGCGTCACCACCAACTACGTTCGCACGCCCTTCGGCTTAGAGAACGCCGACGCCACCTTCCAGAGGCTAGTGCAGCTCGCGATGGCACCTCGAGAGGCGTCAGGCCTTCGTGAGCCCTCAAGACCTCAGGGGTCAACTGGTCCCTGAGAGGTGAACCTCCGTGGCATGCTTCGCCAAGCAGCCTGATGCTTCTACAGCAGCATGATCGCCAGGTGACCTTTTGGTTCGTTCAAATTAAGGGTGCCCTTCGGGATGCATTATCCTCAAAGTGGCAAGGGTCTGCCCCTGCAGCCCCCTTACTTTTTGGTTGTGTAGCGAATCTAACTACCTTTTGTTGAGCTTATGTCATTTGCTTAAGCCTTGTGTTTGGTGCCTCATTACCATATGAAATCGCTGTGCCCTCGCGACCTCTCCCCGGCCGTCCCATGACCAGGGGCTGGACACGGCGTCTGTGCTCGGGTTCGTCCCTGCAGCGTTGATAAACCCAAGCGATCGAGATTAGGCTCACGGGCCTGCCCCCACGCACGTCACCTCGCAGTGGTCCTTGGTGTCTCGCCCTCTCATGGAATTGTCGTGCGTGAGCGTGTAAGGGTGTGGCCCGGTTTGTATGGCCGCTATCTTGGTGTTTCGCCACCTCGGACGCCATGCATCGGCGGCTGTCCGACGGGCATCGCCCCCATGTCACGGGGTGCATGGGCACGCAGCCGCCTCAAGAGCTAGGCGCAAACCGCCTGGAGACCAAGGAGCTCCTGAGCCCTACGCCCGGAGTGTCTGACACCTCCGCGAGTTCTACCAGTGACCCTCTCACGTAAGAATGAGGTGGGGCTGTACACACCCCAGAGCCTCCTAGTGCACCACCCCATTGCCTCGGGGAGACTCCCTCCCACGCCCAAGTGGAAGCCCCATGCTCCGGGCTGGCGGAATGGTCGAATCGTGGCCATGCCAATGCCCAAGTGGAAGCCCCATGCTCCGCGCTGGCGGAACGATTAAACTATGATCATGCCCATGCCCAAGTGGAAGCCCCATGCTTCGTGATGGCGTAACGATCAAAATATGATCATGCCCACACCTAAGTGGAAGCCCCTTGCTACGCACTAGTGGAGAAGTCAACTGAGAGCACCCCCGCGGGTCGTGCCTACCTCAGGGTGAATCGTGCCTGGCACGGCAGCCGCTAGCCCGCTCCCGCGGCATGCGCTCGTCGGCTCCCCCTTGGGCCTCACACGGGCAGGGGCTGGACGCAGTGCCTGTGCTCGGGCCAGCCCCAGCAACGCCGAAAAACCCAAGGGACTGGGCCCTGGTCCGCGGGCCTGCTTCCACGCACGTCACCCCACCAAGGCCCTTGGTGTCTGGTCTCCTCACGTGACACCCAAGTGCAAACCAGCGAGTGCGCATCATTCAAAGTGAAGCGTCTTGCTCGCAAGATTTCCCCTCGGGCCGGACTGCTCGAGGGGTCTCGTAAGGCATGCCCGACAAGTAACAACTTGTTGGCGTTGTAGAGAACTAAGTTTGAGAACCCCCCGGGGCAGCCTCGCCATGGCCAGCGTTTTCCCTCGCACGGGCCGCTCACGCATCAAAGGGGGGGGGTTCCTTGAGCATCGCGCCTCATCAGCCTTTCACTAGCTCCCAAAGCTCCTCACCTCCTGGCTTTGTCCAGGCATCATGACCTGACATACCAGTGGCGGCTGAGGCTCCCTCGGGGGCTGGGTTCCGACAACACATGGCACCTAAGCAAGCAAGGGAAAAGAGGAGAAGTCCACAAGGGGACCCTAGAAGCAGACGCATGCTTCAAAATGTAAAGGCGTTGGTTGCAAAGGGCAACGATCTTTCACGTGCCCTCGTGGGGCTTACGTTGATCCGTCACAGGATGAAAGATGGGATAAGAAAGTAAACTTTGGAAAGACATGCCCTCGTGGGCCGTGGCCGCCTCGCGACGTGCCCCGAGAGGTTAAGTTACCCCCTCCCCCGCCGCGCGCGCGTGGCTCGGTGATCTTTGGTAACGTTCTTCCATGCCGTAACTTCGCTCTGACCGGAAGCCTCTTCTCCCGCGCAAGCCGCTCGCGCGTCAAGGGGGACCTCCTGAGCATCGCGCCTCGGGAGCTCTTACCGGACTTCGGGCCCCTCACCTCGTGGTTTGTCCCATGCATTGCGACCTAGCATACAAGTAACGGCTGAGTCCTGCTCGAGGGCTAGGTCCTAGCGACGCAGAAAGTTAAGGCGATTGCAGAGAAGGGGACAAGCCTAATGACAAGCGATACGAACGAAATTGTTCTCGACCAGAAACCGCATTGAACTAAAGGCACGAGGGCCATAATTCTTCTTACACGCCTCCGTGGGGCCAGCATGGTTCATTGCAGAAAGGAAGAGCAAAAGAGGGAGGACCGGGCCCGAGCAGCGCCGCCTCCAAAACTCCGATTCTAGCGCCGCCTGCACCTAGTCGGAGTCTTCCTCCTTAACGCAGGCACCGAGGGAGTCATCGCAGTCGTCGTCACTCCTGCTTCACGCGGAGGAAGAGCTGCCTCCATCATCGCTGGAACAGCTAGCGCCGCTGCTGCTGTCACTCTCCATGCAGCAGTTCAGGCGGTCGCCGCCCTCCCGAAGGTCTTCATGAAGAGTTCGGCGGCCCCATCGAACTTAAACTGGAGGATATGCCCCTCCTTCAAGCCGTGAGCGAGGGCAAATGACTTCCACCCCCGCTTCAAGAGCATGAAGCCGGAGGGGGTGAACTCCATCGCCACCAAGGAAGACCCGTTGCAGCAACCGTCTGGCTGCAGCCACAGGCACAGGGGCGCGCGCTCCGCCATCTCCTCCGTGAAGGAGTCCGGAGCCAGAGCCAGGTGTGGGCCTGGCTATCCATCCCCACGATAAACTCGTGGGCCGCGTTGGCGGAGTGGCTCCGCGGCCGTGCGGCTAAGCCGTTCTTCCTACTGCGCCCGCGGCCGCCTAACCCCCCGCGCCTGCGGCCGCGAGCCGAGCTTCCTCCACGGCTGCCTAAGCCGACATGAGTCGCCAGCGGAGGGTGCCCGTGCTCCCTAGAAGGCGTCCCAGGCGTGGCGGTAGATGTACGAGGGCGGCCGCCCCCTCGCCGGATTTGGCACTCTCGCTTCTTCCGTCGCTGCCTTTCCGTTTTCAGCGGCAGAAAACCTCCGAACGGGCGCCATCGCTACTACGATGACAAGAGGGAAGGAAGAGCAAGAGTGAGGAAGATGAGCCAAGGGACCCTTCCCCGTGCTGTTATATATATGGCATTCGGCGGATGGCCGGCCTGCGCCCCCTCACCTTAGCTAGTCGGAGGCAAGGCAAGGGAGAGCAATGATGGCCCCGTGCCGCGCACAGGATTTATGTCAGCCTAGGAGGTTGTCGAGGCATCTGTCGGGCCCTTGGGACTGGGGGTGTCCAGGCCCGTCTGCCTGCGGCCCGAGACGCGAAGATTGCTCGAACGCTAGGCGGCCCCACCCACAGGGCTCAAGGAATCGGGCCTCGCGAGGACCACCGCCTCACGAGGTGCGAGGTGACGCCACCACCAAACACTTCGCAAGTTCCCCCACAAGGCCCCCCGCGGCCCCCTCGGGAGGCGAGTCCGCCTGGAGCTGGCCGGGCCGGGCCCCACGACATCGTACCCGCACATGGGTGACGCATGCCGTGCCAAACGGTGCCAGCAACTGCGCCAGCAAGTACGGACGACGAGGATCCCCTCTTTGGTGATGGAGGAGAGGCGCCAGCCCGCGGGTTCCCAAAGCAACCCCCAAAGTTTTCCTCTTCCGTGCAACCAGACCAACACCGAGGGCTCGGTAGGACGGATGTCACCGCCGAGCCCACGAGCGCGTCACGGTGGGGAACTTTAGCAGGCGAAGACCACCTTTTGTCAGGATAAGCTGCAACCTTTTCCCCATTCAAAAATGGCCGTTGTGGCAACCCTTCCCGCCTGATATTTTCGGGGGAAGTGGACCGGGGCCAAGATAAGGAGGGAACCAGCCCCCGCAAGGGGAGAGACTTTTCGTTGGGAAAGAACAAGCCTTGTACTCCTCTTCCTCCCCAACCAATCCACCAAGCAGGAGTGGGGTTTTACATCGCGAGGTGGCCCGAACCTAGGTAAAATCTTTGTGTCCTTGTTCGTCTTCCTAGCTCAAGCCACCGGAGAGTCATCGTGAGGTTGTGAGGTAGAGTAGGGCCGAAGAGCGAACGCACCCCAGTGTTCAAACCTTCTTGGGTTTGCGGAGCCCTGAATCCAACATTTGGCGCTCCAGGTAGGGGCTGCGCCAATGTTCTTCGGCTCTGTCGGCTCTCACTTCATCAATCCTATGGCCGACACCCATCGCGCGCGCCTCGAGTGCTCGGCGCCGGATGGCAGCTACCAACCTACCAGCATAGCCGCCACTGCCGTCGCCGCCCGCGCCACCCGCGCACAGCAGAGCCCCTCGCAGCCTCTGTTGTGGCAGGCCGGCCGCCCCACCGCGCTCTCCGTGGCATCCCCCTCGGCCTGTGTCCACGTAGGAGACCTTAACGCGCAGGACACGCTCCTGTGGCGAGCGAGTTGCTTCGCCACCGCCCGAAGGACGGGGGCTACGATGCCTGGGTCGACCACATTGTCGAGCTTGTCGCCGTCGCCAGGTGGGCCCTGGCTCCTTACCTCCCTCTTCGACCCCTAGCGCCAGGAGCAGTAGGCTCGGCCAACGGGCCCCCTTCGCCACCGCTCAATGACTCGCCCGGCCCCCAGCCTGAGGGGCCCATGCGGGGCCCGCCTCGCGCGGTACTCCTCCTCCTTCAGGTCCTAGTGACCGGCTTTGGGCCGCCGCCCAGCCCCTGCGGCGGCGCGCCCGGAATGGCGGGGTGTTTTGCGCTCACCCCAACGCGCACACGCACAACACTGTGGGCGGCCGACCGCTCAGGCTTTCCCGTTGTGAACACGCCAACCGGCGCAGGGACCGCGGCGCCTGAACCGCCGGACGTGGAGGTGACCATGATGGAGACTCGGAAGATGGACCCGGTGACAGCCCTCACCAGAACGGTCGCGGCCAGCCCCGTGGTGGCGGCGGAGGCGATCATCTTCGAGCAGATGCTCGGCGTCGGCGGGCGCCTGGAGCACGCGCCCGGGACGGCGCCGCCCTGTTGCCGCAACCGCGTCTGCCAGGGGAGGTCGACTATGGGGCACGGGGAAGATCAAGGTCCTCATGCGGTGGCCTGCATCCTGGGCGGAGGCGCGGCAGACGCCGGCGCCGCGAACCCTGCCCCCGTCGCCAGCGCCCATGCCCTCCCAGCGTAGGAGGACACGCTTGGCGCCCCCCCCCCCCCTTCAAGCCGGGCCCGGGGGCTTCCATTGTGAGAGCACCTGGCTTGGCCAGTGCGATAAAGGAGGCGCCCGGGGTCACAAGGGGAGGGAGCATGCCGTAATATGCACCCTCGCGTGCAGGAGACGTGGCGCCAGGCGCCAGGGCCACAGAAGTTCGTCGACCGGGAGATCGCCGGGGCGCGAGAGGCGCGGGCCACGCGCGACAAGTGCCGCGGTGGCTCCAAGCCAACCGGGTCATGCTCCTGAGGGCCTCGTGTGCCCCATGGCTTGGGGAGCGCTGGCGCCACCCTCGAAGGACCGGCGCTGCCTCAAGAGGCACCGGGTCCTCGCAAGGCTTCAGGCCTCCCTCCGTCTCCAAAAGAGGCAAGCTCTCGCGGTACATTGCGTCAAGCGGCTTGACACCTTTATGGCAGCATGGCCGTCAGGGGACCTGTTTGTTCCGTCCGAATCGGGTAACACCCTGTATTTTGTGTCGCCTCACAGAGGCGCTTCTTTGCTATGAAATGGACTCGATTAACTTTCATTGAGATTGTGTTGTTGATTAAGCCTTAGTCTCTCGAGCCCCGCTGATGCCACGGGTGTCGTGCCCCTACGACCATCCGGTCATGGCTCCATGGTGGAGGGTTACACACGGCGCCTAGGTCAGGACTTGTCCTTGCAGCGCCGATAAATCCTAGTGACCGAGCTCTGGCTCCTGGGCTAGCCACCCGTGCTAGCCATCTCATCAAGGTCCTCGGTGTCTCACCCTCTCGGAGAGCCGTCACGGGTAGATGGAGGGAATGCGGTTTGGCTCGCGCCAGCCGTCTCCTGAGGCGACTGCCTAAATAAAACACTCCTGCGGCTACGCGGGTGCGTTGCGCTCATGTTTGGGCCGCGGGAGCACAATCCTGCAGTCGCCCAGGGATCAATGCACTCATGTTTGATCAGTAGGAGCGCGCAACCGCGCCGAAATCCGCAGGGTAACTTGAAGACCGCGCCAAAATGCGCGGGGCGACTTAAAAACTGGGTTAGGAACTCCTGAGCTTTGCGCCTGGGGTGTCCGCCCAACTATCTCCAACCATGACACTCTCACGTAAGAATGAGTGGGCTGTACACGCCCGGAGCCTCCCGATGAGTGCCGTACGAGGCTGCAGAGGGGCTCCTACCCACACCCTAGTGGAAGTCCCTAGCTCTGCGCTGGCGGAATGACTGTCGAACCACGGCTATGCCCACGCCTAGTTGAGGCGTCAAGCATCACACTTGAGGGAAGACGCTAACCCCAGGCTAACCCGTGCAGGACATGGCTGCCTCATCTCTCTTTTCTTGTAAGCGAGTCGTCCCCCGTTTTTGTTAAGACGTTGGTTTTTTGGCTCTCTATTGGATTTTTTTGGGTCAACCTTTTTCGAACTACATGTGTTCAACACCACCCACCCGTGATGCACGAGCCGAATACTACGGGCCCCGGGGGCTATCACCCGGGTCGCGTCGTGCATCAAGGGTAGGGCCGAGGGCGTTGCGTGACGTAGGATTTCACCGACCTCATGGGCCCCTACCCCACGACATGGGGGCTCACACTGGGTGGAACCTCGTCAAGGGCACAAGTTTTGTCGCGGGCACAACACTCGGGCCAGCTGGGGCACGGGGGCGGCGTAAGAGAAGACATATGGCCCCGCGAGGGAGGTGGCAAAGGCGTTCGAGTCATGATGAGTAATGCCGGGTAAGCGAAAGCAGCCTGCAATGTCTGACGCCCGCTCGGGGCCGGGTGTCCATAACATCGTGGGAAAGAAACATAGAAATCAGGCGGAGGAGGCGTCCTCTTCGTCATGGCCTCCGGAGGACGCAGTGCCAAGAATCCCGCTTCCCTCGAGAGGTGCGTCCTGGATGAATTTCTCAACCAGCGACTCCACGTGCTCGTGCACCTCCTCCCTGAGTGGGCACTGGAGCTCCTCGGGCACCGGGTCCATCATGCCGAAGAGGTCGAAGGCGGGGTTGTGGCGACGCAGGTTGGAGAAAACGCGCGTAAGCGTGCAGTCCAGGAGGTCGCGAGCGTTGGCCTCAGTGTCCTCCTCCACCTTGGAGACGCCCGACTCTAGCGTCCCCACCACCTTCGCGAACAAGTTGAGGTGGCCTCCATCGCCGTGCGCGAGCGGCAGCCCCGGGACATCCACGACGAAGCGACGAAACACGCCGCCCGCACGGCGCGCGAGGCCCAGGAACTGCCCCGCACGTTGTGACTCCATCATGCGCGCCCGGGCCGCATCGTCCTGGGCCGTCTGCACGGCATCAATGGCTTCACCGACCTGAGCCTGCATCGACACCAGCTCCGCCTTGGTGTCTTCCTCGCTCGCGAGAGCACCCTGAAGCTCGACCTCGATGCCCCGCAATTGGGCCCGGAGCATGCTCACCTCCTCCTAGAGCGCGTCACAGCGGAGCTGGAGGCAGGTTTTCAGCCGAGCCAGCTCGCCTTGATACTCCGTGAGGGCGGTCTCCTGCTCCCGAGCCGCCCGCGCATCGGCATCAGCACGAGCCTCCTCGCGCACCGCCGCAAGGGCAGCCTCGTCAACAAAGGCCCGTCTCTCCAGGGCCTCGAGGTGTTCGCGCTCCACCTCTTGGTTGAAGGAGGTCCGGTTGGTCTCCCACTCGCGCAAGGCCACATCGGCCTCCCGATCAACGATGGCCGCCTCTCGGTGGGCCAGCTCCGCCTCACGGGTGGCGCCTGGAGTGGTAGTGGTGGCGGCACGAGGCGCGCACCCCTTGGCCCTCGCCAAGCCGAGCGCGGGAGCAGGGGCCTCGACGACAAGCTGCACGCGGGAGGAGGCGCCTCGCGAAGCCTCCCTCCGTATCTTGGGCATGGGTGCTCTGGGAATCGCGACAGTTAGGCTCACTGACCAAGATCAAGATGCAAGAAGGGACCAAGATAGTGGCGCACTTACTCGTCATGGGCAAACCAGCGCCGCCGCATCGGAACTAGCCCCGAGCGCCGGCCCCCGTCGCCTACGGAGGACGAGGCGGCACAGAAGGCCCCGCCTGCGTCCCGGTGTTCGCAGCGCTCTTCCTCGCTGCCATGACCACGAAGGAGAAAAAGGGGTGAAAATTGGGTGAGGGAGTAAGAAGGAAGAAGCGGCAAGAGGAGGAAGCGTACCGGAGAAGCGGAGGGGCGAGGGGTTTTATAACTGCCGTGCTTGACGGTTTCCCAGCAAGGGCGCAGTTCCCGGAGCGTCGTGGGGGAGTGGAGGCGATGCACGACCCACCGAACGCCACGCGTCGTGACTGGCCCGCGGGCGATGGGGCCCGCGTCGCTTTGGCCTCCCCAGCAGGCAAGGCCCTCCACGCCGTGGGCCCGGGGGCTACTGTCGGGCCCCAGGGACTGGGGCTATCGAGGCCCGTCTGCCTAAGGCCCGAGATGCGAAGATTGCCTCGAACACTTGGCGGCCCAACCCGCAGGGCTCAAGGAATCGGGCCTCGCGAGGACCAGCACCTCGCGAGGCGCGAGGCGACGCCACCACCAAACACTTCGCAAGTTCCCCCAGAAGGCCCCCTGTGGAGCCCTCGTAAGGCTAGTCTGCCTGGAGCTGGCCGGGCCGGGCCGGGCCCCGCGACTTCATACCCACACATGGGTGACGCACGCCGTGCCAAACGGTGCCAGCAGCAGCGCCAACAAGCACGGATGACGAGGATCCCCTCTTTGGTGATGGAGGAGAGGCGCAAGCCCGCGGGTTCCCAAAGCATCCCCCAAAGTTTTCCTCTTCCGTGCAAGAATACCAAGACCGAGGGCTCGACAGTACGGATGTCACCACCGAGCCCACGACCGCGTCATGGCGTGGAACTTTAGCAGGCGAAGACCACCTTTTGTCAGGATAAGCTGCAACCTTGTCCCCTTTCAAAAATGGCCGTTGTGGCAACCCATCCGCCTGATATTTTCGAGGGAAGAGGACTAGGGCCAAGATAAGGAGGGAACCAGCCCCCGCAAGGGGAGACACTTTTCGTTGGGCAAGAACAAGCCTTGTACTCCTCTTCCTCCCCAACCAATCCACCAAGCAGGAGTAGGGTTTTACACCATGAGATGGCCGGAACCTGGGTAAACTCTTTGTGTCCATGTTCGTCTTCCTAGCTCAAGCCACCGGAGAGTCATCATGAGGTTGTGAGGTAGAGTAGGGCCGGAGAGCGAACGCACCCTAGTGTTTGAACCTTCTCAGGGGTCTGCGGAGCCCTGAATCCGACAGCATCGTGGAGAAGTGGGGGCATCCCATGCCCCGTCGTGCTCCACGCATCGCGTCTGGCCCGCGGGTGGTTGGGGCCCGCACCGTTTCGCCCCCTAACTGGTGGAGTCGTGCACGTCGCGGGCCTGGGGGCTACTGTCGGGCCCGTGAGACTGGGGGTACCTAGGCTCGTCTGCCTGTGGCCCAGGACGTGACGCATGCCATGGGCCCAATACGACCCATAGCTGGACTTCATGAGAAAGACCCTCGCGATCCCCCCCACCCCCCCCCCCCCCCGCGCGAGGCGTACGTCAGCAAGCATCATCAAGAGCCTCGTGAAGCCCCCTTGTGAGGTTGCTTCTCGAGGCTGCCCCAGGGGCCTCTACAGAGTGGACTGATCTGGGATGGCTCGGCGGGGTCGCGCGGTTCTGCACCTTCACATGGGCGATGCGCGCCACGCCAAGCGGCGCCAGGAGCCGTTCGAGTAGGCACGGATGAGGAGGATTTCCTCTTCTATGCTAAGGGAGCGGGGCCAGCTCGCCCGCTCCCAAAGCGACCCCCAAAGGTTTCCTATTTGGTGAAAGAAGACCGAGGCTGGGGGCTCGCCAGGACGGACGTCATCACCGAGCCCACTGACGTGTCACGACAGGAGGCTTTTGCAGGCGAAGACTACTTTTGTCCGGATAAGCTGCAGTCATGTCCCCCTTCAAACTGGCCATTGTGGCGACCCTTCCTGCCTTGTGTTTTCAGGGCAAGAGGACTAGGGACACTATAAGATAGGACAGGATTTCACCGTAGAGGGGATCGACCCAGTTAGCAAGAAACCACCCTTGTACTCGCTTCATCCTCAAGCAATCCAGACAAGCAGGAGTAGGGTTTTACACCGCAAGGTGTCCTGAACCTGGGTAAAACGACTATGTCCACTGTTCTCTTCCTTAGCTCAAGCACACTGGAGTGTCGTCATGAGGTTGCGAGGTAGAGTAGGGCGAGAGAACCTGCGCACCCCAGAGTTCGAACCTCCTTGGGTCCCCGGAGCCCCGATTCCAACAATTACTTGCAAGTGATAAGTAGTGACAGATAGATAATTTGATAAATATAAATTGTAAATAAAAAGAAAGTAAATAATGACAACAAGGTATTTAGTGTTTTTGTAATTATATTTGTGAGGAGACCCGGGGCCATAGTGTTCGCTAGAGGCTTCTCTCTCGAAGAAGGCATACAATGGGTAAACAAATTATTGTTGGGCAACTGATAAAAAAGCGCATAGTTATGCAATATTTATTCACGGCAATGATCATGTATATAGGCGTCATGTCCACAAACAAGTAGACCGACTCCTGCCTGCATCTACTACAATTACTCCACCCATCGACCGCTATCCAGCATGCATCTAGAGTATTATGTAAAAACAGAATAATGCTTGGAGGATGATGTCGGCGTTCTGGGATCGGGGGTACCCAGATCTGCCTGCCTGCGGCCCAGCGCGTGGCCCACCTCGACGGCCCAGTACGGCCAGGCAGCAAACCCCCCAAGTCAAGGCCCTCGCGAGAGCCCCAACCTCGTGAGGCAAACAACGCCAAGACCTCCAGAGGAGCGGCCTCCCCAGGCTGCCTCCCGAGGAGCGGAGATTCCTATGCAGGTACCCGGCCTCATGAGGCTGGGATGACATGAGCCATGACGACCAAGGCCAGGCGGGCGCCAGCGGGCGCAGAGGGGGCAGTTTCCTCTTTTGTGCTAAGGAGGCAAGGACGTACACGGGTTCCCAAGGGATCCCCCCAAAGGTTTCCATTCCAGTGCAACAAGACCAAGACCACGAGCTCGGCAGGACGGATGTCATCGCCGAGCCCACCTCTGCGTCACGCCCAGAAGCTTTGCAGGCGAAGACCACCTTTAGTCAGGATAAGATGTACCTTGTGTCCCCTTTCAAAATTGGCCGTTATGGGATCCCTTCCCGCCTGTGCGATAAGGGAAGAGGACCAAGGCCACTATAAATAGGGACTAGCCTCCGCCGTATAAGAGAGAGACCGATCTTCACTTCCAAGCCCTCGCGAGGTCGCTCAACCACTGTACTAGTTCATCCCCAAACCTCCACGTGAGTCCAATCCACCAAAAGCAGGAGTAGGGTTTTACACCGCAAGGTGGCCCGAACGTGTCGCTCCCCAGGCTTGGCAACCCATGGCCAATAGGAACGACGCGGGTTGCCCGGCCGTGCCCACGGTTGCTTGTATCCTCGGCGGGTCACAGGCGCCCGCGTCCGGTCACCATGTCAAGCAGCTTCTCCGTCAGGCGGGCGCAGCTCAACCGTGGCCCGAGGCCCCGCGGAGCAGGGCGAGGCCGGAGACCGACATCACCTTCGACTCCAGGGACCATCCCAGGACGGTGGTCATTGCTGGTGCGCTCCCCATGCTGTGCACGCCCACCATCAGTAATGTTGCGGTCACCAAGACCCTCATCGATGGCGGCGCCGGCCTCAACGTCCTTTCCGTGGAGGCCTTCGACATGCGCTTGGTGCCCTACGACCAGCTCGCGCCCACCAGGCCCTTCTCAAGGGTGGTCAGAGGCTCTGCCACCCCCTTTCGGCACTCGCGACAATTACCACACCGAGCTGATCGACTTCGACGTGGCCCACATCAGCCTCCCGTACAACGCCATCCTAGGATATCCGGCCCTCGCCAAGTTGATGGCGGTGATGCACCCAGGCTACAACATCATCAAGATGCCTGGTAGCAGCGGCATCATCTCTGTGGCCGGAGACACCAAGGACGTGGTTCGAGCCCTCAAGCTCGTCTACAAGGCTGCAGCGGCCTCACGCCCCGACACCGAGAGCATCACGCAGGCTCCGGAGGCCGTGCCTGCAAAGAAGAAACAACTGTTCTCTCAGGACCGGGCTGAGACGAAGCAAGTGCTTGTTGATGACGGGAGCCCGGGCCCCACCTTCACCATTGGCGCTGGCCTTCCCCCGGAGCAGGAGAAGGCACTGGTTGACTTCCTCGGCGCGAACAAGGACGTGTTTGCGTGGGAGGCGTCCGACCTGGTGGGCGTCCTGAGAGAGGTGATCGAACACCACTTAATGGTGTGCCCCAGTGCGCGCCCAGTGAAGCAAAAAAGCAAGACGACAAGCACAAGAGAAGCAATCGTTCATCGTCCAAGAGGTCATCAAACTTCAGGAAGCCGGTGTTATTCAGGAAGTGCGACACCCGGATTGGCTGGCCAACCCAGTGATTGTCCCCAAGAAGGGTGGGAAGGAGCGCATGTGCGTCGAGTTCACGAGTCTCAACAAGGCTAGTCCTCAGGACCCCTTCCCGCTCCCACGCATCGGCCAGATCGTGGACTCCACCACCGAGTGCGATCTGCTATGCTTTCTGGATGCTTTCTCGGGTTACCACCAAATCAAGATGGCAGTGGAGGACGTCGAAAATACGGCCTTCCTCTCCTCGTGCGGCGTGTATTGCTACACTTGCATGCCCTTCTGGCTGCGGAATGCTGGCGCGACCTTCCAGCGGTTGATGCGCATCGCCCTGGGGCAGCAGCTCGAGAGAAATCTGGAGGCGTATGTCGACGACATCGTGGTCAAGTCGCGAGAGGCGAGGACTCTGATCGAGGACTTGAAGGAGACGTTTGCCAGCTTGCGTCGAGTGAACCTAAGGCTAAACCCGGAAAAGTGCGTTTTCGGGGTCCCGTCCGGCAAGCTACTCGGCTTCTTGGTGTCGCACCGAGGGATCGAGGCAAACCCAGAGAAGATCAAGGCAATCGAGAAAATGCGCCCGCCTCAGACCCTCAAGGAAATGCAGAAACTGGCAGGCTGCATGACCTCTTTGGGACGCTTCATCACCAAGCTTGGCGAGCGCGCCCTCCCCTTCTTCAAGCTCATGAAGAGGAAGGGCCCCTTCGAGTGGACCCCTGAAGCAGAGGCATCTTTCAAGGACCTCAAGAGATACCTCACGAGCCCACCTGTTATGGTGGCGCCTCGTCCTTGCGAGCCCCTGGTGCTCTACTTGGCAGCCACCCCCCACTCAGCTAGCACTGCGCACGTAGCGGTCCGAGAGAAGAGCGCTGGCACGGGCGCGGAGCAAGGCGGCCCGCGAGGGGCCGCACAACATTCGCCGCCTCAGGATGGCGCTCCTGAGGCCCTCGTCACTTCATCAATCCACGGGGCACCTGAGTCCCTCGCGCTCCATGCGGAGCAGGCCTCGCCCCTCGTCGAGCACCCGGTGTACTTCGTTAGCACCGTGCTGCGGGACGCGAGCGCGCTACCCTATGGAGCAGAAGCTCCTGCTCGCACTCCTTGTCGCCTCAAGGAAGCTGCGCCATTACATCCAGGGCCACCCCATCAAGGTCGTCTCCGCATACCCCCTGGAGAA
This sequence comes from Elymus sibiricus, assembly GCA_039707655.1. Taxonomy (NCBI): domain Eukaryota; kingdom Viridiplantae; phylum Streptophyta; class Magnoliopsida; order Poales; family Poaceae; genus Elymus; species Elymus sibiricus. The sequence continues at coordinate 191,359,210 of CM077667.1, read as the reverse complement.
AGTGCTGCGCAGCCCCAATTCTTTTGGAAGGGTTGCAGAGTGGAACATCGAGCTGCAGGCCTTCCAGCTGGAGTTCAGCACAACCAGGGTCATCAAGGGTGCAACCCTCGCTGACTTCGTGGCGGAGTGGATGCACGCTCACGACGAGGGGCTGGATGAGGGACAGTCCCTCGCGCCTAGCGATGAGGCGCCCGACGGCTGGGTCATGCACTTCGACGGAGCCTTCGCACAGCCGGGCGTGGGGGCTGGAGTTGTACTCATCTCCCCGACCAAGGACAAGCTTTACTATGCCGTGCAGCTTTGCTTCCAATATGGCGAGAAAGTCTCCAACAACATCGCGGAATACGAGGGCTTGACCGCTGGCCTCAGGGCCACTGCCGCCCTGGGGGTCAAGCGCCTCACCTTCAAGGTAGACTCCCAGCTCCTCGTCAACTTTTCCAACAAGGAGTACAAGCCGAAGGATGAGCACATGGAGGCATACTTGGAAGAGGTACGTAAAATTGAAAAGCGTTTCCTGGGCTTGGAATTGCAGCACGTCCCACGCGGCGCGAACAAGGAAGCAGATGACATTGCCAAGAGGGCGTCACGTCGTGAGCCTCAGGAGCCTTGTGTCTTTGAGGAGAGGCTCTTCAAACCATCGGTGGCACCCCCGGCCACAGGCCCGTCGTCGCTTCAGGAAGAGATGCCACCGGCCCCGCCCGCAGGTGCCCCGGCCTGTGGTCCAACCTCAGGCCGGCGACTGGAATGAGGAGTTCAAGGCGTACCTGCTCCGCGGCGCCTTGCCGGAGAAGGAGGAGGACGCAGAGCGCGTGGTTCGCCAGGCCACTGCTTATTGTTTGCAGGACGGCGAGCTGTATCGCAGGTGCCGCAACGATGTCTCGCTGCGGTGCATATCCGAGGAGCAGGGGCGCGGGCTGTTGGCCGACATCCACGGCGGTGATTGCGGGCACCACTCCTCGTCTCGCACCCTCATGGGGAAGGTGTTCCGCAGCGGCTTCTACTGGCCCACGGCGCTCCACGACGCCACCGAGCTGGTCCAATCCCATGAGGCCTGTCAACTTCATGCCAAGCAGATTCATCAGCCCGCGCAGGGTCTCCAGACCATCCCGCTCTCCTGGCCTTTCATGGTCTGGGGGCTGGATATACTGGGGCCTTTCCCTCGGGCAGCCGGCGGTTACAGCTACCTCTACGTCGTCGTCGACAAGTTCACCAAGTGGGCGGAGGTGGAGCCCGTGCGCACCATCTCTGCCGGCTCGGCCGTCAAGTTCATCAAGGGTCTCATGAGTCGCTTTGGTGTCCCCAACCGTATTATTACCGACAATGGCTCACAGTTCACAAGCAACCGCTTTAGGACATATTGTGCTAACCTTGGAACGCAGATATGCTACGCTTCGGTGGCGCACCCACGGAGCAACGGTCAGGCTGAGCGCGCCAATGCGGAGGTCCTGAGGGGCCTCAAGACGAGGAGCTTCAAGAAGATGCTTGAGGCCTGCGGCAGGGGTGGGCTCGGTGAGCTTCAGTCCGTGTTGTGGTCCATCCGCACCACCGCGACTAAGCCCACCGGCAAGACTCTGTTCTTCCTCGTCTACGGGGCTGAGGCGGTCGTCCCGCACGAGGTCAAGCATCGCTCCCCACGAGTCTTGGCATTCGACGAGGAGCATCTAGATGCCTCGCGGGGAATAGATCTCGTGCTCGGGGAGGAGGCCCGCCACCAAGCCTCGCTCCGCGCAGCGAGGTACCAGCAGGCGCTGCGGCGCTACCACTGCCGCAGCATCCGCTCCAGGACCCTCGAAGTTGGTGACCTCGTCCTGAGGCGGGTCCTCTCCAGGGATGGCTTTCACAAGCTCTTGCCCATGTGGGAGGGCCCGTTCAGGGTCGCCCGTGTCTCCAGGCCTGGTGCCGTACGCCTGGAGACGCGGGACGGGGTCCCATCCAGAATGCCTGGAACATCGAGCATCTTCGCAAGTTCTACCCGTGACACTCTCACGTAATAATGAGTGGGCTATACATGCCCGGAGCCCCCCGAGGAGTGTCGTATGAGGCCACGGAGGGGCTCCCACCCATGCCCAAGTGGAAGGCCCATTCTCCGCGCTGGTGGACGACACAGTCTTACAACGACTATGCCCACGCCTAGCGGAGGCCCCATGCTCCGCGCTGGTGGGAAGACTAGCTTAGGTGTCAGACGCAGTCATTCTTTGCTCTCTTTTGTAACCAAATTTGCCACTTTTTGGAATGAAACTTGAAGTTTCTGCGTCTTTGTTCGAAAAAGGGGTGGGAATTTTTCTCCTTGCAGTGTTTCCCGTTTTGAAGTCTCGTTTTTAAGAGGTTTAGCACCTGCCAGTTTTCTCTCTCGTGCGTGTCCCGCAAGAGGGGGCTAGACACGGTGTGCACCTCGCCAAAACTTTGGCGTCCTAATCCTCGCGCGACGCTCTTGAGCGAGCCAGCGGGCGCACGTTGCCTCAGGCCCCCTGCCTCAGAAGCACTCATCTCCTAGCCTTGCCAGGCATCACGACCCGGCATACCAGCGATGATCGACCCTCGCTCGGGGGCTCCAACCAAAAATGGTCGCCGGGAGAAGGTCGACCAAGGAAAGAGCAGCCACGGTTTGGCTCATTATCGAGGAACCCTACGTAAAGCGCGTTTCGGCGCCTTCGCGGAATGCGGTGCCTTGAGGAGGCACCTCCGGAGGCCCTGACTCCTCGCAAACCCCCCAGGAGCCTCGCGAGCGGTGGGCACCTCTCGAGGCTCCGAAGCCGTCTGGTCCGCAAGGAAGAAGGGCCCCCCCCCCCGGCATGATCTCTAAGCTGCCCAGGTGCCCCAGCTGCACCTCACGACGCAGGAACCCGCCACGAGTACACCAAGCTAAGTTATCCTAATCGCGATGGGTAGGAACTTTCAATTAGTAGCAATATAAATACTAGAGTATGAGATGTAAAACGCTAACATAAAGGCGCAAGTGCCATAGTTCATTACACGCCCCCGCGGGGCCCTCCATGGTTCTTAATGCAAGAAGTAAAAAACAAAAGGCAGCCTCCTGAGGACCGCCACTCCTGAGGCCTGGCTCCGGCGCCGTCCGCGCTCAGGTGGAGTCCTCCTCCTACTTGATAGGGGCATGGCGCCGCGGCGGCTCGCCGTCCTCCTTGGTCCGGGCGCACCGACTTGGCGGCTCGTCGTAGTCATTGTTGCTCGGGCTCCCCCCGGAGGAGGCGTCGCTGCTACTGGAGGTGCTGCGGCTGTCGCCAAGGGCAAGTTCACCGCCGAGGGTGCCGCTGCCGCGATGGCTATGGTCGGCGGAGAGGTGGTCGCTGTCGCCGTCGTCGCCCTCCGGGCAGCACCCCAAGCGCCTGCTGTCCTCCCCGAAGATCTTGACAAAGAGCGTTGCCGCCCCGTCATGCTTGAAGTGGAGGGTACGCCTCCCCTGCTGGCCGTGAGCGTGGGCGAACATCTGCCACCCGCGGTTCAGGAACACGTAGCCCGCGGGAGTGACCTCGACCTCCACCCACGAGGCCTCGCTGCAGCAGCCGTCGGCCTGCAGCCATAGGCCAGCAGGCCCTCTGGCCAGCAGCGCCACCGCGAAGAAGCATGGGAGCTGGTGCCAGGTGATTGCCGGCCTCTCCGCCCACACCACAAACTTCTGGGCCACGTCGGCCGAGTGGGATCGCGGGCGGGGCGGCCGGGCGCCCTCCACAAGCTTCCCCCCTTGGGCACGGGCGCCATGGCTACTACAGCCGCCTGCGTGGGAGGGAGCCTTCCTATGACTGCCGGAGTTAGCGCAGGCCTTCACGGGAGTGCGCCCGCACCCTCGGGGGACCACAGCCGGCGTCGCGGTGTACTTACGGGGACGGCCGCGGCCCCTCTTGGGCGGCGGCGAGTCCGGTCCCTCCAGGCGGGCCTTCCCTTTCTCGGCGGCAGAGAATCTCCTCACTGGTGCCATGGCCGTGGAAGCGGCGGCTTGGAGTGAGGAGGCAAGAAGATGAAGATGGGCTAGGGGCTCTGTCGCCCTCGCCCACTTATAGTTGATCGGAGGCCAACCGGCGTCCCTCCACATTCTGGGCAATGATGGCCCCGCGGCACGCGCCAGGCTTTGTCAGTCAGGGCGGTTGCCGAGGCGACATGGGGAAGTGGAGGCGTCCGCGTCCCGTCGTGCGCCACGCGTCGAGCCTGGCCCGCAGGCGATCGGCCCAAGACGCTTCGGCCTTCCTTACTTCGTTTTGCCCCGAAGCCAACACGAGCGCGCCTTGGGCCCGGGGGCTACTGTCGGCGTTCTGGGATCAGGGGTACCTAGATCTACCTGCCTGCGGCCCAGCGCGTGGCCCACCTCGACGGCCCAGTATGGCCTGGCAGCAAACTCCCAAGTCAAGGCCCTCGCAAGAGCCCCAGCCTCGCGAGGCGAACAACGCCAAGACCTCCAGGAGAGCAGCCTCCCCAGGTTGCCTCCTGAGGAGCACAGATTCCTATGCAGGTACCTGGCCTCATGAGGCTGGCGTGACATGAGCCATGACGACCAAGGACAGGCGGGCACCAGCGGGCGCAGAGGGGACAGTTTCCTCTTTTGTGCTAAGGAGGCAAGGCCGTACGCGGGTTCCCAAGGGATCCCCCCAAAGGTTTCCATTCCAGTGCAACAAGACCAAGACCACGAGCTCGGCAGCATGGATGTCATCGCCGAGCCCACCTCTACGTCACGCCTAGAAGCTTTGCAGGAGAAGATGTACCTCTTGTCCCCTTCCAAAATTGGCCGTTGTGGGATCCCTTCCCGCCTGTGCGATAAGGGAAGAGGACCAAGGCCACTATAAATAGGGACTAGCCTTAGCCGTAGAAGAGAGAGAAGGATCTTCACGTTTGAGCCCTCGCGAGGTCGCTCAACTACTGTACTAGTTCATCCCCAAACCTCCACGCGAGGCCAATCCACCAAAAGCAGGAGTAGGGTTTTACACCGCAAGGTGGCCCAAACCTGGGTAAAATCTCTGTGTCCATCTTCTTGTTCGCTCGCATGTATTCGACGAGGCTTGGCTGTGGGGTGGCGAGCTTGAGGCTAGAGCTGGTTGAGATCTTCACACCCGCCCCAGAGTTCGAACCTTCTTGGGTCTGTGGAGCCCGGATTCTGACAGATGATGACATGATGTAGACAAAGTAAATCCAATCAATATGAATAAACCTCATCATTTTACCCTTAGTGGAAGCAAGACAATACGTGTCATGTCCTTTTCTGTCACTGGGATTGAGCACCGCAAGATTGAACCCACTACAATGCACCACTCCCACTTGAAGATAAATCTATCTAGTTGGCCAAAACAAACCGATAGATCGGAGAGCATTACGAAGCTATAATGATCATGCAAATAAAATACCAGCAAGTATTCAATATCTTTTCATGAATAATCTGAGCATAAACCCACAATTCATCGGATCCCAACAAACACACCGCAAAGACTGATTACATAAGATAGATCACCACGAGAATCGTGGTGATCTTTGCAATGAAGAGCATAGAGAGAGAGAGATAGCCATCTACATACTAACTATGGACACGTAGGTCTGTAGTGAACTACTCACACATCACCATGGGAGCAGCAATGTTGATGTAGAGGCCCACCGTGATCGATCCCCCCTCCGGCAGGGCACCGAAATAGGGCTCCACATGGGCACACGGCGGAACAGAGACTTGCGGCGGCGGAAAAAGTGTTTTGTGAGGCTCTCTAGGGTTTTCCAGATATTTGAGAATTTATAGGCCAGCGATCAGAGCGAGAGGGCAGGGGAGGTGGCCCCAAGCTATCACGATGCGGCCACCCCCTTGGGCGCGTCCTGATGGCTTGGGGCACCTCGTGTGCCCTCCGGTCTTCCTCCGAAGCTTCTAGGTCTTATTTTTGTCCAGAAAAATCATCAAAAAGTTTTGGGGTATTTGGACTTCATTTGGTACAGTATTCCTGAAAAGCCAAAAACACACAGAAAACAACAAGTGGCACTTGGCACTGGGTTAATAGGTCAGTGCTAAAAAATAATAAAACAATGAGTAATTGCCTAAAATGTATCCTAGAATGATAATATAATAGCATGGAACAATAAAAATTATAGATACGTTGCAGACGTATCACATAGCAGGTGGCAAACTTAGTGAATCGTTAAAGCACAAGTTTCATATTGTTGAATTTGGTATTTTCTTCTCTAGTGTTACAAGAGCAAATTATTGATTTGATATGCGAGTGGACGATAGGTCTGTACTGTTATATTTTGATTTAGTATATTTCCTTGTCTAGTGTTACAAGAGGCAATTATGGATTTGATATGTGAGTGGGCGATAGGTTGATGTTTCAGTTAATGCCTTGTCTAATAAATTCCAGTGCATCGTTGGAGTTTAGCTCTAAAATATATCTCAAGAGTAGACATGTAATGCATGTTTTGGTCCCATTCTAGTGCATCTCTTGATTTACAGGAATTCTTTATCCCTTGCTTGTTCCATACTTGTGAGTGGTGTTACTACTTTCTATTTAATTATGAATAATTACTACTTATATGGTTTAACTACTATTACAAGATTATTCTAGACCATGGAAACTGGCAGCCAGTTATCTAGTTCATTTTCTTGTTGATTGCAAACCGTGCACCGTTGGATTTGATTACTGCCATTACTCATTCAATACCTATGTGTGTCAAATAATTGGATAATTAATGGGTTCTCTAGTTAATTATGATCATGGTGTTGGTGTCTACTATGTAACTTCTTCTTGTAGACTTTGTTCGGCCTCAAATCGCAAAGTTTTGTAATACAGTGGCAAATTTCCCTCAAGTGGACGACCTAAGGTTTCTCAATCCGCGAGAGGTGTAGGATGAAGGTGGTTCTCTCTAAGACAACCCAGCAATCAAATAGAAGTGTTCTATTTTTTCCCAACACACCTAATACAATTGTCAGTTGTATAGGTGCACTAGTTCGACAAGAGATGGTGATAGATGTGTAATATGGATGGTAGAGATAGCTTTTTGTAATTTGAACAAATAAAAGCAGCAAGGTTGCAAGTAACAAAAGGAGATAAAAATGGTACTATAATGCTTGGAAACAAGACCTAGGGTTCATACTTTCACTAGTGCCAACTCTCAACATTATTAACATAATTTAACATCATGATAATCCCTCAAAGTGCAACAAATATTCACTTCGAAGTTTCTATTCTTTTAGAGAAAGTAGGATGAAATCGCGTAGGTAGCAAAAACTACCTCAAAGTTGTCTTTCCAATCAATCTATTGAACCACCCCAATGTCACCAAGGATAGTCCCAGAGATCATAGTATGACAACATCATATGATACTGTCGTTCAACCTTTGTGCTAAGATTACTCCAATGTCACATACTCTCATCCCCGAGGATGAACTACTCACACATCACCATGATAACAACAACGTTAATGAAGAGGCCTCCTCCAATGGCTCATCCTTCTGGCAGAGTGCTGAAAAAGGCCTCCAGATGAGATCGTCGTGAAATAGGAACTTGTGGTGGTGGAAAAATTGTTCTGATGATACGAGGGAGGGTTTCAATATTTATAGGAAATTGTAGCATTGGAATCGCGTCAAAAGGGTGTCGGGGGCCCCCACAAGCTTAGGTGGTGCGACCAAGGGGGGGCCATGCTGCTCGGGCCTATTCTCGTTGCCTCATGAAGCTTCTAGCGCTCCTATTGGCCCATAAAAATCGTGGTAAATTGGCATTTAATTTTGACCTCCATAGGTATTGATTTTCTGCGAAACCAAAAACATGCAGAAAATAGGAACTCACACTGGGCAATAGATTAATAAGTTAGTCCATAAATATAATATAATATAATATAATATAATAGTGCACTAAAACCATATATAAATAATGTAAATATAACATGAATACTTCATAAATTATAGATACGTTGGAGACGCATTATGTGTCTCTCAAGTTTACTATTTTTTGATAACATACTAGTTGGTTTGTGATGATCCAAAAAGTAGAAAGTAGCAACATTGTTGGCAGTTTGTGTTTAGTTTCAATGCTGGTTGCTAGCATTTATATATTGTTGACTTCGTTATACTACCTACATCTCTACTATAGCAAGTGAACTGGAGCTTCCCTTGTCAATGATGTTGTTTGTTAGCATTTCCCCTTGACATTTTATGAAATTGAGGTACTAACAACAACTCCCTCCATAAAGACATATACATCTTAAATCACTAAGTGAGTGATCTAAAAATCTTATATTTCTTTACAGCGGGGGTACAATTGTACCTACTTTTGAAGCATTTTTAACAAATTTAATAATTGCATGATATTTTGAGTTCACCCAAATTCTGGACCACTTGAACAAAAAATCATAATTGAATTCATAGCTAAATAAGGCAGGATGTCTCTTTCTGAAAACAATAATAAAAAGGATATGGTGTATCTTCTCTATTATACAATTGTGCCTGGTGATTGTTGACTTGCATTTCCTTTTGGACCAAGATGCCATTTGGAAGATGCACAACATTTTAACATAGTTTATTCTTCCTTTTTTGCAATGTTTTCCAGGTTCATCTCTAAAGGAGAAGTCAAAGAAAAAGTAGATGAATGCATTTTAGCATTCGCTCTTCCTCCCGTTTTTTAAAACACAAATTTGATACGGTTTTCTATTTTTGTGCCCATGGTTGACCAGTTGTGCTCAGTTTTGCCCAAGGAGTCTAAATTTCCTCACTTTTGACCTCCCCCACTCGCCCCGCTCTCACAAAAGCCCAAACGGAGCCTTGGCGTTGGGTCAACGCAGTTGACCATTACCTCCACAGTTACTAAAGCGGGAGGTTGGAAAGACATGTGGGCCGCGTATGTCATGTGGGCCATTCCGTTGCAGCCTATGACAAGTGGGACGTGGGCTGGTCATGCATAGAGGCCTGGACATGGGCTCCATATACTGGTATTTGTACATGGGCGTTTTGCTTTCCCGTGCACCGTAACACAGTCGTGGGCGTGCCCCTGTCGATGGAAAACGTCCAAAAACGTCCCATCGTATAAGAGGATGGGAACCATCACCGGCCGCATTGCCCCCACCATCCCCCCCCCAAATCGCCTTCGTCGCCACAACAAAACCCTCACTTCCTACCGCACTTCCCAGCGCACCTCACCCACTCGCTCACCCCCACTGGACTTCCCTCCGTCCGACTGCTTGTTTCCGGCAGCGATGGAGGACTGAAGAAAAACCCTCACCCCCACCGTAATGCTGGAGGAGAAGGACGCAGGGACCAGGCCAGATGTCATGGGAGTTGCCTGCATCCACGACGGTGCCAGAGATGCTCCATCTGCCGCTGGAGCTGGAGCTGCAACTGCAGTTGCTTCGATGGATCTGGTGGGGAAGGAGGTGGCGGGCTCCGACTCGGCGTCAAGCGGCACAGTGCGTGCAGGGGCGCAGGCCGGGAACGAGCAGGTGGTCGAGGAGGTATTTCTTCTCATTTCCCTTTTGTAGGTAGTGCTAAAATTAAGAATATAGTGTTAGTAAGTTAGATTATGATTCTTGCGTTAGTATAGTTGGTTAGATTAGTTGGTTTGAGGGTTTTTTGTATTAGATCCGTGCATGCTACGCCATTTGATTACCCCTTGGCAGTTAGAAATATTTGGAATTCGATTGTTAGAATTGATTTCATTAATTCACATGGCTAGATTTGAGACTTGATCTTGAGTAGATTTGATTATTATTGAAAAGGAATGCATTAATTTATATGTACCTAACAATTTATTTCAACTGCACTTTTTCAGCATAGTTTAGAGGAGGCATTGATCTTGCGTATAGGAGGCATTGGAGCTTTGCTTAATTATACAAAATCAAAAATTTTAGGTAGATTTAAATTTTTATTTTCTGTAAGTTTCCTCTAATTATAAGTTCTCCACCATATATCATTGGGCCCCTATATAGTTTTATTAACTATGTTGTGAAATATGTGCACATGCTTATGCAAAATGCAAACAGGTTAATATTATTGATAGTATGATCAATGTGACTTTCGTGTATATTTGAATTATCTGTTGGTTTCCTGTAATTAATAGTTACTTTCATATTGCAGGAGGATGATCCTGTGGGTAGCAAGAGGAAGCTGGCCATGACTGGGTTCAAGGACCAGTATGATCCTGACTTTGTTGACGACGACGTCTACGAGGTAAAGCCTACTTGAATTTTTGTTTGTTTTACTATATGATCAATGTGACTTTCGTGTGTGTATATATATATATATGAATGCAACTCATTTTTCTATGCAGTATACCTCTGGAGATGATGTGGACGATGGGAACGTCGACTCCTTCGTATCGAAGGAATTCGAGGAGATCAAGGCCAAGGGAAAGGTTGCGTACTACAAGAGGAAGAAGTACTGTTGCCCCTACTGTACCACTAAGACAAAGACCAAGGATGGGCTCTTTGAGCACCTTCTGTCTCATGCACGGGATGCATCGAGGAGGGGGGAGGATGCCAAGATCAGGGCGTAGCATGCAGCCCTACTGAAAGCTTTGACTCCCGTTTAGTAGCCCTCCATGATCATCTGATGTTTTACTTTTGCGGCTGTGAACTGTTGGCAGATTGTATATTTTGGTTATGTAGTATGTGAACTGTAGTATACTTTTGGTAAAGTCCGTTTGGTTTATATTATCTTGTGTTTATATTATCTTGCGAGAAAAAGGATTGTTAAAAAGAATTTTAAAGAAGTCTAGCAAATTATGAAAGAAATTAAAAATAAATATGAAAAATTAATAAAATAGTAGTTAGAAAAGGTGTATGCAAAAAGCAACATTTGAATTTAGAATCGAGTTGGGCAAACTAAGCACCATTGTTCGTGATAGCTAAGTGTGCACCCTCCCTTGTCATCTAGTGTGTAAACATAGGGTCGATGCCTAATATGGATCATTTGGACAAACTATGCCATGATTAACCCTAAACCCTAACTCATCCCCCTTGAAAACCATGCACCCTAGTTCGTGATAGCTAAGTTGTGTGAAGGAAATTTCATGAAAATACCCGTAGTCGTGGTTTCTTATTTTTCCTAGTAACTTAGTAACATAACATGACGATGTGCGCAAGTTTCATATTTTTTAATTTTTTTAAATTAGTTATGCTGTGGGATCGACGTACGTCTAGAGGGCGGTGAATAGACTACTTGCAAAAATTAAAACCTAACCTTTTCCCAAGTTAATTGGTTGGCAGATTTTAGCAATTATGACAAGTCTAATGCACCCTACATATGCTAGTCAACAAGTATGGCAGCATAAGGTAAGACAAGCATATGTAAGAGAGTAGAGATAGGGGTAGGAAGATCAAACACAATTTGGAGACACGAAGATTTTTCCCGTGGTTCCGATAGGTGGTGCTACGTCCATGTTTATGGAGTCTTCAACCCACGGAGGGTAGCGATCGCAAGAGTCCACGAAGGGCTCCACCCATAAGGGTCCACAAAGTAGCAACCTCGACTATTCCATAACGGTTTCCGTCCATGAAGGACTAGCCTCACTATGGGTAGATATTCACGAAGTAGGCGGTCTCATTGCCCTTACAAACTTATTGGTTCAACTCAACAACACAAAGTAGGAGGCTCCCAAGCGACACCGAACCAATCTAGGAGGCACCACCCTCCAAAAGGTAATAGGCTCGATAGTAATGATGAACTCCTTGCTCTTGTGTTTCAAATGATAGTCTCCTCAACACTCAATCACTCTCTCATAGATTTGGCTTGGGTACAAGAGATTGATTGGGTAAATCAAGATCCATATGGTTGGAGTGGATGATCTTGACCTCAACACAAGGATAGGTGGTTCTCTCTTAGAAATTTGGATATGGCAAGTGGAGATCTGTTCTGAGTGCTTCTCTTGCGAGTGGGATGTGGTGGAGGGGTATATATAGGCATCTCCAAAAATCCAACCGTTAAAACATTATTGCCCAACTCGGTGAAACTGAAGTGAAACTCGGTTGCACCGACTAGTGCAAAATGTGGCAACTTTAGGCTTTTCGGAGAGACCGATATGGAATTCTCGCTGGTACCGATATGAGTGGCCGAGGGCAGTTACACAACTCGGTGAAACCGATTTACAATTCTCGGAGATTCCGATTCTTGTGAATGAGGTAACAGAAAGTTGGTCACTGAAACTCGGTTGCACCGATATGGAACTTGGTAGTACCGAGATGTGGGACTTGGCGAGGCTTTCTGTCTGGGCTTTTGACTCGGTGTAGCCGATATGGAATTGTTGATGGCACTGATTTTGAGTGGTAGGCTCTGTGACAGAATATTTGTGGGAGAGCTTGTGGGTGTTTTTGGTGACTAGCACTTGATCATTTTGAGCATTTCATTCACCATTATTACCTCACCCCCTTTTGATAGTATTGGCTTTCCTATGGACTCAAAGGGATTTCTCACTAAGCAAAATGTAGAGTCTTCATGCTTGTAGCTTTGCCAATCCTATTCCTTGCATCTTGAGGTCTCCTCACAATCATTTGCCAAAACTCTCTATGGACTAAACCTGAAATAAACTAGGTAGAGACATTAGTCCAAGAGACAATGTATGTTATCATGAATTATCAAAACAACCAAGAGAGCATATGTGATTTCAATCTCCCCCTTTTTGGTAATTGATGACAACATACAATCAAAGCTTCAAATCTAGATATGCAGGAATATGTGATAGCTTTGAAGGATACATGACCAGTACAAGCTCCCCCTAAATGTGTGCAATCCATTTTAAAGGATAGTTGCTTTGGAATGCATGAACACACACATAGTAGAGAGGATATGAGAAGTCATGTATATCTTGGCTATATGCATCAAACATATGTGAATGAAGTATCTCCATGTTCAAGACTCACTCTTGCAAACAATGTGTGCAAGAAGCAAGAGATCATCTTGACCAAGGATATGATGCATATACTAACCTTGAAGATCTTGAGCATTCTAGTAGTGGAAACACACTTGAGAAAACAATGTTAGGAAACACAAGGGTATTCTACTCATCCAAATGCAAAAGGATTCAAGAGTGTCAAGATATGGAAGACATATGAAAAATAGAATGTCTTAAGATAGATATGTCTCCCTCAATAGAATATATAGAACTTTCTCCCCTTAAGTGTGGATTTGTAAATCTTCCTCTCCCCCTGAATCTTAGAATGTAGATATTGGGAGTAGATAGGGTGAGACAAGTCTAACACTAATAGGCAATCAAATCAAAGATTTCTCCCTCTTGAGTAAGCATAAGCTTCCTCCTTTGATATTCTCCCCCTTGATATTTTCCCCCAAATACAAGCATAAGCTATATTCTCCCCCTTAGTATATATCTCCCCCTTTGATATGAGCATAAGCTTTGAAGCTTTGATATTTCTCCCCCTTTAGCATTAATTTCCAAAAAGGGTCACACAAAGGGTCAGACGAAGAGATCATGGAGAGGGAAGGGATCATTGAGAATACTTGTGTCTTAAGGGATCATTGAGTAGAATTTCTCCCCCTTTCACTTATCTGAAAGCATTAAAGATTTCTCCCCCTTTACCATAGGGATACTTGAAGAAGTTGGACCTAATGGATCCTTGAAGACCCTTTTTTTTACAAAATCAAAGGGATCCTGGTAAACAAAAGATTTGCTAAATTTGACAAAGAACACAAAAGATAGCAAAATCGGTGACTCCGAAGAAAATAAGTCGGTGGAACCGAGAAGTGGTTGTGCAACCTATCTGCAATATCGGGGACACCGAGAATTTTGAGTCGGAGGCTCCGAAGTGCTAAACAAAAACTTGGCAACGTTTGGCAAAGGTAATTTTTCAGAAATCCTAAATGTAGAATAAGGTGATTGCATAGAATCTTAAAAGAAATTTGCAAGAAATTCTCAACTAGATGAAGATTGAGTGGTTCCAAGAAACCATGCAACTATGAAGTGAACCAAACAAGATTCTTGTCACAGCCCTAGATAGCCATTGTTTGACATTGCATTTCATACATGCATTTTTAAATTCAAATGAATTTGAATTGAGGAATGATCAAGCCTCAGAAAGAATTTTGTCAAATGACCTAGATAAAAATTGCCTCAAATATCTCCAAGAAAATGTTCATGTTGTTCTTTGAAAATATTGGCAAGAGGCAAAACCTAAACCAATATTTTTAGAACCACAGAAGTATTTATTTTGGGCATTTGAGTTAGTTCAATAAGTATTCGCATTGGGTTTATAAATGCTATAAATAATTTATAGATCCAATAATTCTGAAAGTTGGTAAGTGGTTCTGAATATATTCTAACAGACCACATATATATTTTCAGAAGGGTTTATAAAATTATTAGATTTTGAAATCAAATCAAAAAAGAATGAAACAAAATAGAAAACAAAAAATAGATAAAAGAGAGAGAGTGCTTACCTGGCCACTTACCTGGGCTAAGTGGGAGGCCCAGCCCGCCCTGGCGAGCGGTCGTCTTCAACCTTTGCCAGTAGGCAGAGGCGAAGCCACGCACACTCAAGCCGGGAGGCCTCCACCTCCTGCTTCGTTGTGGCATGGACCCGATCTTCGAGCGACGCCATGAGGATGCCAGACCGCTCTGGATCCATTCCCCTCCTCTGCTCCCTCTCCTCTGCTCCCTTCCTCGCCGCCTGAACGGCTCTATCGTTGTCGCTCGCAGCCACCGCGGCGACTGGACTTCCCGAGCCACGCCTTCGAGCCCCCCTTGCTCCGCATCGACGCCATCGACGTCTCCTCCAACGGATTCAAGTCGGAGCGCCCTGAGCACGACGCCCACGTCCATCTTCTCCGACAATGGCCATCTGCCGCCGCCGTCAATTCGCTGCGAGCAAGCCATCCCCGAGCTCACCGTCTGCGTCAAAAGCTTCACCGTGAGCCCCTCTTGCTAACCCCCCCTCATCCCCGGTGCTCGCGCTCGTCCCCTAGCCCATCCCCGCCGAGGCCGAAAGCTTCCATCGCAGGACCTCGAGCTAGCCGTTGCTCCGGTGGGTGAAACCCATGTATGAGCACGCCAGTGTGCTCAGGAGCCTCCCAGGAGTCCGTGGGTAGCCTTGTCTGCTCCGGAGGTGCTCCTGCGCCTCGGCTCCGTCAACCCCGTGCGGGCGCCGCCGCAGATGTGCTTGCCGGCGAGCCCTCCGGTGACTCCCAGCCAGCCCCACTCGACGCGGTCGAGCACGGGCTCCACCCCAGTATCCCCAGCGCGCCAAACCGAGCCCCGTAGCGTTTTTCTGACGGCTGTCGCCGTTGTTTTGGTCGCCGCCGGCGTGCCACCGCGTTTGAACGCCGGTGAGTCGCTGCCATGTGAGCCCGGCCTGTCAGGGGCTCAGTTAGGGGCTAACCACCCATTTAGTTAAACCAGTGCCGCTGACAGTGGGCCCAGCTGCTAATTAAACCGGTTTAAAGTTAATTAACTCTCTGGTTAGACCAGAGCCACTGACATGTGGGTCCCAGTGTCAGGTTTGAGCTGGACCCATGTCTGTTGACAGGCTAACGTCATGATGACGTCAGGCTGATGTAATTAATAATTTCTATTATAAAAATAGTCCAGAAAATGCTTAAAACTTCTAAAATTCATAGAAAATAATCTGTAAATCAGATGAAAATAATTTATATATGGAAAATGATCAGAAAAATCCAATGAATCTGTTTATGCCATGATCATGCATGTTTGAGCAAGTTAACATCACCAACTAGGACATTTCATGACTAGGACAATATATGAAATAACATTTGGAGTTGGAATTTGAATTAGGTTTGAATTCCACTTCAATTAATATGACCAACGATTCATTAGGTCAATTCAGCACCTTAAGTTGCCATGTCATACATCATGTCTACTGCATTGCATTGAATGTGTTCATTTCCTTGTTTGCCAGTATTGTTTCCTCTCAGTAGACGTTACTCTGACGTTGAGATCGATGCCACCGATGAAGACTCATGGTTATCTTCAGAAGTGTTAGGAAAGCAACCCCCCTTGAGCATTCTGATATAACCCCACTCTCTCCCTCTTGCTCTCATTTCGATGCATTAGGACAAACAATTCAACTGTTACTTGTGTTCCGGTAATTGAACCCACTCCTTTGCATGACCTGTCATTGTCACAGTAAATAGCTAAACCAAGCAATCTAGCATACCTGGTAGATTCTTGAGCCATGTTGTGCTATAACCCAGTTATGCTTGCTATGCTTAGAGTTGTGTCAGGTCTGATTTAGCTGGGTGATGAACCAGAGTGTAATAATTGTGTCCTGATGATGAGGGTTAAGTGTTGAACCTGTTTTGGTAAAGGTAGCGATGAGAGGCCATGTAGGAGTACATGGTGGGTTGTCTCATTGAAACCACTCATAGGAACTGTGTTCCGTGTTTGTGTTCCAAGACTAGCTACTACCGCGCATTGGGCTCCGGTAACTCGAGCTCTCTCGGCCTATTAACCTACCATGTTCTCAGTCCAAGAGTCGCAGTAGTTCGAAACGTTGATAGGTGTGGCACGGCCTGCGAAGTGGATGAACGGCCCGATCGGGACCGGCTTGGGGCGCTGCTCACAACGTTTGAGGCCATGTTGGAAACCTCGGCCGGACTTCCATTATGGGTTCCAACTCAGATAGGCGACTGCCTTGGACGTGAGTCGCTGTAAGTTAACGTCCGTGGCCGACTCCCTCGCCTGGCTTCCGCTTGAAGGTTGCAGAGGTGCCTTTTTAACGTGCACATGGCGATAAGTGGCGGGAGCATGTGTGACGAAGTACACCCCTGCAGGGTAATCTATCTATTCGAGTAGCCTCGTCCGCGGATATGGACTACTTGGAGACTTGCATTGTTCATAGATATCCATGACATGGATAGTCTAAAATACGCAAGATAAGTGTGAGTGCTATGGATGGATTCTCGTAGGAAGACGAGAGAGGATCCATAGTGGTGTATTTATGTGGTGAATACGTGGACTCGTGTGTGATACGCCACCTCAAAGAAGGTACTCATAGCCATAGTACAGGTTAGCCAAGAGTCAAAGCTGGCTTGCTGCAATAAACTCCACAACCCCCTTTGTTGACAATGATGCATATGTAGATAGTTCTAATGTAAGTCTTGCTGAGTACCTTTGTACTCACGTTTGCTTAATTATGTTTTTGCAGATGAGACTTTAGTCTCATTAGTGATTCTTACGCCGTGAAGTTCGATGTTGACCAGATTAGCTTGGGAATCCCAGACAGATGTCTGGCTCCTTTGGTAGGGTCGTTGTAGCTTTTCAGGCTCTTCCAGCCGCTTTTAGTAGATGTCTGTACCCAGACATGTAACTTCCGCTTGTTGTTTGTATGTTCTGAATGTTGGGTCATGTGACCCCCCTGCTTGTAACATTATACTATGTTGGCTCTTCGGAGCCTCCTAAATAAATGTTATGTTGTAGAGTTTTGTTGTGATGCCATGTTGTATCTATGCATATCGTGCATAGTGCGTGTATGATTGAAATGCATTGGTATGTGTGGGATTCGACACCTAGCAGTATACCTTTAGTAGCCTGCTTTACGGGGAAATGCCTCTTTGTGCTTCCACCGAGCCTTGGTAGCTTGCTACTGCTCCGGACACATTAATTGACCGGCGTGTATCCTTCTTGCTGTTGTGTCTGTCCCTTCGGGGAAATGTCTCGTAGTGTAATGGACTCCATGTAGCCTGCTATGACTCGTCTACGCGCAGTTGATGACATTTATGTCCCACGGCGTAATGGAGTCCCTGTAGCTTGCTATGACTCATCTACACACGCTGATGACCGACACATGCATTGTTGGGTTACGTATGCATGTCCCTGTATGGTTGTGCCACTTGGGTCTATAACTAGTCATGTCGACCCGGGTTCTTTGACGTGTGAATGCTAGTGACATGTTCATATCCGTGAGCCAAAAGGTGCAAACGGTCCCGGCCAAGGTAAGGTGGCAGCCGTGGGTTACCATGTGTGAGGCCGCAAAGTGGTGTGACATGTTACAGGCTGGATTCATATGGCTTAGGATCGGGGTCCCGACAGCGTAGGTATCAGAGCTTGACTGCCTGTAGGATTACCAAGCCAAACTGGTCGATGTTGAGTCTAGAACTGCTTTAGTTATATAAGGGAAATGATAGTGGAAGGGAACGTAAGATTCTTTTTACTCCTTTCCTCGTGTCATTCTAATTCTGAGTCACCCTCTTCTTTTCTACGGGGGTTAAGAACTAGGCTTTCCCTTCTATCCATCAGGATGACGAGTTACTATGCTGGAGACTTATAGCAAAGTTGTTGTCCTCCTGGATCGGTGTCTCCGTAAGAATTCAGTTGTTCTGTTGTCAGTTGTCTTGCAGGTTGCCTCATATTTCATGCCCATACAGCCGTTATGCTATCCGAGTTATCCAAGGGTTAAAAATAATCTGATGCAATTGCAAACTCTTCCATCTTGAATCGGTGTATTTTGGGCCAGACAAAGCACGCTAATTATTGTGTTGAGGTACTCTACTACCTCGACGTATATGTTAAACGTGTTTAGGAAACCATGTTAACTCAGAGAACCACCCATTAGTCTAGTTGTGGTTGTGTTTCCAGTGTGATAATTCTGGCCATCATTATCGAAAACATCACGTGATGTTATTAGTCAGTAGGTATTCTGTATCCGGGTTCTTGAACCCGAGAATCATTCTGCTCACTCCTGTTGATAGTGTTTGCTCGTTCCTTTAGGATGATTAGTAACCATGTTTTAGTCGTCAAGGTTCGTGGTCTATCATTCTTCCAATACCATGAACCAGTCATGGCAGAAGTTCCTCGTGAGCTGAAGGTCACCACAAGAGTGCTCTTGATGAGTTCTCCATTCTAGAGTTGTGACTTTGCCAATCCTACCTTTCCGCATGGGTTATCCGGAAGAATTTTGCTGAACTCGTTCGACATGCTGACCTATGCATCTACATCTCAAGAAAATCAAGTGCTCTTGAGTTGCCCTTTTCAATTGATCTCTGACCATTATCTATCCGTGGATAGTCAAGAGTAGTTGTGCATTCGTTCGTCGATGCATATAATTCTTGTGGTCTGTCAGGTCATTCTATTTCAGAATGCCTAGGAGAAACAAACTCCAGTAGCTCATCCAATTCTTGGATTGGGTCAAGTAGTTGTATTCCGCAGATCAAAATGTCAATCCATCTTTTGCTCTATTCTGCCTTGAAGTATTACCCTCTTTATGTCAATAGTATCGTGAGAATTGCACCACCTCTCATGAATTCTTGATACAGTGGTACTTCTCGTCATCATTATTCATCCCATGGCCTCCGTGTTGGTTGTAACCGGAACGTCAACAAGTGAACCGTGATGTGTGAAATCAATACTCCTAGCAATTCCATTGCTTGGAAGTTAATGGACAATAATTTCATTCTTGGTATGTTGGTTATTGGATCATCATTCTAAGATTGATTGTGCCACCTGGTCCATCTTTCATGGTGCACTCTTCGATCAACGAGTTAGGATTGTGTCAATCCTTCGCTCTTTTGATCATATCATCTTGCCCTGAAAAGCAAGATTGTTCCCGAGCTTGATAACATATCGGTGGTCCGTGATTTTCCGAATATCTCCTCGGAAGTATCACCAGGTTGTCCCCTGACCGTTATGTTAAGTTCGTGATCAAGTTGGTTTCCTGTAAGCCGCCCCTTCTCCAAGACTCTGTCTTGGATACCCCTGAGCTAGTTGGTTAAGCTAAACAATAACTTGGAGAGTGGAAAGATAAAAGCTTGATCTAACTTTGTTCATGTCGAAGGGATATCTTTGTGTTTGTGCGAGTGTGTTAAAGAAGGATGATATCTTCACCGATTGATCTTCGTGATCAATTGTTGCATTTATTGTCTTGTTCAATATCTGATTTGAGCATGGGCTATCGTCAAATCAAAATCAGAACCAACGATTATCGTAATGCTGTTTTACTCGTGGATGTTTCCTCGAGCATACACCATTATATCCTTTGGTCTGACCAATGCTACTATCTTGCTCACATAGTTGTGCAATCCCATCTTCATGGATATTTTGATGAATTGTTGTTGAGCCCATCGACAACATCCTTATCTCCTCCATAACTCATGATGAACATTAAGCTAGTATCAGAAACTTTCGTACGCATTATCTTCAGGTCTCGTACCCAAAGTATATGTATGGTGTAAGAAGTGACTTCCTCTGATTCACGTGTACATGGTGCAAGTTGCTGCCGTGAATTCGGGATAAGTTATTTTGTTCCTTTGGAATCACCCCAAGCGAATCATGCATGTGCGAAGTATTCTATGGGTTGATAGACTAGTCATCTCCAGTCCATATGTACCCCTAGCACACCAAGCCACTAATTGACTTGTTCAAGGAAAAAGGAGTATGTAAGTGCTAATCCTAGGCTATGCACAAGACTTCGCTATCCTTCAATGATGGTTCCCCACCAGAACTCGGTAGTGTTTTGTTGTAAGAATTCCATGTGGTCACGATTGTCTTGGACAGTGTGTCCACGCGAGTCTTGCAATCCAGCTCATGTTTTGGAGCTGACTTCCGTAGTTCATTCCCCGAGAATCCTGCAACGTCGTCTCTTCGATTTGTTTTGCAAACCTTCTCCTTCAGGTAGGCTGAGCCTGAAATACTCTCTCACCAACCAGATCTGAATCTCAGGCAGATATGATGGTTGAAATTTTCCCAAGATCTATGATGTTGGATTCTACAAGGTTGATGTTTTGACCGACACACCTAGTCGGAGGATCTATCATTGTAGTATCTTGATTCAGCGAATTTGACCACTTCTACATGAGGTTTTCATATGACTTATTCTAGAAGTTGTTCCTCATGGCCACTTTTGAGATCCCGAAGTCCGACTTTTACTTGATGCTCTAGATAACAAACAATACCTACAATTCGGGTATGCTAGTACATCAAGGAGAACATTAGAAGCGGAGTGCTAAATGTCTCTCAGTCGATCATCCAGATTTTGCTCCCTTGGCATAGCTAAGATGAAATCTGAGAAATTGTTGTCTTCCTTTGCATCTGCATCCGCCATCGTTATTCATCATGGTAGTATGATGTGACCAAGATCCTTGGCATGGATGTTGGTAAAACCATGATGAATATGGAAATGCTCAAGTTCTTGAGAGCACGCTCAGACACTGGGTTATATTTTCGGTATCAATCGGATTGTGCCTTCCGTTTGCCGAGTTGTTCTATAACCATAGTTTCCTTTCCAAGATGAGTATGCCATTCGTTCAAATTCTTTCCAACAATCGTTTGCGAATTGCCTTAGGCTGGTATGAAGAGTTTCAATGATCTATGGATCAAAAGTAATTCTTTTTGCCACTTAAGGGAATACTCTATGAGTCACCTTCCTACGGTGCCCCGTTATGGCATGAAGGGCAATTAACTCCTTGCTACTTTGAAACCCCGTCACCGTCTGTTTCAGTGTGGAATTTTTGCCTACCAATTGAACCTCCGTCATCTAATTTTTTCCATTGCTCTTGAATGTGTTTTGTGTCACAGCCCAAGAGATGTTTCTCGTCTCATGCCATGAGTTGATCGTGAGTTGCTCGATCTTTGAGAAGATCGACTCCTGTAGAGTTTTCCTTTCATCTTGTCGTATGTTTGGATGAAGATCCCCGAAGGAAAGGATGTCAAGATCAACATGATGCAATGAATCAACATCTTCAAGAAGGGCAATTGGCGTGAAGAGTATGATATCTAATGTCCCATCTATCCTCTTACCCTACGCCTGAATCTCGGAATGAGATTCTTGTTTAGTCGGGGTGAGTTGTCACAGCCCTAGATAGCCATTGTTTGTCATTGCATTTCATGCATGCATTTTTAAATTCAAATGAATTTGAATTGAGGAATGATCAAGCCTCAGAAAGAATTTTGTCAAATGACCTAGATAAAAATTGCCTCAAATATGTCCAAGAAAATGTTCCTGTTGTTGTGTGAAAATATTGGCAAGAGGCAAAACCTAAACCAATATTTTTAGAATCACAGAAGTATTTATTTTGGGCATTTGAGTTAATTCAATAAGTATTCGCATTGGTTTTATAAAAGCTATAAATAATTTATAGATCCAATAATTCTGAAAGTTGGTAAGTGGTTCTGAATATATTCTAACAGACCACATAAATATTTTCAGAAGGGTTTATAAAATTATTAGATTTTGAAATCAAATCAAAACAGAATGAAACAAAATAGAAAACGGAAAAATAGATAAAAGAGAGAGAGTGCTTACCTGACCACTTACCTGGGCCGTTGGGGAACGTTGCATGGGAAACAAAAATTTTCCTACGCACACACAAGATCTATCCATGGTGATGAGCATCTACGAGAGGGAGAGTGAATCTACATACCCTTGTAGATCGCTAAGCGGAAGCGTTAATAAACGCGGTTGATGTAGTCGAACGTCTTCGCGATCCAAATCGCCGAGCGTCCCGCGATCCAATCACGATCCTTCCGATCTAGTGCCGAACGGACGGCACCTCCGCGTTCAACACACGTACGGCTTGATGACGCCTTCACCTCCTCGATCCAGCGAGCGATGGTGAAGTAGTGGTTGAGTTCCAGCAGCACGACGGCGTGGTGATGGTGGTGAGGAACAATCTCTGCAGGGCTTCGCCAAGCGCTACGGAGATTATGACGGAGGAACTAGAGGGTTAGGGTTGCCGCACACGGCTTGGGGAAATCTTGATGTGTCCCGTGTGCTAGCCCTGCCCCTCTATTTATATGTTGAGCCTTGGGGTCTAAACTTGGAGTAAAAGCCTCCTCTAGGTCGGTTTTGCCCGCACAAGGTCGGTTTGGCCCGCAGGGAAAGAGTCCAACTCGGATCCCTGCCGAACCGTGCACAGCCGCACACAAGCGGTAGTACCGCTTCACACAAGCGGTAGTACCGCTTGGGCGGTAGTACCGCTTCACACAAGCGGTAGTACCGCTCTGGCGGTAGTACCGCTTCACACAAGCGGTAGTACCGCTTACGCGGCAGCAAAACTACTTTTGCGCTTTCCAATACCTCGTGGGCTTTATCCCTTTGGCCCATATAAAGTGTTGCTGCACCCGAACACTTCGGTAAACATCCGGAACCCATTCCGGTGAACTCTGGAACTCTTCCGGAGATCGAAACACTATTATCACATATATCAATCTTTACCTCCGGACTCTTCCGGAGATCCTCGTCATGTCCGGGATCTTATCCGGGACTCCGAACAACTTTCGGTCACCAACATAATAACTCAATTATACTAATCGTCACCAAACGTTAAGTGTGTAGACCCTGCGGGTTCGAGAACTATGTAGACATGACCGAGACACCTCTACGGCCAATAACCAATAGCGGGACCTGGATGCCCATATTGGCTCCTACATATTCTACGAAGATCTTTATCGGTCGAACCTCTATGTCAAGGATTCAGTTAATCCCGTATGCTGTTCCCTTTGTTCTTCGGTATGTTACTTGCCCGAGATTCGATCGTCGGTATCACTATACCTAGTTCAATCTCGTTACCGGCAAGTCTCTTTACTCGTTCCGTAATACAAGATCTCGTGGCTAACACTTTAGTCACATTGCTTGCAAGGCTCAATGTGATGTTGTATTACCGAGTGGGCCCTGAGATACCTCTCCGTCACACGGAGTAACAAATCCCAGTCTTGATCCATGCCAACCCAACAGACACCCTCGGAGATACCTGTAGAGCACCTTTATAGTCACCCAGTTACGTTGCGACGTTTGATACACACAAGGTATTCCTCCGGTGTCAGTGAGTTGCATGATCTCATGGTCAAAGGAACAGATACTTGACATGCAGAAAACAATAGCAATAAACTGACACGATCAAATGCTACGTTTACAGTTTGGGTCTTGTCCATCACATCATTCTCCTAATGATGTGATCCCGTTATCAAATGACATCTCATGTCCATGGCTAGGAAACCTTAACCATCTTTGATCAACAAGCTAGTCAACTAGAGGCTTACTAGGGACACAGTGTTGTCTATGTACCCACACATGTATTTGAGTTTCCAATCAATACAATTATAGCATGGATAATAAACAATTATCATTAACAAGGAAATATAATAATAACCAATTTATTATTGCCTCTAGGGCATATTTCCAACAGTCTCCCACTTGCACTAGAGTCAATAATCTAGTTCACATCACTATGTGATTTACATTGTAATGAATCGAACACCCATGCAGTTCTGGTGTTGTTCATGTTTAGCCTTTGGAAGAGGTTTAGTCATCGGATCTGCAACATTTAGATCCGTGTGTACTTTGCAAATATTTATGTCGTCCTCCTTGATGTAATCGCGGATGGAATTGAAACGTCGCTTTATGTGTCTGGTCCTCTTGTGAAATCTTGGTTCCTTGGCTAGAGCAATGGCACCAGTATTATCACAAAACAGAGTCATTGGGTTAAGTGCACTAGGCACTACTCCAAGATCTGTCATGAACTCCTTCATCCAGACACCTTCCTTCGCCGCCTCCGAGGCAGCGATGTACTCCGCTTCGCATGTAGAATCTGCTACCACGCTTTGCTTGGAACTGCACCAGCTAACCGCACCCCCATTAAGAATAAATACGTATCCGGTTTGCGACTTAGAGTCATCCGGATCAGTGTCAAAGCTTGCATCGACGTAACCCTTTACGACGAGCTCTTGATCACCTCCATAAACGAGAAACATGTCCTTAGTCCTTTTCAGGTACTTCAGGATATTCTTGACCGCCGTCCAGTGTTCCATTCCTGGATCACTTTGAAACCTTCCGACCATACTTATGGCAAGGCTGACATCGGGTCTTGTGCACAGCATTGCATACATGATAGAGCCTATGGCTGAAGCATAGGGGATGACACTCATCTTTTCTCTATCTTCTGCAGTCACTGGGCATTGAGTCTTACTCAACTTCACACCTTGCAATACAGGCAAGAACCCCTTCTTGGACTGATCCATTTTGAACTTCTTCAAAACTTTGTCAAGGTATGTGCTTTGTGAAAGTCCTATTAAGCGTCTCGATCTATCTCTATAGATCTTGATGCCTAATATGAAAGCAGCTTCTCCTAGGTCCTTCATTGAAAAACTCTTGTTCAAATATTCCTTTACGCTTTCCAGCATTTCTATATTGTTTCCAATCAGCAATATGTCATCCACATATAATATTAGAAACGCTATAGAGCTCCCACTCACTTTCTTGTAAATACAAGCTTCTCCGTAAACTTGTATAAACTCGAACGCTTTGATCACTTCATCAAAGCGAAGATTCCAACTCCGAGATGCTTGCACCAGTCCATAAATGGATCGCTGGAGTTTGCAAACTTTGTCAGCATTCTCTGGATCGACAAAACCTTCTGGCTGCATCATATACAACTCTTCCTTAAGGTAACCGTTAAGGAACGCTGTTTTGACATCCATCTGCCAAATTTCATAATCGAAAAAGGCAGCTATTGCTAACATGATTCTGACGGACTTAAGCATCGCTACGGGTGAGAAGGTCTCATCGTAGTCAACTCCTTGAACTTGTGAAAAACCCTTTGCCACAAGTCGAGCTTTATAGACGGTGACATTACCGTCCGCGTCCGTCTTCCTCTTAAAGATCCATTTGTTCTGAATGGCCTTACGCCCTTCAGGTAATACTTCCAAAGTCCATACTTTGTTTTCATACATGGATCCCATCTCGGATTTCATGGCCTCTAACCACTTCTCGGAATCC
Organism: Elymus sibiricus; assembly: GCA_039707655.1. Taxonomy (NCBI): domain Eukaryota; kingdom Viridiplantae; phylum Streptophyta; class Magnoliopsida; order Poales; family Poaceae; genus Elymus; species Elymus sibiricus. The sequence continues at coordinate 191,333,573 of CM077667.1, read as the reverse complement.
GGGCCCATCATCGCTTCTCCATAGCTCGTAGGTTCATCGTTGTTTAACAACATGACCTCTAAGACAGGGTTGCCGTACCACTCAGGAGTAGTACGCGTCCTTGTCGACCTACGAGGTTCGATAGCAACTTGATCCAAAGCTTCATGATCATCATCATTAACTTCCTCTTCAGCTAATGTAGGCTCCACAGAAACAACTTTCTGCGCTGCGCTACTCTCAGGTTGAAGTATAGGTTCAATAACCTCATCAAGTTCTATCTTCCTCCCACTCAATTCTTTCGAGAGAAACTCTTTCTCAAGAAATGTTCCGTTTTTTAGCGACAAACATTTTGCCTTCGGATCTGAGATAGAAGGTATACCCAACTGTCTCTTTTGGGTATCCTATGAAGACGCATTTCTCCGCTTTGGGTTCCAGCTTTTCAGGCTGAAGCTTTTTGACATAAGCATCACATCCCCAAACTTTAAGAAACGACAGCTTTGGCTTCTTGCCAAACCAAAGTTCATATGGCGTCGTCTCAACGGATTTCGATGGTGCCCTATTTAAAGTGAATGCAGCTGTCTCTAATGCATAACCCCAAAACGATAGTGGCAAATCGGCAAGAGACATCATAGATCGCACCATATCTAATAAGGTTCGATTACGACGTTCGGACACACCATTACGCTGTGGTGTTCCAGGCGGTGTCAATTGTGAAACAATTCCACACTGTCTTAAGTGACTGCCAAACTCATAACTCAGATATTCTCCTCCTCGATCAGATCGTAGGAATTTAATCTTCTTGTTACGATGATTCTCAACTTCACTCTGAAATTGTTTGAACTTTTCAAATGTTTCAGACTTGTGTTTCATTAAGTAAATATACCCATATCTACTTAAGTCATCAGTGAAGGTGAGAAAGTAACGATAACCACCGCGCGCCTCAATACTCATTGGACCGCACACATCAGTATGTATGATTTCCAATAAGTCACTTGCCCGTTCCATTATTCCAGAGAACGGCGTTTTAGTCATCTTGCCCATGAGGCATGGCTCACATGTGTCAAGTGATTCAAAATCAAGTGACTCCAAAAGTCCATCAGCATGGAGCTTCCTCATGCGTTTTACGCCAATATGACCTAAACGGCAGTGCCACAAGAAAGTGGTATTATCATTATCAATTCTACATCTTTTGGCATCAATGTTATGAACATGTGTATTATTACTATCGAGATTCAATAAGAATAAACCCCTCACATTGGGTGCATGACCATAAAAGATATTACTCATATAAATAGAACAACCATTATTCTCTGATTTAAATGAGTAACCGTCTCGCAATAAACAAGATCCAGATATAATGTTCATGCTTAACGCAGGCACCAAATAACACTTATTTAGGTTCATCACTAATCCCGACGGTAATCGAAGAGCGAGCGTGCCGACGGCGATCACATCAACCTTGGAACCATTTCCCACGCGCATCGTCACTTCGTCCTTTGCCAGCCTCCGTCTATTCCGCAGTTCCTGTTTTGAGTTGCAAATATGAGCAACCGCACCGGTATCAAATACCCAGGCACTACAACGAGAGTTGGTAAGGTACACATCAATAACATGTATATCATATATACCTTGTTTGTTGTTGGCCGCCTTCTTGTCAGCCAAATACTTGGGGCAGTTCCGCTTCCAGTGTCCAGTTCCCTTGCAATGAAAACACTCAGTTTCTGGTTTGGGTCCAGCCTTGGGTTTCTTCACGAGAGGAGCAACTGCTTTGCCACTCTTCTTAGAGTTACCCTTCTTACCCTTGCCATTTTTCTTGAAACTAGTGGTTTTATTGACCATCAACACTTGATGCTCCTTCTGAATTTCAGACTCAGCGACTTTCAGCATCGCAAACAGCTCGGCGACTGACTTGTTCATCCCGTGCATGTTATAGTTCAACACGAAGCTCTTGTAGCTAGGCGGCAATGATTGAAGAACTCTGTCAGTGATAGCCTCTGGCGGAAGGGGCATCCCTAACTCAGCCAGACGGGTGGAGTACCCAGACATTCTGAGCACGTGATCACTGATAGACCCGTTCTCCTCCATCTTGCAAGCATAGAACTTATCGGAGATCTCATATCTCTCGATCCGGGCATTCTTCTGAAAGATAAACTTCAACTCCTGGAACATCTCATATGCTCCATGACGTTCAAAACGTCTTTGAAGTCCCGGTTCTAAGCCATACAACATTGCACATTGAACTATTGAGTAATCATCAGAACGAGCCTGCCAGGCGTTCACAACGTCTAGAGACTCAACTGGAGCGGGTGGATCACCAAGCGGTGCATCAAGGACATAAGCCTTCTGGGAAGCCGTAAGGATAATCCTTAGATTACGGGCCCAGTCCACAAAGTTACTTCCATCATCTTTCAACTTAGCTTTCTCTAGGAACGCATTAAAATTCAGGGGTGCTACTGCGCGAGCCATGATCTACAACATAAATATAGCAAAGACAACTTAGACTATTGTTCTTAGATAATGAGTTTAGTTAATCATATTTTAAAAAACTCCCACTCAAATTGACATCCCTCCGATCATTCGAGTGTAACATGATCCAAATCCACCAACTCAAGTCCGATCATCACGTGAGTTGAGGTGGTTTCAATGGTGAACATCTTCATGTTGATCATATCTACTATATGACTCATGTTCGACCTTTCGGTCTCTTGTGTTCCGAGGCCATGTCTGTACATGCTAGGCTCGTCAAGTTTAACCCGAGTGTTCCGCACGTGCAACATGGCTTGCACCCGTTGTATGCGAACGTAGAGTCTATCACACCCGATCATCACGGCGTGTCTCGAAACGACGAACTTTCGCAACGGTGCACACTTGGGGAGAACACAATTTATCTTGAAATTTAAGTGAGGGATCACCTTATAATGCTACCGTCGTCCTAAGCAAAATAAGATGCATAAAAGGATTAACATCACATGCAAATCATAAGTGACATGATATGGCCATGAACTTGTGCTTTTGATCTCCATCTCCAAAGCACCGGCATGATCTCCATCGTCACCGGCATGACACCATGATCTCCATCATCTTGATCTCCATCAACGTGTCGCCATAAGGTTGTCGCGCCGACTGTTGCTTCCACGACTATAGCTAACGTTTAGCGATAAAGTAAAGCATTACATAGCGCTTAATGATTGACACGCAGGTCATACAATAATTAAAGACAACTCTATGGCTCCTGCCAGTTGCCGTACTCATCGACATGCAAGTCGTGATATTCTATACAAAACATGATCATCTCATACATCACATATATCTCATCATGTAATTGGCCATATCACATCACAACATACCCTGCAAAAACAAGTTAGACGTCCTCTAATTGTTGTTGCAAATTTTACGTGGTTGCTACGGGTTTGCAAGAACCGTTCTTACCTACGCAAAACCACAACGTGGTGTAGTGATTGCTTTTTGATCTTCTAAAAGAACCCTCTTCATTGAAATCGATTCAACTAAAGTGAGAGAGACAGACACCCGCTAGCCATCTTTATGCAACGAAGTTACATGTCAGTTGAAGGAACCTGTCTCGCGTAAGTGTACGCGTAATGTCGGTCCGGGCCGCTTCATCTCACAGTACCGCCGAATCAAATATCAACTAGTAACGGCAAGCAATATGTATACACCCACGCCCACAACTCGTTTGTGTTCTACTCGAGATCTCATCTACGCATAGACCTGGCTCATGATGCCACTGTTGGGGAACGTTGCATGGGAAACAAAAATTTTCCTACGCACACACAAGATCTATCCATGGTGATGAGCATCTACGAGAGGGAGAGTGAATCTACATACCCTTATAGATCGCTAAGCGGAAGCGTTAATAAACGCGGTTGATGTAGTCGAACGTCTTCGCGATCCAAATCGCCGAGCGTCCCGCGATCCAATCACGATCCTTCCGATCTAGTGCCGAACGGACGGCACCTCCGCGTTCAACACACGTACGGCTTGATGACGCCTTCACCTCCTCGATCCAGCGAGCGATGGTGAAGTAGTGGTTGAGTTCCAGCAGCACGACGGCGTGGTGATGGTGGTGAGGAACAATCTCTGCAGGGCTTCGCCAAGCGCTACGGAGATTATGACGGAGGAACTAGAGGGTTAGGGTTGCCGCACACGGCTTGGGGAAATCTTGATGTGTCCCGTGTGCTAGCCCTGCCCCTCTATTTATATGTTGAGCCTTGGGGTCTAAACTTGGAGTAAAAGCCTCCTCTAGGTCGGTTTTGCCCGCACAAGGTCGGTTTGGCCCGCAGGGAAAGAGTCCAACTCGGATCCCTGCCGAACCGTGCACAGCCGCACACAAGCGGTAGTACCGCTTCACACAAGCGGTAGTACCGCTTGGGCGGTAGTACCGCTTCACACAAGCGGTAGTACCGCTCTGGCGGTAGTACCGCTTCACACAAGCGGTAGTACCGCTTACGCGGCAGCAAAACTACTTTTGCGCTTTCCAATACCTCGTGGGCTTTATCCCTTTGGCCCATATAAAGTGTTGCTGCACCCGAACACTTCGGTAAACATCCGGAACCCATTCCGGTGAACTCTGGAACTCTTCCGGAGATCGAAACACTATTATCACATATATCAATCTTTACCTCCGGACTCTTCCGGAGATCCTCGTCATGTCCGGGATCTTATCCGGGACTCCGAACAACTTTCGGTCACCAACATAATAACTCAATTATACTAATCGTCACCAAACGTTAAGTGTGTAGACCCTGCGGGTTCGAGAACTATGTAGACATGACCGAGACACCTCTACGGCCAATAACCAATAGCGGGACCTGGATGCCCATATTGGCTCCTACATATTCTACGAAGATCTTTATCGGTCGAACCTCTATGTCAAGGATTCAGTTAATCCCGTATGCTGTTCCCTTTGTTCTTCGGTATGTTACTTGCCCGAGATTCGATCGTCGGTATCACTATACCTAGTTCAATCTCGTTACCGGCAAGTCTCTTTACTCGTTCCGTAATACAAGATCTCGTGGCTAACACTTTAGTCACATTGCTTGCAAGGCTCAATGTGATGTTGTATTACCGAGTGGGCCCTGAGATACCTCTCCGTCACACGGAGTAACAAATCCCAGTCTTGATCCATGCCAACCCAACAGACACCCTCGGAGATACCTGTAGAGCACCTTTATAGTCACCCAGTTACGTTGCGACGTTTGATACACACAAGGTATTCCTCCGGTGTCAGTGAGTTGCATGATCTCATGGTCAAAGGAACAGATACTTGACATGCAGAAAACAATAGCAATAAACTGACACGATCAAATGCTACGTTTACAGTTTGGGTCTTGTCCATCACATCATTCTCCTAATGATGTGATCCCGTTATCAAATGACATCTCATGTCCATGGCTAGGAAACCTTAACCATCTTTGATCAACAAGCTAGTCAACTAGAGGCTTACTAGGGACACAGTGTTGTCTATGTACCCACACATGTATTTGAGTTTCCAATCAATACAATTATAGCATGGATAATAAACAATTATCATTAACAAGGAAATATAATAATAACCAATTTATTATTGCCTCTAGGGCATATTTCCAACAGTCTCCCACTTGCACTAGAGTCAATAATCTAGTTCACATCACTATGTGATTTACATTGTAATGAATCGAACACCCATGCAGTTCTGGTGTTGTTCATGTTTAGCCTTTGGAAGAGGTTTAGTCATCGGATCTGCAACATTTAGATCCGTGTGTACTTTGCAAATATTTATGTCGTCCTCCTTGATGTAATCGCGGATGGAATTGAAACGTCGCTTTATGTGTCTGGTCCTCTTGTGAAATCTTGGTTCCTTGGCTAGAGCAATGGCACCAGTATTATCACAAAACAGAGTCATTGGGTTAAGTGCACTAGGCACTACTCCAAGATCTGTCATGAACTCCTTCATCCAGACACCTTCCTTCGCCGCCTCCGAGGCAGCGATGTACTCCGCTTCGCATGTAGAATCTGCTACCACGCTTTGCTTGGAACTGCACCAGCTAACCGCACCCCCATTAAGAATAAATACGTATCCGGTTTGCGACTTAGAGTCATCCGGATCAGTGTCAAAGCTTGCATCGACGTAACCCTTTACGACGAGCTCTTGATCACCTCCATAAACGAGAAACATGTCCTTAGTCCTTTTCAGGTACTTCAGGATATTCTTGACCGCCGTCCAGTGTTCCATTCCTGGATCACTTTGAAACCTTCCGACCATACTTATGGCAAGGCTGACATCGGGTCTTGTGCACAGCATTGCATACATGATAGAGCCTATGGCTGAAGCATAGGGGATGACACTCATCTTTTCTCTATCTTCTGCAGTCACTGGGCATTGAGTCTTACTCAACTTCACACCTTGCAATACAGGCAAGAACCCCTTCTTGGACTGATCCATTTTGAACTTCTTCAAAACTTTGTCAAGGTATGTGCTTTGTGAAAGTCCTATTAAGCGTCTCGATCTATCTCTATAGATCTTGATGCCTAATATGAAAGCAGCTTCTCCTAGGTCCTTCATTGAAAAACTCTTGTTCAAATATTCCTTTACGCTTTCCAGCATTTCTATATTGTTTCCAATCAGCAATATGTCATCCACATATAATATTAGAAACGCTATAGAGCTCCCACTCACTTTCTTGTAAATACAAGCTTCTCCGTAAACTTGTATAAACTCGAACGCTTTGATCACTTCATCAAAGCGAAGATTCCAACTCCGAGATGCTTGCACCAGTCCATAAATGGATCGCTGGAGTTTGCAAACTTTGTCAGCATTCTCTGGATCGACAAAACCTTCTGGCTGCATCATATACAACTCTTCCTTAAGGTAACCGTTAAGGAACGCTGTTTTGACATCCATCTGCCAAATTTCATAATCGAAAAAGGCAGCTATTGCTAACATGATTCTGACGGACTTAAGCATCGCTACGGGTGAGAAGGTCTCATCGTAGTCAACTCCTTGAACTTGTGAAAAACCCTTTGCCACAAGTCGAGCTTTATAGACGGTGACATTACCGTCCGCGTCCGTCTTCCTCTTAAAGATCCATTTGTTCTGAATGGCCTTACGCCCTTCAGGTAATACTTCCAAAGTCCATACTTTGTTTTCATACATGGATCCCATCTCGGATTTCATGGCCTCTAACCACTTCTCGGAATCCGGGCCCATCATCGCTTCTCCATAGCTCATAGGTTCATCGTTGTTTAACAACATGACCTCTAAGACAGGGTTGCCGTACCACTCAGGAGTAGTACGCGTCCTTGTCGACCTACGAGGTTCGATAGCAACTTGATCCAAAGCTTCATGATCATCATCATTAACTTCCTCTTCAGCTAATGTAGGCTCCACAGAAACAACTTTCTGCGCTGCGCTACTCTCAGGTTGAAGTATAGGTTCAATAACCTCATCAAGTTCTATCTTCCTCCCACTCAATTCTTTCGAGAGAAACTCTTTCTCAAGAAATGTTCCGTTTTTTAGCGACAAACATTTTGCCTTCGGATCTGAGATAGAAGGTATACCCAACTGTCTCTTTTGGGTATCCTATGAAGACGCATTTCTCCGCTTTGGGTTCCAGCTTTTCAGGCTGAAGCTTTTTGACATAAGCATCACATCCCCAAACTTTAAGAAACGACAGCTTTGGCTTCTTGCCAAACCAAAGTTCATATGGCGTCGTCTCAACGGATTTCGATGGTGCCCTATTTAAAGTGAATGCAGCTGTCTCTAATGCATAACCCCAAAACGATAGTGGCAAATCGGCAAGAGACATCATAGATCGCACCATATCTAATAAGGTTCGATTACGACGTTCGGACACACCATTACGCTGTGGTGTTCCAGGCGGTGTCAATTGTGAAACAATTCCACACTGTCTTAAGTGACTGCCAAACTCATAACTCAGATATTCTCCTCCTCGATCAGATTGTAGGAATTTAATCTTCTTGTTACGATGATTCTCAACTTCACTCTGAAATTGTTTGAACTTTTCAAATGTTTCAGACTTGTGTTTCATTAAGTAAATATACCCATATCTACTTAAGTCATCAGTGAAGGTGAGAAAGTAACGATAACCACCGCGCGCCTCAATACTCATTGGACCGCACACATCAGTATGTATGATTTCCAATAAGTCACTTGCCCGTTCCATTATTCCAGAGAACGGCGTTTTAGTCATCTTGCCCATGAGGCATGGCTCACATGTGTCAAGTGATTCAAAATCAAGTGACTCCAAAAGTCCATCAGCATGGAGCTTCCTCATGCGTTTTACGCCAATATGACCTAAACGGCAGTGCCACAAGAAAGTGGTATTATCATTATCAATTCTACATCTTTTGGCATCAATGTTATGAACATGTGTATTATTACTATCGAGATTCAATAAGAATAAACCCCTCACATTGGGTGCATGACCATAAAAGATATTACTCATATAAATAGAACAACCATTATTCTCTGATTTAAATGAGTAACCGTCTCGCAATAAACAAGATCCAGATATAATGTTCATGCTTAACGCAGGCACCAAATAACACTTATTTAGGTTCATCACTAATCCCGACGGTAATCGAAGAGCGAGCGTGCCGACGGCGATCACATCAACCTTGGAACCATTTCCCACGCGCATCGTCACTTCGTCCTTTGCCAGCCTCCGTCTATTCCGCAGTTCCTGTTTTGAGTTGCAAATATGAGCAACCGCACCGGTATCAAATACCCAGGCACTACAACGAGAGTTGGTAAGGTACACATCAATAACATGTATATCATATATACCTTGTTTGTTGTTGGCCGCCTTCTTGTCAGCCAAATACTTGGGGCAGTTCCGCTTCCAGTGTCCAGTTCCCTTGCAATGAAAACACTCAGTTTCTGGTTTGGGTCCAGCCTTGGGTTTCTTCACGAGAGGAGCAACTGCTTTGCCACTCTTCTTAGAGTTACCCTTCTTACCCTTGCCATTTTTCTTGAAACTAGTGGTTTTATTGACCATCAACACTTGATGCTCCTTCTGAATTTCAGACTCAGCGACTTTCAGCATCGCAAACAGCTCGGCGACTGACTTGTTCATCCCGTGCATGTTATAGTTCAACACGAAGCTCTTGTAGCTAGGCGGCAATGATTGAAGAACTCTGTCAGTGATAGCCTCTGGCGGAAGGGGCATCCCTAACTCAGCCAGACGGGTGGAGTACCCAGACATTCTGAGCACGTGATCACTGATAGACCCGTTCTCCTCCATCTTGCAAGCATAGAACTTATCGGAGATCTCATATCTCTCGATCCGGGCATTCTTCTGAAAGATAAACTTCAACTCCTGGAACATCTCATATGCTCCATGACGTTCAAAACGTCTTTGAAGTCCCGGTTCTAAGCCATACAACATTGCACATTGAACTATTGAGTAATCATCAGAACGAGCCTGCCAGGCGTTCACAACGTCTAGAGACTCAACTGGAGCGGGTGGATCACCAAGCGGTGCATCAAGGACATAAGCCTTCTGGGAAGCCGTAAGGATAATCCTTAGATTACGGGCCCAGTCCACAAAGTTACTTCCATCATCTTTCAACTTAGCTTTCTCTAGGAACGCATTAAAATTCAGGGGTGCTACTGCGCGAGCCATGATCTACAACATAAATATAGCAAAGACAACTTAGACTATTGTTCTTAGATAATGAGTTTAGTTAATCATATTTTAAAAAACTCCCACTCAAATTGACATCCCTCCGATCATTCGAGTGTAACATGATCCAAATCCACCAACTCAAGTCCGATCATCACGTGAGTTGAGGTGGTTTCAATGGTGAACATCTTCATGTTGATCATATCTACTATATGACTCATGTTCGACCTTTCGGTCTCTTGTGTTCCGAGGCCATGTCTGTACATGCTAGGCTCGTCAAGTTTAACCCGAGTGTTCCGCACGTGCAACATGGCTTGCACCCGTTGTATGCGAACGTAGAGTCTATCACACCCGATCATCACGGCGTGTCTCGAAACGACGAACTTTCGCAACGGTGCACACTTGGGGAGAACACAATTTATCTTGAAATTTAAGTGAGGGATCACCTTATAATGCTACCGTCGTCCTAAGCAAAATAAGATGCATAAAAGGATTAACATCACATGCAAATCATAAGTGACATGATATGGCCATGAACTTGTGCTTTTGATCTCCATCTCCAAAGCACCGGCATGATCTCCATCGTCACCGGCATGACACCATGATCTCCATCATCTTGATCTCCATCAACGTGTCGCCATAAGGTTGTCGCGCCGACTGTTGCTTCCACGACTATAGCTAACGTTTAGCGATAAAGTAAAGCATTACATAGCGCTTAATGATTGACACGCAGGTCATACAATAATTAAAGACAACTCTATGGCTCCTGCCAGTTGCCGTACTCATCGACATGCAAGTCGTGATATTCTATACAAAACATGATCATCTCATACATCACATATATCTCATCATGTAATTGGCCATATCACATCACAACATACCCTGCAAAAACAAGTTAGACGTCCTCTAATTGTTGTTGCAAATTTTACGTGGTTGCTACGGGTTTGCAAGAACCGTTCTTACCTACGCAAAACCACAACGTGGTGTAGTGATTGCTTTTTGATCTTCTAAAAGAACCCTCTTCATTGAAATCGATTCAACTAAAGTGAGAGAGACAGACACCCGCTAGCCATCTTTATGCAACGAAGTTACATGTCAGTTGAAGGAACCTGTCTCGCGTAAGTGTACGCGTAATGTCGGTCCGGGCCGCTTCATCTCACAGTACCGCCGAATCAAATATCAACTAGTAACGGCAAGCAATATGTATACACCCACGCCCACAACTCGTTTGTGTTCTACTCGAGATCTCATCTACGCATAGACCTGGCTCATGATGCCACTGTTGGGGAACGTTGCATGGGAAACAAAAATTTTCCTACGCACACACAAGATCTATCCATGGTGATGAGCATCTACGAGAGGGAGAGTGAATCTACATACCCTTGTAGATCGCTAAGCGGAAGCGTTAATAAACGCGGTTGATGTAGTCGAACGTCTTCGCGATCCAAATCGCCGAGCGTCCCGCGATCCAATCACGATCCTTCCGATCTAGTGCCGAACGGACGGCACCTCCGCGTTCAACACACGTACGGCTTGATGACGCCTTCACCTCCTCGATCCAGCGAGCGATGGTGAAGTAGTGGTTGAGTTCCAGCAGCACGACGGCGTGGTGATGGTGGTGAGGAACAATCTCTGCAGGGCTTCGCCAAGCGCTACGGAGATTATGACGGAGGAACTAGAGGGTTAGGGTTGCCGCACACGGCTTGGGGAAATCTTGATGTGTCCCGTGTGCTAGCCCTGCCCCTCTATTTATATGTTGAGCCTTGGGGTCTAAACTTGGAGTAAAAGCCTCCTCTAGGTCGGTTTTGCCCGCACAAGGTCGGTTTGGCCCGCAGGGAAAGAGTCCAACTCGGATCCCTGCCGAACCGTGCACAGCCGCACACAAGCGGTAGTACCGCTTCACACAAGCGGTAGTACCGCTTGGGCGGTAGTACCGCTTCACACAAGCGGTAGTACCGCTCTGGCGGTAGTACCGCTTCACACAAGCGGTAGTACCGCTTACGCGGCAGCAAAACTACTTTTGCGCTTTCCAATACCTCGTGGGCTTTATCCCTTTGGCCCATATAAAGTGTTGCTGCACCCGAACACTTCGGTAAACATCCGGAACCCATTCCGGTGAACTCTGGAACTCTTCCGGAGATCGAAACACTATTATCACATATATCAATCTTTACCTCCGGACTCTTCCGGAGATCCTCGTCATGTCCGGGATCTTATCCGGGACTCCGAACAACTTTCGGTCACCAACATAATAACTCAATTATACTAATCGTCACCAAACGTTAAGTGTGTAGACCCTGCGGGTTCGAGAACTATGTAGACATGACCGAGACACCTCTACGGCCAATAACCAATAGCGGGACCTGGATGCCCATATTGGCTCCTACATATTCTACGAAGATCTTTATCGGTCGAACCTCTATGTCAAGGATTCAGTTAATCCCGTATGCTGTTCCCTTTGTTCTTCGGTATGTTACTTGCCCGAGATTCGATCGTCGGTATCACTATACCTAGTTCAATCTCGTTACCGGCAAGTCTCTTTACTCGTTCCGTAATACAAGATCTCGTGGCTAACACTTTAGTCACATTGCTTGCAAGGCTCAATGTGATGTTGTATTACCGAGTGGGCCCTGAGATACCTCTCCGTCACACGGAGTAACAAATCCCAGTCTTGATCCATGCCAACCCAACAGACACCCTCGGAGATACCTGTAGAGCACCTTTATAGTCACCCAGTTACGTTGCGACGTTTGATACACACAAGGTATTCCTCCGGTGTCAGTGAGTTGCATGATCTCATGGTCAAAGGAACAGATACTTGACATGCAGAAAACAATAGCAATAAACTGACACGATCAAATGCTACGTTTACAGTTTGGGTCTTGTCCATCACATCATTCTCCTAATGATGTGATCCCGTTATCAAATGACATCTCATGTCCATGGCTAGGAAACCTTAACCATCTTTGATCAACAAGCTAGTCAACTAGAGGCTTACTAGGGACACAGTGTTGTCTATGTACCCACACATGTATTTGAGTTTCCAATCAATACAATTATAGCATGGATAATAAACAATTATCATTAACAAGGAAATATAATAATAACCAATTTATTATTGCCTCTAGGGCATATTTCCAACAGTGGGAGGCCCAGCCCACCCTGGTGAGTGGTCGTCTTCAACCTCTGCCAGTAGGCAGAGGCGAAGCCGCGCATGCCCGAGCCGGGAGGCCTCCACCTCCTGCTTTGCCATGGCATGGACCCGGTCTGCTAGCGATGCCACGAGGATGCCAGACCGCTCTGGATCCATTCCCCCCCCCCACCTATGCTCCCTCTCCTCTGCTCCCTTGCTCGCCGCCCGAACGGCTCTGTCGTCATCGCTCGCAGCCACCGCAGCGACTGGACTTCCCGAGCCACGCCTTTGAGCCTCCCTTGCTCTGCATCGACGCCATCGACGTCTCCTCCAACGGATTCAAGCCGGAGCGCCCTAAGCACGACGCCCGCGTCCATCTTCTCCGGCAATGGCCGTCGGCCACCGCCGTCAATTCGCTGCTAGCAAGCCATCCCCGAGCTCGCCGTCTGCGTCAAAAGCTTCACCATGAGCCCCTCTTGCTAACCCCCCCCCCCTCATCCCCGGTGCTCGCGCTCGTCCCCTAGCCCATCCCCGCCGAGGCCGAAAGCTTCCATCATCGGACCTCGAGCTAGCTGTTGCTCCGTTGGGTGAAACCCATGTATGATCACGCCAGTGTGCTCAGGAGCCTCCCAGGAGTCCGTGGGTAGCCTCGTCTGCTCCGGAGGTGCTCCTGTGCCTCGGCTCCGTAAACCCCGTGCGGGCGCCGCCGCGGATGTGCTCACCGGCAAGCCCTCCGGTGACTCCCAGCCCCCTGACCAGCCCCACTCGACACGGTCGAGCACGGGCTCCACCCCAGTATCCCCAGCGCGCCAAACCGAGCCCCGTAGCGTTTTTTCGACGGCTGCCGCCGCTGTTTTGGTCGCCGCCGGCGCGCCACCTTGTTTGAACGCCGGTGAGTTGCTGCCATGCAGGCCCGGCCTGTCAGGGGATCAGTTAGGGGCTAACCACCCATTTAGTTAAACCAGTGCCGCTCACAGTGGGCCCAGCTACTAATTAAACCAGTTTAAAGTTAATTAACTCTCTGGTTAGACCAGAGCCACTGACATGTGGGTCCCAGTGTTAGGTTTGCCCTGGACCCATGTCTGTTGACTGGCTGACATCATATTGACGTTAGGCTGACGCAATTAATAATTTCTATTATTAAAATAGTCCAGAAAATGCTTAAAACTTCTAAAATTCATAGAAAATAATCTGTAAATCAAATGAAAATAATTTATATATGAAAAATGATCAGAAAAATCCAATGAATCTGTTTATGTCATGATCATGCATGTTTGAGCAAGTTAACATCACCAACTAGGACATTTCATGACTAGGACAATATATGAAATAACATTTGGAGTTGGAATTTGAATTAGGTTTGAATTCCACTTCAATTAATATGACCAACGATACATTAGGTCAATTCAGCACCTTAAGTTGCCATGTCATACATCATGTCTGCTGCATTGCATTGAATGTGTTCATTTCCTTGTTTGCCAGTATTGTTTCCTCTCAGTAGACGTTACTCTGTCGTTGAGATCGATGCCACCGATGAAGACTCATGGTTATCTTCAGAAGTGTCAGGCAAGCAACCCCCCTTGACCATTCCGATATAACCCCACTCTCTCGCTCTTGCTCTCATTTCGATGCATTAGGACAAACGATTCAACTGTTACTTGTGTTCCGGTAGTTGAACCCACTCCTATGCATGATCTGTCATTGTCACAGAAAATAGCTAAACCAAGCAACCTAGCATACCTGGTAGATGCTTGAGCCATGTTGTGCTATAACCCTGTTATGCTTGCTATGCTTAGAGTTGTGTCAGGTCTGATTCATCTGGGTGATGAACCGGAGTGAAATAATTTTGTCCTGATGATGAGGGTTAAGTGTTGAACCTGTTTTGGTAAAGGTAGTGATGAGAGGCCATGTAGGAGTACATAGTGGGTTGTCTCATTGAAACCGCTCATAGGAACTGAGTTCCGTGTTTGTGTTCCAAGACTAGCTACTACCGCACATTGGGCTCCGGTAACTCGAGCTCTCTCGGCCTATTAACCTACCCTGTTCTCAGTCCAAGAGTCGCAGTAGTTCGAAACGTTGATAGGTGTGGCACGGCCTGCGAAGTGGATGAACGGCCCGATCGGGACCCGCTTGGGGCCCTGCTCACAACGTTTGAGGCCATGTTGGAAACCTCGGCCGGACTTCCATTATGGGTTCCAACTCAGATAGGCGATTGCCTTGGACGTGAGTCATTGTAAGTTAACGTCCGTGGCCGACTCCCTCGCCTGGCTTCTGCTTGAAGGTTGCCGAGGTGCCTTTTAACGTGCATTTGGCGATAAGTGGCGGGAGCATCTGTGATGAAGTACACCCCTGCAGGGTAATCTATCTATTCGAATAGCCGCGTCCGCGGATATGGACTACTTGGAGACTTGCGTTGTTCATAGATAACCTTGACATGGATACTCTAAAATACGCAAGATAAGTGTGAGTGCTATGGATGGCTTCTCGTAGGAAGACGAGAGAGGATCCATAGTGGTGTATTGATGTGGTGAATATGTGGACTCGTGTGTGATACGCCACCTCAAAGAAGGTACTCATAGCCATAGTACATGTTAGCCAAGAGTCAAAGCTGGCTTGCTGCAATGAACTCCACAACCCCCTTTGTTGACAATGATGCATATGTAGATAGTTTTGATGTAAGTCCTTCTGAGTACCTTTGTACTCACGTTTGCTTAATTAATATTTTGCAGATGAGACTTCAGTCTCATTAGTGATTCTTACGCCGTGAAGTTCGATGTTGACCGGGTTAGCTTGGGAATCCCAGACAGAGGTCTGGCTCCTTTGGTAGGGTCGTTGTAGCTTTTCAGGCTCTTCCATCCGCTTTTAGTAGATGTCTGTACCCAGACATGTAACTTCCGCTTGTTGTTTGTATGCTCTGAATGTTGGGTCATGTGACCCCCCCTGCTTGTAACATTATACTATGTTGGCTCTTCGGAGCCTCCTAAATAAATGTTATGTTGTAGAGTTTTGTTGTGATGCCATGTTGTATCTACGCATATCGTGCATAGTGCGTGTATGATTGAAATGCATTGGTATGTGTGGGATTCAACACCTAGTTGTATACCTTTAGTAGCCTGCTTTACGGGGAAATGCCTATTTGTGCTTCCACCGAGCCTTGGTAGCTTGCTACTGCTCCGGACACATTGATTGACCGGCGTGTATCCTTCTTGCTGTTGTGTCTGTCCCTTCAGGGAAATGTCTCGCAGTGTAATGGAGTCCATGTAGCCTGCTATGACTCGTCTACGCGCAGTTGATGACATTTATGTCCCACGGCGTAATGGAGTCCCTGTAGCTTGCTATGACTCGTCTACACACGCTGATGACTGACACCTGCATTTTTGGGTTACGTATGCCTGTCCCTGTACGGTTGTGCCACTTGGTTCTATAACTAGTCATGTCCACCCGGGTTCTTTGACGTGTGAATGCTAGTGACATGTTCATATCCGTGAGCCAAAAGGCGCAAACGGTCTCGGCCAAGGTAAGGTGGCAGCCGTGGGTTACCGTGCGTGAGGCCGCAAAGTGGTGTGACATGTTACAGGCTGGATTCATATGGCTTAGGATCGGGGTCCCGACAATTCTTCATCTAGATGATGGTCTGTGACTAGGTCTCCTATATTTGAGTATATTGACTTAAGGAGCCAAGCATGAATACTTGATCGTAGGTCATACTCTTCATTAAGCTCAAAATGGGGTTACCATTTTTCGTTTAAGCATTTTAATGTTCTCATATCACTTGAGTTGCTTTATCTCATGACTTGTAGTAAAGTTATTTCAAGGATATGAGTACATACGTTTGAGTGCTGTTGATGACGTAGCAGGTGGGAGATCTTGTTGTGGATGCTCGAAGTTGATGAGGATCATCTTGAGTTGGTAGCAATCCTTGACCGTATTAATTCTTCTTCCACCTACATGGGTTAGTCATGCAAGGAAGAACATGATATATCCAAATGGCATGATACCAATTGTGAATTTTGCAATTGTGATTGTATCAAATGTATGTCAAGGATATGTTTTGTTGTCTTCTTCCTTCATCATCAAAGAGGGGTTGTGGATACTCGGTTATGACAAGATTGCTTATGATTTGAGTTGTTGGCAATCTTGTGGAGTGTAGTTCATCCAAGTACCTACAAAAGATTAGTTGCAATACAAGGGAGCATATATTTACAAGATATAAGATAGTATCATATCAAGTGCATCATGGAATGGTCATGTAAACTCATGCCCTTGCATGCAACCGAGTGAGTCTAGCTAAAGTTTGAAGCGTCTAT
Organism: Elymus sibiricus; assembly: GCA_039707655.1. Taxonomy (NCBI): domain Eukaryota; kingdom Viridiplantae; phylum Streptophyta; class Magnoliopsida; order Poales; family Poaceae; genus Elymus; species Elymus sibiricus. The sequence goes on along the minus strand of CM077667.1, from coordinate 191,316,510 downwards.
GATGTTCAACTCACCCCTCAAGTGGCAAAACACTTTCTCATCAAGTGGCTTAGTAAAGATATCGGCCAATTGTTTGTTAGTACGAACATGCTTGAGATTGATATCTCCTTTGGCAACATGATCTCGAATGAAATGATGTCGAACTTGAATATGCTTGGTTCGAGAATGTTGCACGGGATTATGAGCAATTTTAATAGCACTCTCATTGTCACACAATAAAGGTACATGTTTCACACGGATTCCATAATCCTTAAAAGTTTGAGTCATCCATAGCAATTGGGCACAACATGATCCGGCAGCAATGTATTCCGCTTCATCGGTAGATAGTGATACCGAGTTTTGTTTCTTGGATGAACAAGACACAAGAGATCTACCAAGAAATTGGAAAGTACCTGAGGTGGATTTTCTATCAACCTTATGTCCGGCATAGTCCGAGTCGGAATAGCCAACAAGTTTAAAAGAAGATCACTTGGGATACCATATGCCAAAGTTTGGTGTTTGTATCAAGTATCTCACAATTCTTTTCACGGCCTTAAGATGACACTCTTTAGGAGCAGCTTGATATCTAGCGCACATGCACACACTAAGCATAATGTCGGGACGGGAGGCACATAGATATAGCAATGAACCAATCATTGATCGATAAACCTTTTGATCAACCGGTTTGTCCTCCTTGGTGAGGTCAACATGTCCACTAGTAAGCATAGGAGTTTTCATACCTTTACACTCTTGCATGTTGAACTTCTTGATCAAGTCCTTGGTATAATTGGTTTGAGAGATGAAAGTTCCTTCTCTCGTTTTCTTGATTTGCAAACCAAGGAAAAATTTCAGCTCACACATCATGGACATCTCATACTTCTCGGACATCAACCTTCCAAATCTTTCACTAGATTGTGGGTTAGTAGATCCAAAGATAATATCATCCACATATATTTGGCACACAAATAATTCACCATTAACTCTCTTAGTGAAAAAGGTTGCGTCAATTTTACCAATTTCAAAACCCTTTTCAATGAGAAACTTCGTTAGGCATTTATACCAAGCACGTGGGGCTTGCTTAAGTCCATAAAGTGCTTTACGAAGCTTGTAAACGTGGTTAGGTTTCTTAGGGTTCACAAAAGAAGGGGGTTGTTTAACATAGACTTCTACTTCAATCTCACCATTTAAAAATGCACTTTTAATATCCATTTGATAAAGAGTGATATCATGGTGATTAGCATAGGCAAGAAGAATGCGGATAGCTTCAAGTCTAGCAACGGGGGCATAGGTCTCACCGTAGTCCATATTTCAACTTGGGTGTAGCCTTGAGCCACGAGATGCGCCTTGTTGCGTACGGCTTGACCGTCTTCGTCTTGTTTGTTCCGAAACACCCATTTGGTTCCGATGATGTTTTGCTCGTCCTTGGGCTTCTCCACTAGTGTCCACACTTCGTTCCTCTCGAAGTTGTGTAGCTCCTCGTGCATAACATTCACCCAATCCGGGTCCTGGAGAGCTTCTTCTACCTTCAAAGGCTCAATACTAGAGATGAATGAATAATGCTCACAAAAGTTAGCTGGTCGAGTTTTAGAGCGAGTTATCCTCCCGGTTTGTATGTCACCGAAGATTTGATCTAGAGGATGATTTTTGTTCACTCTTGCTCGAACTCGGGGTAGCCTTTGCTTGTTGGACGGTGGAGCTTCTTCATCATCATCTTCTTCTTCATTGTTGTTGAAGGTGGTTGCGGTGGATCATCATGATGAACTTCTTCCTCTTCTTCATCTTGGTGAGTACCGCTTGTGGATGCCTCCATGTCGTGTTGAGGTTCGCCTTGACGCGAAGTAGGGGCTTCCACTTGGGTTGATGAAGTACTTTCCTTCACCTCCATGGGACGAATCTTGCCAATGGACAAGTCTTGGATAGCTTCCGAAGGTTCCTTATCTCCTACATCATTTGGCAATTCTTCGACTTGCGAACCATTAGATTCATGAAACTTAACATCTACCATCTCTTCAACTTTATGAGTGTAGTTGTTGTAGACACGGTAAGTGTGAGAGTTTGATCCGTAACCAAGTAGAAAACCTTCATGAGATTTAGGAGCAAATTTAGAAAGACGATGCTTATCAAGAATGTAACACTTGGAGCCAAATACCCGAAAGTATCCAACTTGGGGCTTGTTACCGGTGAGTAGCTCGTATGCCGTTTTACCGAGAAGCTTGTGAAGGTAGAGTCGGTTCATAGCATGACAAGCTGTTTCCATGGCTTCCGCCCAAAAGTGTCTTGGCGTCTTGTATTCGTCGAGCATCGGTCTTGCCATCTCTATAAGAGTCCGGTTCTTCCTCTCAACAACTCCATTTTGTTGAGGCGTGTACGTAGCCGAGAACTCATGTGAAATCCCTTCTTCGTTAAGAAAGGAATCCACATTTGTGTTCTTGAACTCGGATCCGTTGTCGCTCCAAACTTTCTTGATCTTCACTTCAAATTGATTTTGCGCTTTTCGAGCGAAGTTCTTGAAGATCTTTTGCACCTGCGACTTATCATCAAGAAAGAATACCCACGTAAATCTGGAAAAATCATCAACTATAACTAGATCAAAGGAATTTCCACCGAGGCTCTTGTAAGCATTGGGACCAAAAAGATCCATATGAAGCAACTCGAGTAGTCTCCTAGTAGTCATGATATTCTTTACGGGATGACTTCCACCTAGTTGCTTTCTAGCTTGACAAGCACTACAAAGTCTATCTTTGTCAAGGATAACATCTTTAACACCAAGTATATGATCACCTTTGATGAGCTTGTCTAGATTACGCATACCAACATGTCCTAGTCTTCTATGCCAAAGCCAACCTTTAGAAGATTTTGCAATAAGACAAGTGCGAGGTTTGGATCTCTTAGTGAAATCAACAATGTATAGATCACCTCTACGGAAACCAGTAAAGACCATGCTATGATTATCTTGACGAAACACTTGGCAATCTACTTTGGTAAATAGCACATTAAAACCGAAATCGACTAGTCGAGATACAGAAAGGAGATTATAGCCAAGGGATTCAACAAGCATGACATTTTGAATAGAGTTATCATGAGATATGGCCACCTTACCAAGACCGAGTACCTTACCCTTGGAGTTGTCTCCAAAAGTCGCGTACCTTCGCGGTCCATGGTTTGGTGTGATCTCTTGAAACATGTCTCTATCTCTGGTCATATGATCGGTACATCCACTAACGAGAATCCACTCTTTTCCTCCGGACATGTAATCCTTGAAGTTTGCCATGAGACTTAGATTCTTCATAGTCTTCTCAAACTTGATGTCAAACAACTCATCTTCATCAAAATAGCCATGTTCCACATTGTCATCATCAAGTGGGAAATCCTCATCATAAGAAACAAGAGATTCGTTAGAGTTGTGATCATGACAATGTTCAAGTTTATGAATGCGGATGGCTTCAACAATGATGTTGTTGATAGTTATGACATCTCCTTTAGCACGCATGAGGTCTCTAAGCTCAAATAGATAATCATCAAACTTAGGATCACTAGGCATCATTTTGTGAAAAGAAATAGATTTATGAAGAATTTCATCAAGATTACTTAATGAATAATTTGGATATCGTTTCTCCAAATCATTCCACAAAGTATAAGCACATTCAAAATTCTTCATTTGATCAAAAACAATTCAAGGCAATCCTCTAATGATAAGATTAACAGTTCTAAGATTTCGTAGCATATCAATTTCCTCTTCGTGTGTGGGATGTAAGGGATCAATGGGAGGTACATAGGGGTTCTTAACATACTTGCTCACATGGAGTTCATTGAATAGCTCAAGCATCTCATATTTCCATTGACTATAATACTCCCCATCGAGAATGGGCACTCTACAACTAAGACTCCCCAAACTAGACACATCCATCTTTCTCCAACGGTGATGAAACCGAAGCTATGGAGACCAAAGCTCTGATACCAATTGTGGGATCGATAGAAGGGATGTCTAGAGTGGGGGTGAATAGACTACTTGCAAAAATTTAAACCTAAACTTTTCCCAAGTTAACTGGTTGGCAGATTTTAGCAATTATGACAAGTTCAATGCACCCTACACATGCTTGTCAACAAGTATGGCAGCGGAAGGTAAGACAAGCATATGTAAGAGAATAGAGATAGGGATAGGAAGATCAAACGCAATTTGGAGACACGAAGATTTTTCCCGTGGTTCCGATAGGTGGTGCTATCATACATCCACGTTTATGGAGTCTTCAACCCATGGAGGGTAGCGGTCGCGAGAGTCCATGGAGGCCTCCACCCATAAGGGTCCACAAAGTAGCAACCTTGACTATTCCATAACGGCTTCCGTCCATGAAGGACTAGCCTCACTACGGGTAGATCTTCATGAAGTAGGCGATCTCCTTGCCCTTACAAACTTCTTGGTTCAACTCCACAACACGAAGTAGGAGGCTCCCAAGCGACACCTAACCAATCTAGGAGGCACCACCCTCCAAAAGGTAATAGGCTAGATAATAATGATGAACTCCTTGCTCTTGTGTTTCAAATGATAGTCTCCTCAACACTCAACACTCTCTCACAGATTTGGCTTGGGTAGAAGAGATTGATTGGGTGGTAAGCAACTTGGGGAGGCTAGAAATCAAGATCCATATGGTTGGATTGGATGATCTTGACCACAATACAAGGATAGGTGGTTCTCTCTCAGAAATTTGGATATGGCAAGTGGAGATCTGTTCTGAGTGCTTCTCTTGCGCGTGGGATGTGGTGGAGGGGTATATATAGGCATCTCCAAAAATCCAACTATTACAACATTATTTCCCAACTCTGTGAAACCGAATTGAAACTCGGTTGCACCGACTAGTGCAAAATGTGGCAACTTTAGGATTTTCGGTGAGACTGGTATGGAATTCTTGACGGTACTGATATGAGTGGCCGAGGGCAGTTACACAACTCGGTGAAACCGATTTACAATTCTCGGAGATTCTGATTCTTGTGAATGAGGTAACAGAAAGTTGGTCACTGAAACTCGGTTGCACCGATATGGTACTTGGTAGTACCAAGATGTGGGACTTGGCTAGGGTTTCTGTCAGGGCTTTTGACTCGGTGTAGCCGATATGGAATTCTTGGTGGCACCGATTTTGAGTGGTAGGCTCTACGACAGAATATTTGTGGGAGAGCTTGTGGGTGTTTTTGGTGACTAGCACTTGATCATTTTGAGCATTTCATTCACCATTGTTACCTCACCCCCTTCTGATAGTATTGGCTTTCCTATGGACTCAAAGTGATTTCTCACAAAGCAAAATATAGAGTCTTCATGCTTGTAGCTTTGCCAATCCTATTCCTTGCATCTTGGGGTCTCCTCACAATCATTTGCCAAAACTCTCTGTGGACTAAACCTGAAATAAACTAGGTAGAGACATTAGTCCAAGAGACAATGTATGTTGTCATGAATTATCAAAACCACCAAGGGAGCATATGTGCTTTCATATGCTCAACCCTAGCACCCAACCCCCTCTCAAACCCTTCCCAAAATCCCTCAAGACCCTCTCGAAACCCCTCAAATCCCTCTCACAACCCCGCATGACCAGGGCCATTGAATAGCCGTTCGGGAACGGTTTAGATCAGACGCTAAGTTTTGCCATGGTCGATCCACGCGATGAGGCCTGATTGGCTGGATCGGGCGGGTGTCCCATGGCTATGGACATGAGTGGCCCACCTAGCAGCGGGGGAACAATGTCAGTCGTGGGACGCGTGCTAGGTCGATGGGCCATCGTAGAGGCCTAGTCTCAGCCCATGCATGCACCCGAAGCAGCTTGCCCTGCATGCGCACTGCCACGCAGCAGCGTCGCATCAGGGCAATTACTGCATTGCAGCTATACCGATCTACACACCAAAAATCAATGTGAAAAGACGGAGGCAGTGCTCCGTTGAACTCCCCTCACCGATGGTCCACTCCCCTGCTTCGTTGAACTCCCCGCACTCCTCTGCTTAAATACCGGCGTGTGGCACCTTTTCTGCTCACTCCCCTTCCACCAACGCTTCACTCCATCGCTTCCACGTGCCGCGCAATCCCTAGCTAGTTCATCTACCATGGTGAGGCAGCTACACACCGCAAGGATCGCATTGGGAGGTCCTTGCCCCAGGGCGCCGGTGCCCAACACCGGCGGCGGCTCCAACTGTGGTGCATCCTCGCTGGGCTCCAACACCTACTCCAACTACTCCGAGCTCGAGCCCATGCCGTCCAAGATGTCTCGTAACTGCAGGGAGATCGAGGAGGAGGACTCCGAGGAGGAGGTGGCCTATGAGGCGATGCATGAGCACCTCGACATCTATGGCGTGGAAGATGCGGCCAAGGAAGACACACCCCCTCCTGCGCCCGACGCTGCCGTGCTCACCGCCCAGACCGAGGAGGCCCTGCATGCGGTGCAACAGCAGCTCGACGAGGTAGTGCTAGCCGCGTCTCTTTCCATGGCACACGCAGAGGCTGTCAGACGTCGGGCAGCTGAAGAAGAAGCCGCAACTCGAGAGCAGAGGATGGCGGCTACTCTGCATGCAGCGGCTGCCGTCGAGGCGAAAGGCGAGGGACTGGATGTCGTCACCACAATGACGACGATGGCACCATCGTCCTTTTGGACGATGAAGAGAAGTAGTCATCCATCTGTTGTCGCTGTCGACGTCCGTCGGTGTCGGCCGGCCATCTCATGTCCCCTTGTCTCCTTAAAATACGTATTGTTAAGTTAATCTATGAACGTGTTAAGTTAGTGTAATGTCACTATATTAGTTCGCTCTCTTAATCTATGAACGTATTTGTTAAGTTAATCCGACGTACTAGTTCGCCCCTCCCCTTTATATGTTGTGTTTTACTATTAATCTATGAACGCTCTCTTAATCTACGAACATTCTCTCTTTTTAGTGCCACTGATTTGTGGGCCTTTCTATAACGTAGAAATGACAAGTCGACTAGCCCCGGCTCTGCACATAAGCAAACAAATGCACACAGCTGAAGTGGCTAGCTCGATGCATAATCAAGCGATGGTCCCGGGTTCGACCCCCACGGGAGGCATTATTATTCCAATGCGCTTTGCAAATAAATCACACACTAACAGGTGGGTCCTGTGGTGTCCCAATTGTCAGTATATTCCACTATTTTTTTAACTAATATACTATACACTAACATGTGGGTCATGTGTGTCCCATGCGTCAGCATATGCGCCAGGTAACGGTCAACTGCATTGACTCGACGAAAACACTCCGTTTTGGGCAGACCTATGCGCGGGCCGAGTGGTGGAGGGGGAAGTGAGGGGCATTAGTTGGGTGGGGGAAAACTGAGGAGTGCTAAGCAACCGAGGGCACATAAATAGAAATTCCTATTTGATATAGTTGAACTGATCATATGAGTTGCTTGGATATTTTACTTTATGATTCTTTTTTATGGTAGGGAACATTGTATGTTGGGCTGAATGTATATTTTGTAGACTATACATGAACTGGGTGTATGAACTATAAAATGTGATCAATATATTTGATGTAGTGCGTATGTCTCTATAATCATATGTGCTGCAAAACACTGCCATGAACAAGATCTATTACATGTATTGTAAAATGTGATCAATATATTTGATGTGGTGTGTATGTTTGTATAATAATATGTGCTGCAAAACACTGCCATGAAAAAGATCTATTACATTTATTGTACTGTCTACAATACAATACATGCATTATTTTAATCCCTAAAATTACTAGTAGTGGTGGGCAAAACAAAGGACCTGGCATTGGTAAATGCTACTACTAGTGGCGGGCAACAAGGTTAGTAGTGGTGGGCAAGGTGTTATGCCACCGGTAACTAATCATCAGTGGCGGGCTTTGGGCCCGCCACTATTGGCCTGTTACATATGGAAGGAGACCAATGGCGGGCCTGCCTGGCCCAAAAGCCCACCATTGATGCCCATTTGACGCCTGTCACTGCTAGACATTCCTGCAGTAGTGTATGCGCCAAGTCTTCAGAAATATTCCCTCTATACGCCATGGCTTACCTTGATGTGGCCCGCTGGTGCGATGACATAGGGTCCTCACCCCGACCTATATGGGTGGGAGATGATGTGATGAGTGACCCATAATCTGGGACACTACCACTGCTCTCGAAGTCGGATGAGCCACTCCAGTCTTGATTTGTTGGTGAAGATAATCAACCTACGCAAGAGAAATTCCCTACGTGGCTGGCTTTCACGGGATGAAGTCCCGCGCAGTACTTGTAAATTTCACGATCCCAATCTTGTTAGTCACGTCGAACTGGTGTCTTCAGCTGGTCAAGCCGGATCATGTGTTTGGCTTGACCGCCGGTCAATGTGACATGCTAGCGTGCATTGGGTCCCCACATAGGGCACGTCCCATCACTCATTGACGTGGGCCTTAATTCCTACTGCATTAAATGACAACTCCTCAATCCATGCACACTTTAAACGACGTTAATAGGGATGCAAAGTGATTGGTTGCCATGTGGGGGAGATATTTTATCATCGGTCCCCCTCCTATGTGTCTATAAGATATAGGGTAAACAGAGGGAGAGGTTCTTTATGTAGTCCATCTCCCATGTCTTGTTCTTCCTCACACCCCTGCTCCCATTGTTGTTGTGTTGCTTCATACGTGCATTTTGCATCACAGTTTTGGTTGATCACTATTTTATGCCTTTTCAACCATCTTTGCACCAATTTAATCGTGGTTTATCTTAAAATGTGGATAATTCAAGAATTACTTCGTGGAGAGGTTGCCAGGCTGGATAATAGACCATTCTGAAGAAAGTACATTACTAGAGCTCCAAAAAATTGTTCCCAAAGTTTTGGACCAAAAAGACAAGGAGCCAGAAGGAGGCACCAGGGTGGGCCCTAGGGTCCAAGGCGCCCCCACCCCAAGGTGCCTATAGGGGGCACATAGTGCCCACAAGAGTCCATGGTGACCACCCAGACCTTTTGTGGTCCATCCCGATGAGATTTGTCCATATAGTTCAAACTATACCCAACAATGTATCTGAGATAAAAGATAGTAGATAAAAAATTATGGGGTGAAGGAAGTTGATGGAGGTGATGGTGCTAATGAAGATGTTGATGGAGACGATGATCCCATTGATGATTGGAGAGCTGGTGATGATGATAGTTTCCAATTCCCCCTCCCGCGGGGATGGATCTCGGGCAGAATCAACCTGTTTGAGGGAAAAAGTGCTCCACCTCAGTTTTGCCTCGCAGCGGTGGAGAAAAATCCCATAAAAATCCATGAACATGTGAGGTCATAAGTGAATTAATAGCCAAAGGGCATCGAGAGCCGTTAGCCAGGCCCTCCAAGCGGCATCATGCGACTGTGGGCTCTTATCTTTCGCTTGCTTCTTTTTGGCTCGTGTTGGGTTTTAATTGCTTCTTGTGTTCCTTTAAGGGGGTGCGTGGGGACCCTGTGGCTCCCTACTGGCCCCTTTTCTGACCTCCGACTTCTTTTATTTTAAAAATAATCATTATTTTTAGCCAATTGGAGTTGTCCGGCATTTTCTAGCGGCCCGAAAAATACATTTTCTTTTGTTATTGTTTAGTCCTGTTTTGTAGTTATCCGACATTTTCCTTAGAATTTCCCTCTCTATGTATTACATGAAAATTGAAGGTAAGATGCATTACAATTGAGCAATAATGTGCAAAATATCTTTGATGAAGAGTAAATTACAATATGAAATATTCTCGCAAAATGGACATATCAGCTCCCACAAGCTTAGACCTCGCTTGTCCACAAGAGAAATCCAAGCTTAGTAAACATGACAACAAGTTCATGAAGTGAGGAGTCGATAATAAAGTATACAAAAATTACATGACTATTTACTTTCATGATCAACACAGTAAACAACAACCTGTTCTTACGAAACTTCTTATGAGGAGGCCATGCCACCTTTACATGCAAAAGTTTAACCCATAAAACTTTCTTGATCATAACAAACCATGTTCTCAATCATTAAACAATCACGTTCCTATTATTATTCCAGAAGGGTGCATGTCAAAGTTGTTTGATCAACAAATATCACATGTCGAGTCATCTTTTAGTCTTTGCATAATTAGCTAGCACCCACGAGCAATTGTTTAGAGCAAAGACATTTCAATGGGACACGTAAGAATATTTAACTTACTTATCTTAGGGATAATGTCAATAATAATGAATACACATAATTATGTACATCAATAGTTTATATGTCATGGATATTATTCCACAATCCAGTATTTACTTTAAAGATTAGCAGGAAAAGGGAACCGAGTCAGCATAAAAGTAAGTAAATAGACCCCTCGCAGAGGTTGTCATGCGCCTTTGAAGTTTTGGTTGCATAAGAGTTTACTGGAAAGGAACCTCACTTTGCATTGCCCCTTATGATGGCACCCATTTGCGTTATTATTATGGTTTTACGCTCATCACAAGTACATATAAATTTTGAGTCCCTTTCAATAAAAAAATATGCTGTAATTGAAGGACAATTTTTATGCGTGCACCGATGACAACTTACTTGGAAGGTCTTGCTCAACACATAGGTGGGTATAGTGGACACTTGTGGAAAGAAGTTGGGCTCAGGGTTTTGGGACACACAAGTAGTATTTTCACTTAGTACTAATGTCTGACTAGCAAAGGATTAAATAAATAATACATGTTGGAGGATCCATAACAAATAAATAGAAAGATGCATAACAATGCATTCGTTAGGTTGTCTTCCTTATCAAGAAAATATACTTTAATCAGGCTTGAATTTTTCATAAAAGATGTTCAAGATAATATATTTTCACATGGCAGATCTCTTCCTTGTACTAAGTTTCATTAAATTGCTTAGGTGAGCAATGCTTGTTTGTTAATTCTTAATAGCTTTTATTTGTTATAACCATTATGTAAAGTCATGACCTTCCACAAGATAGTTCTATAAGAGTGAATTGAAGTGTTGGGATATATAATAATGAAAAAGCAAAAGGAAGTCTCATGCCATCTCTTTATTATATAACGTCACACCAATTGATACATTGACAATTGTTCTAAGAGCATCTCCACCCGTTCGGCGCCCCCAGGGGCTGAAATAGCGCCGCCTGGGGGCCAACCGGCGAAAAAATGGGCGTGGGGGCGGTCGGGTTCCCAGCCGTCCCCCAAGCTGCCACGACACCGCTTTTTGAACAAAAAAAGCGGCCAAATTTCGGCCAAAACGACACAAGTTTGAACGAAGTTCAGGCGATTCATTGATTTGTACAAAAACTAAAATAAAAACATAATTTTAAAACTAAAATAAAATAAAAACTACGCCGCCGCCTTGAGCCTTCTACATGCCGAGGAGGCTGTAGAAGTTGGTGTAATCGCCGCCGTCGTCGTCGTCCTGCATGCCGCCGCCGTCCCTACTGCAGCCCTGCCCTGGGTCACCGAGGCGGATGGGGTTGGACGGCCCGGGCACCTCCTCGTCGCTGTTGTCGAGGATGACGATGCCACCCTCCTCGCGGCCACGGCCATGAGCGGCTATCTCCTCGAGGGCGGGGCGCTGCCGCTCCATTTCCTCCCGGACATAATCGTCCCGCGCCCATTTGAGGGTGGTCTCATCGTCGGCGTCCATGTCAAGGTGCTCTGCTTGACGACGACTGGCGTTGCCGCCGGCTCCGGCTCCATCTTCTGCCTCACAAGACGAAGGTGGCCGCAGGAAGGGGGAAAGGCTGGCGGCGGCGGCCCTCATTGATGGTGAGGGTGCCACTATGCCGGAGCGGCGTATCGCGGGGCTCTGTCTTCACGGCGACGAGCGGCGTCCGTGCGCCGGAGGAGTGGGAGCCGGAGGACGATGACGACGTCCCGGCCATGCGCCTCGGCTGCCACGAGGAGCCGCTCCGGGACGAGATGGACGCCACCGGGTACTCTAGTCGCGGCGAGTTGTTGCCCTCGATGTGCTCGAGGATGGCTTCGAGGGTGCGCCCGGGGACGCCCCACCATCGCCGCCGCCCCTCGGAGTTGTGGCGCCCGCAGCTTGCCGGTGCGCCGTTCGTGGAGGCGAGCTGCTCCTCGTGGCAGCGCTCGAAGTACGCCGTCCACAGGTTGTGGATGTCAGGGGCGTACCTCGGTTGCTGCAGCGCGGTCTCCGAGAGCGACGACCGGATCCAGACGATCTCGGTGCGCCGTTCATCACCAGTGGGCGGCGGAGGCACCGGGACCCTGCCGGTGCTGAGCCTCCACGAGCCCGACCCCCCATGTCGGGTGGCGCCGGGTACTCTGCTTCGTAGAGGAAGCGAGCCTCCGCCTCGTGCAGGTGGCGGCGGCCGAAGCCGTTGGCCACCGCGCCGTCGCCTGGGAAACGCTCGGCCATGGAGAGGGGGCGCCAGCAGCGAAAAGAAGGAGAGAGGGCGTCGGTAGCGAGATGGAGAGGTTGGAGCGAGGAAGTGTGTAGCCACCGACGAAGGAGGGGCGGCCTTTTATAGCAGGCAGGGGCGGCGAGCGGGCGCAACCGTGCAGCCGCGTGGCAGGAAAGGGCTGGATGCGCATCGGCGCGCCTTCACTGCGCCGGCCGTGAGAAATCAATGGAAGGCTGACCAGCGGCACCCTTCGCATTGATTCCCGCGGGAAACCAAGGCAATGAAGACGACGAAGGCGCCAGGCCGCTGACTCGGCGGGCTCGCACCATTTTGCTCCAAAAACGTTTCCCCCGACGCCCCCAGGCACCCCCAGCGCCCCGGGTTCAGCCTGGGTACGCCGGCGTCAATTTTGGCCCTAACCCGTGAAATTTGGGCTCCTAGGGGCACGACTGGGCCGATTTTCCTCAGCCGGCGATAAAAACTAGCCTGGGGGCCTGTTGGGGGGCGAGTGGAGATGCTCTAAAGGAGTAGATAGAACATATTGCAAGCCATTGTACCAAACTATAATTTCTCTAATCAAGATATAGCCTAAGGAATCGAGTTAAAAAGAAAGATAAGAACGATGTAAAAGAATTCCATGGCACCTCCCCCAAGTTGGAACAAGCTAAGGAGGATGCCATTACCCATGTACTTAGTTTTGATCCTTTGGTGGTGATGGAGGTATGTTGAAGTAGATCCGCTTGAGAACATATTTTTCAATCTTCAACTTTTCGTTCTCCTCCCTGAGTTCCTTGATAAGATCACAAATTGCATTCGATAACCGACATGCTTCAACAAGGTTTGGCATAACATCTTGAGGAATACGAGATGGTGTAGCTTGCATAGAATTAGGAGTAGGAGATGAATATATGAATAAAAATCTGAACATATGAGTCTTTCACCAACAAAACGTCTATGCATCAACTACAAGGAGTAATTAACACTAGAAATTATAATCAAGAATGGATGTGGGATAAAAGTTCATAGATTAGAAAGATGGGGTGACGGCAGTTGATGGAGATGAGAGTGATGATGAAGCTGTTTATGGATATGATGAACCTAGTGATGATTGGAGTGTTTATGATGACGATGGTCTCAAATCCCCCTCCCAAAGGGATGGATCTACGACAAAATCAGCCTACCGAAGGGCAAAAGTGCTCCGCCTCGCAGCGGCAGCGGAAAAAACCCAGAAAAGTCCCTTGACTTTTCAGGTCAGAACTGACTTTATAGCCAAAGAGCATCGAGGGGCATGTGGCCCCCCTGTGCTCCCCTCTGGTCCCTCCTCTGTCCTCCGGCTTTTTTATTTGATTCAATAAAAACTTCAGCCTTTTTGGAACTTGGAAAAATACCCCTTTTGTTGTTTTGCCCCTGTTTTCCAGCTATCAATTATTTTCTTGAGAATTTCCATCTATGTGTATTACATGCAAATTGAAGAGGAAAATATGTTAGAATGGAGCAATAATGTGCAAAATATCATTGATAAAGAGTACATTATAATAATAAATAGTGATGCAAAATGGACGTATCATTCGACCGTCTCCTCCTCGAGGTCCTCTAGTTTCTCGATGTTGTCGGCTTCCTCCTCTAATACGTCGTGGAAGGTTTCGACATTGGCCATGACATGGATGGCAGATGGGTTGATGAAGTTTACCAGTTTCTCATGGGCCTGCTAGGAACCAAGCCCTGGAGGACAAGCTCGCCGCGAGAATCGGCGATGAATCTAGGATTGTCGAAGTTGACAATTCGGCCTAGTGCGTAGGTCTTGATGAGTCAAGATGGCCCGCCGAGTTGGTGGTGAAATACATCAATCCAAGTGTGAAGATCTGGCCGGATGTCATGACACCAACACCAACTGAAGAAACCATCAGATACCTGGGTTCACCTAACACAACCTCTACTTGGCGCGCCACTTTTAGAGTATTTTTTTAGCAGATCCGACAGGGTATCCGGGGGTAGAGTTTTACCCAGGTGAGGGAGTCCGGGATTAAGGGGTCCTCGGACTACCGGCTTATTCCTTATGGGCCGGACTCGTGGGCCACTCGTGGGAGGATTGGACTGACCGAATACCCCGTGACCAGGGGGAAACCTCAGGAGCCGTGGCGTGCCCTTCAAGCTTAAGATGATAGAATAGGCATGTTTATTCCTTTGATGAGCAACCGACTATGTGTAACCCTAGGGACCCCTGGTATCTATATAAGCCAGAGGGTTTAGTTCGTAGAGGCAGGTGAACTCATCTAGGGTTTAGCTACTTGATCTCGAGGTAGATCGACTATGTAATCTTCATACACATCAATACAACCAAGCAGGACGTAGGGTTTTACCTCCATAGGAGGGCCCGAACCTGGATAAACATCGTCTCCTTCGTCCCCTGTTGCCCATCGATTCTAGATCCATAGCTCGGGACCCCTTACCCGAGATCCGCCGGTTTTGACACCGACATTGGTGCTTTCATTAAGAGTTCTGCTGCGCGATCGCTAGAGGAATCGATGGCTCGCCTTATCATCAGCGATGAAGTCTGCAGCAAGGACGTTTTCGTTCCTGGTCAGATTTTTGCGTTCGGCAGCATCGTATCGCATGCCGATCCGGACGGCCATCTTGGCCAGGTCGGAAGTTTCATCCCCGATCAGGAAGTCAGATTCGGGAACCTTGAGTTCGTCGCCGACTCCCGGGGAGATCTCGTTTTAACGAAGCTCTCAACTCTCATGGAGGAGCCCGCAGGCCCCGACGCCTAACGTCGGAGGCAGCAGGTCCCACCGCTGAGGTGGCCTCTATCCCTGGATCGGCCATGACGCCCAACCCAGCTGATGTGCCCGGATCTGCCGTGGCCGATTACAACCCGGGCACGTCGTCGAGCGACCCTGGGACAACGGCGCTGCGGATCGACCCCATGCGCTCCAGCGACATGGACTCCGCCGACATCTCGTCATTAAACGAGTTACTTGGTCAGATTCAAACCATGGGCGTGACCAACGGCCAAACCTCAGTCTACGACCGGATCGGGTTTAAACCCGATGATAGGGAGATTCATACCCCACCTATCACTCACTTAGTCGCCACCGTCGAGTGTCCGGCTGGAGGCTCGTCCTCTCAACTACCGGAACTAAAAATAGTTTACATCCCGGTTTCCGACCGTCAGGATCTCTCCTACAATCCGGAATCCGGAACCCACACCGGAAATAGTTTGGGATCGGTCGCCGATCTAGCGCGCGACCTAGAACCCGCGCAGAGGGGTCCTGTTGATCATATGGACTCCGAACCCGCCACGCCGGATCCCGCGATGACACGGGAAGCAAGCGCCGTGATCCCGGACTCACATCCTGGCGAGAAACTAAAATTTTCCCCGCCCACCTCCCAAGTCGAGAAATCCTCTAGCAGAGCAGGAGAGCCCAAGTTATCGGGCTTATGGGAAGTTCGACAACAGCCAGGGGAATCAGTCCATCATTTTTGGGCTAGACTCCTCCTTATTAAAGACAGAGTACCAGGCTCGAGTGGCCAGGAGATAATAGCAACCTCCAGGCACAATTGCCACAATGAAGGAATCCTCAATGCCCTAGCCCGTCGTCACATTCATGACTTCACCGAGCTATCGGACCTGGTACAAAAATATTGCGCCATGGAAAGCACCTGGCAAGCCGAACGTTTGTTTTCAGAGCCGGTCCCTGCCGAACACCCTAGAGGAGCTCGGAAAAAGCGAATACCTACAAAACAGCCGGCCGAACACGAACCCGCCGAGAAAAAGAATAGACCCCCTACGGGGGTCAGAACTGTCCTTGACGGACTATTAGACAAACCATGCCCCATACACTCTGTATTACTGAACACAAGCCCGACTCACAGCCTTAGAGCTTGCTGGGTCATCAGGCAGGTCACAAAAAGCGGAGAGGCCATCCTCGAGGCCCTACCTCCAAGCAGACGTTCAACAGCGCCACCCAAATGCAACGCCGAGATCCTGACGATCTATGAAACTTTTTCCTCCAGGAACAAGAGGAAGAGACCTCTTCGAGAACTCGAACAAATCTATCAGGTTGCAGCAACGAATTCATGGACAGACACACCGATCACCTTCGGAGAAGCTGATCAACCAATCACCCGCCCCGGCCGAACACCTGCCGCACTGGTCCTCAACCCCATCGTCGATGGTTTCAGGTTGCAAAAGGTGCTAATGGATGGCGGCAGTGGTTTAAACCTCATTTACGCGGATACCTTCGAAAAAATGCAGTTCGACCGATCCCGCATCGAACATAGCAATATAACCTTTCGTGGGATCATCCCTGGGAAAGAGGCACATTGTTCCGGATGCGTTACCCTCGATGTGGTATTCGGCACGCCCGAGAACTATAGATCCGAAGAACTTCTCTTTCATATCGTGCCCTTTCACAGTGGTTACCACGCTCTGTTGGGGCGTGACGCTTTCACAAGATTTCAGGCTATACCACATTACGGGTATATGAAGCTCAAAATGCCGGGCCCAAACGGGGTGATCACAATCACAAGTGACCCGAATAGAGCCCTTCGAGCCGAAAACAGAACAGCAACGATCGCCCTCGAGGCAGTAGCTAAGACCTTTGCAGCAGAGGAATTGACCGCACTCCGGTCAACAGTGGACAAGGATGATGTGGTCCTTAGCAAGAGGCCCAAACCCACGTCCTTTAAACCTGCAGACGAAATCGTCAAATTTCAGGTACATCCAACGGACCCCAATAAAACAGCGTCCATCGGAGCTCAGCTGGACCCCATGGTGGACGAAGCACTGTGAACATTTTTACGAGAAAACTGGGATATCTTTGCCTGGCATCCTTCAGATATGCCAGGAATCCCACGACGGCTAGTAGAACACAGTCTGAACATAATCGCAGACTTCAAGCCCGTCAAACAGGCTCTACGCCAATTTTCCGAACCCAAGCAACAAGCTATGGGCGAAGAACTAGCAAAATTGCTCGAGGCCGAATTCATAAGAGAAATCAAACACCCCGAGTGGTTGGCAAACCTGGTGATGGTACCGAAGAAAGATAAATCCTGGCGGCTGTGTGTCGATTTCAAAGACCTTAATAAAGCTTGCCACAAGGACCCATTCCCCTTACCACGCATAGACCAGATTATTGACGCCACAGCCGGACACGACTCATTGTGCTTCCTCGACGCTTATTCCGGATACCATCAGATCAAAATGAAGGAATCCGATCAAGCTGCAACTGCATTCATCACCCCCTACAGGCCATTCTGCTTTAACACAATGCCTTTTGGGCTAAAAAACGCAGGTGCTACATACCAGCGTATGATTCAGACATGTCTCGAAAAACAAGTCGGTAAAACAGTCGAGGCATACGTGGACGACGTGGTCATTAAGACCAAACACGTCAGCCAGTTGATAGACGACCTCAGGCAAACTTTTGCTAGTCTACGGGAATATGATATACGGCTCAATCCGGACAAATGTGTCTTCGGAGTTCCCGTTGGTAAACTATTCGGATTCATTGTTTCCCATAGAGGAATAGAAGCGAATCCTGCTAAGATCCACGCCCTATCTCAACTTGCGATTCCTACAGAGCTAAAACACGTCCAAAGGCTGGCGGGCTGCATGGCAGCTTTGAGCCGCTTTATCTCCCGCCTCGGGGAAAAGGCTTTACTGCTCTACAGGCTGCTGAAACGGACCAAAAACTTCGAGTGGACCGATGAAGCAATGGCTGCACTAGAGGAAATTAAAACACTGCTGGCCAGCAACCCCATACTCATGGCACCAAGCGCCGGTGAACCAATGTTACTGTACATCTCGGCCACCAATCAAGTGGTTAGTGCGGTGCTCGTCGTCGAACGAGAGGACGAGGGTCACAAATTCGGGGTGCAAAAGCCAGTCTACTATGTGTCAGAAGTGCTAACGCCATGCAAGTCCAGATATCCGCACTACCAGAAGATAGCCTATACAGTGTTCATAGCATCACGAAAGCTCAGACACTACTTTCAAGAATGTTCGGTCACGGTGGCATCCGAAGTACCCCTGAACGATATAATCAATAACAGGGACGCCACCGGCCGCATAGCCAAATGGGCCATCGAACTCCTTCCTTTCGAAATCGCCTATAAGCCACGACGAGCTATTAAATCTCAGGTGTTGGCCGATTTCCTTGCCGAATGGACAGAGGCCGAGCTCCCCAGAGAATATAGTACATACTCCCATTGGACGATGTACTTCAACGGATCCAAGACACTGGCTTGACTGGGGGCTGGAGTTATCCTCACATCTCCCACGGGAGACAATGGCCGGTACCTGTTGCAGATCATGTACGCTAATTCCAACAATGCGGCTAAATACGAAACACTATTGCACGGGCTTCGGATGGCAGTATCGATGGGCATACAACGGCTTGAAGTACGGGGAGATTCTAATCTCACCATCATTCAAATCAACGGCGAATTCGATGCTAAAAACCCAAAGATGGCAGCATACAGAAACGTCGTTCTTAAAATATCAGCACGGTTCGAGGGGCTAGAATTCCACCATGTCGCTAGAGACAGCAATCAGACTGCTGACATACTCGCCCGTATGGGGGCCAAGCGTGACCCCGTCCCGAAAAACACCTTCCTTGAACGGCTTTTCAAGCCATCGGTGGTATGGCAGGACGAGAATAAGGGCGCTGGAGCCATCAGTACGGAAGAGATTGTCCCTCCTATAAATGAACCAGATGATCAAATCATCGGCGGTTCCATAATTGAAGAAACGCCTTCGGCTCATGAGGTCATGGCAGTAATCGCACCATGGACCGAGCCCTTCCTTGCCTACCTTCTCCGCCAAGAACTCCCCAACGACCAGACGGAGTCGAGACGCATAATTCGGCGATCCAAGTCCTATAAGGTCCACGAGGGTGAGTTATATAAGAAAAGCACTACCGGGATACTCCAACGGTGCATATCTGAGGAAGAAGGAAGGTAGCTCTTGGCCGAAGTCCACGCTGGCATGGGAGGCCACCACGCCGCAGCACGGGCCTTAGTAAGCAAAGCCTTTCGAGCCGGATTATTTTGGCCCACCTCTCGAGCGGACGCCCAAGCACTTGTCCAACATTGTGTTGGATGTCAACTATTTGCAAATCAAAGCCACATGCCCCCGACAGCTCTTCGGACTATTCCAATCACCTGGACTTTCGCGGTCTGGGGGCTGGATATGGTCGGACCACTTAAAGGGGGGACCAAGAAAAATAAATATCTACTGGTCATGGTAGACAAGTTCACCAAATGGATCGAAGCAAAACCAGTAAGATCAGCTAAGTCCGGACCGGTAGCCGACTTTATATCCGGCGTGGTACACCGTCATGGTGTCCCGCACAGCATAATAACGGACAATGGATCCAATTTCACTGCCCAGGAGGTGAAGGACTGGTGCGCAAACATGGGCATCAAGCTCGATTACGCTCGGTGTATCACCCGCAGACCAATGGACAAGTCGAACGGGCCAACGGCCTAATCATGAGTGGCATCAAACCACGTCTGGTCCGATCTCTTCATGAATCTGACTGTAATTGGGTAGAGGAGCTTGACTCCATTCTGTGGGGTCTGCGTACCACCCCGAATCGATCAACGGGATACACACCGTTTTTTATGTTCTACGGGGCAGAAGCAGTCCTTCCCTGCGATATCATTCACGACGCAGCTAGGGTGCGCATGTACGAAGAAAAGGAGGCCGAGTTAGATCAGCAGCACGACTTAGACGCCATGGAAGGAGAGCGCAATATAGCTCGGGCCCGCTCTACTTTCTATCAACAGCAGGCTCGGCGCTACCAAAGCAAGGAGGTTAGAGCGAAGGCATATAATGTGGGCGAACTCGTCTTACGATTCCCAGAGAAGCAGAGGCATAAACTCAATCCCAAGTGGGAGGGCCCTTTCAAAATTGATGAAGTACTTACAGGAGGGCCTTATCGCCTCCGCAACCCGCCGGACAACCGCCTCGAACCAAACCCATGGAACGCAGCTCGTCTTCGGCGCTTTTACGACTAGACCGGTGTCGTCATATTTCTTACCTTTCTTTTTCTTTTTCTTTTTTCCTTTCATATTCTTTCCCTTCCATTTTAGCTTTACAGTATTGGATATCATTTCCCAACAGGTGTTCGGCTAAACCGAGCTTATGTTAAGTTTTTTGGCATACATCTTCAAATGTCCTATCCGAAAAAACACCTGGGGGCTTCTTCTCGAAGCCGATTATTATATATTCTGTGCACCGATTCACATGTATTGTGCATGCACACTTCCCTTATCGTTTTTAAAGCCAGTATATGCATCAATTGGACCTAAGATTTTGGCCAAGCTGGGTTGCCTCGCTCATGTGCTTACCCTCTACGTTCCCGATTGTTCGGCTAGAGGGTAAAGGGAGCACCTCTGCGATTGTTAGGACCGGATCATCCGGATACGTACCTCAGACGGGTGAAGCCAAAAGATAGCTATCTTAAGAAGAAAATTGGTCGGCTACGATGGAAGTAAAAAACTTGTGTTGGTTATCACCATTACCTGGGAATATTTTCCCAAAGAAGCCATTATCCGCATACTAGTAGTATACGGCCATGATATCTAAGATCTACGTAGCAACCTGAAGGAAGGTACCGATAGAGGAACTATTTTCTTCGGAAGATGTTTCTTACGTTAAGCAGTAATATAACATATCTCCCTATGCACGTTCTGTCTGTTCACACCGAATGGCCGGATTGCCTGGTTCCCCGAAATAAGTTCTTTTTATCGGAGGACATTCAATACGGAACACTCCCAAGCTTTTAGCGAGGGAGGTCGAAGCCGATGGCCAGTTAAGACAACGTTTACAGCATAGACGGAGCAGTTTTTGATTTAAAGTACATAGTTACATAGAATCAAACACCTGGCTGCTGGTCAAGATTATCTATTAAGGTATCCAGGGTGCAATCTTCTTGCGAAAGACGAGCGGCGGGCATCACTTGGTTGTAAACCAAATGAAGTGGCACTTCTTGCCCATCCGGCCCTACCGGCCCAACCCGAGACATATGCTGTGGGTTAAGTTTGGTAAAGCGGGTCTTGACCATTGCCCATGCCTCCCGTGCTCCCTCTCGACAAGCTGATGTCTTCCATAACTCAAAACGACATCGGGCTCCTTTAAACTGATCAGCCAGTTCGGACATCCCTTCTGGAGGCGTCTCGGCAGGCCAGAGCGCTTTGGTCATGCTCCTCGTGGCTCTCCGAGCCTGCTCATGTATGACGGACAGTTCCTTCAGTAGGTTCCCTCGGAATGATCCAATTTCTTCCTCGGGCCACTCGGTCAGGAGACCTAGACACGAGACGAAGCATGTCACTTACACTTGATATAATAAAGGTACTTTTTGGAATTACGAAGATATAAGTGCACTTACTGAACATGCCCCTCTGTAATCTCTGATTCTCTTCTTGGGCTTGAGCCAATTGAGTTTTCAAACTCTCAAGTTCTTCGGCTTGCCGCTGGTTTTCCGCCTTAAGCTGGTTCTTTTCCTCAAGACTTCGGTTCAACACACGGCGGCCAGCCTCATGCTGGGATTCGGCATACCTCTGAGATTCTCGGGCTGTATCCAAATCTTTCTGCAACTGCCCTATGGACTCAGCTACTATAAAGTACTCTCTCATCAGTACGGGAATGTCGAATAATTCGGCAAATTGACAAACTCACCGTGTGCCTCTCGGGTGAACTTTTTCACTTGCTCAAGCTCAGCATTCACGGTTTGTACCTGTGTTTGGCTCACCTCGAGTTCCTCGGCCAACTTCTCATTTTGCTGCCTTGAAACCTACATTATAAATAAAACAATATTCAGATCCTTAACTCGGCCGTTCCGACCAAATCAAGGCTCGGGGGCTACTAGATTAATATTTGTGTTCGGTTGTTAAAACCGATTACTCACCTCCAGGCTGGATGATATCAGTTTGGCGGCTCCCTCAAGCCCAGCTCGGGCAGCTCCGATGTATGCGTCCACCGAACTTAGGGCATTAAACTCTTGTTCGGAAAACGCTTGGTGGCGCAGGGCTTCCTTTTGCCGCCGGTGATTCATCGCACTCTCTACCTCGGAGTTAGTGACCGAGACGTCCCCGAAATCTTCAGGGGGCTGATCACAGGGGCCTCCGCGTCAAGTTCAGCCTGAGCAGAAGACCTTGATTCATGATTGTTGCCTAGCGCCTCGGCAACGTTCCCGGAAGAAGGTGGATGTACTCGTCTCCTGAGTAATTCGACACGAGATTTTGTGAGTACTTATTGTGATCATGACAATTGCCGAACTAAACGGTTAAATAAAGTACCTCTTGGTTGAGTGCACGGTCGAGGTGGTCCCCGAGATTGGCTCACAAGGAGGATTCCTGTTGTTGCTCGGTACGGGCCCTGCTGCCGTAGACGATGTTCGACGCGTGGACCGACGACCCTTGGGAGTAGAGATCGGCACATTCGGGTTGGCAGGGGTCGCCCGCCCTTTACGGGAAGAGACCTTCTTTTTACCAGTGGTGGAAGAAGGAAGTGGTCCGGGGTGATCGGCTAGAAGAGCCACCTTGGAGCCGTCAAGGCTCTCCTGGTAAAAGACCCCATCCTCGTATTCAATTGATAGCTCCGGATCATCATGGAATCCAGGATCGTCGTCGTGAGAATAGCTCTCTGGTTGAGGCGCCGGACAGCTGATTGTCTCGACCCAGCGCCTCCAACTCTGTTCGGACAGATTGAAAGTTTCGATCAGAAGGATTATACATAAATATCCGAACTCGGAAAACAAAGCCAAAGGCTTACCCATTCGATGGGGTTATGACTCGAATAGCCATCCTTGGCTGACAGTCGAGCAGAATCTTCTTTTTCTCCTTTGAAAAGTTCGGCCAGTATGGCCGCCATTGCCGCCTGATTGGCAGGACCCTGCCGTTGGGAACGGGTGGTGTCATTTGTTCCGTTGTAACGCCATAGGGGGTGTGTCCTTTGCTGAAGGGGTTGAACGCATCGAGCAATGACGGCTGCCATCACGTCGATGATGGTTAAACTACTATGAACTAGTGACCTCACTTGGGTGGCTAGGCGTTTTACTTCGGCACTTTCCTCTTGGGATGGACTCTTCGGTCGCCAGTTGAACCTTTTCTTCAAAGGAGCGTCGGAGTATTCGGGCAGACCCCTCAGAGCTGGGTCGAACAGGGGAACGTCCTCAATATAGAACCATTCCAAGGTCCATTCTTCGGACTCTTTCTTCGGAGTCCCCATGGGATACCCCGTCCCGGCTATACGCCATACTTCGGCTCCACCCACTTCCCGAATTGTCCCACCCCGAGTACGGGGGACAAGGCAGAAGTACTTCCTCCATAAACCAAAATGGGCCTTGCAGCCCAAGAACATCTCGCAGAGGGCAACAAAGCCCGAAATGTGCAGGATGGATCCAGGGGTGAGATGATGGAGTTGGATCCCGTAAAATTCCAATAGTCCTCTCAAGAAGGGATGAATGGGGAATCCCAGGCCCCGTAAGAGGAAGGACACGAAACATACCCGCTCTCCCTTGCGTGGAGCAGGGAAATTCTCTGCGAAGGCCTCGCCATTCGAAAAAGTCAATCTGGTGCGGATAAACGCCAGATCCGAGGCGGGAAGATAACCCTGGGTCTCAAGGTTGCGCAGTCGGAGGAGAGATACTGAACAACTTGGCCAATCCCCGGGAAGGGGGCCGTGAGGACGCGAGGAGGAGCCAGGGATGCTCCCCATATTCTCAAGTTCTCTCGCTTGGGGCTTTTCGATGGTGAGGAAGAGGAAGAGGTTGCCTAAGCCACGATTCAGCCTGCTTAAATGGGCGGTTTCTCCCCTTCGCTTGCAGGAAGGGCAGTCCTGTAAAAGGCTGCTGGGCCGCCCATCTCCCATTGGCGCACAGGGATCGAGGGGCGTCGTTAATTCTGGACGACGAAGTTAATGTTGTGGGCCCCGCAACATCTCGACGATCGCGAGCTCACTAATGACTGGGTTATTGTTTACCGAACAGAGAGGAGGAGAAGAACTCGCCTCGCAAGCCGAAGACTTTGGGAGCGCAGGACCGTCCGGACTACATATCTCGGCATTGGAGGCTAGTTCGGGGGCTACTGAGGGAGTCCGGTATTAAGGGGTCCACGGACTACCGGCTTATTCATTATGGGCCGGACTCGTGGGCCACTCGTTGGAGGATTGGACTGACCGAATACCCCGTGACCAGGGGGAAACCTCAGGAGCCGTGGCGTGCCCTTCAAGCTTAAGATGATAGAATAGGCATGTTTATTCCTTTGATGAGCAACCGACTATGTGTAACCCTAGGGACCCCTGGTATCTATATAAGCCAGAGGGTTTAGTTCGTAGAGGCAGGTGAACTCGTCTAGGGTTTAGCTACTTGATCTCGAGGTAGATCGACTCTGTAATCTTCATACACATCAATACAGCCAAGCAGGACGTAGGGTTTTACCTCCATAGGAGGGCCCGAACCTGGATAAACATCGTCTCCTTCGTCCCCTGTTACCCATCGATTCTAGATCCACAGCTCGGGACCCCCTACCCAAGATCCGCCGGTTTTGACACCGACACCAGGTTCAGGCCTACTCGTGCATATTGATTGTATAGGGGTTACAAAGATCGAGGGATTGATCAAAGTTTTAGGGTTTTATTGTTGTATATGTGACTAGCCTAGCCCCGGCTTATATGGGTGTTGGGGTCTAGGGTTATATGTTCTAAGTCCGTTAGGAGGAGTCACCTGGACACCGGTTGCCTTGTTTGTACTACCTCCGTCCGCAAATACTTGTGGGAGAAATGAATACAAATGGGTGTATCTAGAACAAAAATACATCTAGATACCTCCATTTCTCCAACAAGTATTTCCAGACGGAGGGAGTACTTCAAGTCTTCCGGGCCCATCATGTCATGGGGCCACGGGCCGGGTTGATTGGACCATGGCATAACCGTCCTAGGGGGGCCCAGACCGGCCCATAGAGGTTGGCTTCCAGTAAGGTGAAGCACCCCTGGGTCATAATTTCACAATGTTAATCATGCTCCATCT
This sequence comes from Elymus sibiricus, assembly GCA_039707655.1. Classification (NCBI taxonomy): domain Eukaryota; kingdom Viridiplantae; phylum Streptophyta; class Magnoliopsida; order Poales; family Poaceae; genus Elymus; species Elymus sibiricus. The sequence continues at coordinate 191,291,174 of CM077667.1, read as the reverse complement.
GCATAGGGAAATGCATCATGGCATAAAAAGAGGTCACATTTTGTTACACTTGCACATTAAAGTGTAGTTTCCATATGCGTTGTCAAGCCATATGTAGTTTCTAGAAACTTTGTGTAAGGGCATTGTGTTGTGATATTTTGTACAAATAGATTAGTTTCATGAATTTTACCTTTTAATTTCATGTATTTTTTTTTGAAAAGGCTTTACTTCATGTATACCTTTACTGTAATAAAATGTCAATGCCGTTGTTGACCTAACAACATGCCATGTGTGATACATAACATATCCACAAAATCGGATGCTATATTGCTATTTAATCAAGTATCGACAGAAGTTACATAACAACTTCAGATATACTTCTCCATCCGAAGCAAAACCGGAACACATGCTCTGATGCAGTTCACTGCCACTTACATGTTGCTGAGTTTTAATACTTTACAGATGAGCACAGGAGGATGCAGATCCTGTTAATTAACCATGGATCATGTGCTCATTTAGAGACTCTCGAGGAGCATGATGCATCATTATGTCTGTAAAGAAAGGCCAAAAGTGCTCTTCTGCTCCCGAGCTCACATGAGCTCGGGTGAACAGTAAAATCGAAAAAAATAGTAAAAAAAATCAAAAAAATCTGATTTTTTTTTGTTAGAAACATTGATGTTTTTTCCACATGCGTGCAAAATTTCATCACTAGATGACATTCGTGGAAAATGTGACAAAAAAAACAAAATCGATGCTCCAAAATGGAGCAAAACATCAATGTTTCTAACAAAAAAAAATCAGATTTTTTTGATTTTTTTTACTATTTTTTTCGATTTTACTGTTCACCCGAGCTCACGTGAGCTCGGGAGCAGAACAGCTGCGTCCAGAGATGAATCCTTTTTCTACAAATTCAGTAGACAAGCTTGGGCTCAAACTCGGCAAAATCAACGGAGCCAGACTCAATTGGGGGCATGAGGTACGCAGCGATGATCTCAGACACTAGTTGGGCAATAAGAGGAACCCTCTTCAGGTTCTTCACCAGGGGCATGTCGCTGGACTCTCCTATAGAAATGATCTTCAGGTTGATATCTACCATCCTGTCTAGCTTCCTCTTGAATTCAGGGTTCTCAACATCCGGTACAGCAGGGAAGATCCTCGCCGTCGTGCGGTTGGTCTGCAGAGATATGCATCAACAGTATCATCAATAGAGGTCTTGATTTACATCGAAGTTCAAATATTGTCGTAAGCATATAAATAAACTATAATGCTTCACAGGGGTCATGTTTATTGTACGAAAGGTCATTATTTTCATGTTGATCAGTTCTCCAGAAACTGTCTAAAACACTCAATGAAGCAACTAGGACATGCATGTCAAAATTGAGTATACAAACAGGAAAAGTCACTCCATTTTACCTCATAGATGACATGCATGTCGAATTCTTTGGTGTTGAGACCAATTCCTTCATAGAACGCACTACGTTGGCAGTCATTCAGGTACATGGTTATATACACCTGTGAAATGTCGTCCCATTACACGCAGCTGTTAGAAAGAGGGACAGTGCCAAACTCCCAGGGTTAATTAATGAGCACATCGAAGAAAATGCAGGGATTAGCTTGCTTTACCGAGAGGCAGAAGAAGCGTGACCAGAGCTTGGCCTTCCAGTCATTGAGGAACTGCGGCTGCGCCTTGAGCAGCGCGGAGAAGAAATCGCCGTGCCGGTTCTCGTCCTGGCACCAGTTCTCGAAGTACTTGAAGATGGGGTACACCTGGTACTCCGGGTTCGCCTTGAGGTGCCTGAAGATGGTGATGTACCTCCAGTAGCCGATCTTCTCAGACAGGTACGTGGCGTAGAAGATGAACTTTGGCTTGAAGAAGGTGTACTTCCTAGCCTTGGTCAAGAACCCGAGGTCCAGAGCCAGGTTGAAGTCGGATAGCCCCTTGTTCAAGAACCTACACAGCACGAATCATGTTCTTTTATGAATAACACGAATCATATCGAGAGCTAAATTACAGTAGCTAATAGTTTAATTCTTGCGAAATTGAGTTGAAGCTTAAACTCTTTACATGAGAGAAGAAGGCATTTCTGGTCATAGTCAATGCATTTGGCTTCTGGTTAGGCCCAATCGAATTGTATTGTATTGTATTGTATTGTACTGATGGGAATAAGAGCGCAAGTAAGTACTACATACCCAGCGTGCCGGGCCTCGTCCCTGGACATGAGCGAGAAGATCTCAGCCACAACCGGGTTGGTTTTCTGAAAAGGAAAAGCGGGCATCAGCGCACACCCACCAGCTGCTCGACGAAATGCCTACATGCAAGAGCAGAGAAGAAGAAGTGGTACACGAACCTTGAGCCTGCGGCCGAGCTCCTTGTAGAGAAGGAACCCGGAGAACTCGGCGGTGCAGGAGCGCTCGAGGAACTCTACGAAGATCTGGCGGAGCGGGCCCTGCATCTTGTCGGCGGCCTCCTTGAACTCTGGGTTGCGGATGAAGTGGGTCTGGTTGTAGTCCGTCTTGAACTCCTGCAGCAGCGCGTCGAACTCGTCCTGGTTCAACTGCTTGTTAATCTCGGCGTTGAAGAGCTGCTCCATCTCGTCGAAGTCCGTGGTGTAGAACCGCGGCGTGAGCAGAGACTCGTTGACCTCCGTCTTGCCCCGCTTCTTGGGCGAACCGGGCTTCGCGGCAGGCGCGGGCGGCGCCGCGGCGGCGGCCCTCACGCGGAAGCGGACGGCGCCGGACGAGGCCCGGCGCGCGGGGACAACCGGGAGGTGGGAAGCCGTCTTAGCCGCGATGCCGTGGTGGTGCATTGCGGGGTTGAGGAGGGAGAGCTCCATGGCGGACGCCATCTTGCGAGGAGCGCGAGTGACAGACAGCGCGGAACGGGAGCGAAGAGTTTGGGGGAACGGAGAGGGAGCGGCGTATATGCAGCAGCAGCTGCTGAGAGCTGACATGTAAGATAGGGTGGTGCGATAAGGCAGCGATGAGGTGTAATCTTCGGCTTCAAATGGGCGCGCGCCATGTGTAGAGGAGGCCAATCTAACCCACACGCCCATCTCAGCGCTTTTCAGCATTCTCTTTATTTAATTTTCTTCTTCTTCTTGCAAGGCCCTTTTGCTTTGCTTATTGTTGTTTCAGAGCTGGTATCATTGTTTATTTTCACACAAAGGAGAGCGCATGTGATTAAATAAACTAGAGTAAAATCCAAAGAAGAACAAAGCAACATGTAGTAAATTGTGACTTTTAACCACGGTTTGAGGTGAAAACCGACTCGCTATATGCAATCAATTTCTTGTTAACCAACTGGATAGACATTCCCGTCACCTAAATATAGTGTAACATCTTGATGGCTAAAAGGAGATCTATTTGGATGTTATCAGGAAAGGAAGTACTACCTCCGTCTCAAAATATACGACGTTTTTGTAGGCTATTGGTAGTACAATATGGTTTTTAGTTGCAAATAACCACAAGGCACCTAGGCATAGTTTGTATTCAGCGGGAAATATAGTTGAAAACAAAAGGACAACTTTTTTATTGACAAATCGACAATTATCTTATTAGCTCGTCAATGTATGAAAAGGAAAATTAATGGTGGCAGTGGTGTTGCTTTTCTCCTTCCTTTTAAACCACTTTGAACATTAATCACGATGCAGACAAGTGTCTCGTCATGAATTATTCCTAGTGGACTGCACTTGATAAAAAGGAAATGAACAAAAATCTCCATTAAAATGGTCGAAAATAAATGTGACGAGACTCATTTGGACCACATAGTTTTTCTTTGAACGAAAAACAGTAGGGAAGGTCCCTCTCATGTCGTTTGCACCATGTAGCTTGCTAGACAACACTAGCATTTTGATGCCTATTTACTTGCTTGGATGGATATCTATGAATCAAGACAAACAATACAATAGATGACTACTTGTCATATGTTGGACGCAACCAACACTTGAAAATCAAAAGGAAAGTAGCATGGAAGTTTATATATGGTCAATTTGCACAAAACACTTTCTTGTTAAGCAATTGGACCTAAAATCACACGATTAATTGGAGTAGAACACTTCGGATTTGTACACAAGTGCCGGTGTCAAAACCGGCAGACCTCGGATAGGGGGGCCCGAACTATGAGATCGGATCGATGGTAATAGGAAACATGGAACACTATGCTTTTATCCAGATTCGAGCCCTCTCGATGGAGGTACAACCCTACGTCCTGCTCTTGTTATATTGATGATGTAGCGAATACAGAGTTGATCTACCTCGAGATCGTATGTTTGTGGTCTAAACCCTAGAGGTGATGATGTTGTGTATGGGTATATGTTGTAATGATCTATCGACTAGCCTCGCCTCGGCTTATATAATGCACCGGAAGCCTAGGATAACAAGAGTCCTAGTCGGCTACGCCGATGGAGAGGAATTCTTGTCTTGATCACCAAGTCTTGTGAAATCTTCCTCGTATATGCCACGGGCTGCCCGAAGTGGCCCGTTTGTGAACCGCCATGGGGGTCCTCGGCCCGACCCACCTGGTCGGGAGATGACGTGGTGAGTACCCCCTAGTCCAGGACACCGTCAGTAGCCCCCTGAACCGGTCTTTAAGTTGGGGACGCTCCTCGGTTCTTCTGAACCGTTCTTCATCTTCGGTCGTCGGTTTTGAAAGCTGGTTCAACAAATCCTCTCATATTCGATCTTGAGGATCGCCGAGGTGAATCCGAAGAGTTCACATGTCGGGTGTCCGAGGAGCCCCTTTAAGATCCTGGCCTTTATCAATGCCTTGTTATTTTTTACGTCGCGCCTCGGGTTCGAGGTTTTTCCCGTGCGATGGTGTCCTCCTGCGTCCAAGCTCCAACGTCGGAGTGCATCTGAGGTGTCTTATTGCCGCCGAGCTCCAACACTGATATACATCTGAGGTGTCATAAATTACCTCATTCTTGAAATACTTGAAGGAGTTCAGCCGAGCTTAATGCCGGAAAAGCCCTCTACGGAGCCAGCCACTCGGATCTGAGCTTTACGCCGGACTACTTCCGAGGTGGTGCACCACCTCAGCCTTGGGCTGATTCTTTATGGAATGTTTCCGATTGGTGCAATTTATTCTCTGCCGAGATGTATAGCCAGTAGCCCTCAAGGTGCGTGTCGGTCCTAAAATTCGGGATGCACCTGAAGGATAAAACGAAACCGCTGATCCCAATAGCCCCCGATACTCAGGTCGATTCATGAAATCGGTCTGAGAATGAAGTCCTTGCTCGATAGCATACTTCAAGAATAGAAACGCGGTGTGCAGTAGCCCCCGAGACTCGAGGTTGGGTGTGACCGACCAACTTGAGGATCGTACTCTCCTCGGAAACTGTTTTGCACTTAAATTTTCTGCATTGAATCGTCAATGCAGTAGCCCCCGAGACTTGGGTTTGGCAACATGTCCGACCCTAGGATCGTATCTCCTTGGGAACTAGTCTAGATGTTGTGTGTGTTTTGACAGCGCTGAGGTGTGGGTCGGCAGGAAAGATACCGAGCTGCGGGTCGGAAAAGATTTATCAGGTTGAATTATTATGCAGGACACCTAGGTCAAGAGGATGTCCCGCCTCTTAAAAGAAAAACATACAAATAGGTTAAAGGTGCCATAAGCTCATAAAACCAAGAAACTTTAGTAAAAACTTGATGTCTAAACTAAATCAAGTTTCTTGGTGCCAATCCGAAAATTGGTCTTAAAATTAGTTTGTGCTTTCGTTGACGGTGTCTTGGACTAGGGGGTACTCACCACGTCGTCTCCCGACCAGTTGGATCGGGACGAGGACCCCCATGGCGGTTCACTAATGGGACACTTCGGGCAGCCCATGACTTATACAAGGAAGATTCCACAATACTTGGTGATCAAGACAAGGACTCCTCTCCACCGGCGTAGCCGACTAGGACTCTTGTTATCCTAGGCCTCCTCTATATTATATAAGCCGAGGCCAGGCTAGACGATAGATCATGATAATATTCATCCATAATACCATTAGGGTTTAGACCACAATATACGATCTCGAGGTAGATCAACTTTGTACTTGATACTTCTTCATTGATATAAACAAGAGCACGACGTAGGGTATTACCTCCATCAAGAGGGCTTGAACCTGGGTAAAACATCGCCCCCTTTTCCTCTTACCATTCTTTCGAGATTCACAGCTCGGGACACCCTACCCCAAGGTCTGCCAGTTTTCACACCGACACTGATGCTTTCATTGAGAGTTCCGCTGTGAGATCTACAGAAGGATCGATGGCTCGTCTGCAGATTGCGGTTTTTTCTGGACAGCGGAATCGTGTTCGTCGTCCCCACCTCCTCGAGCGTTGCTTTGACGAATGCTTCGGTGGAATGTTCGGAATTGAGTCTAGAAAAAACCTGTAAAATTTCATCGTGTTCCGATGGAGGAATCTCCGGCAAACTCCGATCTACCAGAGCCCTGTCGAACCTGGACGAGAATCTGGATGACTTTAGGGCGAGGAGTCCAGTGTGTAGCTCGGATATCGTTTGGAAGATCCCACCATTCATCGACTGCGAAATTCCCATATCGATCGCCCCTCAAAATTTCAGCTCGATCCGACCGTTCAAACTCCAAGAAACGTCCGATGAGTGCATCAACTTTCGGATATGTTTTCTGCGTGAAAACGAATCCGATCCGAGTTCATCTTCCTTCATGAACGGGGTATTGGACATCCTTTTTGTTGGAATTTTTGTCAGGGTATTGTGTGTTGTTCTCAAACACTTGCCCACAAATTTTAAAGTCTTTTCTGAGGTAATGTTCACCGTCGCGTTGGTGTCAAACCAGCCCGACGACGTTGCTCCATGGAGCCGACCTGCACTAGATAGGTCGTCGCTTCGTCGAACCGAGGTCACCCTCATCGGATCATCACCTCATCATGCCGACTAAGAGTTCGGCATTGTGATGGCTAAATCATCACCAACATCGTCGCCCACGGATTGCACGGGTCGGACACGCCGGCATCGCTGCACGGTCACTTCATCAAGCCAGCATTGATCGCGTCACAAGTTACGACCTGTGTCGGCGTGGTCGCGATGTTGCTTCTTCAAGCCAATGTCCACCACACCGACCTGCCTCAACACCTAAGCTGGCATGGGGGTTGCAACGTCACCTTACCGACCTGCTCCGTTACCTCGGCTGGACCGGGGGCTTCACCTTGACATATCGACAAAGTTATGCTGTCACTTCATCAAGCCGATCTCTTCGCTCGGGCACCTCGGGACCGGCTTGGGGGCTGGGACCTCGACCCGCCACAAGCTCGCACCACGTCATCAAAACCGAGCACATTAACCAGCTAAGTCGCTTTCATCCTCAATTTTTTAAAAATATTAAATTTCTGTGCGGTTCAACCAAGCATTATATTTGTGTCGATCAAAAAAGCTGGTTGTTAAAAACTTCGTTTGTTAAAAATGTTATTTGTCTAAAACACTTCTTTTACCCAAGTTAATTGGGGCTCTTAAATTTATACGAGCCGTTTTACAATAAATGTGTTTTCTTCTTGGTCGTTGCAAAGTCTTTTTCTACCACTCCTTTCTTGACTCGAGTGTGTGGTCAATTGCCGGATAGCCTGGTTTCTCTCTAAAGCCGCTCGAGTTTAGTTTGCTAAACTGGCCTGAGAAGCACTCTGCTTTCGGGATAGGAGGTTGAAGCCGAAGGCTGACCCGCTTGAAGTCTTGAGATCGGATGTGTCATCTTAAAGCACGACGGAAGCACAAACTAATTTTAAGACCAATTTTCGGATTGGCACGAAAAAAATTCATTTAATTCGGACGTAAAGTTTTCGCATAAGTTTTTTGGTATTGCCAAGGTTATGGCACCTTTAGCCGATTTTTATGTTTTTCTTTCACGAGGCAGGACACCCTCTTGTTGGAGGTGTTCTGCGTGGTGGATCTGCTCAGGAAATCTTTTCTGACCCGCAGTTCAGCATCTTTCCTGCCGAGCTGCACCTCAGCGTTGTCAAAACGTACACAATAGTTGAACTAGTCACCGTGAAGATACGATCCTTGGGTCGGCCATGTTGCCCAACCAAAGTATCGGGGGCTACTGGTGTTGGAGTTTGGCTGCAAAAATACACCTCATATGCACTCCGGCGTTGGAGCTCGGACGCAGGAGGACACCACCGCACGGGAAACTTCGATCCCGTGGTGTGGCATAAAAATGACAAGGCATTGATAAAGGCCGGGAACTTAAAGGGGCTCCTCGGATACCTGACGTGTGAACTCTTCGGATACACCTCGGCGATCCTCAAGATTGGACGTAGGAAGATTTGTTGAACCAGTTTTCAAGACCGACGACTGAAGACAAAGAGCTGTTCGGAAGAACCGAGGAGCGTCCCCAACTTGAAGACCAGTTCAGGGGGCTACTGACGGTGTCCTGTACTAGGGGGTATTCACCACGTCATCTCCCGACGAGGTGGATCGGGACGAGGACCCCGATGGCGGTTCACTAATGGGCCACTTCGGGCAGCCCATGACTTATACAAGGAAGATTCCACAAGACTTGGTGATCAAGACAAGGACTCCTATCCACCGACGTAGCCGACTAGGACTTTTGTTATCCTAGGCCTCCGGTATATTATATAAGCCGAGGCCAGGCTAGCCGATAGATCATGATCATATTCATCTATAATACCATTAGGGTTTAGACCACAACATACGATCTCAAGGTAGATCAACTTTGTACTTAATACTTCTCCATTGATATAAACTAGACTAGGACGTAGGGTATTACCTCCATCAAGAGGGCCCGAACCTGGGTAAAACATCGCCCCCTGTTCCTGTTACCATCCGTCCAAGATCCACATCTTGGGACACCCTACCCCGAGGTTTGCCGGTTTTCACGGCCTCCTGTATATTATATAAGCCGAGGCCAGGCTAGCTGATAGATCATGATCATATTCACCCATAATACCATTAGGGTTTAGACCACAACATACGATCTCGAGGTAGATCAACTTTGTACTTGATACTTCTACGTTGATATAAACAAGACCAGGATGTAGGGTATTACCTCCATCAAGAGGGCCCGAACCTGGGTAAAACATCGCCCCCTGTTCCTGTTACCATCCGTTCGAGATCCACATCTTGGGACACCCTACCCCGAGGTTTGCCGGTTTTCCCACCGACATCCGTCGTGCTTATATTACCAAAAATATAGCTAACCTAAGCCTATTAGGTAAGTGCTCCTGTGTCCACTCCAGCCCGCGATCGGGTGTCAGTTGTCAGGCAACCATATCCAGCTGTCGCCCCATGCACCACTGTTCTCCTCCTCGTCCTCGTTTCAGCCGCTCACCGCTAACCTCCAACCTTATCATCTTAGCATGTTCTCATCCTTGTCTCTCCCCCATCCCTGATTCTCTTCCTATCTTTTCTCCCCATCTCTTTGTCTAGAAGAGAACTAAACTACCAAGCAGCACTCTCCCTCGGTCAACGACCGCCACTGCCCGTAGCTCGATCCAGATCGGATCAAGGCCACCACCGAGCCTTCCCTCCTACTTCCTCCACATGCGCGCCCAGCGCCCGATCCACCTCCCAAGTCCTCGCGCATGCCGCCCCATAGCACCTCACCTTCTCCCTGCTTTCTCCTCCTTCCTCTCGGTTCTTTCTTTTTCCCTTGCCAGGTCATGCAGGGAGCACACAGGTAGCCTTGCGTTTGCCGCCACCACACCCGGACATCGCCGCACCGCCGCCGCCGTCGAGTTCACTGGCCGCTGGTCGTCCTCCCCTGTGACCGACACAGCCACCCTCTGGCTCGCCTCCATGCGTGAGGACAATGATGACAGCTCCACCAACGACCGTCACGGGCCTGTCCCTCGCTTCACCAGGACTCCTCTTTGAGTTCATTCTTTTCAAGGGCCTCCTGCTGATTATGGTTTGGGATCTGAGTCGATTGTAAATTGGGATTCTTCGTTGAAGACTCTGATGCTGCGTATTGTAATCTCGTATTATTGGACAGTTTATTTGTTCAAACCACTAAAAAAGGGACTGCGGGTTCAATTACCAAAAAACACAGGGGATTTTTTGCAGGAGGTACGTGACAGTGAGCGGGCAGAAGCACTGCATGCTTTATTATTAGGTAAAGATAGAGGGAATAAACAAAATCGAGTCAACTCACCACACAGACGGTCAACAAAAATCGATGACAGTGAACTCAAGTTGAGGAGGTCAACCAATGTCGAAGCAGGCTACATGAGTCCAAGCAAGTCACCCCGACCAACAAATGTCCAAGCAAATATTCATGGTCAAGATAAATGGTTAAGTCAAAGATAAAGGCAAGCACTAGTGCAGAAATGCTTATAGGCAATCTATATTAGTGGCGCGCCACTAAGGAGGCGCGCCATTGGTATTTGCCTGAAATAGTAGTTCGGTAGCTGTAATTGCCGGAATACCATCGGCATGCCCTAATATAACCATATCAATAGTAATAGGTTATTAGTGGTGTGGCCAGACATGCACACGCCACTAGTGTGTGGGCCCAGCGGACTGACCCTCGGATAAGTCACTAATGGCATGCTACCTGAAGGGCATGCCTCTAACATGACAACTACTAGTGGCGCCGGACTAATTCTTGCATGCCACCAGTGTCTTAAGCCGAGCCGCTTCTAGGGTGATAGAGGCAAAGGTGTCCCAATCTTTCAGTGAGATGATAACTATCCTTTTGGTGGAGAACGACTTTCACGACCTGACTACAACATGTGACCATGTTACGCCTTAGCAATCGCTAAACCAATCTCCTAGAGGTTACTCACGATGCCGGAAGCACGATCAACCTGACCACGAAGGTCTATCCCTACAAGCAATCGAAGAATGAGCAAGAATATGATAAAAGCAATTTGAATATTGCAATTATAGATGAAGTATTGATAAAAATGTGGTTCCAAAAGAGGTCTTGACCTAGTTGTTGGACACAAACGAAATACACGAAGTAGCAGCAATGGCTAACTTTTAACTATTTAAAACCCCAAAGAAAACACTACTATATTGATCTACTTCTATAGGACTAAGGGGCGGCGTCCAAGGAGGTCGAAGGACACCCCAAGATAGCCTAAACCTAACCCTAGGTCGCACGAGGCCCATGGGCCTAAGTGGAGGTGACACAACACCTTTTGACTTGTAGTTTGACTAGGATTCTGCAGCAGCGTCGAACTGTTTGGTGATATTTCTGCGCTTGTGATGAGTGATATTTTTACACTCATTCACCCTTTTTTTAAACCAATATATTTTATAAAAACTGAGATATTTTATAAAAACCGAGATATTCGCTCTGGTATTGGTACTAATGACTAATGAATGCAAAGGATTCCACAAATCATCTCCTTGATGTGTTTCCATACGAAATGGGCTAAGAAGAGAAGAAATCACATGTGAACATGGAAAGGAGTGAAGGAGGTGATTGAAGAAATCAAGAGGAGGCGCATCATAAGAAACAACACCAAAGACGATGCTCCATTCGATCGCAACCGCTCATATGAGCGGTCGTATGGCGTGGAAATTGAGGCACCTCGTCCACCTGAACATCTTTTATAACAGGGTCCAGGTGGAAATGTTAACAAGACATTCGCGAGCGAAGCCACAACAAAGCCATCTTCATCCCTTTCCATCAACCCTAGATTATTCTTGTAATCGTGCATCGCACAAGGCATCCATTGTAAGACATATTACCAATCAATCGATCTTGTGTTCTTTAATGTTTTCTTCATGCGATCTGATCTCCATGTGTGAGTAGTTCATTAAGGTATGGGTTGAGGCATAGGCCTTCCAACCCTCTATATTTGTTGTGGGGATCAATGGAAGAGCTTTGAATTAACGTCTCGTATATATGTGAAATAAAATTGTTTCGTAGATGTCTCTTGTCGTGTATGCGTTCTTCATCCCTCCAGGTATCCATGATAAAGGAGAGCGAGCCACGAAGAGGCTAAGGGCATGGAGAACGTGAAGTGTTATTCTGAACACCAGTAATGGAAGGGTTTATTATGGTAACATGGATCCAATCCTTGGGGATTGAAAGTTCTAGTTATCGACTAGAGGGGGGGTGAATAGGCGATTTTTATGAAAGTCTTTGAAACAATAAATGTATTCGAATAGTGCGGAAATGTAAACAGGATCAGGTAGGGATACAATCAAGAATCTAATCTAGGCATGCACCACAGTGAAGACATACAGACAGGTTAAGCTTTAACATCATGCACAATAAGATGAGTCGAAGATAAACTTAGACAGTACGAAGATAAACAGCAGGCATGAATGTCTTCAGGACAAGTCTTCAGTGATAAACAGGGAAAGGCTTCACGATACAGAACAGGAATGTAAGAGCGAAGGATAGAACCAGTTGCTTGATGAAGACACATGATTTGTTGGACCAGTTCCAGTTGCTGTGACAACTGTATGTCTGGTTAGGGAGGCTGAGATTGAACTCAGAAGACCTCGTCTTCACCTTATTCCCCTTGAGCCGGAGTCACTTAGACAGCGCCCAATCACTCTGGTAAGTCTTCAGGGGAGACTTCCGAAACCCGTACAAACTTGGTCACCCGGCGATCCACAATGACTCTTGGATTGCTCTAGACCCAGACGCCTAACCGTCTGGAAGATCACAGTCTTCAAGTGTAATAAGTCTTCAGTTCTCTCAGAACAGAATGACTTCGGTGATGCTCAAACACACTAGCTCTAGGTGTTTAGGTGTATCCTCGTAGGATGTATGTCTCTCAATGTCTTCGAGGTGGGTGTAGGACCGAAAGTATGTCTAGAGGGGGGGTGATTAGACTACTTGACCAAATAAAAGTTTTGCCTTTTCCCAAATTTTAGAGTTGGCAGTTTTAGCATTTCATGGCAAGTCAAGTACACCCTACACATGCATGTCTAAGAGTATAGCAGCGGAAAGTAACAACAAGCATGAGTAGTAAAGGATAGGGTAGGAAGATCAAACGCAATTGTAGACACGATGATTTTTTCCCGTGGTTCCGATAGGTGGTGCTATCATACGTCCACGTTTATGGAGTCTTCAATCCACGGAGGGTAACGGTCGCGAGAGTCCACAGAGGGCTCCACCCATAAGGGTCCACGAAGTAGCAACGTTGACTATTCCATAACGGCTTCCGTCCACGAAGGACTAGCCTCACTATGGGTAGATCTTCACGAAGTAAGCGATCTCCTTGCCCTTACAAACTTCTTGGTTCAACTCCACAACACGAAGTAGGAGGCTCCCAAGCGACACCTAACCAATCTAGGAGGCACCACCCTCCAAAAGGTAATAGGCTCGGTAATGTCGATGAACGCCTTGCTCTTGTGCTTCAAGATGATAGACTCCTCAACACACAATCACTCTCTCACAGATTTGGCTTGGTGGAAGAGATGGGATTGGTGGATAGCAACTTGGGGAGGCTAGAAATCAAGATCCATATGGTTGGAGTGGAAGATCTTGACCTCAACACAAGAATAGGTGGTTCTCTCTCAGAAAACTGGATGGGGCAAGTATGGAATAGTTCTGAGTGCTTCTTTTTTCGAGTAGGTGGTGGTGGAGGGGTATATATAGGCATCCCCAAAAACCCAACCGTTACACACAAAATGACCAACTCGGTGACACCGATGTGTAAATCTCGGTGGTACCGAAGTGACCAAAAGTGGCAACTTTTGAATCTCGGTGAGACCGATATAGGAAACTCGGTTGCACCGATAAGGTGACCAACGGTCAGATTGACAATCTCGGTGACGCCGATCCAACAATCTCGGTGGTACCGATATTGTGAATGTGTGTAACAGAAAGTTGACAACCTAAACTCGGTGGCACTGGGATTGAATCGGTTGCACCGAAGTGGCTAGGGTTTGGCTAAGTCTGTCTGAAGTTGAGAATCGGTGGCACCGGGATGGAAATGTTGGTTGCACCGATTTTGAGTATTTGGCTTTGGACAGACTTTGGTGGGAGAGCTTGTGGGTGTTTTTGGTGACTATCACTTGTGCACGTATGAGCATTTTGTTCACCAACAAAACCTTACCCTCTTTTAATAGTATTGGCTTTCCTATGGACTCAAAGTGATTTCTCACAAATGTAAAATGTAGAGTCCTCTTCCTTGAAGCTTTGCCAACCTATTTCCTTGCATCTTGGGGTATTCCACAATCTCCACAATCCTTTTGCCAATCCTATCATTGAACATTTCCTGAAATATACTTAGTGGAAACATTAGTTCAATGACTTATATGTTGTTATTAATTACCAAAACCACCAAGGGAGCAAATGTGCTTTCAATCTCCCCCTTTTTGGTAATTGATGACAACATATAGATCAAAGCTTCGACATATGATATAATCAATGAATATAATCGTCGCTTTGAGAAGTATGTGATAAGAAAGCGCTCCCCCTAAATTTGTGCATTATTTTAAATTTGCGTTTGAATGCAAATGCACAATCGATTAGGTACATGGGGCACTTCTTCCATGTCACATACATCTTGGTGGTGTGCGAGAGTAATTAGAATGAACATCATAGCACAACACAATCAAGCAAAGGTGAAAGATCATCTCATAAGCATTTAGATGATAGGAAATAGTAGCATCACACATAACGCGTATGATCAAACACCACAAACATGTATCACAAGCAACCAAAAGATCAAATGTTTTGAAAAAGCAATAAACACCAAACGCTCTCTCACTCGAAGCCTAAAGATCTATATACACTTCTCCCCCTTTGGCAACAAGTTACCAAAAAGTTCAAAGGCAAATATCTAAGCGTTCTTGGGCTGATCTCCTCCGGTTGTTGATGAAGGAGTCGAGAGAACAGCGTCGGCGAAGATCTCTGCAGATGTCGTGGATGGAGTTGGTGTGGCAACTGGAGGAACTGAAACTGATGGAGCAGGAGCTGAGGTGACAGTAGCAGGAGCTGATGAAGAGGGCCTCAAGTCTGGAGCTGGCACAGTGGCTGATCTGGCCTGAGTGGTAAACTGTGTGCCTGGCCAGTGACATAGACTATCCTCTTCCTAGCCCCCTTCTTCTCCCCTGCCTTCTTTGGGGGTGACTCAAGGTGAAGAGCCATCTTTGTCCTAGCACCTTCAGGTGCTCTCATAGCCTCAGAGCTAGCATACACTTTCCTGACAGCTCTCCTTGAAGAGGTAGCTTCATTTGCAGCTTTCTTGGCAGCCTTTTCTTGCTTCTTAGCAAGAATCTCTTCTGGAACGAAGTCTGAATCCTCCTCATCTGAATTCAGCTTCTTCCTGGCCCTTGTAGCAGCCTTGGGCAATCCATGAGAGCTGGGGGTGCCTGGATCTGAAGATGAACTAGATTCAGGAGTAGTGCCAGAATCCAATTCAACACTCTTCTCTCTGAAGTCGTTCTCATTGTCCTCAGCACTTGACATACTGACCCTGTGAACAGAATATAGAGGAGCAGAAAAGGATAAGTCATCACAAAATGTGGCTGGTTTTTGAAAGATTGAACAAAAGATTTTCAAAGTTTTGCATTCTGTCACATGCAAATCGGTACAGCCGAAGTAAAATTGTCGGTGCCACCGAGACTGACTATCTCATTAACAGAAACTTGGCACACTTTTCGGTGGGACCGAAAAGAAGTACTCGGTTTCACCGAGACAGTTCTCAGCAACACAGACAGACAAATCGGTGAGACCGATTTGTTCATTTCGGTTCTACCGAGTTCCATCGGGCGGAAGGCAAACCCTAGAAAATCAATGGTTCGCTAATCTACGGAGTTTTCTCGTTGATAGAACGATGAGCAAACTGTGGCTTATAGAGAAAAACAGCTTTATTGCGCAAGAATCAGACGGGAGCGCAAGAAAGATCGAATCCGTACCCTAGCTTGGTGACGGATCCGCTACGGCGGCGACGGCGGCGAAGATGCCCGTCGACGGCGAGGATTCCCAGCGGCGGAGAGGCTCGGGAAGGCAAGGCGATGAACAGGGGGTCCTTCTGCGGCAGCTTAGGGTTTGAGGCGCGACGATTTGAAGATTGAAATTTCGAAACGTCGGGACCACAGACTATATACCCTTCACTGTCGGTGATACCAATTTTAAATTTTTGGTGTCACCGAGTTCCACAACTGTCAACTGACAGGGAAACTCAGTGTAACCGAGAATATGAAATCGGTAGTATCGAGATTGAAAACCAGATCAACCCTAGGCATTCGGTGAGACCGAGATTTTGGGGTTGGTTCCACCGAGATGCACTTGGGAGGTTTTAATGGTCAGTCCTTGTCGATACGGAACTCCGAGTGCTCCACACACAGAGGGATCGAAAAGTACTAGTTCAAATTTTGTGATGCAGCATGAATAGAATATGAGGTGAGAAAGCATAGATAGCTAAAGAGTGGTCCTAGGCATTCTTGTCCATCCAATTGGCAAAAGATAAAATAAAAGCCAAATAGCAACAATTGGATGTCCTCGAATGAGAAAATAAATGCAGACCAACATGCTCACACAACAAGATGTCAAATGAAATCATGACAGACATGCACATACACACTAGCATCTAACAAGCACTAGGGCGATGACGAAGTCATCTATATATGAGTATTTGACTTAGGAGCCAAGTAAGAATACTTGATCATGGGTCATACTCATCGTTTAAGCACAAGTGGGGTTACCACTTTTACATAAAGCATTTAATGTTGTCACATACTAAGAGATGCTTTGACTCAAGTCTTAGAGTAAAGCTCCCCCTTGATGTGACATCCCCCCATAAGAGGGATAGACTAACCTTGGGTTTTGTCGAAGAAGACTTCATGTTGGTGAGGTAGTGGTGGATGCTCAAGGTTGATGAAGATCACCAAGAGTTGGGAGCATCCTTGTTGTTTCCTTACTCTTCTCACCTACATGGGTTAGTCCCAACACACAAGAGACAAATACAAGGATATCTATGGACATGGAGTGCAAAGCATGTGTAATGATGTCCATTGATTTGTTGATTACCTTGTCCCTTGCTTACCTTTGAGGGAATGTGTGACTCCTTGAACTATTGCATAGAGTTGATGTTGATTGCAAATAATTCTTGCCAATAATGAATGTGAGTGAATTTCATTGGCGGAGTCACCCCTCAAGAACTCTCTAGTTCTTCTTCTTGGGGACCCACATCAAGTTGATGGGGATCCTTGGTGTTGTAGTAGCCTTTGTAGAAGTTGAGTTTGACGTAGCCTTGGGAACCCACTCCACCATAGCTAGGGATCCATCTTCATATGAGTCAATGTCCTCTTGAAGCTTGTTCTTGCCCTTGAGCTTGTGGTCTTGTGGTGGAAGGTCATCTTGAGTGCTTGTCCCCTTGGGAAGAGTATTTTCATACTTCTCCTTTTGAGGAACAAACTTGGGCTCGGGATATTGACCTTCTTCCCATTCAACTCCATTTGCGTTGAAGTAGCCAACACCACGATTCTTCCGGTATCCTCCGTGCTTGCGTACAATTTCCTCAAATTGCTTACACCCGGCAAGACTCTTGAAGATACCTTTTTCTATAATTCCTTTCAATAAAGCATTTTCTTGCTCAAGTGTAACTTGGCTAAGAGAAACATCATTAGTGGAATCAATAGAACTACTAGAAGCAACATCATTGGGTTTAGCATTTTTATTGTTGCTACTAGATGAAGAACCTTTCTTGCCTTTGTTACTAGTTTGTTTAGATTTAACTTGTGGCATGAAAGTAGACAAGAGTAGTCGTTTGGCTAGATAAGATGAAGTTTTCTTTCGGAGATCGTCATTGATAGCTTTAAGAAACTCATGCTCTTGCTCCAAGTTGAGCTTCTCGAAGCGTAGCTTCTCATGAGTTCTTACAAGCTCTCTATGATCTTCAAGAGTAGATTCATGAGCTAACTTAAGAGTGTTTAGTTCTTTAGTTAGTTCTTCTATTTTCATCTTATCATCATCAATTGACTTATCTTGACTAGCATGAGAATTATCAAGTTCTTTTTGACTAACATCACTAGTTTTATCAAAGAGCAAGTCATCATCACAAAGCAAATCATCTTCATCACTATCGAAATCAAGATACTCAGGGTGTGATACCTTGGGGCCTTTAGCCATGTAGCAACTTCCACTCCCTTCGTTTGGTGAGTCAAATAGATCATGGGAGTTGGTAGTCACTAGAGCAATTCCGGCAACACCATCATCTTGACTATAGTCGGAGTCGGAGTGATAGCTTCTCTCGGAGTTGTCGTCGGAGTCGGAGCCGGAAACCCATTCACCAACATGAGCTTGATGTTTCCTTCTTGTGTAGCTCTTGGTGTACTTGTCCTTCTTCTCCGAATCCCTACTTCTCCTTGAGTGTCTTCGTTCATAACGATCATCTCTACTCCTTCTCTCTCTTTGAGGTGATTCATTCCTTGAGTTTCGTCTTCTTGGTGACTCTTCTCTTCGTTTGTAGGGAGCCCTGCACTCATTGGAGTAGTGTCCGGGCTTCCCACAATTGTAGCAATTGCGGTCACGACTTGACGAATGCTTCTCATCATATCTTGAGTTGGAGCTTCTTTCTTTGCCTCTATTCTTGTAGAACTTGTTGAATTTCTTGACCATGAGGCTTATCTCTTCATTGGTGACAAGGTTGTTGCTTGAGGTTGCGGGAGCATCACTTGTGGCTTTGTAAGCACCGCTAGACTTGTGATGAAGCTCTTCCTTGTCTTTGAGTGTCATCTCATGAGCAACAATCCTTCCAATGACTTCCGTAGGCTTGAGATCTTTGTAGTTGGGCATCATTTGGATCAATGTGCACACGGTGTCGTATCTCTCATCCAAAGCTCTAAGTATCTTCTTGATGATGAATTTGTCGGTCATTTCTTCGCTTCCTAAGCCAGCAATCTCATTGGTGATGAGAACTAGCCTAGAGTACATCTCTGCGACTCCTTCACCATCCTTCATCTTGAACTTGTCAAGCTGACCTTGAAGAACATCCAACTTGGATTCTCTCACGGACTCGGTTCCTTCGTGCATATCAACCAAAGTATCCCAAATCTCTTTTGCATTCTCAAGACGGCTGATTTTGTTGAATTCTTCTGGGCATAGGCAGTTCAATAGAATGTCGCATGCTTGAGCGTTGTATTGCAACATCTTCAATTCTTCCGCGGTCGCTTCACGATCCGGTTCCTTTCCATCTCCAAAGAATTCACCTTGCAAGCCAACACGAACAACAGCCCAAACGGCGGGGTTATGACCAAGAATGTGCATTTTCATTTTGTGCTTCCAACTAGCAAAATTAGTGCCATCAAAGTACGGACCTCTACGGTGATAATTACCGTCACTAGATGCCATACTCTCCTAGGTTGTGAGACCAATGCAATGGAAACCAAAGCTCTGATACCACTTGTAGGACCGAAAGTATGTCTAGAGGGGGGGTGATTAGACTACTTGACCAAATAAAAGTTTTGCCTTTTCCCAAATTTTAGAGTTGGCAGTTTTAGCATTTCATGGCAAGTCAAGTACACCCTACACATGCATGTCTAAGAGTATAGCAGCGGAAAGTAACAACAAGCATGAGTAGTAAAGGATAGGGTAGGAAGATCAAACGCAATTGTAGACACGATGATTTTTTCCCGTGGTTCCGATAGGTGGTGCTATCGTACGTCCACGTTTATGGAGTCTTCAACCCAAGGAGGGTAACGGCCGCGAGAGTCCATGGAGGGCTCCACCCATAAGGGTCCACGAAGTAGCAACCTTGACTATTCCATAACGGCTTCTGTCCACGAAGGACTAGCCTCACTATGGGTAGATCTTCACGAAGTAGGCGATCTCCTTGCCCTTACAAACTTCTTGGTTCAACTCCACAACACGAAGTAGGAGGCTCCCAAGCGACACCTAACCAATCTAGGAGGCACCACCCTCCAAAAGGTAATAGGCTCGGTAATGTCGATGAACTCCTTGCTCTTGTGCTTCAAGATGATAGATTCCTCAACACACAATCACTCTCTCACAGATTTGGCTTGGTGGAAGAGATGGGATTGGTGGAAAGCAACTTGGGGAGGCTAGAAATCAAGATCCATATGGTTGGAGTGGAAGATCTTGACCTCAACACAAGAATAGGTGGTTCTCTCTCAGAAAACTGGATGGGGCAAGTATGGAATAGTTCTGAGTGCTTCTTTTTTCGAGTAGGTGGTGGTGGAGGGGTATATATAGGCATCCCCAAAAACCCAACCGTTACACACAAAATGACCAACTCGGTGACACCGATGTGTAAATCTCGGTGGTACCGAAGTGACCAAAAGTGGCAACTTTTGAATCTCGGTGAGACCGATATAGGAAACTCGGTTGCACCGATAAGGTGACCAACGGTCAGATTGACAATCTTGGTGACGCCGATCCAACAATCTCGGTGGTACCGATATTGTGAATTTGCGTAACAGAAAGTTGGCAACCTAAACTCGGTGGCACCGGGATTGAATCGGTTGCACCGAAGTGGCTAGGGTTTGGCTAAGTCTGTCTGAGGTTGAGAATCGGTGGCACCGGGATGGAAATGTTGGTTGCACCGGGATGGAAATTTGGCTTTGGACAGACTTTGGTGGGAGTGCTTGTGGGTGTTTTTGGTGACTATCACTTGTGCACGTATGAGCATTTTGTTCACTAACAAAACCTTACCCCCTTTTAATAGTATTGGCTTTCCTATGGACTCAAAGTGATTTCTCACAAATGTAAAATGTAGAGTCCTCTTCCTTGAAGCTTTGCCAACCTATTTCCTTGCATCTTGGGGTATTCCACAATCTCCACAATCCTTTTGCCAATCCTATCATTGAACATTTCCTGAAATATACTTAGTGGAAACATTAGTTCAATGACTTATATGTTGTTATTAATTACCAAAACCACCAAGGGAGCAAATGTGCTTTCAGTGGGTTGCTCCAAAACGACAATAGTCGTATCTCTCTCTGAGCAGCCACCTTCACATGGTGGAGGGGGTAGGCTATTTATAGCCAGCGGGCAACCCGACCTGATATGACCGAAATGACCCTGGGTCAATGGCCAACCGACACGTGTCACAACGGTCGGATTTCAAACACACGCGACAGCTTTACTTGGACTACAAGTAAAGCTAACTCAACCAACTCTGGAAGAGATTTCCTCTCATTGTCTTCGCTCGAAGACATAGGTATGGGTTGAGCATCACGTCAACATCTGACTTTGATCACATCGACCCCACTTAACAGTACGGTGGTTCCTATGACTCAGGAAAGAAGAAACAAAACTACCAAAAGACTTCGTCTTCGCGTTTCATTGTCTTCGGACGAATGTCTTCGCTTACCACCAATGGCTTCAGCCGTCATCAATGTCTTCGGACATTTTTGGGGGTCGTCTTCGACGGCTAAACCAAAACTCCAGGGACTTCTCTCTATGTTCACCTGTGAACTCGCACAAACACATTAGTCCATCAACCACGTTTGTCTTCAATACTCCAAAACCAAACAAGGGTGGCACTAGATGCACTTACAATCTCTCCCTTTTTGGTGATTGATGACAAACTGGTTGAAGTTTTCAACGGGGATAAAAAATATGTGAAGATAAGGTTTTGAAGATTCTTGATTAGAAGATATAGAGAGCTCCCCCTGAAGATGTGCATATGAAAATTTTGCTTTGAATGCAAGTGCACATGGCAGGTTGTAGTTTGTGGAGATCTCCCCCTATACCTTTTAATCTAATCACTATGCTATACCAGATATGTCGAAGATAATGAAATGCATAATGAAAAATGGGCGTCTGCAGAATGGCTTTGAGCACATAAAATAACTTGAAGAAACACCAAAGAGTACGGTAAACATAAAGTGCATACGTCCATCAGGACTTAAGTTTTACAACCCAAAACATCAAATGTTCAGAAACAGGAGTTGTAAACTTAGCAAAAATAGCACCCAACCCTTATTAGTAGACCCGCTTGAAGACTATCATCCAATGCTTCTCCCCCTTTGTCATCGAATGACCAAAAAGGGACGAAGACATTGAAGAACTAAACGTCCCCGGCAGGTGTCGATCAAGACGGTGCAGGGGGGTCTTGGGGAGCTGGTGCAGAGGAGCATGGTTCAGTGTCGCGACGCCGAGTCGATGGAGGCACAGAGGTGGCATCATCAGCTTCATCAGCGAGCCTGACGTTGGCGGAGGGAGCTGAAGAAGAGAAATCACTATCTTCGAGGGATGGAGTCTTGCGCCATTTCTCCGCACTAGGAAGTGGTGCACCAAATCTGTAGCGGGGGTGAAAGCCATCTTCTCGAAGCTCATCCTCAGGAGCCAGCATGGTTAAGGTCCTCCATGAGCGGCGACTGGTTTCATAAGCCACAAAGGCATTCTTGGTGGCGAGGTTGCGAACATGATTGATATCTTGCATCATGGCATGCATCTGGCGCCGAGTCCATTCATGGTGCTTGTCTTGCCTTTGAATCATTGAAACAAGAAGTTCACGATCAGTGAGTGCACGCTCTCTTCTTGGCAGGCGTTGACGAGGCAGAGTGCTAGCAGTGGCTTCAGTGTTGGTAGCACCGGATCGTGGCTGTCGAAATGCACCAATAAGTCTTGCCCTTGATGGATCAGAAGGAATGTGAAGACCTTCAATATCAGCAGTGCCACTAGTGCCTTCAACAATAGGATTCTTGCTCTTGGATGGATACAGATCTGCTGGCACAACTTCAATATCTGGAAGATAAACGCCATGGTTGCGAGCAGAAGGAAGAAACCTGGTGTTGGTTCTGTACTTGATGAAGCGCATGATCCAGGGAGCATATATCTTCGGCTCGAGAACATTGAAACCATTGGCAGCAAGGTTGTGAAGAAATAAGTCTTGAAGACTGAACCTGATGCCATATACAATATTGTAGAGCAATATCTTCAGAGGCCCTTCAATCTTGCAGGATGAGTTGTGCCCTTTAATCGGCCAGATAGTGTGCCGAAGAATGTGATAGATAGTCCTAGGCAAGTACTGAAGATCATCCACAAAGAATGAAGTGGGCAATTCTGCATCTCTAGACAAAGGATTCATCATTGTTAGCATCTCAGTCATGTTGGGTTCTCGCATTTGGAAGAGGCTTCGAGTGGCAATCTCATAGGCTTCAGAGCGAGGATCCAACTCTTCACCAGAGGCAGCAAGTGGTGTTGCAGGAAAGAAATCCAGTGGTGAAGCAGTGATATGCTCATCTCTTATCATAAACTCCATCTGCCAGGTGTTCAAGTCACGACCGAAGCCAGAGATGTGAAGAGTTGCGTAGAACTGGAGAATGAGCTCTTCATTCCGGTCCTCATGGTCAGTGCAGAAAGGGAGGAGACCCACGTCGCGAAGACAATCCAGTGCTTGATCGAAACATGGAAGACCTTTCATAGCTTAAAAACTGATATGTTTGTGGGGAAAGATCCTGTTCTGACCATAGAGCACACACATGTAGTACTGACGTTGTGGAGCACTCCAGAACCTGTCAGACTGTATTCTTGCACGCTTGTATGGATTGCGTTCAGAGTTGAAGAAGGTGTTGTTCAGCCTGAACCTTTCCAACTCGAAGACTAAGGGTCTTGCTGGGCCAGACTGGCGAAGACATGGAAGACGCGGCATGGGGTTCATGACATTGGGGCGTCGATCAAGATGGAACTCATACTGTGGTCCCATCCATGGTGGTGCAACAGATGAGGCCATCTGATAGGAACCATCTCTCCTTCCTTATTGCCAGCCATCACAATGTTGTCCTCATTGTATTCAGTTGATGGCGTGGCAGGGACAGGAGGTCCATCTTGGGAGGGGGCATTGGCATCGCCCATAGTGGCATCGGCAGCAATGTCTTCGGCTGCCGTATTGTCTGTTGCAGGTTGGTTGGGAGGCACACCTTCAATCATTAGCACTTCTTCGACTGGTGCAGTCGGTGAAACTCGTACTTCGTCTTCAGGAATAGGAGACATGAGAGCTCGAGGACCTCGAGGAAGACATTTCAGTGGGGAAGTGCGGGTGGTGGCTTCGATCTCCTCTAGAGCAAATGGAGATTCTGGTGAGGCTCACACAGGTGGGAAGAAGGGCGGTGATGGTGTACCGGGTTCAGCTTCAGGTACATCTGGCCGGAGGGGAGTCCCAATATCCACAAAGTCACTTGTTGGCGGTGGCGAGGAATCCATTGGCGCGTCCACCTGTGGAACATGTTCTGGCTCAACATTGGCTTCAGTACCAACGTCGTCATGAGCAAAGTCTTCAGCTGCTTTAGTGTCTTCAGTAGCTGGGATATCTTCTGGTTTTTGAGTCTCTGTAGAAGCAGACTCATGCAGAACAACTCTTCTTTCTAAGTTTTCTGAGGCGGGAGGAGCCACTGAGATTGGCTTGATGAGCAGAGGCTCTTGTTGAGGAGCGGGAGTTGATGACGGAGCCGTAGGGGGTACTGGTATTTGGTCTTGAGCTGGCTCTAAAGACTTTGATTTTCTTGTCTTCAACGTCTTCGGAGGTTGTGCTTCAGAGGCCGCTGCCTTGCGCTTCTTGGCTTCAGCTTCGGCTTTCTTGGTCTTCTTGCTATTAGCAGCAGAGGAAGATGGAGGTGCACGAGGACTAGAGAATCCAGCTGGAAACTCAATGCCACGGCGCACGGACGGTGTAGGAGAAGGCACATCCGAAGACATCGAAGCTTGCCTGGAGCATGCAATGACTTCTGGAGCAAGTGCAGGCTAGCCAAGTGCCTTTCTTTTCAGCATATCATTGTGAGCTTGGACCATAATGGCAGTCTTCCGCTTGAGGCGCACAAGGGCGCCCTTGACAGCTTCACATCGCTTCTCGAACACAGCCTTGAGATCTGTCATCATCAGCTGATATCCCTTGATCCGCTCGGCAGTGAGTCTGTGTACATTTTGCTTGAATAGCTCCTTTTCATGGCTGATCTTGGCCTGCATTTGCTTGGCCTTCTGAGCCACCGTTAGTTCCTTGTTCACAAGTCCTTGGAACGTGACACTCAGGACAATTGGGAGCTGAAGTGCATCAATGCTGAGGGAGGGATCGGTAAACCATTCATCAATGAAGTGTTCAAAGATGACAGGATCAAACAGAGGTAAGTTTTCAAGCCTTTTGGCTTCCTCTTCTTTCTGTTGGATGAGCCTAGCTAAGGCTTCATCGTCGAACTCATCGTCAGACAGTTCAATCATATTTGATGCGTCCATTAGTGACAGAGTAGGCTTCGGACCTTTGGAAGCAACGACTTTCCTTTTCATACGCCTATGAAGGCGATCTTCTTCCTCAGGCTCTTCTGGATTATCAGTGGAGACCGCGAAGCCTGAGGAGAGTGGATAGATGGCTTGGGAGGCTTTGAAGCCTTGGGCCTTGACGATTTTAACTTCTTCAGAGGCTTCAGCCTTGGGGCTAGTGGACGCTCTTCATCATCATCATCCGAGTCAGACTGTGTAGGATCTGGGCAGCCAAGAATGCTCGATGGATGAGGATTGCTTGGCATTGGGGGCCTGAGCATGCACGGATAAAATCCCATGTTGATGGCTTCTGCCTTAGTCTTCAGATGAAGATTTCTGTAAATGATGTCCGTCCATGGTGCCTTTTCAGCACACTTCTCAGCATATTCCTTGGTGACAAAGTGGTAGTTGAACCACTCCACACTCCAATATCTACGAATCCATTGGATTTGATTCTTGCGCTGAGTGTATGTTTCCTCCTCATCTGACTTGTATTGCTCATAAAGCGCTGGAGGAAGATCTTTAGCTGTATTCTTTTGTCTCTGCTTCCCTCCCTTCTTGACTGGATTGTTATCAACCATTGGCTTCGACAACGGCTTCGGCAAAGGCTTCACAAAAGTGTGCAAGTGTGAGCACGCACCAAAGGATTCTAGATGAATCTGCAAGTAGTCTGCAAATGAATTCAGACTATGAGAACCAAGCGATTCTGCTGTGGACATGTACCTGTGAAAGAGTTAGAGACGCGAGGGAAGAGGAGATGTCATATGCATTCTCAGAAGATTTGGAATATAGCACTGTGTTTAGAAGACATTAACCTTTTACCGAAGACATTCACTTCTATCGCTTATATGGTGATTTTAGATTTGTACAAGTCCAAGGAATCGTACAAGTGAGGAATCAAACCAATCTTAAGACCAAAAGTGAAAGTATTTGGCAAAATAGAGACCTAGATCTATATGCGGTTGTGGTGAAAGTGAAGAAACAACAGCCGACTAATTTCAGTAGAAAGTTTCGATCAAACATGCGGTAAGAAATAGCTTTTATTTACCGCAAGGAAGAACGTGACGAACAGCTCGACGAGGTGGAGAAGTCAAGCAGTTCGATCTGCCTCACCCTAACTTGATGGAGGCACACAGCTACGGCGGCGGTGAGCGGAGGATGAACGCGGCCGGCGTGAGTACGTCGTCGGAGAAGGCGTGGCAGCTAAGAACTTCGTCTCCGGCGGCGATGGAATCCATCGATGACGCTAGGGTTTTGAGCACGTGGGTGGCGGAGGAAGAGGAAAGTAATAATGGAAGGGGGTTAACTTGTACTTATAGGGTGTGGAAACCTCCGAACAAGTTGGACGGATATGCCCCTGACTCCTCGGTTTATGTAGACACGTGGCATACATGCAAACCACCTGATAACCCACTACCATAATCGAAGCGACGGCGTAGGATGTGTTTGCTAATAATGCAGAGACAGTTGAGATTTAAGAATTAAATATGTGGTTGCTTTGTCTTCAACTGTCAAGAACACAGAGAAGACAGTCAACACGTGTCAATATAGAATGCATATGACTGGATTAGAACAGACTTGGATGAGGAAGAGTAGAAGAGAATGTCGGGTCCGATCACATTTGCCTAGGAAAAAGTTGAAGACAAAGCTATAGGACAAATGCTGTATAGGACAAAGCTCTAATCCAAATGTAGATTTGCAAATATTTTTCAACTGAAACACATATAAACTTTGTTCCGAAGACATTCAACTCTCGAAGGCATGTGAAGAAGATGAGATAAAAGGCAATTAGATGAAAATAAGCAATGTCTTCGAGTTTGGTTGGTGGCGTTACCCACCGTATAAGAATGTTTGACTCATACATGGTGCACAATTATCATGCGCTCTGAAGTCATATTCTTCGTTAATGTATTCACACTCAGATTGTAAGTCTTCATGAATTGAAGACATACGTTACTCCGTGTGTTATGCATCAAGGTCATCAACATGCATAAGCGTTAGGATGTATTACCATTCAAAGGACATTTGAGGATTCTAAGATATTTAGCTCACACCGCAACTTGCAAAACCTCTTCTCATCCAAAGGCTTCGTGAAGATATCTGCCAGTTGATCTTTAATATCCGCATGCTTGATGTTGATGTCACCCTTCATCACGCGATCCCGAAGAAAATGATGTCGTATCTGAATGTGCTTTGTCTTCGAATGATGTACGGGGTTGTGGGAGATCTTGATTGCACTCTCATTGTCGTAGTAGAGAGGTACATGCCTCAGGTTGATGCCGTAGTCCTTGAGTGTCTGCTTCATCCAGAGAAGCTGAGTGCAGCATGCACCAGCAACAATGTATTCGGCTTTGGCAGTGGAGAGTGAAACACAGTTCTGCTTCTTCGAAGACCAACACACTAGAGATCGTCCCAGAAAGTGACAAGTGCCTGATGTAGACTTGCGATCAACTTTGTCGCCAGCGAAGTCAGAATCTGAATAGCCAATTAGCCCAAACTTCGAACCCTTTGGATACCATAATCCTAGTGTTGGGGTGTGAGCCAGATATCTAAGTATTCGCTTCACGGCAAGGTGATGCGACTGCTTTGGTGCCGCTTGAAATCGGGCGCACATGCAAACGCTAAGCATTATATCTGGCCTAGATGCACATAAGTACAACAAAGATCCAATCATGGAGCGATATACCTTCTGATCGAAATCTTTACCATTTTCGTCAGTGCAGAGGTGTCCATTGGTAGGCATTGGCGTCTTGTAACCTTTGGCTTCGTTCATGCTAAATTTCTTGAGGCAGTCCTTGAGGTACTTCTCCTGGGATATGAAGATGCCATTTGGTTGTTGTCGAATTTGAAACCCTAGGAAGAATTTTAGTTCTCCCATCATCGACATTTGATATTTTTCTTGCATCATATAAGCAAACTCATCACTGTATTTGCTGTTAGTATAGCCGAAGATAATGTCGTCCACTTATATTTGGCATACAAACAGTTCATCATCATAGGATTTAGTGAAGAGAGTGGGATTGAGTGAACCAGGTTTGAAGCCTTTCTTCTTGAGGAATTCCTTGAGTGTGTCATACCAAGCTCTTGGTGCTTGCTTGAGGCCATAGAGTGCCATGTTGAGCTTGAAGACTTTGTCCGGATGCTTTGGATCTTCAAACCCTGGTGGTTGAGCAACATATACTTCTTCCTCAATCTTACCATTGAGGAATGCACTTTTGACATCCATTTGATATAAGCATATGTCATGATGGTTAGCATAAGCAAGCAGTATACGTATGGCTTCGAGTCTAGCAACAGGTGCAAAGGTTTCACCGAAGTCAATACCCTCAGCCTGTGTGTAACCTTGGGCCACAAGTCTGGCCTTGTTTCTGATGACTTGACCGGACTCATCTTGTTTGTTGCGGAAGATCCACTAGGTATCGATGATGTTGTGCTTCCTTGGATCAAGACGCTTTACGAGCTCCCACACATTGTTCAGCTCGAACTGGTGAAGCTCTTCCTGCATAGCTTGAATCCATTCCGGTTCCTTGAAAGCTTCATCTACTTTGGTGGGTTCTGTGATAGATACAAAAGCAAAGTGCCCACAAAAGTTAGCCAGTTGAGTAGCTCTTGAGCGAGTAAGTGGACTTGGTGCATTTATGCTGTCAAGCATTCTCTCAATTTGGACTTCATTTGCCACACGTGGATGAGCAGGGCGAAGACTTTGTTCGGGCTGCTGAGTATTGTCTTCATCAGCAACATTGTCTTCAGGTTCAGCATTGTCTTCGCGCTGAGTAGTTGGAGGGATGATGACTTCTTCTATAATCACAGGTTCTTTAGGCACAATTTCTCCAGTGCCCATCAGTTGAATAGCTTCATCAGGAGGTAGTTCATCTAGCACAGGAGGCAGGTGCTCTCTTTGCGAGCCATTAGTTTCATCGAATCGCACATCTACAGTTTCAACAACCTTGTTGTGAAGGATGTTGAAGACCCTGTAGGTGTGCGAATCCTTTCCATAACCAAGCATGAAACCCTCATGTGCTTTCGGTGCAAATTTAGAAGTGTGGTGTGGATCCCTTATCCAGCATCTTGCACCGAAGACTTTGAAATAACTTACATTGGGTTTCTTACCAGTGAGAAGCTCATGTGATGTTTTCTTGAAGAACTTGTGAAGATAAACTCTGTTGATGATGTGACATGCAGTATCAATGGCTTCAGGACATAGCTTCCGTGGTGTCTTGTATTCATCAAGCATGGTGCGAGCCATCTCAATAAGAGTTTTATTCTTGCGCTCCACGACACCATTCTGCTGAGGAGTATATGGAACAAAGAACTCATGAGTGATGCCAAGGGTATCAAAAAAGGTTTCCATGCCTGTGTTCTTGAATTCAGTGCCATTGTCACTCCTGATGTGCTAGATCTTGATGTTGTAGTTGTTCATAGACCTATTGGCGAAGCGCCTGAAGACATCCTGCACTTCAGTTTTTTAAAGAATGATATGCACCCAAGTGAATCGAGAATAGTCATCAATGATCACGAAGCCATATAGATTTGTAGTGGTAGAGAAGGTGGAATAGTGAGTAGGGCCAAATAAGTCCATGTGTAGCAGCTCTAAGGGACGTAAGGTCGTCATGATTGTCTTCGAGGGGTGTTTGGCCCTGGTCATTTTCCCGGCTTCACAGGCACCACATAGGTGGTCCTTCTTGAACTTGACACCCTCGACGCCAATGATCAACTTCTTCTTGGCGAGTGTGTGCAAGTTCCACATCCCAGCATGCCCTAGCCTTCTATGCCATAGCCAGCACTCCAAAGCTTTTGCTAGAAGACATGAGGCAACCTGTGGTCCTGCAGAGAAGTCTACCATGTACAAATCACCTCTTCGAAAACCTTCGAAGACTTTGGTTTTGTCAGAGGCCATTAGTACCACACATCGAAATTTGCCGAATATGACTAGCATATCTATGTCACAGAGCATTGAGACAGACATCAAGTTGTAACCAAGGGATTCGACAAGCACGACGTTTTCCATGTGCCGGTCCCTTGAGATAGCAACTCTACCTAGCCCCAGTACTTTGTTGCTCCTCTTGTCAGCAAAGACGATGTGATCTTTTGTTGGAGGTCAAAGAGTTTGCTCCATCAATAGGCTTCGATCACCAGTCATATGACTTGTGCATCCACTGTCCATAATCCATTCGGTGGCATTGGATTTGTCTTCCTGCATTGAGAATTAGTCAAGTTCACCAAAGCATGTAAGAGTAACATTCTAAGATGAAGATATAGCAGAAGACAGTGGTAAGCATTCTGAACGAGGTATGCATTTATTCTCTTGCGTTCAGACAAGAATGTTTTCGGGTCTCCAGAGTTGATCTTCGGGATAGGCTTCTTCCTATGTGGAGACCCGATGCTGCATAGAAGATATTAGTTCTTCTTAACCACCCACATGCGAAGGGGTGGCTTAGAAGCAATGAGACGTAAGGCAGCATCAGAGAATTTAGGCAAAGATGCCATAATAGTACGTTTCACAGGAGGGTTTGTGTACTCAAATGAATAAGCAGAGAAGTTCTTGGTTGGATGAACATAGCGGTTCATGCCATTGTATACATATTCATGAGTCATATGAGTCTTTTCCTATGAAACAGAATGGTTAGTGCCAACATATGAAGGCTTATGTCTTCTCAAAGACATTGATCTAGAGTTTGTCTTCTTCTTGGGAGATGTCGTCAAGACATTCACGCGAAGCTTCTCAAGAAGACATTTGGGAACCCAGATCTTCTTCATAGGAGAACCATTCCTGCAGTTAGTTCCAATAAATCTGGCAAATACTTCACCATTTTGACATTTGAACAGTTTATAATTGGAATCAAAGGATTCATCAATAATGAGGGGATTCGCACAGTTGATGCCTGATAATGTGGAAGGATCGACTGAAGGACCTTTCGCAGCAACCCATGTGGTTTTGGGGTACTGCTCAGGTGTCCAGTAGGATCCATCAACATTGAGGTTTCTATCGAAACCAACACCCTCTTTCCTAGGGTTTTTCTTCAGGATAGTCTTCATCAGGACATCACAAAGAATCTGATGTCCTTTCAGACTCTTGTACATGCCAGTTTCAAGCAAAGTCTTCAACCTATCATTGTCATCAGTGATAGCGGTGGCTTCCTCAGATGAGGGGTTAGTTGCCACAGATACATTTGAAGATAAAGCATTTTCAGAAGCATTTGAACATTCAGCAGTTGAATCATTAGCTTCACGTGCAATACACTTTAAGCATGGAGCATCAAATTCATCCTGAGCGATACTGATCTGCTCTGCTAGGAGTGAGTTGTTTTCCTTCCGTAGGTCATCATGTGCTTCCCTCAACTTTTCTAGATCAATCTTCTTCTGAAGATATTCAAGAAAAAGCTTTTCATGATCAGTTGAGAGGGCATCATGACGACTTTGGAGATCCTCAAACCTTGAACGAAGACTACGCATGTCTTCAGCCATAGTTTCGTTCAGACTCATCTCTTCGCGCAACAGGTCATCGCTTTTTTTTAAAGTGGTTTGCATTTTCTCCATGGCATGTTGTTGCTTGGTGGCAATTTTTACAAGTTTAGCATAGCTAGGTTTCTTGTCATTATCAGATTCAGCTTCAGATTCAGAGTCATGACGTGAGGATTTTGAGGATACCTTGGAGGCTTTTGCCATGAAGCAGTAGGCCGGAGCATCATCATCATCACTGGCTTCGGTAAAGAAGGAGCCATTGTCTTCGGGTTCGAAGACAAACGTGGAGAGATATTCCGAAGCCATTGCTAGTCCAGCTACTTCAGCGTCAGATTCCTCCTCAGATGCTTCCTCACCCTCTGAACCAGATTCAGACTATGAATCCATCTCCTTTCCGATGAAAGCTTGTGCCTTGCCAGATGAACTTTTCTTGTGTGATGAAGACTTTGCATACTTCTTCTTTTTCTTATCATCGGAGTCATAGTCCTTGCTCTTCTTCTTGGATTCCTTCTCCCATCGAGGACAGTCAGTGATGAAATGGCCAACTTTCTTGCACTTGTGGCAGGTTTGCTTCTTGCTGTCTCTGCTGTCTCTTGAAGACATTTCACCAGACCTCTTGGAATCACGCTTTGAAGATTTTGCATAGCGCTTTGACTTGGCAAACTTTTGAAACTTCCTGACCAGCAGAGCGAGTTCTTTTCCAAAGTCTTCAGCACCATCAAAACTGCATTCAGAGTTGTCTTCGGATGATGACACAGCCTTGGCCTTCAAGGCACGAGAACGAGTGTAACTGGGCCCGTAGATATCCCTCTTCTCAGCTTGTTGGAACTCGTGTGTGTTCAATCCAATGTTGAGGATATCGCTTATCGTTAGCGTCTCGGACAGCTGGGGATTAGAGATTAATCAGAAATCGATCGATTAAGCGATTTTATCGTTCGACTATTAATCGGCCATTTTTTTTGCAAATCCTAAGTTCCCAACAGTAAAATATGCTATATTCAACACCAAAACATTATTGGACAAAAGTGTTACCTTGATTCCTAGCCTTTGAATCCTTCTATAATGATAAACAAAATAGGACAATTGTACATATTGTGTAACAAGGTCCACAAAACGCAAATAAACATAGTTTTTGCAAAGATAGTTCTATCAATAGGACCGATTTATCGGTAAGTTCCCGATAAATCGCTTGTCATAGCGACAAATCGCCCAAAACGATAAACAGTGAAGATAAGGCATAATCTTATCGGTCAGCCCAAGAGTAGCGATAAATCGGATGATAAATCGGTGAATCAGAAGATTTTTTGAACGGTGGTTCAATCTCTCGAGGATATCAGCGGGATCCAAACTCTTGAAGTCAGGGTGCTCTTGGATCATGAGTGCAAGAGTATCAAAGGAACTCTCAAGTGATCTAAGTAGCTTCTTCACGACTTCTTGTTTGGTGATATCAGTGGCGCCAAGTGCATTCAGCTCATTAGAGATGTCGGTGAGTCGATCAAATGTGAGCTGAACATTTTCGTTGTCGAGTCTCTTGAAGCGGTTGAACAGGTTGCGAAGCACATCAACATGAGAGTCTCTTTGAGATGAGACACCTTCATTCACTTTGGACAGCCATTCCCAGATTTGCTTAGCAGTGTTAAGTGCACTCACACGACCATACTGTCCTTTGGTCAGATGACCACAGATGATGTTCTTGGCGGTGGAGTCGAGTTGTGCGAACCTCTTCACATCACCAGCAGTAACACCTTCGCCAACTTCAGGAATGCCCACCATGACGACATACCATAGGTCGTTGTCAATGGCTTCGAGATGCATGCGCATCTTGTTCTTCTAGTAGGGGTAATCTGTGCCATCGAAGACAGGGCACGCAACGGAGACCTTGATTATCCCAGCAGTCGGCATAGCTAAAACTCCACGGTGGTTAAACCGAAACACAGAACAAGGGAGTACCTTGCTCTGATACCAATTGAAAGTGCTAGCTATCGACTAGAGGGGGGGTGAATAGGAGATTTTTATGAAAGTCTTCGAAACAATAAATGTATTCGAATAGTGCGGAAATGTAAACAGGATCAGGTAGGGATACAATCAAGAATCTAATCTAGGCATGCACCACAGTGAAGACATACAGACAGGTTAAGCTTTAACATCATGCACAATAAGATGAGTCGAAGATAAACTTAGACAGTACGAAGATAAACAGCAGGCATGAATGTCTTCAGGACAAGTCTTCAGCGATAAACAGGGAAAGGCTTCATGATACAGAACAGGAATGTAAGAGTGAAGGATAGAACCAGTTGCTTGACGAAGACACCGGATTTGTTGGACCAGTTCTAGTTGATGTGACAACTGTACGTCTGGTTAGGGAGGCTGAGATTGAACTCAGAAGACCTCGTCTTCACCTTATTCCCCTTGAGCCGGAGTCACTTAGACATCGCCCAATCACTCTGGTAAGTCTTCAGGGGAGACTTCCGAAACCCGTACAAACTTGGTCACCCGGCGATCCACAATGACTCTCGGATTGCTCTAGACCCAGACGCCTAACCGTTTGGAAGATCACAATCTTCAAGTGTAATAAGTCTTCAGTTCTCTCAGAACAGAATGACTTCGGTGATGCTCAAACACACTAGCTCTAGGTGTTTAGGTGTATCCTCGCAGGATGTATCTCTCTCAATGTCTTCGAGGTGGGTTGCTCCAAAACGACAACAACCGTATCTCTCTCTGAGCAGCCACCTTCACATGGTGGAGGGGGTAGGCTATTTATAGGCAGCGGGCAACCCAACCTGATATGACCAAAATGACCCTGGGTCAATGGCCAACCGACACGTGTCACAACGGTCGGATTTCAAACACACGCGGCAACTTTACTTGGACTACAAGTAAAGCTGACTCAACCAACTCTGGAAGAGATTTCCTCTCATTGTCTTCGCTCGAAGACATAGGTATGGGTTGAGCAGCACGTCAACATTTGACTTTGATCACATCGACCCCACTTAACAGTACGGTGGTTCCTATGACTGAGGAAAGAAGAAACAAAACTACCAAAAGACTTCGTCTTTGCGTTTCATTGTCTTCGGACGAATGTCTTTGCTTACCACCAATGGCTTCAGCCGTCATCAATGTCTTCAGACATTTTTGGGGGTCGTCTTCGACGGCTAAACCGAAACTCCAGGGACTTCTCTCTGTGTTAACCTGTGAACTCGCGCAAACACATTAGTCCCTCAACCACGTTTGTCTTCAATACTCCAAAACCAAACAAGGGTGGCACTAGATGCACTTACAGGGATTCATGAGGTGTAGTCATTAAATGCCCAAAGCATTTGTCTGATTATTATAATCTTCATTATCGAGGCAACCCTGTGTGACGGATAGGGCCTTCGGTTGGACAACTGGTTCTTGATGCAGGACATGTGCCGGTCCAGGCGTTATTCGGACACACACCCCACTTCGGTTCGTAACAAGCACATGTCGATTGGTGACTTCCAGCGCACAAATTAAGATCATATGTGGTTTCAACACGAATACATGGTTGTAAGTGTTAAGACCTCATACCCATACCTCTTTTTATTATAAGTGTTTTATCACAATTAGCTTGATTGATCCAGTCAAAAGCTGGACTTATTCCTTTAGAAATTTCTTACTAGAGACCATCGCTTGAAGGGAACCTTCCTCTCGCGGGTTCGATAACCCAGGTTCACCTCTTGGAGAAATAGGCGTGGGGTACTTTTTGTTTCGTTACTGGATCACTACAAAAAACAAGTATCAATCACTTTTTCTAGCACCTTTGCCGGGGAGAAGTTGAGTGTTCCTAATCTTTGTGTTTAGAGTTTTCGTTAAAGTTTAGTTTCAGTTTATGTTTCATTTTTGTTGCAAGTCTTGTTAGTTGAAAACACCAAAAATATTACCATGGTTCATTATCTTGGAAGTTTTGCTACTCCCAGCAATAACTTCATGGGTCAACCCATAGCACAACCAGAGGTTGCAGCCGCTGAGTATTAGATCAAACCAAACTTAGTTTCCATGGTTCAACGCTACCAATTTGGAAGCTTTGCTTCTAAAGTTGCCGGTATGCACTTGCATAATTTCACTGAATTGTGCAACATGGCATAGATTAGATATTATGATCCAGATACTTTGAAGTTGCGTCTATTTCCTTTCCCTCTGAGAGAAAAAGCAAAAGAATGGCTACTACCTTTACCTGAAGGCAGTATAACTTCTTGGGTTGATTGTTGTAGCAATTTTTTATCTAAGTTTTGTCCACCTGCAAAAATTATGCAACTTCATTCTTAGATTACATGTTTAAAATAGGAGGAACATGAGCCACTAGCGCTTGCATGGGATAGAAGGAAGGAATCCATAAGAAACTATCCTAACAATGGAATGGAGGAATGGTTAATCCTTCATATGTTTTATAATGGTTTAAATCATATGTCAAAAACTATGCTTGATACAGTTGCAGGGGGAACAATCATGGAAAAGCCCATAGATGATGTCAAGAAACTACTAGATGATATGCAAGAGAACCATGCCCAATGGCATGTTGAAACAACCACCACCAAGAGGGTGAATGCAATTGGAGAAAATAATGTGGAGTTGACAACTAAGCTTGATGAACTCATCTCCGTCATGAAAGGTAAAGAAGAGTTAAACATGGATGCCATCACTAATGAAGAAGTTAGTCATGTCAATTTTATTACTCGCAATAGCTATAATCCCAACTGGAGAAGTAATGTGTATGCTCCTAGACTTCCTTATCCTAATAATAGTGGAGCACCCAGTAATTTTAATGGAGCTAGTAGCAGCAATAGAAATACTCTCGAAGATACTTTGAAAAGTTTTAGTGCTAATCAAACTGAGCAGAATGAAAACTTCAAAAATATTTTGAAGAATCATGATAACTTACTTGGTCAGTTGTTGGACTAATAGATGATGCGAAAATGCTTGATGGATGATCCAAGAATATGTAAGCACAAGTGGCTAAAATTGCAGAGAGCCAAACACTGATCCTAGCCAAGTTTGTGTCGGGACACCATCTAGGTCACACAGATGTAGCATGTAACACATCATATCACCTTGCAGCCTCATGCACGGTACTCCATCGCTGCAGTCTTTTACCTTGGTCGGGACCATTTACGTCTTTTGGCTCACGTATATGATTATGTCGTTAGCATCCATATGACAGAGAACCCGAGTCAACATGATTAGTTATAGACCAAGGTGGCACTAACATACATGAACATACATAGGTAACCCATCAATGCATGTGTCGGTCATCAACGAATGTAACCGAGTCGTAGCAAGCTACAAGGACCCCCGTTAACATCGTGTGACATTTCCTTGCAGGGACAGACACATGAGCAACGAAGGGTACATGTCGGTCAATCAATATGTCTAGAGCAATAGGGAACTACCAAGGCTCAGTGGAAGCACAAAGAGACATTTCCCTATAAGGAAGGCTACCATAGGCATACAACTAGGTGTCAAACCCCACACATATCAATACATATCACACATACGCATAACATGCAAGTATGTGTTGGTACAACAAGGCATCAGGACATAACTCTATGACTCATGTATTTAATAAGGCTCCAAAGAACCAACATAGTATGTTATTACAAACATGGGTCTCATGACCCAGCATACAAATCATACAAGGAACGGAAGTATAAACATGTCTGAGTATAGACAAGTCAAAAGAAAGAAGGCTAGAAAGCATGTCTATCTACAAGACACTCCATAGGAGCCAGACCTCTATCTGGGATTCCCAAGCTACTCGGTCAACGTCAAACTTCGCGTAGAAACCACTAGTGAGACTATGGTCTCCTCTGCAAAACATAATTAAGCAACCGTGAGTACAAAGGTACGCAGCAGGACTTACATCAGAACTATCTACATATGCATCAGTATCAACAAAGGGGGTTGTGGAGTTTATTGCAGCAAGCCAGCTTTGACTCAGTGGCTATCCTGTACTACGATGATACGTCTACAACGTATCTATAATTTTTGCTTGTTCCATGCTGTTATATTATCATTCTTGGATGTTTTACAATCATTTTATTACAACTTTATATCATTTTTTGGGACTAACCTATTGACATAGTGCCAAAGTGCCAGTTGCTGTTTTTGCTTGTTTTTTACTTCGCAGAAAATCAGTACCAACTGCGGGGATTTTTGTGGATTTTTTACGGACCGGAAGAAACCAGATGGGCCAAAGAACACCAGAAGAGGGGGGCCGGGGTGGCCAGCACCCACCAGGGCACGCCAGAGGCCCCCTGGCGTGGCCTGATGGGTGCTGGGCACCTCGGGCACCCCCTCAACTGACTATCATGCCTATAAATTCCCTAGAAATCCAAAAACCCTAGAGGAGTCGACGAAACACAATTCCAGCCGCCGCAAGTTCCAGAACCGCGAGA
The DNA here is from genome assembly GCA_039707655.1 of Elymus sibiricus. Taxonomy (NCBI): domain Eukaryota; kingdom Viridiplantae; phylum Streptophyta; class Magnoliopsida; order Poales; family Poaceae; genus Elymus; species Elymus sibiricus. The sequence goes on along the minus strand of CM077667.1, from coordinate 191,253,214 downwards.
TCCAATCTAAACACCATCACGGAGGGGTTCATCTTCCTCATAGGTGCCTCTCCGATGATGCGTGAGTAGTCCATCATAGACCTACAGATCCGTAGGCAGTAGCTAGATGGCTTCTTCTCTCTCTCTTATGATTCTCAATACAATGGTCTCTTGGAGATCTATTTGATGTAAACTTTTGCGGTGTGTTTGTTGGGATCCGATGAATTTTGAGTTCATAATCAGTTTCTATCCATGAATATTATTTGAGTCTTCTTTGATCTCTTATATGCATGATTACTTATAGCCTCGTATTTCTTCTTCGAATCTTTGGTTTAGTTAGGCCAACTAGATCAATTTTTCTTGCCATGGGAAGAGGTACTTTGTGATGGGTTCGATCTTGCGGTGTTCTTTCCCAGTGACAGAAGGGGCAGCAGGACACGCATGTGTCGTTTCTATTAAGGAGAACAAGATGGGGTCTATTACTACATGAATAGATCTTGTCTACACCATGTCATCATTCTTATTGCATTACTCCGTTTTTCCATGAACTTAATACACTAGATGCATGCTGGATAGCGGTCGATGTGTGGAGTAATAGAGGTAGATGCAGGCAGGAGTCAGTCTATCTATCTTGGACGTGATGCCTATATAATGATCATCGCCTTGGATATCGTCATGACTATTCGATTTTCTATCAATTGCCCAACAGTAATTTGTTCACCCACCATGCGCTATACTCATGAGAGAAGCCACTAGTGAACCCTACGGCCCCCGGGTCTACTTTTCCTATCATATTGCTTTCCGATCTACGTTTTTTGCAATCTTTGTTTTCAGGTCTACAAAACCAAAAACCCAAAAACATATTGCTGCATATTTACTCTTTTTATTTGTGTTCTTGAGAGATCAATCTCTCCTATCTATCACTACCTAATCTATCTTATTACCGTAGAGAGATTGACAACCTCTCTTTCGCGTCGGGTTGCAAGTATTTGTTGTTTGTGTGCAGGTGCTGCTTATTGGGTGGTGGTGATCCTCCTACTAGTTGGATAACCTTGGTTTCATAACTAAGGGAAATACTTACCGTCGCTGTGCTGCATGATCCGTTCCTCTTTGGGGAAATACCGACGCAGTCCAAGCCACGTCATACGACTACCGGTATCATCTTTGAGGCGAGAGAGCGCAAACGAGTCCACATAGTCACCACAACAATACAGCACTATGGATCCACTCCCGTCTCCTACGAGAAGGCCATCCATAGCACTCACACTTATCTTGCACATTTTAGAGTATCCATTAAAATTGTCTATGAACAATGCAAGTCTCCAAATAGTCCATATCCGTGTACGTGGCTATTCGAATAGTTTTGATAACCCTGCAGGGGCGTACTTCTTCACACAGGCTCTCACCACTTAGCACCATATACACGTCATGTATCACGACAACCTTCAAGCGGAAGCACTGGTGAGGGTGTCGGCCACGGAAGTTAACCTACAATGATGCATGTCCAGGCTTATCGCCTATTTGAGAATTGAACCCATAATGGAAGTCTGGCCGTGGTTTCTAGTACGGCCTCAAATGATGTGTGCTGGGCCCCAAGATGGCCCGTTGATAGATAGTTCACACACTTCGCAGACTCGGCCACGTATTATGATCCAAGCCCATCTCATCATATGGTATCCGCTTGGTAGATCACACACCTGCCTAACAAACTCCAAAAACTACTTGCAACTCCTGGACTGAGATCAAGGTGATTAATAGGCCGAGAGGGATCGAGTTACCGGAGCCCAATGTGTGGTAGTAGCTCGTCTTGGATTCAAACATGGAACTCAGTTCCTAAGAGCGGTTTCAATGAGACTGAAAGTGCGTTATATCGAATAGAGGGGGGTGAATAGGCGATTTTTACAAATTCGTCACTCAGGAATTACTAGATGAGGAATTTGCTAAGTGGCGAAATACTAGCAGCAGAATAAGTACTCAAGTGCATGCATAACATGGCAGTAGCATAGTCATCATGATGAAATGAAACATACACAGAGCACAAGTAGCGTGAAAACAGGATAAGTAGGCAATAAACAAAGTGACTGACGAAATTGAGATGAGGAAATTGAGAAAGTCTTCAGTCAAAGTCTTCAAACTGTAAAGATCAATTTCTTCAACAGCTTAATGAGGAAATGAAAGGGTTGAGGAAATAGAACCAGGAGCTTGGTGAAGACAATGATTTGATGACCCAGTTCCAACTGCTGTGACAGTCGTACGTCTGATTTGGAGCAGCTTGGTATTTACACCAAAGGACACACAATCCTTACCGTATTCTCCTTGAGCTAAGGTCACGCAGACCTCGCCCAACACTCGTGGTAAGTCTTAAGGGTAGACTTCCAAACCCTAACAAACTCGGTCACCGGCGATCCACAATATCCTCTTGGATGCTCTAGACCATGACGCCTAACCGTCTGGAAGATGCACAGTCTTCAAAGGTAAAAAGCGTCGGTTCCACACACGAACAATCTCTTCAATGATGCTCAATCACTTTGGGTTTTGGTGGTTTGGGTTTTGGGTTTTTCCTCACTGTTGATTTTCTCTCAAAGTCCTCAGAGGATGGGTTGCTCTCAAATGACACTTGTCAATCTCTCTCGGAGCAGCCAACCAGCTAGTGGTTGTGGGGGGGGGGGGGGGGCTATTTATAGCCAGGGTGCAACCTGACATGATATGACATAAATTCCCCTAATGATATGACCGTTATTTGGATAGGATATCTGGACAGCTGGCCCAACACACAACAACGGTCTGAGACTTGAACTCTCAAATTCCTCAGGGCTATCATGTTCCTCACGATAGGCTATTTGCACTGGCGAAATTCTAACTCCTTAGTCAGAACAAATTCCTTAGAGACCAGAAGAATTTCATCTCTGTCATTGAACAAATTGACTGAACTGCAAGAGATTTCAAAAGGCTTCACTCGAAGGTTTTGGGTATGTGTAGGCTTTGAGATGAGCACCACTTGGAAATTTTTCCTTAGTATTACCTCGACCCCCTTTAACAATATGGTGTTTCCTATGGCTCAAAGAAAGGAAATGAAACTACGAAAACAAAAGTCTTCATGCTTCATAGTCCTCGTATCAATATCTTCAAGGTCACACCAAATTCTTCATTTTCAAAGTCTTCAAGAAAGCATCAAAGTCTTTAGTTGAAGACTTTCATTTTTAGGGGTTGACATTCTTCGTATATATCAAACTCCTCAGCGACTTATAGAGCCTGTGTACACTCACACACATATTAGTCCCTTAACCTATAAGTCTTCAATACACCAAAATCACTAATGGGCACTAGATGCACTTACAATCCTCCCCTTTTTGGTCATTGATGACAAATAGGTTAAGTTTTCAACGGGGATAAACATATGAAGTGTAAGTACTGAGTTTGAGGAATTTGATTGCAAGATATAAAGGAACTCCCCTTGAAGATGTGCATATTTGAGGAATTTGCTTTGGTCTGCAAATGCACATGACATGATAAAATCTTGGAGATCTCCCCCTATATTTTGTAATCCATACACGCATTTAATATATGATATGAAGAATTTGAAATGCATGATGGAAAATGGTGTCAGACAAAATTCAGCATGCGCGCATTAAGGTGCTTGAGGAAATAAGCATGCAGAAGGCAGTTCAAAAGAGTCAGACCACCATCGGACTTAAGTTTACAACTCATCAAACAAACACACCAGAAGAGCAAGAGTTGTAACTTAAACAAAAATAGCCCATATAGAGACCCGCTTGAAGATTAACTCAAATTTCTCCCCCCTTTGTCATCAAGTGACCAAAAGGGATGAAATTGAGGACTAACACCCCTGAACAATTTCATCCTGAGGTTGGTGGAGGAGCGCCAGCGTTGTTGTCGGGGTCGTTTGTCGTTGAAGGGCCCGCCGCAGTGTCGTCAAGATCCTCAGCTTCATCCGTCTTGTGCGATGAAGAAAATGAACTGGTAACCAGCTGAGGAACTTGGACCTTCTTGAATTTCTTCTTAGACGGATATGACCTGTCAAACTCCTGCTGAAATTCCATCTCTACAAGTTCTTCAGGAGTCTTGAGATGAGACAGAATGGCCCATGTGCGGTCGAAGACTTCATGCAGATAGTAATGATTCTTCCACACAGAGTTATGCGTGACAGTCATGTCACGAAGAATTGAAGCAAACTGACGCTTGACCCATTTGTGGTTGCGATAGACCTTCTGATGAAGACTAAGAAGAAGTTAACGATCGGTGATTACTCTTGGGGAAGTTTCTCGAGGATTTTGTGCTGAGGCTTTTGCTACTTAATCTTGAGTTGCCATGTCATCATTTGTGGAGTATGAAGCAGCTTGACAAAATTGTCCATCCAGAGGGCGAGATCCTTCATCAATGACAGTTTTGCCCTTTCCTTCTATCGAGGAAAATGTATTCTTGAGGACTTCGATTGGGGGCAGAAAATTGAAATGATTTTGAAAATCGGCTTGATAAGGAATTGAGGATCTTGTTCTGATGAATCTCATGATCCAGGGAGCATATGGTTTTAGTTCAAACGGAGATAAAGCAATGTTGGCCAAAGTCCTCATGAAGAAATCATGAAGATTGATTGGAATCCCATGAATGATATTGAATAACAGATTCTTCATGATTCCAACCACGTCTTCTTCTTCAGAATTGCGACCTTTGATAGGGCTGAGGGATTTGGTCAAGATTCGATACACCGTTCGGGGCACATAGAGCAAATCCTTCACCAGAAAAGTGGTTATGGGAGCTTGGTCAGGCGCCAAGAGCTTCATCAGTACTTGCATTAGATGATTTGGAAGCTCGGGTTCCTCATAGAGGCATCTTGCTCCTTCTGAGGGAATACTGACTGGGACCGCACGAAGTAATTCAGTTGCCGGAGCAGTATAGTGTGTGTCTTTAGTCATCTAGTCAAGTACCCATGTATTGACATCTTGTGCGTCACCTGAGATGTGTAGTGTAGCATAGAACTGAAGAATGAGTTCTTCATTCCAGTCAGAAATATCAACACAGAACAGTAGCAGTCCAGCTTCATGAAGAACATTTAGGAATAGGGAGAAGCATGGAATAGACTCCATATCTGCATGAGGAATTTGACGGTGCTGGAAGATTTTGTCCTTATCAAATAACACTGCACCATAGAAGTTAGTCTAGGTGGCAGTCTAGAATCGCTTGCGTCTAATCCTTGGAGAGTCATACGGATTTTCACCCGTGAAGAAATTATGTTCATCATATAAATTCTCCTTGAGGAATTTGGGTCACTTTGTGCCTTTGTATGACTGAACAGCTTTGTGCTAAAGATTTGGCTTGTATCGCATTGCAGTTTTGCTGAGCACAATGGTTGTTTCAGCTTGAAGGACCTGGGCCACAACAACTGCAGACTGAGGATTTTGAACAACTGTTTCTTCAATAGCAGTCTGAGTGTTGATTATATCCACTTATGGTTCATGAGCTGACTCAGTTGGAATTCCTTCAGCTGCAATTTCTTCAACTGGGATCTCTTGAGGAATGGACACTAACAGAGTAGTGTGACTTTCCAATTCAGTCAATATTTCTTCAGTCTGAGCAGGCGGTTGAGGATTTTGGGTAAGGGGATTGGTCATTGGCGTGTTGGGGTGAGCAGATTCCCAATATTCATCATCACTGAGAGGTGTTGTATTGCCAATGTCCATGTCTTCATCTATTTCTTCAACACCAGCCTCTTCAGAAGTGAACTGAGGCGGTGGCGATGATACCGGTGGGGTTGAAGTGAAGTCGTCAACCACTATTTCTTCGTCAATCTGCTCTGTGGAAGTAGCAGAATGAGTGTCTTCATTTTCATTTTCCTCAGGAATAACATATTCCTCTCGAAAGGGTACTATCTCATAGGATGGTGCTGAGGAAATAGGCGTTGCATCAATTGGCTTAGTTGATGAACTTGTTAAAGTCCTCAATTTCTTGGGAGCTGAGGATTCTGCAGAGGTTGATGCTTTCCTTTTCTTCGTGGCTTCCTTCTCCGCGGCCTTGGTTTTCTTCACTTCTGATGTAGAAGGAAGAGTTAGTTGCTTCACCTTTGAGGATTTTGCAGGAGGAGCAGATGGTGAAGGTGGGACAATTTCTCCAGGAACGACTGATGCAGTTGGCCTTTCAGTTTCTTCAGGTACATCAGATTCTTCAGCTGGCCCTGTTTGTTCTTCAGGCGCAACATGAGAAGTTTCCCTGGCAGTTTCTTCAGGCGCTGGAATGTCATCATCAGCCCTGGCGGTTTCATCAGTAGGCTGGGCAGATGATTCAGCCTGAGGATTTTTAGCAGCAATTCTTGAGTTGTGATCTTTGATAGCAGCATTGGCTGCCTTGACGAATCTGACTTTTGAACCTTTCGAGTCAGCGTCATATCGGCTCTGCTCTTCATCGAGGCTTCTGATTTCAGATTGAACAGAGACGAGCTAATCAGGAGTCAAACTCATCACATTTTTCCTCGGAAACTGTTCGTTTTTGCGTTTGTCCTTTTCAGCTTTATGAGCCTTTTCACGTTTCCATTTCTCTTCAGCGATGAAATGGGTGAGGACATGACTGACTCCAATAGGCAAATCCAGCGAAGAAAGTGGAGTGTTTGAATGTTGGTGCCATATATCAATGAAATCAAGCACCATTTTTGGATCCAGGAGGAGGGGAATGGAGCTTCCCTTAGCTCTGGCAGCTTTCAGTTGCCTATCCTTGACGACTTCAGCAAGTTCTTCATCATCAACTTTATCATCCTCAGATCCTGAGGGAATATGAAAGACAACTTGCTTCTGGTGAGGACTTGGCCTCTTGCCTCATCCGGCTATTGCGTTCACTTTCAGCAGTGTTGGACTGTTTGATGAACGTGCTTGGGTTGAGGAAGTTGCAGATGCCCCTGAAGCAATTGAGAATCCTGCAGTGTGCTGACATGTGGCAAGATGCACAGGTGTTGAGGTTTTGGCAGCAGCAGCTGAGGATTGTGCTGCAACAGTGGGAGTTGGAGCAAACCTTGAAGAAACAACTTGAGGATTTTGCTGTCAGGAGCTTGGCTGTGAGGGCATTGAGCTTGAATACGTTGGCTTTGAGGTTAATTTCTTCATCATAGCCTTCTTCGGGGCAGAGCCACTTGCAGAGGCCCCAGCAGCTACAGCAGAAGCAACAGTAGAGTCTTCATTGAATTTCCTCACTGCCTCTTTAGCAGTTATCGTCAGTTTGGCTTGACGTTTGGCCCACTCATTGGGAAAGTCCTCACCACTCATGAGGCTAGTGGAATCTGCTTCCTGGCCTTCAACTAATGGAGGTCTTCGGCAAGGAGGATTAAGAGCGAATTTCTTGATGTACTTTGGCGTAACATAGCGATATTCTCTCCATTCCCTTGCCCATCTCCTCTCAATTCTCTGAATGCAAATTTTCCGCTTCTCTTTGGTTTCCTTCCCATATATTTCCTCATCAGGATTGCAGTATTCGGGAAAGATATCCTCAGGGATTTCAAATGCAGTGTTTGTTTCAGGCTTCTTTCCTCCTTTCTGAGGTCTTTTCCCATCTTCCATTTTCTTTAGCTGAGGAATTTGAACTTTTAATGATTCTGAGGACGTATGTAATTTTTCTTCGAGGAACGCTGCAAATGAGTTAAGTTGATGAGAACCTAGAGATTCATCAGCAGACATTTGTACCTGTGAATAGAGTATAGGTGCGAAGAATTTGAAGAGGTCATATGCGTTCTGAGAAATTTTGCAAATATTATCAAGTTTGAGGAATTTGACCATAGATGTCTTGAAGAATTTCACTAAGTGTTCTTGACTTAGGTTCCAGAGTTGTGCATATTCAAAAATTCACACAATTAAGGAATCTTGAAGAAAACCATAACTTAGAGAAAGAAATCAAGAGATAGGAGTTTTAGGTGTTCCTATAGATGAATTATTGAAGAAAGAACACCTTTTGAAGACTTTGAGGAAATAATATGGATCAAAATAGGGCCGTAAAATTAGATTTTAATTACCCTAATGAAGAACACGATGAACTGGGAGTAAGAACAGTGAAGTTTGTCAGTCCAGATCTCCCATGCCCTAACTTGGCGGTGGAAGACAGCTATAGCAGCGGTGGAGTGAAGATTTTCGCGGCTGATGCGAGTACGACGACGAGGAGGTCGAGGCAGTGAAGCTCTTCCTCTCCGACGATGATGGAGATTAGCGGCGGCGCTAGGTCTGAGCTCAAGAGCAACGGGGGTGAGAGCGAGAGGAGTAACTTTGAGCAGTGAAAGGGGGAGGGGTATTTATAGTGGAGGTGAAAAACTGAACGCCCGAAGATATTGGACATTCCTACCCCTGACCCTTGCTATCCTAGCGACATGTGTCACCCACGTACTGAGAAGTGGAGATAGTGGAGGATCGTGGGTTATCCAGTAGTGGGAATCAGAATCGGTTTGAGCGGCAACCGCCAAAAAATTAAATCAATTTTTTAAAAGTTTCGTTCGCAAATTCTTCAACTAACAAGGACACATTGAAAATTTTGAACGGGTTTCAAATAGAACGCATATGAAGAATTTGTGAACAGACTGGGTTGAGTTTAGCATAGAGGGGGAACGGGTCCGATCACATTCACTTAGAGGAAAATCAACTTGAAGAATAAGCAATAAGTGAATGTTGTTGAGGACATTGAAAAACTCATATATATATATATATATATATATATATATATATATATAGTCAATGAAAAGAAACTCAAATGAAGAACATCAGTTGCAAAGTTTGAAGAATTTGAAATTTTGAGGAATTTGCAAAGTTGAGGAATTTGAAAATTTGAAGAATTTGCAAAATGATGAAAAACTCAATTTCAACTATGGTGGTGGCATGACCCACCGTATAAGAATGATGATTTCAGACACCGCATACAATTGTCGTAGGGTTCTGAGAATCAAATTCTTCATTAATTTCTTCACACTTAGAGAGTTATTCTCAATTGATTGAAGAAAAACGTTACTTTGTGTGTTGCACATCAAAGTCATCAATTGTGCATAAGTGTTAGGATGTGTGTCCTTTCAAAGAACATTCGAAGATTCTAAGATATTTAGCTCACACCGCAACTTGCAAAATCTCTTCTCATCCAAGGGCTTTGTGAAGATATCAGCCAATTGTTCTTCATTCTTCACGTGGTCGATGAAGATGTCGCCCTTCAACACATGGTCACGAAGAAAATGATGACAAATCTGGATGTGCTTAGTCTGCGAGTGCTGAACTGGGTTGTGAGCAATCTTGATGGCACTCTCGTTGTCGCAGTAGAGAGGGACATTCTTCACGTTGATGTTGTAGTCCTTGAGGGTTTGCTTCATCCATAGCAGTTGAGCACAACAGGAACTAGCAGCAATGTACTCAGCTTCAGCACTGGATAGTGACACGCAGTTCTGCTTCTTCGAGGACCAACAGACTAAGGATCGTCCAAGGAAATGACTTGTGCCTGATGTTGACTTGCGGTCCACACGATCACCAGCATAATCAGAGTCAGAATATCCAATGAGGTCAAGATCTGAGCCCTTGGGGTACCATAATCCTAGTGTCTGTGTGTGAGCTAGATATGAAAGAATATGCTTCACAGCCTTATGGTGTGATTCCTTCGGTGTTGTTTGAAAACGGGCACACATGCAAACACTAAGCATAATATCTGGCCTAGATGCACATACATACAATAAAGAGCCAATCGTGGAGCGATATACCTTCTGATCGAAATCTTTACCATTTTTGTCAGTGCAGAGTTGACCAGTTGTGGGCATAGGAATCTTGACGCCTTTGCAATCCTGCATGCCGAATTTCTTCAGGACATCCTTGAGGTATTTCTCTTGAGATATGAAGATGCCATTGCGTTGTTGACGAATTTGAAGGCCTAAGAAGAATTTCAGCTCTCCCATCATAGACATTTGATATTCTTCACTCATCATAAGGCAAATTCGTCACTGTAATGTTTGTCAGTACAACCAAAGATAATATCATCCACATATATTTGGCACACAAATAATTCATCATCATAAGATTTTGTGAAAAGAGTTGGGTCAAGTGAACCGGGTTTGAAGCCTTTCTTCATGAGGAATTCCTTCAGAGTGTCATACCATGCCCGAGGGGCTTGTTTGAGACCATAGAGGGCCTTGTTGAGTCCGAAGACTTAGTTAGGATGCTTAGGATCTTCAAAACCTGGGGGTTGAGGAACATATACTTCTTCCTCAAGCTTACCATTGAGGAATGCACTTTTCACATCCATTTGATATAAGATGATATTGTGATGATTAGCGTAAGCAAGCAGTATATGAATAACTTCAAGTCTAGCAATAGGTGCAAAAGTTTCATCAAAGTCAATCCCCTCAAACTGTGTGTAGCCCTGTGCTACAAGACGGGCCTTATTCCTCACTACCTGACCAAGTTCGTCTTGCTTGTTGCGGTAGATCCACTACCTATGACATTGTGCTTGCGATGATCTGGACGCTTGACAAGTTCCCACACATTGGTGAGCTTGAATTGATGCAATTCCTCTTGCATAGCTTGAATCCACTGAGGCTCCAAAAATGCTTCATCAACTTTGGTGGGCTCTATGATAGAGACAAAAGCAAAGTGCACACAAAAGTTTGACAAATGTGAAGCTCTTGTGCGAGTGAGAGGACCTGGTGCATTGATATCGTCAAGGCTTTTCTCAATCTGCACTTCATTCGCTATTCTTGGATGAGCAGGTTGATGACTTTGTTGGGGCTGAGCATTTTCTTCAGCGCCATTTTCCTCAGGTGCACCAGCATGAATATCTTCAATGTTCGGGACAATTTCCTCAGTAGCTAGAGGTTCTTTAGTGGGGATCACATCTTCAGTGGCCTTGAACCTAATGGATTCCTCAGGAGGCATTTCATCTAGCACAGGAGGCAGGTGCTCTCTTTGCGAGCCGTTAGTTTCATCGAACCGCACATCTATAGTTTCAACAACCTTGTTGTGATAGGTGTTGAAGACTCTGTAGGTGTGCGAGTCCTTACCATAACCAAGCATAAAACCTTCATGTGCTTTCGTTGCAAATTTAGATATGTGGTGAGGATCTGTAATCCAGCATTTAGCACCGAAGACTTTGAAATAACTCACATTGGGTTTCTTGTCAGTGAGGAGTTCATATGAAGTCTTCTTGAGGAATTTGTGAAGATATACCCTGTTGATGATATGGCAAGAAGTATTGATTGCCTCAGGCCAGAAACGACGAGTGGTCTTGTATTCTTCAAGCATGGTGCAAGCCATATCAACAAGAGTCCTATTGTTGCGCTCCATGACGCCATTCTGCTGAGGAGTATATGGGGCAGATAACTCATGAGTAATACCAAGTTCATCAAGATAGTCATCAAGACCAGTGTTCTTGATCTCGGTCCCATTATCACTCCTGATATGCTTGATCTTTACGCCGAAATTCATTGAGGCCCTTGAAGAAAATCGTCTGAAGAGTTCCTACACTTCAGATTTGTACAAGATAATATGCACCCAAGTATAACGAGAGAAGTCATCAACAATGAAAAACCATATAAACATGCAGTATTTGTTAGTGTGGCATAGTGAGTGGGACCAAAGAGATCCATATGAAGCAATTCAAAAGGATGAGTGGTAGTCATGATAGTCTTGGAGGGATGCTTGGATCTGGTCATCTTTCCAGACTCTCAAGCCCCACACAAGTGATCCTTGAGGAATTTGACACCCTCAATACCAATGACATGCTTTTTCTTCGCGAGCGTGTGCAAGTTCCTCATGCCAGTGTGTCCAAGTCGTCGATGCCATAGCCAGCCTTCTGAAGCTTTTGCAGGTAGACATGTGGTCGGCTGTGGACCTGTAGAGAAATCAACAATATACAAGTCTCCTCTCCTAAAGCCTTTGAAGACTTTGGATTTGTCAGATTCCAAGACAACAACACAACGATATTTGCCATATATGACAACCATATCAAGATCACAAAGCATTGAGACAGACATGAGGTTGAATCCGAGGGATTCGACAAGCATGACCTTATCCATATGTCGATCCTTCGAGATTGCAACCTTACCTAGACCCAATACCTTGCTTTTTTCCTTTGTCAATGTAGGTGATATGCTTTAGATGAGATGGAGCAAGTGGAATGTCCATCAATAGATTCTTGTCACCAGTCATGTGGTTGGTGCATTAACGTGGCTTGATACTACGTCGGTATTTCCCCAAACAGGAAGGGATGATGCAGCACAGCAACGGTAAGTACTTCCCTCAGTTATGAAACCAAGGTTATCGAACCAATAGGAGGATCACCACCACCCAATAAGCAGCACCTGCACACAAACAACAAATACTTGCAACCCGACGTGAAACAAAGGTTGTCAATCTCTCTACGGTAATAAGATAGATTAGGTAGTGATAGATAGGAGAGATAGATCTCTCAAGAACACAAATAAAAAGAGAAAATATGCAGCAATATGTTTTTGGGTTTTTGGTTTTGTAGATCTGAAAACAAAGATTGCAAAAAACATAGATCGGAAAGCAATATGTTGGAAAAGTAGACCTGGGGGCTTTAGGGTTCACTAGTGGCTTCTCTCATGAGTATAGCGCACGGTGGGTGAACAAATTACTGTTGGGCAATTGATAGAAAATCGAATAGTCATGACGATATCCAAGGCGATGATCATTATATAGGCATCACGTCCAAGATAAGGAGACCGACTCCTGCCTGCATCTACCACTATTACTCAACACATCGACCGCTATCCAGCATGCATCTAGTGTATTAAGTTCATGGAAAAACGGAGTAATGCAATAAGAACGATGACATGATGTAGACAAGATCTATTCATGTAGGAATAGACCCCATCTTGTTATCCTTAATAGCAATGATACATGTGTGCTTGCTGCCCCTTCTGTCACTGGGAAAGAACACCGCAAGATCGAACCCATCACAAAGCACCTCTTCCCATGGCAAGAAATATCGATCTAGTCGGCCTAACTAAACCAAAGATTCGGAGAAGAAATACGAGGCTATAAGTAATCATGCATATAAGAGATCAAAGAAGACTCGAATAATATTCATGGATAGAAACTGATCATGAAGTCAAAATTCATCGGATCCCAACAAACACATCGCAAAAGTTTACATCAAATCGATCTCCAAGAGACCATTGTATTGAGAATCATAAGAGAGAGAGAGGAAGCCATCTAGCTACTGCCTACGGACCCGTAGGTCTATGGTGGATTACTCACGCATCATCGGAGAGGCACCTATGAGGAAGATGAACCCCTCCGTGAAGGTGTTTAGATTGGATCTCGAGTTTCTAGAACTTGCGGCGGCTGGAATTCTGTTTCGTCGACTCCCCTAGGGTTTTTGGAATATTTGGGTATTTATAGGCATCAGAAGCGGTGGAGAGGGGACCCGAGGAGGGCACAACCCATCAGGGCGCGCCGGGGCCCCCCTGGCGCGCCCTGGTGGGTTGTGGTCTCCACGGCCCACCTCTCCGGCACTTCTTTGGCCCACTCGGTGTCTTTTGGTCTAGAAAAAGTCTGCAAAAAGTTTCGTCGCGATTGGACTCCGTTTGGTACTGATATTCTGCGAAGTAAAAAAACAAGCAAAAATAGCAACTGGCACTTTGGCACTATGTCAATAGGTTAGTCCCAAAAAATGATATAAAGTTGTTATAAAATGATTGTAAAACATACAAGAATGATAATATAACAGCATAGTACAAGCAAAAATTATAGATACGTTGGAGACGTATCAGCATCCCCAAGCATAATTCCTACTCGTCCTCGAGTAGGTAAATGATAAAAATAGAATTTTTGATGTGGAATGCTGCCTAACATGTTCATATCATATTCTTTTCTTTTGTATAGCATGGACATTTGGACTTGTAAATGATTCAAAGCAATAGTCTAGTTTTAACATAATGACTTCAATACTCAAGCATGTCAATAAGCAACCATGTCTTCCAAAATATCAACACTAAAGAAAGTTATCCCTAGCCCATCATGCTCAATCATTGATCCATTCATGAAACACACTCAAATATTAGCTATGCCCAATGCTCAAGTACGATCATAGTGCCCCCTAGTTGGTGCTTTGTAAGAGAAGATGGAGACTCAAAGTAAAAATAAAAATTGTATAAAGTAAATAGATAGGCCCTTCGCAGAGGGAAGTAGGGATTTGTAGAGGTGCCAGAGCTCAAGGTTTAAATTGAGAGAGAAAAAATATTTTGGGTGGCATGCTTTTCGTGTCAACGAAAACGACAAAGTAGCTCACAATCCTTTCCTTGCTAGATATATCATAGGCGGTTCCCAAACAGAAAATAAAGTTTATTCCTTTTTCCACCAAACTTTCACTTTCCATGGCGGGCCATATCCACGGTTGCCTTCCATACCAACACTTTCCAAGGAATTTATTATTTGACAACATAAAGTAAATATATTTTCTTTTTCATTTCGGGAATGGGCATCCCTATTACCACCGCACTCTCATGCAATGACGTGAATAAACACTCATCTTGAGAATAACACATCTAGCATGGAAAAATATTGGACACTCCCCACCGTTTCATGAGCGGTACGAGCACACAAAAGGGAAAATTTATTTTGAAAATTTAGAGATGGGACATACAAATTTGCTTGGAACGGCATGGAAATACCGCATATAGGTAGGTATAGTGGACTCATAAGGCAAAACTTGGTTTAAGGATTTTGGATGCACAAGTAGTATTTCTACTTAGTACAAATGGAGGCTAGCAAATAGATTGGGAAGCAACCAAACCAAGAAACGAAAATTCACATAAGCGAGCATTGAGCATAACTAACACCGAATAATGCACCATAAGTGGGATGTAACTTCATTACATAACTATTGACTTTCGTGCATGCATAGGGAATCACAAACCTTAACACCAATATTCCTACTAAAGCACAATTACTCACTAACATGACTCACATATTACTATCATCATGTTTCAAAACTATTACAAAGAATCAAGTTTAATTTGCCCAATGATCTTCATGAAAGTTTTTATTATGTCCTCCTTGGATATCTATCACTTTGGGACTAGTTTCATATATTGCCATTGCTTTTTGGCAAGCTCAAACAAATTTAAGTGAAGCACATGAGCATAAAGATTTCATCTCTCAAAAAGGTATAAGTGAAGCATGAGAGGATTTCTTCAAAATTTACCTACACTCAAATTAATATAAGTGAAGCATGAGAGTATTTATTCAAAATTTACCTACTCTAAAATTAATCTAAGTGAAGCATGAGAGTATTTCTGCAAAAATTTCCAAGCACACCGTGCTCAAAAAGATATAAGTGAAGCACTGGAGCAATTCTATAGCTCAAAAAAGTTTAAGTGAAGCACATAGAGCAATTCAAACAAATGATAGCATGATTTTGGCTCTCTCAAATAGGTGTGTCCAAAAAGGATACAAGTGACAAACTAACAAACAAAGCAAGCAAAGATACAAGACGCTCCAAGCAAAACTCATGATATGTGACGAATAAAAATATAGCTCCAAGTAAAATACCGATGGTTGTTAGAAGAAAGAGGGGAAGCCACTCGGGGGCATCCCCAAGCTTAGTTGCTTGTTACTCTTTGGATATATCTTGGGGGTGCGGTATCATCCCCAAGCTTAGGCTTTTATCACTCCTTATTCTTTCATCCATCGTGATCTCACCCAAAACTTGAAAACTTCAATCACACAAAACTCAACAAAATCTTCGTGAGATCCGTTTGTATAATAAAGCAAATCACTACTTTAGATACTGTTGCAAACCCATTCATATTTTATTATTGCATTATACCTACTGTATTTTAACTTTACCATGACTCATACCCTTCAATATAACCCATAGATTCATCAAAACAAGCACACAATGCAACGAAAACAGAATCCGTCTTAAACAGAACAGTCTGTAGTAATCTGTATTCTAACCATACTTATGTAACTAAAAAAATTCTGAAAAATTAGGACAACGTATGGATTTTGTATAGAAACACTGTGTTAAAATTTCACCTCATGATAACGTTCCAGTAAAAACGGAAAATTCATATACTGGACGCAAAGTTTCTGTTTCAGATTCAGCATCGCTTCTACTCATCTCATGAATCATCCTAAAGGCTCTACTTGGCACAAACACTAAATAAACCATAAAAACACAATCATAACAGAGGCATAATTGTGTCAACACTGAAAAACAGAAAGGAAAAAGAAAAAAATTATTTATTCATTGGGTTGCCTCCCAACAAGCGCTATCATTTTACGCCCCTAGCTAGGCATGATGATTTCAATGATGCTCACATAAAAAGTAGTAATTGAAATATGCAAAGAGCATCATGAATCGAATGACAAACACATTTAAGTCTAACCCACTTCCTATGCATAGGGATTTTGTGAGCAAACAATTTATGGGAACAAGAATCAACTAGCATAGGAAGGCAAAACAAGCATAACTTCAAAACTTTGAACACGTAAAGAGGAAATTTGATATTATTGCAATTCCTACAAGCATATGTTCCTCCCTCATAATAAATTTCAGTAGCATCATGAAGGAATTCAGCAATATAACTATCACATAAATCATTCTATTCATGATGCACAAGCATAGAATTTTCATTACTCTCCACATAAGCAAATTCCTTATCATCCATGGTAGCGGGAGCAAACTCAACAAAATAACTATCATGAGACACTTGATTGACATAACCACATTGAAAATTAAAACCATGATGATAAGTTTCATGGTTATCATTACTCATTATAGCATATGTGTCATCACCATCATCATAAATAGGAGGCATGCAATCATCAGAATAAGTTTACTCATCAAAACTTGGGGGACTAGAAATATCATCTTCATCAAACATAGCATCCCCAAGCTTGTGGCTTTGCATATCATTAGCATCATGGATATTTAGGGAATTCATACTAGCAACATTGTAATCATGCTCATCATTCAAGGAACTATCATGAATCACCTTATAAATTTCTTCTTTCAACACTTCATCAAAATTTTCCAATTCATTATTTTCAAACAAAACTTCATAGAGATAATCAAGTGCACTGAAATCACTAGCAATTGGTTCATCATAATTCGGCCTTTTGAAAAGATTAGCAAGTGGATGAGGATCCATATCAATAGATTTTTAGCAAGTGAAGATGCAAGCAAATAGAAGGCACATGGCAACACAAGCAAAGATAGCAAACAAGCAAGAAGGCAAATGGAAAAGAGGGCGAATAAAATGGAAATTTTTTGTGAAGTGGGGGAGAGGAAAACGAGAGGCAAATGGCAAATAATGTAATTGCAAGGAGATGGGATTTGTGATTAGGAACCTGGTAGATGATGATGGAGTCCCCTCGGCGCCTACGATAGGCACGTAGAAGAGACCGCTTCCTCCCCGGCAACGGCGCCAGAAATTCCTTTGACGTGGCTTGAGACTGCGTCAGTATTTCCCCAAAGAGGAAGGGATGATGGAGCACAGCGACGGTAAGTATTTCCCTCAGTTATTAAACTAAGGTTATCGAACCAGTAGGAGGATCACCACCACCCAATAAGCAGCACCTGCACACAAACAACAAATACTTGCAACACGACGCGAAAGAGAGGTTGTCAATCTCTCTACGGTAATAAGATAGATTAGGTAGTGATAGATATGAGAGATAGATCTCTCAAGAACACAAAATAAAAAGAGCAAATATGCAGCAATATGTTTTTGGGTTTTTGGTTTTGTAGATCTGAAAACAAAGATTGCAAAAAGATAGATCGGAAAGCAATATGTTGGAAAAGTAGACCCGGGGGCCGTAGGGTTCACTAGTGGCTCCTCTCATGAGTATAGCGCACGGTAGGTGAACAAAATACTGTTGGGCAATTGATAGAAAATCGAATAGTCATGACGATATCCAAGGCGATGATCATTATATAGGCATCACATCCAAGATAAGTAGACTGACTCCTGCCTGCATCTACCACTATTACTCCACACATCGACCGCTATCCAGCATGCATCTAGTGTATTAAGTTCATGGAAAAACGGATTAATGCAATAAGAACGATGACATGATGTAGACAAGATCTATTCATGTAGGAATAGACCCCATCTTGTTATCCTTAATAGCAACGATACATGCGTGTCTTGCTGCCCCTTCTATCACTGGGAAAGAACACCGCAAGATCGAACCCATCACAAAGCACCTCTTCCCATGGCAAGAAAAATCGATCTAGTTGGCCTAACTAAACCAAAGATTCGGAGAAGAAATACGAGGCTATAAGTAATTATGAATATAAGAGATCAAAGAAGACTCAAATAATATTCATGGATAGAAACTGGTCATGAACTCAAAATTAATCGGATCCCAACAAACACACCGCAAAAGTTTACATCAAATAGATCTCCAAGAGACCATTGTGTTGAGAATCATAAGAGAGAGAGAGAGGAAGCCATCTAGCTACTGCCTACGGACCCGTCGGTCTATGGTGGACTACTCACGCATCATCAGAGAGGCACCTATGAGGAAGACGAACCCCTCCGTGATGGTGTTTAGATTGGATCTCGAGGTTCTGGAACTTGCAGCGGCTGGAATTGTGTTTCGTCGACTCCCCTTGGGTTTTTGGAATATTTGGGAATTTATAGGCATGAGAGGCAGTGGAGAGGGGCCCCGAGGAGGGAACAACCCATCTGGGCGCGCCGGGGCCCCCCTAGCTCCCTGGTGGGTTGTGGTCTCCACGACCCACCTCTCCGGCACTTCTTTGGCCCACTGGGTGTGTTCTGGTCCAGAAAAAATCTCCAAAAAGTTTCATCGCGATTGGACTCCGTTTGGTACTGGAATTCTGCGAAGTAAAAAACAAGCAAAAACAGCAGTTGGCACTTTGGCACTATGTCAATAGGTTAGTCCCAAAAAATGATATAAGTTTGTTATAAAATGATTGTAAAACATCCAAGAATGATAATATAACAGCATGGAACAAGCAAAAATTATAGATACGTTGGAGACGTATCATGCATCCACTGTCGAGGACCCACTCAGTTGCTTCAGGTGGTTCATCGTGCAGATGAATTAGTACAACTTACGAACGCATATGCTTCAGAGTGAAGAATATGACATCAAATTCATCAGATTGAATTTCATCATGCAGTATAGTAAGCAAAGTAATGTGAGGACGTGAGAAATGAAAGATTCATCTCTTCGTGATTAGCTTGCGTCCTTTCAAGCATTTCCTCAGGTCTCCAGCAAATTCATCAGACGTTTAAGTTCGTCTGGAAACCTGACCCTGCATAAGAGATTAGTTCAATTTCTTCACCACCCACATCTGGAGGGGTGGAAAAGAGTTCATCATTCTGGAGGTGGCAATGAAGCGAGTGCACTTCGTTTCATAGGATTGGGTTAGAGTACTCATATGAATAAGCAGAGAAATTCTTCGAGGACTTATGAATATAATGATTTGAAGACTGATGCCCATATTCATGACCCTTAGATTTTCCCTGCGAAACAGAAGCCTTAACACGAGAATGATATGACTTTTGACCATATGAGGAATTTGGTCCATGTGAGGACTTTGGTCCTTGTGAAGACTTTGATTCAAATGAAGAATTTGATCTTGGGTTCATGTTCTTCACTGGTGGTGTCATGATGACATTCACTTGAAGATTTTCAAGGTACCTTTTGGGGACCCAGATTTTCTTCATCGGAGGACCGTTCCTGCAGTTAGTACCAACATATCTGGCAAATACTTCACCATTCTGATTTTTGAACAGTTTATAGTTGGAGTCAAATGACTCATCAGAGGAATATGAAGATTCACAAGTAAAACCAGATAAAGTGGCTGGATCTACAGGAGGTCCTTTTGCAGCAACCCATGAGGTTTTGGGGTACTTCTCAGGTTTCCAGTAGGACCCATCAACATTGAGTTTCCTTTGAAAGGCAATACCCTCTTTCCTGGGGATCCTATTTAGAATCTGCTTTTTAAGCACATCGCAAAGAGTTTGATGCCCTTTGAGGCTTTTGTATATGCCCGTCACATACAATTCTTTCAACCCTGCATTTTCATAATTGGCACTTGTGGTATCCTCAGATGAGGAATTTGTGACCACAGAATTAGTTGAAGAATTTGCAGCAATAGAAGCATCTGAACTTTCAGGTGAAGAATTAGCAGTTTCACGTTCGATGCATTTCAAACACGGTGGAACGAAATCTTCCTGAGTGGTACTGATCTGTTGTGCAAGCAAAGAATCGTTATCCCTTTGAAGATCTTCATGAGACACCCTTAGTTTCTCTAGATCTTGCTTTCTTTGAAGAAATTCATAAGAAAGCTTCTCATGATCGAATAAGAGAGCATCATGACGACTTTGAAGGTTATCATACTTAGACTGAAGACTTTGAAGGTCCTTAGTCAGAGTTTGAGTACGATCCATTTCCTCATTCAACAGGTCATCGCTTTTGTCTAGCAATTTCTGAACCCTTTCCAAAGCAGTTTTTTATTTAGTGGCAATATTAGCAAGTTTGAAATAGCTAGGTTTGAGGTTTTCATCAGATTCAAAATCACTAGATTCAGATGAGGAATGATATTTGAGTACCTTGGAGCCTTTTGCCATGAGGCACATAGATGAGGAAGATGAAACTGGATCTCTTTCCTGGGATTTGAGGAAATTCTTGTATTCGATGAACATGGAATCTTGACGAGTGCGATAACCTTCATTGACGTCAGAGATCCCATCCCAGATGAGCTTTTCATTTTGGAGATAACAGATGCTCTTGAACATGTCGTTTGATAAGCTAGAGCAGATGATATTCCTTGCCCGAGCATCCAGCTGACTGTACTTAAGAATGTCTTCAACGTTGTCTTGCAGAGATCCGTCAATCCCAGTTGTAAGAGCATAATTTTCCCTAAGTAGTTTTGGTGGTTGATGACAGTGCGTTTGCGGACTAACCGTGTGCATTAAGCTTTCAGAGCTTATCAGGTGGCACGAGACGGTTATCTTCCCCTCAAGTAGTAAATCAGAAGATGGAGTCTCTTCCTTTCGAGGTTAGGTTGGTGGACCTGAGTCGTAGGAAAATCCATACTGTTAAGAGGGGATCCGCATCCGGAAAGGTTGGGAGGAATCATCACGTACACTTTGCAGCCCCGTCCGTTTCCCGGCACGACGGAGCTTTTTCTGCCCCTAAAGGCTCCAAAGTTTCACTTAAGCGGAAGTACCGCTCTTCCGAGCGGTAGTACCGCTCCAGCGGTACTACTGCCCTGAAGAATTGCTCGAACCACCGCTTACTTCTTTAAGCGGAAGTTCCGAGCGGTACTACCGCCCTGAACTACCGCTTACTTTTTTAAGCGGAAGTTCTGAACGGTACTACCGCCCTGAACTACCGCTTAGATTTTTTAAGTGGAAGTTCCTAGCGGTACTACCGCCCTGAGGAACTTTGGGGCCTCCTTCGCATACTTTTTTCTTCCGGACTTCTGGGATGTCTTAGCGGAAGTACCGCTCTCTCCAGAGCGGTACTACCGCCCCGAGCGGAAGTACCGCTCCCACCAGAGCGGTACTTGTAGGACCGAAAGTATGTCGATAGGGGGGGTGATTAGACTACTTGACCAAATAAAATTTCTACCTTTTCCCAATTTTTAGAGTTGGCAGATTTTAACATTCATGGCAAGTCAAGTACACCCTACACATGCATGTCTAAGAGTATAGCAGCGGAAAGTAACAACAAGCATGAGTAGAAAGGAAGGGTAAGAGGATCAAACGCAATTGTAGGCACGATGATTTTTCCCGTGGTTCCGATAGGTGGTGCTATCGTACATCCACGTTTATGGAGTCTTCAACCCACAGAGGGTAACGGTCGCGAGAGTCCACGGAGGGCTCCACCCATAAGGGTCCACGAAGTAGCAACCTTGACTATTCCATAACGGCTTCCGTCCACGAAGGACTAGCCTCACTATGGGTAGATCTTCACAAAGTAGGCGATCTCCTTGCCCTTACAAACTTCTTGGTTCAACTCCACAACACGAAGTAGGAGGCTCCCAAGCGACACCTAACCAATCTAGGAGGCACCACCCTCCAAAAGGTAATAGGCTCGGCAATGATGATGAACTCCTTGCTCTTGTGCTTCAAGATGATAGACTCCTCAACACACAATCACTCTCTCACAGATTTGGCTTGGTGGAAGAGATGGGATTGGTGGAAAGCAACTTGGGGAGGGTAGAGATCAAGATTCATATGGTTGGAATGGAATGGCATGATCTCAACACATGAGTAGGTGGCTCTCTCTCAGAAAACTGGATGGGGCAAGTATGGAATAGTTCTGAGTGCTTCTCTTTCGAGGGGGTGGTGGTGAAGGGGTATATATAGGCATCCCCAAAAATCCAACCATTACACACAAAATGACCAACTCGGTGACACCGATGTGTTAATCTCGGTGGTACCGAACTAACCAAAAGGTGGCAACTTTTGAATCTCGGTGAGACCGATATATGAAACTCGGTTGCACCGATAAGGTGACCAACGGTCAGATTGCCCATTCTCGGTGACGCCGATCCAACAATCTCGGTGGGACCGATATTGTGAATTTGCGTAACAGAAAGTTGGCAACCTAAACTCGGTGGCGCCGAAGCAGAATCAGTTGCACCGAAAGGCTAGGGTTTCGCTATTGTCTGTCTGAGTATGGGAATCGGTGGCACCGAGTGGAAAGTGTTGGTTGCACCGATTGTGGATATTTGACTTTGGACAGACTTTTGTGGAAGAGCTTGTGGATATTTTTGGTGACTATCACTTGTGCACGTATGAGCATTTTGTTCACCAACAATACCTTACCCCCTTTTAATAGTATTGGCTTTCCTATGGACTCAAAGTGATTTCTCACAAAGTAAAATGTAGAGTCCTCTTGCTTTAAGCTTTGCCAATCCATTTCCTTGCTTCTTGGGGTATTTCCACAATCTCCACAATCCTTTTGCCAATCCTATCATTGAATTTTTCCTGAAATATACTTAGTGGAACCATTAGTTCAATGACTTATATGTTGTTATTAATTACGAAAACCACCAAGGGAGCAAATGTGCTTTTAATCTCCCCCTTTTTGGTAATTGATGACAACATATAGATCAAAGCTTCGACAAAGATATAATCAATGAATATAATCGTCGCTTTGAGAAGTATGTGATAAGCAAGAGCTCCCCCTAAATTTGTGCATTATTTTAAATTTGCGTTTGAATGCAAATGCACAATCGATTAGGTACATGGGGCACTTCTTCCATGTCACATACAACTTGGTGGTGTGCAAGAATAATAAGAATGAACATCATAGCACAACACAATCCAGCAAAGGTGAAAGAGCATCTCATAAGTAGCATAATGATAGGAATAGTAGCAGCAACCATTAAGCGTATGATCAAAACACCAACAAGGTTTAACACAAGCAACCAAAAGACCAATGTTTTTGAAAAAGCGATAAAAACCAAACGCTCTCTCACTCAAAGACTAAAGATCTATATACACTTCTCCCCCTTTGGCAACAAGTTACCAAAAAGTGAAAAGAGATATAGCTAAGCATTCTTGGGCTGATCTCCTCCGGTTGTTGAAGAAGGAGTCAAGAGAACTGCGTCGGCGAAGATCTCAGCAGATGTCGTGGATGGAGTTGGAGTGGCAACCGGAGGAACTGGAGCTGATGGAGCTGAGGTGACAGTAGCAGGAGCTGATGAAGAGGGCCTCAAATCTGGAGCTGGCACGGTGGCTGATCTGGCCTGAGTAGTGAAGTGTGTGCCTGGCCTGAGAGGTGAGTCATCCTCATCATCATCATCATCATCATCCCAAGATTGAGGAAGAGGCACAGAGTCAACTTCCTTCTTAAGTTCATTGACTGTCTTGGTCAGCCCATCCACCTTGTCATTAAGGGTTTTGATCCTGTTTTCAAAGATCCTGACAAGACTGTTTTGATTGTTCAGAATGTCCTTAATGTCCTTCTGCATGCCCTGAACTGATGAGATCAACAGATCCATTTGCTCGTTCCTGGATCTAGGGACTTGAGCACTAGTGGCTCTAGCTGCCTCTGCCTCTGCCTGTGCTTGAGCAGATGTGGGATGTTCTGGGTCCATCACTACAATGTTGTCCTCTAAATCTGGCTGTAGGGGCAAGTGGGGCCTGTCCAGAGCAAAAATGTGCTTCTCCAGCTTGGAGTTGATAAGCATCTGGATATAGGGTGCATAGCAGCATGAGCGCTTCTGATCAGCAACAACCCTCTTCACTGTCTCTACAATCAAGTCCATGACTCTAATCCTGGTGTGTCTGTCAAGATGGATTAGCATGTTAATGGAGTAGCCTCGGATCATCTTCTCATCTCCTGACTTGGGCATCAATGTATGCCTCAAAATAGTGTTCATGGTACGGAGGCCAGCCTGGAGGAAATAGATAGAACCTAGCTTGTGAGACTTCACATGAGCAGCAGGAATCTCATTGTACATGTTAGCCATAGCATTGTGGCTCTCCTTGGATTCAGAGTAGACATCCAAGTCACCATCCTGTACCTCTGGGACTCCTAAGATAGCAGCCCAATCATCAAAAGTGGACTCATATCTAGCTCCTTCAGTCATCCATACAATCCTACCATCTCCATAGAAATGAGCAGTGGAGTAGAATTGCATGATCATCTCATCATCCCATGCTGTAAACTCTCTGCCAACAAACTCATCCAAGCCAATGCAGTGAAAGTTGTCTTGAACATTTGGAAAGAAATCTTCATTCTCCTTGATGAACTTCCAGTCTACATATCTCATGTCACTCACAGCTGGACTTTTGTCAAGCAGCACAGTCTCATAGAAATCCTGTTTCTCCTTGGTGTAGAATCTGTAGTCCACAGTTGTCTTTCTCCTTTGGGCATATGGGTCAATACCTCTCCATGCCCTCAAACCAGAATCCTTCCTCTTCTTCATATCTTCAGCAAGAAGATGACTGGCATTATGTTCAGGGAGGTGTGGTCTAAGCT
This sequence comes from Elymus sibiricus, assembly GCA_039707655.1. NCBI lineage: Eukaryota > Viridiplantae > Streptophyta > Magnoliopsida > Poales > Poaceae > Elymus > Elymus sibiricus. The sequence goes on along the minus strand of CM077667.1, from coordinate 191,228,273 downwards.
TCATCAAAGCAGACATGGCATCTTCATCCATATCTCTGGAGGTAGTTCCCTTGTTCTTTTTAGAAGCTGGAATCTGTCTGGATAATCTCTTGGGCTTTTCAGCAGCAGCCTTCTTGGGGGCAGACTTGGTGCTCTTGGATGTGCCAGTCTTTGGCATAGCATCAGCCATAAGCTTCTTTTTCTTCTTGGGAGGGGCTTTCTCAACATGTTCTTCCTCCTCCTCAGCAGCAGCACCAGCAGCCTCCTCTGGATCTTCAAACATAGAGGTTTGCCTGCCAACAACATAAACTATCCTCTTCCTTGCTCTCTTCTTCTCCCCTGCCTTCTTAGGCATTGACTTCCTTGGGGGCTCAATGGCCATGGTAGCTCTGGAGCTCTCAGGTGCTCTCAATATCTTAGAGCTAGCATACTCCTTCCTGACAGCTTTCTTCCTTGAAGAAGTGGCTTCATTTGCAGATTTCTTAGCAGCTTTCTCTTGCTTCTTGGCAAGAATTTCCTCTGGCACAAAATCTGAATCCTCCTCATCTGAATTCAGCTTCTTCCTGGCCCTAGTAGCAGCCTTGGGCAACCCATGAGAACTGGGGGTGCCTGGATCTGAAGAGGAACTGGACTCAGGACTAGTGCCTGAACTCATGTCAATGTTCTGCTCTTGGAAGTTGTTCTCACTGTCCTCAGCACTTGATATACTGACCCTGTGAATAGAATATAGAGGAGCAGAAGAAGATAAGTCATCACAAAATGTAGCTATTTTTGAAAGTTTGAACTAAGAATTTCTCAAATTTTGCATTCTGCCTAATGTATATCGGTAAGGCCGACACAAAATTTTCGGTCACACCGAGACTAACAACCTGCTTTCCAGGAACTTGGCACCATTCTATGTTACACCGAAAATAGGCACTCGGTTCCACCGAGGTGTTCTCAGTGTGCCAGAAAACCAAATCGGTGATACCGATTATTTTGCATCGGTTCTACCGAGATTCATGAGGCGGACGGCAAAACCTAAAAAATCCATCATTCGCTATTCTATTGAATTTTCTTGTGGATAGATAGATGTGCAAACGGTGGCTTATAGATAAAATCAACTTCATTGTGAAAGAATCGGATGGGGAGCGCAAGAAGAATCGAATCTGTACCCTAACTTGGCGACGGATCCGCTACGGCGGCGACGACGGCGAAGATGCCCGTCGACGGCGATGATCCCAGCGGCGGAGGAGCGCGGGGAGACAAGGGCGACGACCAAGGGGTCCTTTGCGGCAGCTTAGGGTTTTGGGGCGCGACGATTTGAAGATTGAATTTCAAACCGTCGGGTCCACAGCATATATACCCCTCTTTGTCGGTGTCACCGATTCTAAATTTTCGGTGTCACCGAGTTCCTCAACTGTCAGTTGACAGGGAAACCCGGTGTAACCGAGAATATGGAATCAGTAGTACTGAGATTGAAAACCAGATCAACCCTAGGCATTCGATGAGACCGAGAATTCTGGGTTGGTTCCACCGAGATGCACTTGGGAGGTTTTAATGGTCAGTCCTTGTCGATACGGAACTCCGAGTGCTCCACACACAGAGGGATCGATAAGTACTTGTTCAAATTTTGTGATGCAGCATGAATGGAATATGAGGTGAGAAAGCATAGATAGCTAGAGAGTGGTCCGAGGCATTCTTGTCCATCCAATTGGCAAAAGATCAATCAAAAGCCAAATAGCAACAATTGGAAGTCCTCGAATGGGTAAATAAATGCAGACCAACATGCTCACACAATAAGATGTCAAATGAAATCATGAAAAACATGCACATACATACTAGCATCTAACAAGCACTTTGGGGATGACGAAGTCATCTATATATGAGTATTTTGACTAGGGAGCCAAGTAAGAATACTTGATCATAGGTCATACTCATCGTTTAAGCACAAGTGGGGTTACCACTTTTACATAAAGCATTTAATGTTGTCACATTCTAAGAGATGCTTTAACTCAAGTCTTAGAGTAAAGCTCCCCCTTGATGTGACATCCCCCCATAAGAGGGATAAACTAACCTTGGGTTTTGTCGATGAAGACTTCATGTTGCTGAGGTAGTGGTGGATGCTCAAGGTTGATGAAGATCACGAATAGTTGGGAGCATCCTTGTTGTTTCCTTACTCTTATCACCTACATGGGTTAGTCCCAAGACACAAGAGACAAATACAAGGATATCTATGGCCATGGAGTGCAAAGGATGTGTGATGATGTCCATTGATTTGTTGATTACCTTGTCCCTTGCATACCTTTGAGGGAATGTGTGACTCCTTGAACTATTGCATAGAGTTGATGTTGATTGCAAATAGTTCTTGCCAATAATGAATGTGAGTGAATTTCATTGGCGGAGTCACCCCTCAAGAACTCTCTAGTTCTTCTTCTTGGGGACCCACATCAACTTGATGGGGATCCTTGGTGTTGAAGTAGCCTTTGTAGAAGTTGAGCTTTAAGTAGCCTTGGGAACCCACTCCACCAAAGCTAGGGATTCATCTTCATATGAGTCAATGTCCTCTTGAAGCTTGTTCTTGCCCTTGAGCTTGTGGTCTTGTGGTGGAAGGTCATCTTGAGTGTTTGTTCCCTTGGGAAGAGTATTTTCATACTTCTTCTTTTGAGGAACAAACTTGGGCTTGGGTTATTGACCTTCTTCCCATTCAGCTCCATTTGCATTGAAGTAGCCAACACCATGGTTCTTTCGGTATCCTCCGTGTTTGCGTACAATTTCCTCAAATTGCTTACATCCGGCAAGACTCTTGTAGATACCTTTCTCTATAATTACTTTCAATAAAGCATTTTCTTGCTCAAGTGTAACTTGGCTAAGAGAATCATCATTAGTGGAATCAATAGAACTACTAGAAGCAACATTATTAGGTTTAGCATTTTTATTGTTGCTACTAGATGAAGAACCTTTCTTGCCTTTGTTACTAGTTTGTTTAGTGTTAACTTGAGGCATGAATGTAGACAAGAGTAGTCGTTTGGCTAGATAAGATGAAGTTTTCTTTCGGAGATCGTCATTGATAGCTTTAAGAAACTCATGCTCTTGCTCCAAGTTGAGCTTCTCGAAGCGTGGCTTCTCATGAGTCCTTACAAGCTCTCTATGATCTTCAAGAGTAGATTCATGAGCTAACTTAAGAGTGTTTAGTTCTTTAGTTAGTTGTTCTATTTTCATCTTATCATCATCAATTGACTTATCTTGACTAACATGAGAATTATCAAGTTCATTTTGACTAACATCACTAGTTTTATCAAAGAGCAAGTCATCATCACAAAGCAAATCATCTTCATCACTATTGAAATCAAGATACTCGGGGTGTGATACCTTGGGGCCTTTAGCCATGAAGCAACTTCCACTCCCTTCGTTTGGTGAATCAAATAGATCATAGGAGTTGGTAGTCACTAGAGCAATTCCGGCAACACCATCATCTTGACTATAGTCGGAGTCGGAGTGATAGCTTCTCTCGAATTTGTTGTCGGAGTCGGAGCCGGAAACCCATTCACCAACATGAGCTTGATGTTTTCTTCTTGTGTAGCTCTTGGTGTACTTGTCCTTCTTCTCTGAATCTCTACTTCTCCTTGAGGGTCTTCGTTCATAGCGATCATCTCTACTCCTTCTCTCTCTTTGAGGTGATTCATTCCTTGAGCTTCGTCTTCGAGGTGACTCTTCTCTTCGTTTGTAGGGAGCCGTGCACTCATTGGAGTAGTGTCTGAGCTTCCCACAATTGTAGCAATTGCGGTCACGACTTGACGAATGCTTCTCATCATATCTTGAGTTGGAGCTTCGTTCTTTGCCTCTATTCTTGTAGAACTTGTTGAATTTCTTGACCATGAGGCTTATTTCTTCATTGGTGACAAGGTTGTAGCTTGAAGTTGCGGGAGCATCACTTGTGGCTTTGTAAGCACCGCTAGAATTGTTGTGAAGCTCTTCTTTGTCTTTGAGTGTCATCTGATGAGCAACAATCCTTCCAATGACTTCCGTAGGCTTGAGATCTTTGTAGTTGGGCATCATTTGGATCAATGTGCACACGGTGTCGTATCTCTCATCCAAAGCTCGAAGAATCTTCTTGAGGATGAATTTGTCGGTCATTTCTTCGCTTCCTAAGCCGGCAATCTCATTTGTGAAGAGAGCTAGCCTAGAGTACATCTCTGCGACTCCTTCACCATCCTTCATCTTGAACTTGTCAAGTTGACTTTGAAGAACATCTAACTTGGATTCTCTCACGGACTCGGTTCCTTCGTGCATATCAACCAAAGTATCCCAAATCTCTTTTGCATTCTCAAGATGGCTGATTTTGTTGAATTCTTCGGGGCATAGGCAGTTGAAGAGAATGTCGCATGCTTGAGCGTTGTATTGCAACATCTTCAATTCATCTGCGGTGGCTTCATGATCCGGTTCCTTTCCATCACCAAAGAATTCACCTTGCAAGCCAACACGAACAACAGCCCAAACGGCGGGGTTATGACCAAGAATATGCATTTTCATTTTGTGCTTCCAACTAGCAAAATTAGTGCCATCAAAGTACGGACCTCTACGGTGATAATTTCCCTCACAAGACGCCATAATCTCCTAGGTTGTGAGACCAATGCAATGGAGACCAAAGCTCTGATACCACTTGTAGGACCGAAAGTATGTCTAGAGGGGGGGTGATTAGACTACTTGACCAAATAAAATTTCTACCTTTTCCCAATTTTTAGAGTTGCCAGATTTTAACATTCATGGCAAGTCAAGTACACCCTACACATGCATGTCTAAGAGTATAGCAGCGGAAAGTAACAACAAGCATGAGTAGAAAGGAAGGGTAAGAGGATCAAACGCAATTGTAGACACGATGATTTTTCCCGTGGTTCCGATAGGTGGTGCTATCGTACATCCACGTTTATGGAGTCTTCAACCCACGGAGGGTAACGGTCGCGAGAGTCCACGGAGGGCTCCACCCATAAGGGTCCACGAAGTAGAAACCTTGACTATTCCATAATGGATTCCGTCCACGAAGGACTAGCCTCACTATGGGTAGATCTTCACGAAGTAGGCGATCTCCTTGCCCTTACAAACTTCTTGGTTCAACTCCACAACACGAAGTAGGAGGCTCCCAAGCGACACCTAACCAATCTAAGAGGCACCACCCTCCAAAAGGTAATAGGCTCGGCAATGATGATGAATTCCTTGCTCTTGTGCTTCAAGATGATAGACTCCTCAACACACAATCACTCTCTCATAGATTTGGCTTGGTGGAAGAGATGGGATAGGTGGAAAGCAACTTGGGGAGGTTAGAGATCAAGATTCATATGGTTGGAATGGAATGGCATGATCTCAACACATGAGTAGGTGGCTCTCTCTCAGAAAACTGGATGGGGGAAGTATGGAATAGTTCTTAGTGCTTCTCTTTCGAGTGGGTGGTGGTGAAGGGGTATATATAGGCATCCCCAAAAATCCAACCGTTACACACAAAATGACCAACTCGGTGACACCGATGTGTTAATCTCGGTGGTACCGAAGTGACCAAAAGGTGGCAACTTTTGAATCTCGGTGAGACCGATATATGAAACTCGGTTGCACCGATAAGGTGACCAACGGTCAGATTGCCCATTCTCGGTGACGCCGATCCAACAATCTTGGTGGGACCGATATTGTGAATTTGCGTAACAGAAAGTTGGCAACCTAAACTCGGTGGCACCGAAGCAGAATCAGTTGCACCGAAATGCTAGGGTTTGGCTAATGTCTGTCTGAGTATGGGAATCGGTGGCACCGAGTGGAAAGTGTTGGTTGCATCGATTTTGGATATTTGACTTTGGACAGACTTTTGTGGAAGAGCTTGTCGATGTTTTTGGTGACTATCACTTGTGCACGTATGAGCATTTTGTTCACCAACAATACCTTACCCCCTTTTAATAGTATTGGCTTTCCTATGGACTCAAAGTGATTTCTCACAAAGTAAAATGTAGAGTCCTCTTGCTTGAAGCTTTGCCAATCCATTTCCTTGCATCTTGGGGTATTTCAACAATCTCCACAATCCTTTTGCCAATCCTATCATTGAACTTTTCCTGAAATATACTTAGTGGAACCATTAGTTCAATGACTTATATGTTGTTATTAATTACCAAAATCATCGAGGGAGCAAATGTGCTTTTAGTACTACCGCTCAGTTGTTCCAGTACGTGTATAAGCGGAAGTACCGCCCCCTAGGATGGTACTACCGCTTATGCTCGTATCCGGGCAGAAAAACGGCCACTTTTCTCCCCACATATATAAGTGAGTCTTCTTCCCCATTGAGACTCACCTCTTCCCACAAAAAGCTCCATTGTTGCTCCTAAGCTTATTCTTGCTCCTTCTCCTTCCCTAGCCATCAAATCTTGTTGGTGCTCTAGGGTTTGGAGGAGAGGGCCTTGATCTACACTTCCACCGAGAGATATTTGATTCCCCCCATCAATCCCTTGCGGATCTTGTTACTCTTGGGTGTTTGAGCACCCTACACGGAAGAGGACACTTCAAAGCCATAGTCCATTGTGGTGAAGCTTCGTGGTGTCGTTGGGAGCCTCCAATTAAGTTGTGGAGATTGCCCCAACCTTGTTTGTAAAGGTCTGGTTGCCGCCTTCAAGAGCACCACTAGTGGAATCACGGCACCTCGCATTGTGTGAGGGCGTGAGGAGAATACGGTGGCCCTAGTGGCTTCTTGGGGAGCATTGTGCCTCCACACCGCTCCAACGGAGACGTACTTCCCTTTACCGGGAAGGAACTTTGGTAACACATCCTCGTCTCCATCGGTTCCTCTCGTGGTTACTTCTTACCTTTACTTTGTGCAAGCTACTCATATTGTTTATCTTGCTTGCTCATCTTGTTGTTGTGTTTAACATCATATAGGTTGCTCACCTAGTTCCATATCTAGCTAACCTATTTGTTGCTAAGCCTAAATTGTTAAAGAAAAGTTAAAATTTGGTAGTTGCCTATTCACCCCCCTCTAGTCAACCATATCGATCCTTTCAATTGGTATTAGAGCTACGTCTCTTTATTAAGGGTTTCACCACCCGAAGAGTATGGCTGGCAAAGAGTTGGGGTCTAGTGAACTCCCCGAGGCCGTGGGTGTGAACACGGTGTCGCGTGAGGATTTGAATGAGGCCATTACCTCTCTCAAATCTTCCATGACGACCGAGGTCAAATCCATGTTCAAAGAATTCCTTGATACTCTTAAACTTTCCACCGATGCGGTTCAAGTGGCTAATCCCACTAACTCGACATCGGATGTCATCTTCGGTAAGGAGGGGGCTAGTAGTGAGAAGGACACTCGTTCTCAAGGAATTAATGGGTCGGGGACTTTTGCCTCGGTTCCCCCTCCCGTGGTCTATGGAGGACCGGTGCACCCACCTCATATAGTTAATCTCGGCCCTCCTCCTAAACTTGTTAAGAATGATTTTGCTAATTGGAATTTTCGTATCAAGTCTCATTTGGATCACAGCTCAATTCAACTCATGCGAGTCATTGAAGAAGGATACTACCCTCGTGATCCACGCAACCTCACTCCAAGAGAAGAAGCGGATAAACAGCTAAATTCCTCCGCTTTGTTCATACTCCAAGCTGTTGTTCCTACTGAAGACCTACCTCACCTGCGTCCCTTCAATGTTGCTAAAGAGTGTTGGGAACACATTGTCTCCAAGTACAAGGGAAGCTCAAGCATTCAACGGTCAAACTATGAAGTTGTCCTTGATCAGTCAGATGAGTTTGTAATGGTAGAAGATGAGGAACCGCGTGAGCTCTATAGGAGGGTGACTGCTCTTGCCGTTGCCCTCAAAGATGATGGCAGCAAGGATGTGGATGATACTTGGGTCAAGCATAAGTTTCTGAAGGCCATTATGCCCTAAAACAAGGCCATGTCCGCTGTCATCCGTCAAAGACCGGACTTTCACACCTTGTCCTCTGGTGATGTGTTGGATGAATTCATTGCAATGAACATCTTGAACACGACTGTTGACAATGCTCTCGCTCGCGTGCAACGGTCAAAGAAATCATCCCCCAACCTTGCCTTGAAGGCCAAGGTCAGTCAAGAGGAAGAAGAAGAAGAAGAGGGTTGCCCCGAGGACACCAAATATGCTTATCATGAGCATATGGCTCTTGCGTCCAGACAATTTTGGGGCAACAAGAGAAACACAAGGCCCAACTTCTCCAAGAACAACTCAAACGGGTCAAAGGGCAAGCAACGTGTGAGGACCTGCTACAACTGTGGTAATGTAAGTCACTTTGTGGTGGATTGTCCATATGAGAAGAGGGAAGACAATGGTGGCAAGCTCATCCGCAAAGATAAGGCCAAGTCTTTCCCCAACAAGACCAACTTCACCAAGAAGACTCCTCACAAAGTGTTGGTGGCTCAAGAAGAGTATGCATCGGATGATGATGCTGATGACGAAGAGACAAGTGGTGAAGGAATGGCAATGGCATCTGTGCAATTGCATCCTCTACCCCAACAAAGGTGTCACTCTTCGACGCCCCCAATGAGAACCACATCGCTAGGTGCCTCATGGCAAAAGGTATCACCAAGGTAACCTCCAACGCCAAAACCTCAAACATTAAAACTTCTGTTTCTTCCACTCCGTCTTTGTTAGATTGTGTGGATGAACTTGAGGAGGCGAAAGAGGGTGAGAATGAGTTTGACAAGTTCTTGTGTAGACTCAAGGGAGAGTCTAGAAGCACTTCGTTGCTCTCTTGGAACAACTTGGTGAGGCCAATGACACGATTGAGTCTCAAGAAGAATTTCTTGAGGAGATGAGAGGCCATAGTCGTGATTATGCCGACGAGATATCAGATCTTTCTATTGCTCTAGAGGAAGAGCGAGGTCATCATTTGACTCTTAAGGAGTCACAAAATGACGACCTTGCTAAATTACGTAAAGATTATGATCATGCCATTGTTCTTAACCGTGTTCTTAAATCTGAAAAGGTTGCACTTGGGGTTGACCATGCTCGACTCAAGGATGAGTTTGTCTCTCTTGACAATGCTCACATGGCATTGAAGAGCGTTCATTCTTCTCTTAAAGAGTCGTATGATCAACTCCAAGTAAAACTCACTAAGGAAATTGCCACGTGTCCTCCCTTTGTTTTAATTGATAATGCATCTGCTACTAACCCGTGTTGTGAGCATGCACACCTTGTGGAGGAAAATGTTAAACTAAAAGAGCAGCTTGAGAAAGGCCTTGTGACATGTATCCAAGGTGAGAAGAATCTCAATGACCTTTTGAGAAATCAAAAGGAAGTGATTGCAAAGGAAGGAGTTGGGTTTGCACCCAAGTCCAAAAAGAAGAAGAAGAAGAAGACCACGCAGGTTCCTCCGATCAAGGAAACATTTGTCAAAGCGGGGAACATTACTCATGACAAGAAGAAGGACAAGGTTGTGAGTGATAGTGCCAAGAAGGGCAAGATCACTCCCTCCAAGAGGGCCGGCGATTTTAACCCCTCCTATGTTTTGTGCCGTGCTAGTGATGGGCATGTTTATGCCAAATATGTTGGTTCTCCTTATGAGTATATCGAGTGGTCTATTTGGGTTCCTAAGACCCTTGTCACTAACATGAAAGGACCCATTCAAGAATGGGTACCTAAATCCAAGCATTGATCTATTGTAGGACTTTGCTTCCGGGGGAGTCTCATGGATGCTCGATAGCGGAGCAACAAATCATATGACCGGAAGCAAGGACTTGGTGGTGGATGTTCAACCCGATGCATCCGTGGTGATGATGCAATCTCATTTGGCGATGATGCAATCTCAAAGGTATTGGGTCTTGGCAAGGTGGTTATCTCTCCGACCTTAACCATTGAGAGAGTCATGCTTGTTGAGACTCTTGCATACAATTTATTTTATGTTCGTCAACTTGCACTCATGGGTTTTAGTACCTTCTTTGGCATTGATACCGTGACCCTTTTGTGGAGCAAGACTCTTAAAGTAGCCTTTGTTGGGCATGTCGAAAACGGTCTCTATGTGATTAACTTCTCGGAGCGACCCACTAAGACCGCGACATGTCTAATGGCTAAAGTTGATGTGGGATGGCTTTGGCATCGCCGACTAGCCCATGTCAATATGAGATCTTTGCAAAGTCTCCTAAAAGGGGATCACATTCTTGGACTAACAAATGTGAGTTTTGCCAAAGATCGTGCTTGCAGTGCTTGTATCGAAGGAAAGCTACATGAAAAAGCTCATCATCCAACTACTACAATCTACTCAAAGAGGACCTTAGAGCTCCTTCACATGGATCTCTTCGGGCCTCCATCTTTTGATAGCCTTGGAGGAAGAAGATATTGCTTGGTGATTGTGGATGATTACTCGAGATACACATGGGTATATTTCTTCAAGAGGAAGAGTGAGACCCAACAGACCGTCATCAACTTTGCAAATGAAGTCCAACGTCAACATGAAGCAAAGATTTTGATGATTAGAAGTGACAACAGCACTGAGTTCAAGAACTACACCCTAGATGAGTTTCTCAGTGATGAGGGGATAAAGCACCAATATTCCACACCTTACACCCCTCAACAAAACGGTGTTGCGGAGAGGAAGAACCGGACGTTGATGGATGCGGCAAGAACCATGATGGCAGAGTTTAAATCTCCGTACAACTTTTGGGCCGAAGCCATCAACACAGCGTGTCATGCATCAAATCGGCTCTATCTCCGCAAAGGCTTGAACAAGACTCCTTATGAGATTCTTACCGGGAACAAGCCCAACCTCAAATACTTCCGGGTGTTCGGTTGTAAGTGTTTCATTCTCAAGAAAGGTGTTTGTTTGTCTAAATTTGAATCTAGAGCCCATGAGGGCATATTTGTTGGTTATGCTGCAAACTCTCATGCTTACCGTGTCCTCAACAAGTCCACCGGACTCATTGAGGAGACGAGTAACGTGGAGTTTGATGAAAATAATGGCTCCCAAGTGGAGCAAAGTGGTCTTTGTGATATAGGTAATGAAATTCCTCCCCAAGCCATAAGAAGAATGGGTGTGGGATACTTCCTACCCGTTGAGGAACCCCTTGTGGCTGAAGGAGAAGGACAATGTTCCACTCAAGTGGAACCATCACCGACACACGACCCACATGCTTCTGAAGAACAAAGTGAAGACCCTCAACCCCGTGATCAAGATCAAGGGCAATATCAACTTGCTAGTGATGTCTCTACTTCACATGATGCTCAAGATCTTGTTCACACCCCCGTGCAAGCTCGAGATCAAGATGAAGCTCAGGACCAAGATCAACTTCAAGATCAAGGTCAAGCTAAAGATCAAGATCATGCTCAAGATCATGAGCAAGCCGGTTCTAGTACCGAAGCTCGTCAAGTTACCAAGCCTCAACTTTCCATGGAGGAAATTCTTGAAAGACGAGCTACCAAGATTGCTTTCAAGCTTAACAAGAGGCAACACCTCCTAGAGAACATCTACGAAAGCTTGAAAAGAGGGGTAACTACTCGTCGTCAATTAACATACTTTTGTGCACATCACGCGTTTGTTTCTTGCTTTGAACCCCCTCAAGGTACAAGATGCGCTCAAAGACGAGGATTGGCTTGAAGCCATGCATGATGAAATCAACAACTTCGAGCACAACGAAGTGTGGCGATTGGTGCCAAGACCAAAAGAGAATCACAATGTCATTGGAACCAAATGGATCTTTAAGAACAAGCAAGATGCACATGGTATCATTATTCGCAACAAGGCAAGACTGGTGGCTCAAGGCTACTCCCAAGTCGAGGGTGTCGACTACGGTGAAACCTTTGCCCCTGTTGCTCGCCTTGAATCTATTCGCATGTTGCTTGCTTATGCTTCTCATCATGATTTCATATTATATCAAATGGATGTGAAGAGTGCTTTTCTTCATGGTCCACTTAAGGAGTTGGTATATGTCAAGCAACCCCCGGGGTTTGAGGATCCCAAGTTCCCCAATCATGTATACGTTCTTGATAAGGCACTCTATGGCCTTAAACAAGCCCCACGTGCATGGTATGAGCCCCTTACCGAGATGTTGCAAGATCGTGGGTTTGAAATTGGGAAAATCGACCCCACTCTTTTTACTAAGAGGTTTAACGGGAACTTGTTCGTATGCCAACTATATGTAGATGATATTATCTTTGGTTCTTCTAACAAAGCTTTTAATGATGAGTTCGCCGCACTAATGACCAAAGAGTTTGAGATGTCTATGATGGGAGAGTTGAAGTTCTTCCTTGGATTCAAAGTCAAGCAACGAAGCCAAGGAACCTTCATCAACCAGCCAAATACACTCAAGACATGCTCAAGAGGTTCAAGATGGATGAGCTAAATCCTCCGAAGGCCAACACTCCGATGCCACTCAAATGCCAACTTGACAGTGATCCCAATGGTAAAGCTGTGGATCAGAAGGTATATCGCTCCATGATTGGATCTCTGCTTTACCTTTGTGCATTTAGGCCGGATATCAAGTTGAGTGTGGGAATTTGTGCATGATTTCAATCCGCACCTAAGGAGAGTCACTATGTGGCTGTCAAGCGAATCTTTCGATATTTGGCTCATACCCCAAACTTTGGCTTATGGTACCCCAAAGGCGCTTCATTTGATCTCATTGGATATACTGACTCGGATTGGGCGGGAGACCGTGTGGAAAGGAAGTCCACTTCCGGATGTTGCCAATTTCTTGGCCGCTCTCTAGTGAGTTGGTCTTCCAACAAACAAAACTGTGTTTCTCTCTCGTCCACCGAGGCCGAGTATGTAGCCGCCGCAAGCTGTTGTGCTCAGATTCTCTGGATGAGGCAAACCTTAAAGGATTATGGTGTCATCTGTGACAAAGTGCCTCTTTACTGTGACAATGAAAGCACGATCAAGATCGCCAACAACCCTGTTCAACACTGCAAGACGAAGCATATTGAGATTCGTCATCACTTCATCCGGGACCACATCAAGCGTTGAGAAATTGATCTCATTCACCCCTATACCAAAGAACAGCTTGCAGATATTTTCATGAAGCCATTGGATGAAGCAAGATTTCGCGAGTTAAGGCATGAGCTAAATATCATTGATTCGAGCAATGTGGCTTGACTTAGTGCACACCCCACCACACTCATCATTATGTCTTGTTTAGATGTAGGCATGGATATAGGGGGAGTCTAGTTCTCTCAATGAACTATCCCTCCTCCTATTATGCATAAATTGATCAAGCCTTTCACATTAGTCATTTTTGATGACATTTGTGCTTCAAAGACGAGTTTTGGTCATGGGCCCAAGGTTAAAATCTTCGCGGTGCCATACCATTTGACTCAAACATAGGTGGCTTCGGCCACCGCCCCCACCTCCTAGTGAGGCATTTGCATTACTAGAGCATATTGGTTCGAATTTATTGTTTCAAGTCTTTGTCTCTTCGGGTTTGGTTTCTCATAAAGACTTGGAGCAACTTCTTGCATGTTTTTAGTAGAAAGTCTTGATGCTCTTTATCGCCTCAGATTTTTTGGATTTACTTTATATGCTGGGAGTAGTTTTTGGTCATAAGCGGTACTACCGCTCGGGTGGACGGTACTACCGCTCCAGCGGAAGTACCGCCCATGCCAGCGGTACTACCGCTTCGAGGGGCTCGCGGTCGACTCAAGTGATGGGCGGGGGGAGTTCTAACTCCCCCCCCCCATACCCATTCACTGGTTCTTCTCCGCCCGTGGCGACCAAAACTCTCCCGGAGGCCGGCTCCGGATCTCCCATTCCGTGTCCGTCTTCGCATTTCCGTCCGGTGGGATTGATCCCCATCTCTCCCTCATGCCATGGACCCCGGTGATGATGGCTCTGCTATGGGTGCTCGTCGTGTGAATCCAAGCCGTGGTGGTTCCAAGAAGTACCGCACGTCAGATGAGGCTGAAGCTGGCTCAAGTGCTCAACCCCAGCGGCAGTCCACGAAGAAAGTTGCCCACAAGAAGCAAGCTGTCAAGGATCCTCAGGATATGTCTGGCACCGAGTTCTATGAGTTTCGTCAACTCAATCCTTACCGCTGTCCTTAGGAACCCGCGTTTGTTGGTCGTCCCTTCTGGAACAAGGCTCAGTCTCTCATTTATGTTGGAGTCCTGAAGGCCAAGACGAACCTCTACGTGCCTCATGTCAAATCCATCGACATGGAGCATATGGTCAGCAACCCTCACTCTGACTACTTTGCTGAAGCTCGTGCTCTTTGCCAGCAATGGGGTCTGGATCCCATTATTACGGTCAACAAGGATTTTGACTGCGAGCCTGTGGATCAGTTCTTTGCCACTGTTGACTTCAACAATGATGAGGCGAGGAGTTTGATTTGGATGATAGGTAGCAGGGTCATGCGTTCCAACTGGAAGACCTTTATGAACTCTTTGGGTTATGCAGACTCAGGTGAACATGAGCTAGTTGGTCTCCGATCGCACACTGAAGAACAAGCTATTCACAAGTCCAAGCTCGTGCGCTACCAGCGGATTGTAAAGACTCACAAGGGTACTCGCACTGAACTCATGCCATTTTTGGACATTATGCACCGTATCCTTCGCAACACTCTGTTTCCTCGTGTGGGGAACTTGGATCAGGTTCACTCTTATCTCGTGAATCTGCTTCTTATGTGCATCAAGGAAAAAGGAAAAGATTCCACTTTGGATGTTTCCCACATCATGTGGACGGAGCTTCGCTCATCAATTCTTGACAGGAAGGTGCCTATCTACGGTCCCTATATATTCAAGCTCATTGAGGATACCTGGTCTGCGCAGTTCCCTGGTGAGCATCTGGTCACTGATCACATGGTGACTCATGGTATTCTTAAGTTACGTGTGAAGGGGAACTGGGGCGTTGCACCGTATGTGCCAGAGATTGCCCCCACTGACTCTGGTGATGAGTTCGAGCTGGACTATACTGATGCCACCTATGTTCCTCGCTCTGAGACTGTTCCCTCTTGGGCTGCCAAGCTCAAAGCCAAGATGAAGAATCTTCTCTGCTTTCAGATCAAGGGATAGTACAAGGCTCATGTGGAGGCCAAGAAGGCTCGCAACCGTGACAAGAGGATCATGAGGAAGCTTGATCTGCAGGTTGACATCGGGTCTGATGAGAGGATTACAGATGAGGAGGAATGGATCAAGAAGAATTGCCCCTATGCTGAGTCAGAGGATGATGTGCCTGCTGCTATTGATGAGGAGGAAGATGATGAGCCTGACGAGTGACTATTCTATGCCTATCATCACTTGGTCTTACTTTAGTCCTCTGTGCCCCTTTTGGTGTCTCGATGCCAAAGGGGGAGAGAGTGTTTAGGGATCTGCTGCCGAGTCTTTGCTGCTGAGTCACGAGTATTTCTCCTTTTATCTGTGCATCTCTTCTCTCGTGAACTCGTTTATTTGCTTTGGTTGTTTGCTTTGCGTTATGGTGTCAGACTCATGTGTACTATGTATGGTGTAAGACATATGCTACCTCTTATATCCGTTATGTCTACATTATTGTGAGTTTATATTTCCTTTACTTGCTTACCTGCTTATCACTCATTCCGTTTGTATGCAAGTATTTGGCCACGTGTATAAAATATAGGGAGAGTGTTGATCCTAGTGTGTGCTCTTTGCATTCCAAAAGCATATTCAAATAGGGCACACATCTAGGGGGAGCCTATCTATATTTTGTAGATGTTGGGTTTACCAGTCTTACTATATATCTTCTTGGCAAATCCCGTGTTGTCATCAACCCACCAAAAAGGGGAAGATTGTAAGAGCATAATTTTCCCTAGGTAGTTTTGGTGGTTGATGACAGTGCGTTTGCGGACTAACCGTGTGCATTAAGCTTTCAGAGATTATCAGGTGGCACGAGACGATTATCTTCCCCTCAAGTAGTAAATCAGAAGACGGAGTCTCTTCCTTTCGAGGTTAGGTTGGTGAACCTGAGTCGTAGGAAAATCCATACTATTAAGAGGGGATCCGCATCCGTAAAGGTTGGGAGGAATCATCACGTACACTTTGCACCCCTGTCCGTTTCCCGGGACGACGGAGCTTTTTCTGCCCCTAAAGGCTCCAAAGTTTCACTTAAGCAGAAGTACCGCTCTTCCGAGCGGTAGTACCGCTCCAGCGGTACTACTGCCCTGAAGAATCGCTCGAACCACCACTTACTTCTTTAAGCGGAAGTTCCGAGCGGTACTACCGCCCTGAACTACTGCTTACTTTTTTTAAGCGGAAGTTCCGAGCGGTACTACCGCCCTGAACTACCGCTTAGATGTTTTAAGCGGAAGATCCTAGCGGTACTACCGCCCTGAGGAACTTTGGGGCCTCCTTTGCATCCTTTTTTCTTCCGGACTTCTGGGATGTCTGAGCGGAAGTACCGCTCTCTCCAGAGCGGTACTACCACCCCGAGCGGAAGTACCGCTCCCTCCAGAGCGGTACTACCGCTCAGTTGTTCCAGTATGTGTATAAGCGGAAGTACCGCCCCCTAGGACGGTACTACCGCTTATGCTCATATCCGGGCAGAAAAACGGCCACTTTTCTCCCCACCTATATAAGTGAATCTTCTTCCCCATTGAGACTCACCTCTTCCCACAAAAATCTCCATTGTTGCTCCTAAGCTTATTCTTGCTCCTTCTCCTTCCCTAGCCATCAAATCTTGTTGGTGCTCTAGGGTTTGGAGGAGAGGGCCTTGATCTACACTTCCACCGAGAGATATTTGATTCCTCCCATCAATCCCTTGCAGATCTTGTTACTCTTGGGTGTTTGAGCACCCTAGACGGAAGAGGTCACTTCGAAGCCATAGTCCATTGTGGTGAAGCTTCATGGTGTCGTTGGGAGCCTCCAATTATGTTGTGGAGATTGCCCCAACCTTGTTTGTAAAGGTCAGGTTGCCGCCTTCAAGGGCACCACTAGTGGAATCACGGCACCTCGCATTGTGTGAGGGCGTGAGGAGAATACGGTGGCCCTAGTGGATTCTTGGGGAGCATTGTGCCTCCACACTGCTCCAACGGAGACGTACTTCCCTTTACCGGGAAGGAACTTCGGTAACACATCCTCGTCTCCATCGGTTCCTCTCGTGGTTATTTCTTACCTTTACTTTGTGCAAGCTACTCATATTGTTTATCTTGCTTGCTCATCTTGTTGTTGTGTTTAGCATCATATAGGTTGCTCACCTAGTTGCATATCTAGCTAACCTATTTGTTGCTAAGTCTAAATTGTTAAAGAAAAGTTAAAATTTGGTAGTTGCCTATTCACCCCCCTCTAGTCAACCATATCGATCCTTTCACCAGTTCTGTGATGGTCCATAACTCGTTGTTTATAGATAAGAGGTGCTTCCGCATCAGGACTTTCCACTTAGGATAATCTGTGCCATCAAAGATGGGGCACTCTGTGGATGCCTTAGCACCTTTTGCCATGAAGCAATAGGTGGGGGAAAAGTAATCGTTGTCAAGGTTGGAGTCGTCATCACTTTCCTCAGTGTTGAAGATTGACTTGCTGACGAAATCAGTAGCAAGAGCTAGGCTCGCCACACTAGCGTCTAACTCCTCCTCAGATTCCTCCTCTTCCTCATATTCTTTAGAGTCTTCTTCAAAATACATTTCCTTGCCAATAAGTGCCCGAGCCTTTTTGGAACTGTTCTTCTTGTGCGATGAGCACTTTGAAGATGAGGACTTTTAAGATTTCTTCTTTTTCTTCGAGTCATCAGAACTATCATCTTTTTATTTCTTCTTCTTTGATTCTTTTTCCAAAGAGGACAGTCAGCGATGTTGTGGCTACACTTCTTGCATTTGTGGCAAGTTCTCTTCTTGTAGTCGCTTGATGAGGATTCTGACTTCATCAGGCCACTTCTTGATGATTTTCCAAATCGGACTCTCCTTGAGAACTTCTGGAATTTCCTCACGAGCATTGCTAGCTCCTAACTCAGTTCTTCAGGATCACCAAGGCTACTGTCAGTTTCTTCGCCTTCAGATGAGGAAATTGCTTTTGCCTTTAGTGCACGAGTTCTTACATAGCTTGGTCCGTAGAGGTCTCTCTTTTCCACTTGTTGGAATTCATGAGTATTGAGTCTCTCAAGACTATCAGCAAGATCTAGTGACTTGTAGTCTCCACGTTCTTGAATCATCAAAGCAAGTGTATCGAATGAGGAATCAAGAGATCTCAGCAGTTTCTTCACCACCTCATGGTCGGTGACGTCAGTGGCACCAAGAGCATGAAGCTCATTGGAGATATCAGTGAGACGATCAAAAGTTTGCTGAACATTTTCGTTGTCGAGCCTTTTGAAGCGGTTGAAGAGATTGCGAAGAACATCAACTTGAGAGTCACGTTGAGTTGAAACACCTTCGTTGACTTTGGACAGCCTATCCCAGATAAGCTTAGCAGTCTCCAAAGCACTCACTCTGCCATACTGACCTTTGCTCAGATGGCCACATATGATATTCTTCACTTGAGAGTCGAGTTGCTTGAGTCTCTTCACATCAACAGTAGTGACAGTGGGAGCGACGGAGGGAACACCATTTTCCACAACAAGCCAGAGATTGTTGTCAATTGCCTCAAGATGCATGCGCATCTTGTTTTCCAGTAGGGGTAGTCCGTCCCATCAAAGGTAGGACACCCAGCTGAGACCTGGATCATGCATGCAGTCGACATAACTAAAACTCTAGGTGGTTAAAGAAAAATCACACATAACAATGGAGTACCTTGCTCTGATACCAATTGAAAGTGCGTTATATCGACTAGAGGGGGGGGGGTGAATAGGCGATTTTTACAAATTCGTCACTGAGGAATTACTAGATGAGGAATTTTCTATGTGATGAAATACTAGCAGCGGAATAAGTACTCAAGCGCATGCATAACATGGCAGTAGCATAGTCATCATGATGAAATGAAACATACACATAACACAAGTAGCGTGAAAACAGGATAAGCAGGCGATAGAGAAAGTGACTGAAGAAATTGAGATGAGGAAATTGAGAAAGTCTTCAGTCAAAGTCTTCAAACAGTAACGATCAATTTCATCAACAGGTTAATGAGGAAATGAAAGGGTTGAGGAAATAGAACTAGGATCTTGGTGAAGACAATGATTTGATGACCGAGTTCCAACAGCTGTGACAGTCGTACGTCTGGTTTGGAGTGGCTTGGTATTTAAACCAAAGGACACACAGTCCCAGGACACACAGTCCTTACCGTATTCTCCTTGAGCTAAGGTCACACAAACCTCGCCCAACACTCGTGGTAAGTCTTCAGGGTAGACTTCCAAACCCTCACAAACTCGGTCACCCGGCGATCCACAATTTCCTCTTGGATGCTCTAGACCATGACGCCTAACCGTTTGGAAGATGCACAGTGTTCAAAGGTAAAAAGCGTCGGTTCCACATAGGAACAATCTCTTCAGTGATGCTCAATCACTTTGGGTTTTGGTGGTTTGGGTTTTGGGTTTTTCCTCACTGATGATTTTCTCTCAAAGTCCTCAGGATGGGTTGCTCTCAAATGACACTTGTCAATCTCTCTCGGAGCCGCCAACCAGCTAGTGGTTGTGTGTGTGTGTGTAGGGGGGGCTATTTATAGCCAGGGTGCAATCCGACATGATATGACATAAATGCCCCTAATGATATGACCGTTATGTGGACAAGATATCTGGACAAACGGCGCAAGGCACAACAGCGGTCGGAGACTTGAACTCTCAAATTCCTCAGGGCTATCATATTCCTCACGATAGGCAATTCGCACCGGCGAAATCCTAACTCCTCGGTCAGAACAAATTCCTCAGAGACCAGAAGAATTTCATCTCTATCACTGAAGAAATTGACTGAACTGCAAGAGATTTCGAAAGGCTTCACTCGAAGGTTTTGGGTATGTGTAGGCTTTGAGATGAGCACCACTTGGAAATTTTTCCTTAGTATTACCTCGACCCCCTTTAATAGTACGGTGTTTCCTATGACTCAAAGAAAGGAAATGAAACTACGAAAACAAAGTATTCACGCTTCATAGTCCTCGTATCAAGATCTTCAAGGTCACACCAAATTCTTCATTTTCAAAGTCGTCAAGAAAGCATCAAAGTCTTCAGTTGAAGACTTTCATTTTTAGGGGTCGACATTCTTCGCATATATCAAAATCCTCAGCGACTTATAGAGCCTGTGTACACTCACACACATATTAGTCCCTTAACCTATAAGTCTTCAATACACCAAAATCACTAAGGGGCACTAGATGCACTTACAGAGACAACCCATCATGTACACCTACATGGACTCTCATTGCTACCTTTACCAAATCAGATTCACATACTTAACTCTCACAGAGTAGGACATGAACACGACTATTCCAATTCATCGCCCAGATGGATCAGACCCGACACGACTTTAAGCATAGTAAGCAAGCATCGATGGGTAGGCACAACATGGCCCAGTAAGTTCCTACTCATGCTAAGAGGTTTCAACTATTTACTTTGACAAAGTCAGGTCATGCAGAGGAATGGGTTCGACTACCGAAACCTGTAACAATTGAATCGATGTTTTCCTAATGCAGTAAAAATAGCAAGAGCGAGAGAGTGGGATTGTATCAGAATGCTTAATGGGGGGTTTTCTTGCCTGGCACTTCTGAAGATAGCACTTCTCCTCAGTAGTTTCAACGATCACAACGTCGGAACAACATCTACCGGAGGAAGCAAATATTGCATATTAGGGTACTGAATTGACCTAAAGGAATAATTATCCAACACTGGTACCGTAACATCATATACAAATAGTTTTTAACCCCTTTTCGTGATGTAGTTTCAAACTGTCGCCTTGCCTGCGTGGGCGATAGGGGGGTCCATCCCACACGACACAGAAAAATCGTTTGCGATGGGGCGAGCGCGTGCTGACGATTCACGCAAAGTAATCGTATGCTAAGTAATAGACTATCCCACATGTGAAACCTGGACGTTTCGTTTGTGATCGACCACACATCCGAGATGACGACGCGAATATACTCGTTTGCGAAATATGGATATCACAAAGATTTAATTCCACGACCTATTTGTGATAGGTACATTATCACGCACAGTCAGAAACTACAAACTGTGTGCGGTGGCTCTACTTTCGCCAATGTGTCAATTTGAATAATGGTGTGCAATAGTTATTCCTATCACACACGCGGTTCATATGTCAACCGTCTTCTTATCGTCCTACATTACACACAAATAGATGTTTGGAACCGTTTATGGTGTTACCGCTAATTGCACACGCATATAGCATGGAAACGTGTGTGTTATTACGAACAATCCCACATGCACATAATATGCGACCGTGTGTTATGATGCTGATAATCGCACACATTATTCTATGAACAATCATGTACAATATATGAGACCATCGCACACAGTTTATTCGTTCCAGCTGTGTGTACTGTAATTTATTAACTAATAGTTCATTTTTCTTTAATTTATTATTCAAATTGGAAATTTCAAAATTTGAAATGTGGAATTCAAATATTTCACATCCATCAATACATACCCTATTTACAATGGTTCAATAGCCAATGCATAAATCAAAAGCTCAATACATGTTCAAGAGTTACATCATTCGGCAGAAGATCAAATATGATGAACCACAATATATAGTACTAGAGGCGGTAAAGGTGAAGAGAGAATTGTAAATCTATAGGATCGAAAGTATGTCTAGAGGGGGGTGATTAGACTACTTGAGCAAATAAAAATTCTACCTTTTCCCAATTTTAAGTGCTGGCAGATTTTAGCAATGATAGCAAGTCAAGTACACCCTACACATGCATGTATAAGAGTACAGCAGCGGAAAGTAACAACAAGCATATGTAGTAGAGGGTAGGGAGGAAGATCAAATGCAATTTGGAGACACGAAGATTTTTCCCGTGGTTCCGATAGGTGGTGCTATCGTACGTCCACGTTTATGGAGTCTTCAACCCACTGAGGGTAACGATCGCGAGAGTCCACGGAGGGCTCCACCCATAAGGGTCCACGAAGTAGCAACCTTGACTATTCCATAACGGCTTCCGTCCACGAAGGACTAGCCTCACTATGGGTAGATCTTCACGAAGTAGGCGATCTCCTTGCCCGTACAAACTTCTTGGTTCAACTCCACAACACGAAGTAGGAGGCTCCCAAGCGACACCTAACCAATCTAGGAGGCACCACCCTCCAAAAGGTAATAGGCTCAGTAATGTCGATGAACTCCTTGCTCTTGTGCTTCAAGATGATAGACTCCTCAACACACAATCACTCTCTCACAGATTTGGCTATGGTAGAAGAGATTGATTTGGTGGAAAGCAACTTGGGGAGGCTAGAGATCAAGATTCATATGGATGGAGTGGAATGGCTTGATCTCAACACATGACTAGGTGGCTCTCTCTCAGAAAATTGGATGGGGCAAGTATGGAATAGTTCTGAGTGCTTCTCTTTCGAGTGGGTGGTGGTGAAGGGGTATATATAGGCATCCCCAAAAATCCAACCGTTACACCTAAAGTGACCAACTCGGTGACCCCGAAGTGTAAAACTCGGTGGTACCGAGTTGCTCCAAAGGTAGCAACTTTTGAATCTCGGTGAGACCGATACAGAAATCTCAGTGGTACCGATTAGGTGACCAACGGTCAGTTTCCAAAACTCGGTGACGCCGATCCAAAAACTCAGAATTTCCGATTTTAAGAATCGAGGTAACAGAGAGTTTGCAAGCTGAACTCGGTGGCACCTAATAAGAATCGGTTGCACCGATGTGCTAGGGTTTGGCATGGGTCTGTCTGAGGTGGGAATCGGTGGGACCGAGTGGAAATTGTTGGTAGAACCGATTTTCAAGATAGGCTTGGACAGACTTTTGTGGAAGAGTTTGTGGGTGTTTTTGGTGACTATCACTTGTGCACATGGAGCTTCTTGTTCAACAACAGTACCTTACCCCCTTTTAATAGTATTGGCTTTCCTATGGACTCAAAGTGATTTCTCAAAAAGTAAAATCTAGAGTCCTCTTTCTTGAAGCTTTGCCAATCCATTTCCTTGCATCTAGGGGTTTCTCCACAATCCTTTTGCCAACCCATCATTGAACTTTTCCCGAAATATGCTTAGTGGAAACATTAGTTCAATGACATATATGTTGTTATTAATTACCAAAACCATCAAGGGAGCAAATGTGCTTTCAATCTCCCCCTTTTTGGTAATTGATGACAACATATAGATCAAAGCTTCGACATATGATATAATCAATGAATATAATCGTCGCTTTGAGAAGTATGTGATAAGCAAGAGCTCCCCCTAAATTTGTGCATTATTTTGAATTTGCATTTGAATGCAAATGCACAATCGATTAGGTCCATGGGGCACTCTTTCATGTCACATACAACTTGGTGGTGTGCGAGAATAATGAGAATGAATATCATAGCACATCACAATCAAGCAAAGGTGAATGATCATTTCATAAGCATCACAAGGATAGGAAATAGTAGCAATACACATCAAGTGTATGATCAAACACCAACAAAGTTTAACACAAGCAAACCAACCAAAAGATATCAATGTTTTGAAAAGCAATAAAAAGGCAACGCTCTCTCTCTCGAAGCCTAAAGATCTATATACATATTCTCCCCCGTTGGCAACAAGTTACCAAAAAGTTCAAAGGTATATAACTAAGCGCTCTTCTGGGGGTGATCTCCTCCGGTGGCCGATGAAGGAGTCGAGAGAACGGCATCAGCGAAGACTTCTGTAGACGTCATGGACAGAGTCGGAGTAGCAACTAGAGGTGCTGGAGGAGCTGAAGGAGCTGCGGCAGGTGCTGATGAAGAAGGTCTAGACTCTGGAACTTGCACTGTGGTAGATCTGGGCTGAGTCCTGAACTGAGTGGCTGTCCTGAGATGTGGACTATCCTCATCATCATCAGTAGTGTAGGGACTGGGCCCGCCATCAACTTCCTTCTTGAGCTCATTCACAGTCACTGTGAGCTCATCCACCTTGTTGTTAAGAATATGGAATTTGGTGTCAACAATCCTCAAGAGGGTCTCCTGGTTCTTCAGAATGTTCCCGATGTCCTTCTGCATGCTGAGCACAGAACTAAGTAGAAGATCCATCTGCTCACTCCTAGTCTTTGGCACCTGAGAACTGGAGTCTCTGGCTGCCTCTGTGTGCCTGTGTTGTAGCTGAGGTGGGATGATCTGGGTCCATCACCCCAACATTGTCTTCTTGCTCTGGCAAGAGTGGAAAATGTGGTCAATCAAGTGCATATATGTGCTTCTCCAGCTTGGAGTTGATAAGCATCTGCATATATGGTGCGTATCCACACGACCTCTTCTGATCTGCTGCAGTCCTCTTCACTGTTTCAACTATCAAGTCCATCACTCTAAATCTGGTATGTTAATCAAGATGGAGCAGCATGTTGATAGAGTAGCTTCTGATCATCTTCTCATCTCCAGACTTAGGCATCAAGGTATGCCTTAAGATAGCGTTGATCGTGCGTAGACCAGCCTGGAGGAAGTAAATGGATCCAAACTTGTGTGATGGCAAGTTTGCAGCAGGGATCTCATTGTACATGTTCTTCATAGCATTGTGATTGGCCTTGGACTCGGACTACACATCCAAGTCTCTGTCTTGCACCTGTGGAGCTCCTAAGATGGCAGCCCACTCCTCAACTGTGGATTCATATCTGGTGCCTTCTGTCATCCATACAATCCTACCATCTCCATAGAAATGTGCCGTGGAGTAGAATTGCATGATCATCTCATCGTTCCAAGCGGTAAACTCCTTACCAACAAACTCATCAATACCAATGCAGTGGAAGTTATCTTGCACACTTGGGAAGTAGTCTTCATTGTCCTTGATGTGCTTCCAATCCACATATCTCATGTCACTCACTGCGGGGCTCTTATCAAGCAAAACTGTTTCATAGAAATCTTGTTGCTCCTTTGTATAGAACCTGTAGTCCATAGCTATCCTCCTCCTCTGAGAGTAAGGATCAATAGCTCCCCACTCTCTCAAACCCGAGTCCTTCCTCTTCTTCATGTCTTCAGCAACAGGATGGCTGGCATTGTGCTCTGGAAGGTGTGGTCTAAGCTTCATCAAAACAAACTGTGTATCATCCTCAGCTTCCCTGAAGGTGGAA
Organism: Elymus sibiricus; assembly: GCA_039707655.1. Lineage (NCBI taxonomy): Eukaryota > Viridiplantae > Streptophyta > Magnoliopsida > Poales > Poaceae > Elymus > Elymus sibiricus. The sequence continues at coordinate 191,203,276 of CM077667.1, read as the reverse complement.
GTCCAGTTCTTGCTAGAAGCTGGGATGTCTCTAGAGAACCTCTTGGGTTTAGGAACAGCAGCAACCTTCTTGGGGATAGTCTTGGTGCCTTTGGATGATGTATCCTTGGGCATAGCATCAGCCATAAGCTTCTTCTTCTTCTTAGGAGGAGCCTTGGTAGCTGGCGCTTCCTCTTCTTCTGCCTCAGCCTCTAGATCCTCAAACATAGAGGTAGGCCTGCCCATAACATGAATGATCCTCTTCCTGGACTTCTTCTTCTCTCCTGCCTTCTTAGGCATAGACTTCTTTGAGGGCTCATCAGTCATTGTTGCCCTAGCACTCTCTGGTGCTATCACTGACCCTGAGCTAGCATACTCCTTCCTTATAGCCTTCTTCTTGGATGTAGTGGCAGCAGCAGTGCTCTTGGCAGTAGCATCTTTCTTGGGTAGCTCTTCTGGAATGAAATCTTCATCCTCCTCATCTGAGTTGAGCTTCCTTCTTGCCTTGGTTGTAGCTTTGGGCAGATCTGGTGAGCTAGGTACATCATCATAGCTCCCATCAGGACTAGTGCCCGAGCTCATGTCAACATTCTTCTCTCTGAAGTCATTCTGGCTATCATTAGAACCTGACATCACTGACCCTGTGAAATAGAGTATAGAAGAGTGGAAGGGTTGAGTCCACAAAATGTAGACAATTTTCAAAGATTTGAACTAAAATTTCTCAAGATTTGCATTCTGCCAAGTGAATATCAGTACAACCGAGCTAAACTCTTCGGACCCACCGAGACAAACAACCTGCATTACAGAAACTTGGCACCACTTTCAGTAACACCGAATATGGGCACTCGGTTTCACCGAGGTTGTTTTCTGTTGACCAGAAAAGGGAATCGGTGCTACCGATTCTTTTGCTTCGGTTTCACCGGGATTCAAGTTGCGGACGGCAAACCCTAAAAAATCTTTCGTTCGCTATTCTACTGGAAGTTCTTGTGGATAGATCAATCTCAAAGCTTGTCTTCTCGATGGAAAAGTCCTAATGCGCAAGATTTGGAGGGAGGAGTGCACGAGGGGTCGAAACCATACCCTAATTCGGTGACGATCTCGCTACGGCGGCGACGACGGTGAAGATTCCGTCGACGGCGTGGACTTCCAACGGAGGAGGCGCTCGGGAAGACGAAGGAGATGACCAGGGGTCCTTGTTCGGCAGCTAGGGTTTTGGAGGGGGTGACGTTTAAGAAAGTAATTTCAAAAGTCGGGTCCGCCTCTTTATATACCCGTGGCTGTCGGTGACACCGGTTCTAACTTTTCGGTGACACCGAGTTCCTCTACTGTCAGCTGACAAGGAAACTCGGTGTAACCGAGAAGATGGAATCGGTGATACCGAGTGTGAAAACCAGATCAACCCTAGGCATTCGGTGAGACCGAGATTTTTGAGTTGGTTTCACCGAGGTGCACTTGGGAGGTTTTAATGGTCAGTCCTTTGTCGATACGGAACTCCGAGTGCTCCTCACACAGAGAGATCGAAAAGAACTTGTTCAAATTTTGTGATGCAACAAGAATGGAATATGAGACGAGAAAGCATAGATAGCTAGAGTGGTCCTAGGCATTCTTGCCCATCCAATTGGCAAAAGAAAAACCAAAGTCCAAATAGCAACAATTGGATGTCCTCGAATGAATAAAGAAATGCAGACCAACATGCTCATACAATAAGTTGTCAAATGAAATCGTGGCAAACATGCACATACATACTAGTATCTATCAAGCATTTTGGCGATGACGGAGTCATCTATATATGAGTATATTGACTTAGGAGCCAAGTAAGAATACTTGATCATAGGTCATACTCATCGTTTAAGCACAAGTGGGGTTACCACTTTTACATAAAGCATTTAATGTTGTCACATTCTAAGAGATGCTTTAACTCAAGTCTTAGATTAAAACTCCCCCTTGATGTGACATCCCCCCATAGGAGGGATAAACTAACCTTGGGTTTGTCGTAGAAGACTTCAAGTGGGTGATGTAGTGGTGAATGCTCAAGGTTGATGAAGACCACCAAGAGTTGGGAGCATCCTTGTTGTTTCCTTACTCTTCTCACCTACATGGGTTAGTCCCAACACACAAGAGGCAAATACAAGGATATCTATGGACATGGAGTGCAAAGCATACATGATGATGTCCATGGATTTGTTGATTACCTTGTCCCTTGCGTACCTTTGAGGGAATGTGTGACTCCTTGAACTATTGCATGTTGTTGACGTTGATTGCAACTAGTTCTTGCCAATAATGAATGTGAGTGAATTTCATTGGCGAAGTCACCCCTCAAGAACTTCTCTAGTTCTTCTTCTTAGGGACCCACATCAACTTGATGGGGATCCTTGGTGTTGAAGTGGCACTTGTAGAAGTTGAGCTTGAAGTAGCCTTGGGAACCCATTCCACCAAAGCTTGGGATTCATGTTCATACACTAGTGCAGCCGCGTGCTATACAAACAGTTTTTAACCCCTTTCCGTGACATAGTCTTAAACCGTCGCCTTGCATGTGTGGGCGATAGGGGGGGCCTATCCCACATGACAGGCAAAACCCGTTGGCGATGCCTGCACCTGGTCGCACACGATGGGCAAAAATATATCGTTTGCAATTGGAAGGACCATCACAAACAGACATATTGGGGAAGATGTGTGAGATGACTTAGCATCCCACACTGGGAATCCCAAGGGTACATTTCCGTTCGTATTGCAGATCACACACAATTTTCTGCATAACATCATTTGTGATAGGTGTGATCATCACACATGATAGTTATAATTCTATCATTTGCATTACTCAAAACATCTCTCATGGTGTCTAGAACAAACTGTTTAGCATTGGGCTGCCCATCACACACACTAGCTATGTGAAAACCTTTGTGATTGGGTGTCCTAACGCACACAGTTGTCGACCAGAATTCGTGTGTGATTGCTCAACGATCCAACACGCCAACTTTCTAGAAACCGTGTGAGTTTGTTCATGTCATCGCCCACGGTTTTGTCTTAGAAACCGTTTGCAATGGGAACCCCAATAATCAGCCTGATTGATCAATTATTTATAATCCATTTAGTAATCGAAATTAACAGTTCATATCAACCACAGAATATATTTCTTATTCGTAGTACGTCAACCAGGATTTCATAATTGAATTACATCTGGGTACAACCTCATATAGGCATATACTACCTAGCTACCCAATTGCAAAACAAGACAAAGTTTCAAATGCAACATCTAAAACCTTTGGAAATTAAGTATCATCATAGACGGTAAATATACAGATGAATCTCATCTAGAAAATTGTTAAAGCGGAAGGCGAATACTGAGCCTTCAATGATGTTGAAGGTCCTAGCAACTTTAGGCCAGTGCTTGTGGATGATTGCCCACCCATCCTTCGTCCTCTTAAGGAAGACTTCAAGATTATACCATGGGTGTTGTATGAATACCTTCATCGCCTCTTGATCATACATGTGGTTTGAGACGTAATCATCGATGAACTGCCTTGAGAAGGACTCAAAAGAAACATACGCATAAATATCTTTTCTAAACTTTGAAATGGCACAAAGGGAAAAGGACAAGGTGAAAGAGATGGTACCATCCTATAGTTGACTGATGTCTTTTTCATTGTGCAGACAAACATCTTGTTGTTTTTCGTAGGTAGTTTCTTTATCTTAACGATCTTTCTGAGTTTCTTGATTTGACTGATATTCAAGGACACCTCATTTCCCCACATGTAAAAAGGGTCGAATAGTGGGTCTAAACCTCTTACAGCAGGACCTACATGTGCAAGAACAAATTATTAATAAAAACATTCATATTACAATGGTTTCTGCAATTGCACAATAATGTGCTATTAGCCAAACAACCATGGATGTGCAAACCTCGATGTTAAACTTCAGTGTCCCCCATTGTTTCACCCTGCAACATATTTAAGACAAATATTGATCAGGTTACAAGTGATATTTGGTATACTATCACTGAAATATGTTAATGGAAAATAAACACATTGCGGATCCAACAAATTAGTTCGAGCCACATTGAAAATCCAGTTATCTAAACCAAGCGCTAAAAACTAGGAAATGTAGCAATTCTATATATTGCACATTGATACGTCTCCGTCGTATCTATAATTTTTGATTGTTTCATGCCAATATTCTACAACTTTCATATACTTTTGGCAACTTTTTATACTATTTTTGGGACTAACATATTGATCCAGTGCCCAGTGCCAGTTCCTGTTTGTTGCATGTTTTTTGTTTCGTAGAATATCCATACCAAACGAAGTCCAAACGTGATAAAAACTTACGAAGATTTTTTTTGGAATATATGTGATTTTTTGGAAAAAGAATCAACGCGAGACGATGCCCGAGGGGCCCACAAGCCATATGGGGCACTCCCTAGGGGGTAGGGCGCGCCCTGGACCCTTGTGGTCACCCCGTAAGGCGGTTAGTGCCCTTCTTTCTCTGCAATAAAGCTAATATACGGATAAAAATCGTGTTAAAATTTCAGCCCAATCGGAGTTACGGATCTCCGGGAATTTAAGAAACGGTGAAAGGCCAGAATCTGGGAAGGCAGAAACAGAATTAAACAGAGAGAGAGATCCAATCTCGGAGGGGCTATCGCCCCTCCGCCGCCATGGAGGCCATGGACCAGAGGGGAAACCCTTCTCCCATCTAGGGGGAAGGACACGGAAGAATAAGAAGGAGGGGGGCTCTCTCCCCCTCTCTCCCGGTGGCACCGGAACGCCGCCGGGGCCATCATCGTGACGGCGATCTACACCAACAACTTCGCCGCCGTCATCACCAACTCTCTCCCCCTCTATGCAGCGGTTCAACACCTCTTCTCCCCGCTGTAATCTCTACTTAAACATGGTGCTCAACGCTATATATTATTTCCCAATGATGTATGGCTATCCTATGATGTTTGAGTAGATCCGTTTTGTCCTATGGGTTGATTGTTGATCATGATTGGTTTGAGTTGCATGTTTTATTATTGGTGCTGTCCTATGGTGCTCCTCGTGTCGTGCAAGCGTGAGGGATCCCCGCTGTAGAGTTTGCAATATGTTCATGATTCGCTTATGGTGGGTGGCGTGAGTGACAGAAGCACAGACCCGAGTAAGTAGGTTGTTTGCGTATGGGAATAAAGAGGACTTGATACCTTATAATGCTATGGTTGGGTTTTACCTTAATGAACTTTAGTAGTTGCGGATGCTTGCTAGAGTTCCAATCATAAGTGCATATGATTCAAGTAGAGAAAGTATGTTAGCTTATGCCTCTCCCTCATAATAAATTGCAATAATGATTACCGGTCTAGTTATCGATTGCCTAGGGACAAGTAACTTTCTTGTGACAAAAAGCTCTCTACTAAGACTAACTTAGTTGTTTCTTCATCTAAACAGCCCCTAGATTTTATTTACGTGTTCTTTATTATCTTGCAAACCTATCCCGTTACACCTACAAAGTACTTCTAGTTTCATACTTGTTCTAGGTAAAGCGAACGTTAAGCGTGCATAGAGTTGTATCGGTGGTCGATAGAACTTGAGGGAATATTTGTTCTACCTTTAGCTCCTCGTTGGGTTCGACACTCTTACTTATCGAGAAAGGCTACAACTGATCCCCTATACTTGTGGGTTATCAAGACCTTTTTCTGGCGCCGTTGCCGGGGAGCAGTAGCATGGGGTGAATATTTTCGTGTGTGCTTGTTTGCTTTATCACTAAGCAGATTTTATTTGCTGTTCTAAGTTGTTCTCTATCTTTAGTTATGGATATGGAACACGAAATACCAAAAAAATTAGTTGAACCTACTACACCAATGGTTGAAGAACCACCCAAAATCTATCACACTGTTGAAGCTTTTTACTTGGATCATCTTCGATCCGTTTGTGCTCGTGCCGAAACCCCAACTAGCTTAGTTGAGGGAAATCATTAAATGAGCATGCTTATTATGTGCGACACCGCTTATCTCAAAAAGGGAAACTTTTATGGCATCATATTAATACTTTGCAATGCTATGCTTGGAATTTATGCGAAATTTATGATTTTACTTGTTGTTCTGAAGACCCTAAAAAACACCTTCCCTATCAATGTGAGTTTAAGGATAATGGAATCGTATCTTCTTATGCCAAGGGTGTTTATAATTACTATGATATTGAGCAAATTGAAGAATTTGTTGCTTTTAAGGGTGCCTATGAAATTACTTCTTTGATTGAAAAGTATGATGCTACTCTTTACAAATCTGAAAGTTTTGCCATACTTAAATATTGCTATGAAAACTATGCTTCTAATGCTTATGTTAAGCCATATATTGAGGACTCCTCCGCTGTCCAAGAGGAGACTAATATTTTGCAGGAAACTATGGAAGAAGAAAATGATGACACTGTGAGCTCATTTGATGAAAAAGATGACGAGGAGAGGGAAGAACAAAAGGAGGAAGAGCGGACTAGCTACCCGTGCCCACCTTCTAATGAGAGTAACTCTTCAACTCATACATTGTTTAATTTCCCTTCGTGCTCACCGAAGGATGAATGCTATGATGTTTGCTATGATCCCTTGGATTCGTTTGCAATATCCCTTTTTGATGAAATTGATGCTTGCTATGCTTGTGGCCATGATGCCAATATGAATTATGCTTATGGAGATGAACTTTCTAGAGTTTCTTATGTTAAGAATGAAATTCTTGCTATTGCACCCACGCATGATAGTCCTATTATCTTTTTGAATTCTCCCAACTACACTATATCGGAGAAGTTTGCGCTTATTAAGGATTATATTGATGGGTTGCGTTCTACTATTGCACATGATAATTTTGATAAATATAATAGGCATCTGCTTTCTGCTCCTACTTGCAATTATTATGAGAGAGGAACTACATCTCCACCTCTCTATGTTTCCAATACGATAAAATTGCAAGAAACTGTTTATACTATGCATTGGCCTTTACTTTGTGTGCATGAATTGTTCTTTTATGACATGCCGATGCATAGGAAGAGAGTTAGACTTCGTCATTGCATGATATATATTACTTTGTGCTCAATACTAAATTACAAATCATTGTTAATAAAAATTGGCTTTGATATACCTTGGGATCTGGGTGGATCCGTTACTTGAGCACTTTATGCCTAGCTTAATGGCTTTAAAGAAAGCGCTGCCAGGGAGACAACCCGGAAGTTTTAGAGAGTCATTTTATTTTTTTGTGATCTTTTATATAATTTGAAAACAAAAAAAATAAAGAGGGGAACCTAAAACTTTTTCAAAAAGAGAAGTGAAAGTAAGAAGGACGAGCACCGTTGAAGTAGGGGAGCTCCTTGAACTTTGTTCATGCCCATGGAAACTTTGTGAATCTTAATTACAGAAACTTTTCAACAAAAATAATTGTCCCCTTGTATAAATCCCTTGTATTATAAAAATAATGTGCCAAGATTTGCCTTTAGGATGATTAGATTGCTTGTTTGGTGTGTGCACTGCAAAAACAGAAACTTTGGCTGTAGTGCGTGAATTTACATTTTTTACTGGAATGTCAAAAGTTTCTGAAATTTTTACACAGTACTGCTATGCAATTTTTTTATTTTTTCCTAATGTTTCAGAATTTTTGGAGTTACATAAGTATGGTAGATGTTCAGATTACTACAGACTGTTCTGTTTTTGACAGATTCTGTTTTCTATGCATTGTTCTCTTATTTTGATGGATCTATGGATAGTATCGGGGGGTATGAACCATGGTGAAGTTGGACTACAGTAGATATAATGCTAATGTGAATTTGGAATGAGTTCAGAACAGTACTTAAAGTGGTGATTTACTTTATTATACTAACGAATCTCACGAGGGTTTTGTTAAGTTTTGTGTGATTGAAGTTTTCAAGTTTTGGGTGAGATCACGATGGATGAAGGAATAAGGAGTGGAAAGAGACTAAGCTTGGTGATGCCCGAGGCACCCCAAGGTAATATTCAAGGACTCCCAAGAAACTAAGCTTGGGGATGCCCCGGAAGGCATTCCCCCTTTCTTCTAACGACCATCGGTAATTTTACTTGGAGCTATATTTTTATTCGTCACATGATATGCGTAAATCTTGGAGCGTCGTGTGCTTTTTCTTTTTCTTTTAATAATGCACCATGCTGGTATGAGAAAGTTCTTGGTTGATTTATAGAAGGCTCTTTGCACCTCACTTATATCTTTTGAGTATGGCTTTATAGAATGCTTCATGTGCTTCACTTATATCATTTGAAGTTTGGATTGCGTGTTTCTCTACACATAGAAAACTGCCATTTGTAGAATGCTCTTTTGCTTCACATATATTTGTTAGAGAGTGGGCATATCTTTTGTAGAAAGAATTAAACTCTCATGCTTCACTTATATCTATTTAGAGAGTTAACAGGAGTTGGTCATTCACATGGTTATTCATAAAATCCAACATAAAACGTGTAGATCACTGAATATGATGTGTTTGATTCCTTTCAATAGTTTTGCGATATAAAGATGGTGATACTAGAGTCATGCTAGTGAGTAATTGTGGATTGGTAGAAATACTTGTGTTAAAGTTTGTGATTCCCGTAGCATGCACGTATGGTGAACCGTTATGTGATGAAGTCGGAGCATGATTTATTTATTGATTGTCATCCTTTGCGTGGAGGTCGGGATTGCGCGATGGTTAACTCCTACCAACCCTTCCCCTAGGAGCATGCGTGTAGTACCTTGTTTCTATGACTAATAAATTTTTGCAATAAGTATGTGAGTTCTTTATGACTAATGTTGAGTCCATGGATTATACGCACTCTCACCCTTCCACCTTTGCTAGCCTCTCTAGTACCGCGCAACTTTCGTCGGTGCATTAAACCCACCTTCCTCAAAACAGCCACCATATACCTTCCTCAAAACAGCCACCATACCTACCTATTATGGCATTTCCATAGCCATTCCGAGATATATTGCCATGCAACTTTCATCGTTCCGTTTATTATGACACGCACCATCATTGTCATATTGCTTAGCATGATCGTAAGATAGCTAGCATGATGTTTTCATGACTTACGCTAGATCATTGCATATCCCGGTACACCGCCGGAGGCATTCATATAGAGTCATATCTTGTTCTAGTATCGAGTAGAAAATCTTGAGTTGTAAGTAAATAAAAGTGTGATGATCATCATTATTAGAGCATTGTCCCATGTGAGGAAAGGATGATGGAAGCTATGATTCCCTCACAAGTTGGGATGAGTCTCCGGACTTTACAAAAAAATAAAAAAAGAGGCCAAAGAAGCCCAACAAAAAAAACAAAAAAAAAATGAGAGAAAAGAGAGAAGGGGCAATGCTACTATTCCTTTTTCCACACTTGTGCTTCAAAGTAGCACCATGATCTTCATGATAGAGAGTCTCCTATATTGTCACTTTCATATACTAGTGGGAATTTTTCATTATAGAACTTGGCTTGTATATTCCAATGATGGGCTTCCTCAAATTGCCCTAGGTCTTCGTGAGCAAGCAAGTTGGATGCACACCCACTTAGTTTTCAGTTTGAGCTTTCATACACTTATAGCTCTAGTGCATCCGTTGCATGGCAATCCCTACTCACTTGCATCGATATCGATTGATGGGCATCTCCATAGCCCATTAATTTGCCTAGTTGATGTGAGACTATCTCCTTCCTTTTGTCTTCTCCACAACCTCCACCATATTCTATTCCACCTATAGTGCTATATCCATGGCTCACGCTCATGTATTGCGTGAAAGTTGAAAAAGTTTGAGAATACTAAAGTATGAAACAATTGCTTGGCTAAAACTGAGGGTTGTGCATGATTTAATACTTTGTGTGATGAAGATGGAGCATACCCAGACTATATGATTTTGTAGGGATAACTTTCTTTTAGCCATGATATTTTGAGAAGACATGATTGCTTTATTAGTATGCTTGAAGTATTATTGTCTTAATGTCAAATGATAGACTATTGCTTTGAATCACTCGTGTCTTAATATTCATGCCATGATTAGATTATATGATCAAGATTATGCTAGGTAGCATTCCACATCAAAAATTATCTTTCTTATCATTTACCTGCTCGAGGACGAGCAGGAATTAAGCTTGGGGATGCTGATACGTCTCCGTCGTACCTATAATTTTTGATTGTTTCATGCCAATATTCTACAACTTTCATATACTTTTGGCAACTTTTTATACTATTTTTGGGACTAACATATTGATCCAGTGCCCAATGCCAGTTCCTGTTTGTTGCATGTTTTTTGTTTCACAGAATATCCATACCAAACGAAGTCCAAATGCGATATAAACATACATAGATTTTTTTTGGAATATATGTGATTTTTTGGAAAAAGAATCAACGCGAGACGATGCCCGAGGGGCCCACAAGCCATAGGGGCGCGCCCCAGGGGGTAGGGCGCACCCTGGAACCTTGTGGTCACCCCGTAAGGTAGTTGGTGCCCTTCTTTCTCCGCAAGAAAGCCAATATCCGGATAAAAATCGTGTTAAAATTTGAACCCAATCGGAGTTACGGATCTCCGGGAATTTAAGCAACGGTGAAAGGCAAGAATCTGGGAAGGCAGAAACAGAAGTAAACAGAGAGAGAGAGATCCAATCTCGGAGGGGCTCTCGCCCCTCCGCCGCCATGGAGGCCATGGACCAGAGGGGAAACCCTTCTCCCATCTAGGGGGAAGGACAAGGAAGAAGAAGAAGGAGGGGGGGCTCTCTCCCCCTCTCTCCCGGTGGCGCCGAAACGCCGCCGGGGCCATCATCGTGACGGCGATCTACACCAACAACTTCGCCGCCGTCATCACCAACTCTCTCCCCCTCTATGCAGCGGTTCAACACCTCTTCTCCCCGCTGTAATCTCTACTTAAACATGGTGCTCAACGCTATATATTATTTCCCAATGATGTATGGCTATCCTATGATGTTTGAGTAGATCCGTTTTGTCCTATGGGTTGATTGATGATCATGATTGGTTTGAGTTGCATGTTTTATTATTGGTGCTGTCCTATGGTGCTCTCCGTGTTGCGCACGTGAGGGATCCCCGCTGTAGGGTTTGCAATATGTTCATGATTCGCTTATGGTGGGTGGCGTGAGTGACAGAAGCACAGACCCGAGTAAGTAGGTTGTTTGCATATAGGAATAAAGAGGACTTGATACCTTATAATGCTATGGTTGGGTTTTACCTTAATGAACTTTAGTAGTTGCGGATGCTTGCTAGAGTTCCAATCATAAGTGCATATGATCAAAGTAGAGAAAGTATGTTAGCTTATGCCTCTCCCTCATATAAAATTGCAATAATGATTACCGGTCTAGTTATCGATTGCCTAGGGACAAATAACTTTCTTGTGACAAAAAGCTCTCTATTAAGACTAACTTAGTTGTTTCTTCATCTAAACATCCCCTAGATTTTATTTACGTGTTCTTTATTATCTTGCAAACCTATCCCGTTACACCTACAAAGTACTTCTAGTTTCATACTTGTTCTAGGTAAAGCGAACGTTAAGCGTGCGTAGAGTTGTATCGGTGGTCGATAGAACTTGAGGGAATATTTGTTCTACCTTTAGCTCCTCGTTGGGTTCGACACTCTTACTTATCGAGAAAGGCTACAACTGATCCCCTATACTTGTGGGTTATCACACATGTATTTAGTACATCTAAATTCGATTTATTCGTAACATGCATAACAATACAAAATTGTACCAACAACAATCGTACATCACATTTCAGAATTGAATTAAATAGTTAAATGATCACCACAACAAATGAACGAAACAGTTAACTAAGCACCACATTGCAAAATAGAACATACTAGAAGGTCAGGTTGCAGTAGCATTACATTGGACATTTCACTAGAATTTCTAAATGAAAGGCAGTAGCGGCACATGCAACAGCTAAACGAAACGTGCTTAACCGGCGTAGCTAGGTGCACATAGGTCCTAAGTGATAAAGCTAAGAAAAACAAGCTATTCCTCATCGTCGGAGATATCGATGATGATGGGCTCTGTCAACTTGGAAGAGGGCGAGGCCTCCACACCATGTGTGCACCCCTCGTAGTGGTGAGTGGCCTGATCCTGCGCCGGCACCAACATGACGGCTCTGGAGTTGAGGTAAGCACGGGCACGCTGAGAAAACACAACGAAGTCTTCGTCGAACGCACCGGCGGTGCCCTCGAGAAAAGACCACGAGCTGTCATTTATAGCAGCCAACCGCGTGGCGGCGTCAGTGCGTGAGGCGTCGACGGTGGCCTCGACGGCGAGGTGCTCCTCCAAGATCAGGGGGTCGGCACGCATGAAAGCCATAGCTGCCTCATCTGTGCGTGCAGACGCGATTTGCTTCTCTGCAGCCAAATGCTCTTTGAGATCCTGGCTATACTGCGTGCACCATGGCTTTCGGCGGCGATTATTTGGAGGATGGGGCGATGATTTGGGTGGAAGGTGTCGCGCCGGCGGTCGGGCCATGTGGGATGGAGGAGGAGGGGGTGAGGGGGTATTGGGGAGGTGTGGATTACCTAACTAGATGGACGAGGCCAAGCAGCAGGAAGGAGCATCGTCGGCGAGGAGGCGGCGCTGCAAGCAAGCAATGAAGGTTTGAACTAGGAAAGGTAGAGGAAAAGGGGGAAATGTGGCTTTTGATTGGTACCGGGGGGCGAGGGAGGTAGATATTTCCGCGGCAGCCCAAAATTTTCATTCGGTTCAGCGAAAAACTGGCGCGGAAAGCACCATCGGACACAGTCCCTTATTCGGAACCATGTGCGATATCAAAACATCACAAATGAAGCCTGGTTTATACACCGTGTGTGATGAACTTGAACGTGAATTTTTTTTAGAATAGTTCTCGATATCAACACATCACAAACGAAGCCTGTGATATACCCCGTGTGTGATGAACTTGGACGTGCAAATGTTTGTCTCCAAGCTTCGGACGTAAGATTGGGTACTACATTGCACACGGTTCATTCCAAAAAAATGTGTGTGATGAATTTCAATTTCATTTTCAATTGGAAGATGGAATGGGGATATGGCGGCAAATTTTTGGTCCGAATTTACCTGGTTACAGTGGTCATCCACGTCGTCGCGTAATTTAACATCAATTGCTAATTTGGGTACTGCACAAAAGAGCCTACACCACAGCCCGCACTTACTTAATCAGAGCTGGTTGACCTAAACATTACTCTAACAAAAGACCAGCGCTCTAAACAATGACTAATGTTCCGCCTGACGCTCGCCGATCTACGCCGCATCCTCCATGACTAGCTCGCGCTCGACGACCTCCAGGGGAAGGGGCTCCATGGCATCCATCGCCACATACTCTGCAAGCATCTCGTCGTCCGCGTCCGCCATCTCTTTGGAAAAGGCCGCCATGAGTTTGGCGTGGCCGGCCGCGGTCTGGGCATTGACGGCCTCCATCTTGGCAAGGGAGGCTGCTGACGAATGGACGGCTGCCCGAGCGCTCTCGGCGATTTCCAACTCTTCGGACGTAGGTTGCCGACCGTTGTCGGAGAAGGCCGCTGCTATTTGTGCGGTGACCGCCACGAGCTGGGCGTGGGCGGCATCGGCATAGGCGTGGGCAGCCGCCATTAGGGCTACGACAGCCGCTAAGGAACGGACAGTTGCTGTGCCGTTCTCGCCATTTGCTATCCCGGTCGCGGATGTTGCTGCCGCCATCTCACATGCAGCAGCTGCCCTTTCGGCGGCCGCAACCGCCCTGTCGGAGAGTGCAGCCGCGCTCAAGGATGTTGTGAGCACGTTCATGAATGATGCAGCCACGCTCGGGCCGGAGTGGCTCGCCGAAGTTGCCCTCACGACGCGGATCCACATCCCCATCTTTCATCGGCGACGCTTGAACAGTACAGTGGTCTTGGAGAACAAGTGTGACTGTGTGGTTGACGCGCCATCGGTGGACTGAAGCTTCCGGCCTAAGCCATATATGGGGATTGTCCCAAGATATTTTCATACCACATCACACACGTTTCATGATCAAGAACTGTTTGCGATGTATTTGATTTTCAAACTGCTTTGAGACTAAAAATGAAGTTACAATGGCAATTGAAGGTGTTTGGATGGCAATAACATTTATCTGCAGTGAACTTGCAACTATCGGACTATGTGTTAAATATGGAATAATTCAGGGATGTTTAGGCCCTTTAAAACATTTAAAGAGTTTTTTGGACATTTCATGTGCATAGTTCAAATTTGAATTGCACTTTATTAAGCACATACTAGAGGGCACCTGAATGGGTTGAAAATCAACTATTTGTCACTGGATACATGTTTTGGTCCCATGCAAGAAATGGAAATTAAACGAATTCCAAACCTCACGGTATTTTGGCTCGGCCATAGACTTTGATAAGCCATGTTTTCAAATTCCAGTAATTCCAAATATCGTGAGAAATTCATGAAACTTGGCATGGTGTGATGTCATGGCGCATGTGTGCTGTGGTAAAAACAATGCCTAGTTTGGGACAAGTTTTGGCACAAACCTCTTACAAACCGAAGATTCTCACAAGAAGTCATGTGGTTCCGGTAGGGACAGTTCACATTTCAGGTGCGAAACAACATCTGATGTCGCTTCTCGCCTTGAATTTATTTCTAGAGTCTCCATAGAGTAACGTGAATGTGTCGTGCGAATCAATGGAGTTTTACAGAGTTCGTTTGGCCTTTTAAGTACATTAATTAATTGAGTTTTGTAGGCATTCAATTAATGTGCATATATATAATTCAAATTTGGACTACAATAACTGCACGGTCCAGCTCATGAAAATTTGTCGAAAAACCATATAGGTTTCACTGGCTGCATGTTTAGGTCCCACACAATAAATGGGAATGAATTTCGACATATATATCTACGGCACGAGGCTCGACCGCAAACATCTAGAAACTTAATTTTTAAATTCATGTAAATGCAAATCTCGACAGAAATTCATGAAATTTGGGCATGGTGCCATCAATTTCCCTATTGTGTGTGTTGTGGTAATAAAAATTGCCCAATTTTGGACAAGTTTTGGCACAATGCCTCTTACAAACCGAAGGTTCTCACAAGAAAGTCGTGTGTTCCGATAGGGAAAGTTCACATTTTATGTGTGAAACAACATCCGTTGTCTCTTATGGCCTGCATTTATTTCTGGAGTCACCCACAGAGCAACTTTCTGAGAGTGATGCTAAACTGTGGATTTTTCCAGGGTTTGTGAGACGTGTTTAACACATTAATTGAGTTTTCTAGTCGCTTAATGTGCATAATTCAAATTTGAACTACAATCACAAGGTCCAACACATGAAAAATAGGTTGGAAAAAATATGCCTTTCCATGGATGGATGTTTAATTAGGTCCCACACAAGAAATGGGAATGAATTTCTAACATCTCATTGACTGTTTTCTCGGCTGCAACCATTGAGATGCTTGGTTATCAAATTCCCGTAAATCAAGAACTCGTCAGAAATTCATGAAACTTGGCATGGTGTCGTGACAAGGGCACACACATGCCGTGGTAAAAAATCTATCCAAATTGGACATGTTCTTGCACAACCCCCTTACAAATCGGAGCTCCTCACAAGAAGCTTTGTGGTTTCGATAGGGAACATTATATATGCATGCCACATATGCGGGCGAAAATACAGCTGATGCCTCTTCTCTCCTTGATTTTCTTTATATAAACAACATAGACATATGTACGTGTGAAGTGCAAAAATAGGATTAAATAAGAGATCATCTGGCTTTTAAATACATTAATTGAGTTTTCGGTGCATTCTTTAATGTGCATAATTCAAATTTGATCTACAATCACAAGGTCCGGGGCGGCAAAATGGGTTGAAAAATCATATATGCGTCCTTGGATGTATGTGTTAGGTCACATGCAAGAAATGAGAACGAATTTCAAACATCTAAGCATGTTGGCTCGGCCACAAATATCGAGAAACTTGGTTTCCAAATTCTCGTAAATCCAAAACTCTGTCAGAAATTCATGAAACATGGGATGGTGTCATGTGAAGGCACACATATGCCGTGGTAAAAAAATACCAAGTTGGCCATGTTTTGTAAGAAGCCTCTTACAAACATGAGGTTCTCATACAACAATAAGCTATGTCTAGTGTTCCGATAGGGAACACATATATATGCATGCCACATCTACGGGTGAAAAATGACATCCGATGCCTCTTCTCTCCTTGATTTTTTCCAAGAAACAACATAAAGCACTAGGTGTGTACTGCAAACATATTAAATTATTAACGGTTTGTATTGCTTTTTTATACATTAATTGAGTTTTATGTGCATTTAATGTACATAATTCAAATATAAACTACAGTCACAAGGTCTATGTTGGGCAGGGCCTCATCATATAAAGCATAAATATGTTGTGCTATTTTTAGTGTCCACTTTGAGAGAAAGAGCAAGCATTATTAATAGCCAACAAAGGCATTTTGGAACAAAAATCTGTCACGTTACCATCGCAAACGGGCGTATTATTTATAATTCGTGGACGCTCTACAGACCTTACGTGCGGGCCACGTGTCGCTATCTGTATTGACAAGGAGGTAGCGTGCGGACAGGTGTTTGAGTACACGGGTGGTGTGCGAGCAGTGTCCTAAGCACGCTCATCGGGGTGGCGTGTCCTTTGTCAGTCGTCAAAGATGTTTCAGACTGAATACCCATATGGAAACCGAGGGCAATTGTTCCTTCCCTACTAAGCCAAGCGAAAATCTGGCGCGAAGGAATTTTTTCATCGCGTCATCGCAAACGGTTGTGAATGATGGCCCGTGTGCCCTTCCCGGTGCTACAACTTCTACTGTTGCTAACTGCTGAGGTTGCCATGCCATGTATACAAAAAAAATCTGATGTGGGGAGGTAATTAAGGAGAGATATGAGTTTTGTGACCACATGAAGAAACAATGCCATGCGCGTGAACGTTGGCAAAACACTTAAATGAAAGAAACTCACCAATCCATGCAAGAGTTTAGTTGCTAAATCATTAAATGAAGGGACCTTAGGGTTTAGAGTACAATGCATTGTGGACTTGAGTTGCTAAGACATTTAATACACTAAGCACCCCATGTAAGCACCGATCGATGCGTTGGCAGCAGGAGTCAGGTAAGATTTGAATCTGTCATATTGGGTAAATTTTCATTTGTCAAATTGGAAACACTGAGATTTGTCCAATTTTGCAGGAAGAAAATCACTATTATGGTGCAATTTTGCAACTGAAATTCAGTAAACATAGATTTCATTCATAGATAGCTGAATCGAACAAAATTTTCCCCATTTGTTGCCAACCACGTACTGAAATAGCTAGTTCAACTAAATATACTAGCTAATTTAAGTACGTGGTACAGTTCAACCATATCTATAGTTAGATGAACTGAACAAAATAGCCCCTAAATACTACTCCAGAGGGGCTTCGTGCTACTACCAGCAGCCTTCTCCTCTGCCGAGCGCGTTCAGTAAGAGGCAGAGGAGGAGAAGCCTACCGACGAGCTGGAGGAGTCGAATTCGTCGGCTGCCGCTGCTGCCCTCCGCCGCTCCTGACGCGCCTCCTCGAAGCGGCCGGACTCGGCGTAGATCTCCTCATTCTGCGCCATAGTTGCGGCGTCTGCTGCGGCCACGGCGGCGGTGAGCCTCTGTGCGTGCTCGACTTGGCGCTCCTCCTCCTCATGTAGGAAGTTGATGTAGCGCGCTAGGCCACTGACGCAAAAGCCGAGCGGCTGTGCTTCGGCGACAGCCTCCTCCTCCCGCCTTCGGGCCGTGGTGGCGGAGCGGGTGATGGCCCCGGCGGCTGACCGTGGGGTGGCTGCCAAGGCGGACGCTAGTGTGGTGGTGGCCAAGGAGGCAGCTGGTGGTGTGTCGAAAACGGCGGCCATCGATGGGGTGGGGGCGACGGCGGTCGCCGGCAGCAGCTGCCTTCGGGCAAATGTGGAGGAGCGTGTGGTGGGTGCCGTGCGCACAACCAACAAGGACGCCACATGCACTACACGCTTCCGGTAACTACACCGCCGATGTGGTGCAGCCTCCCAGCTGGAGCTGCCCTCTGGCGGGGTGGCGGAGTGACGACGACGGACAAGTGCCATTGGCGATTGGGGGAGAAGCAAACTTGGGAAGCTACGGGCAGGGAGGGGATGAATGCGATGTGGAGAGGCCGGCCGTGAGGGTTTATAAAGCAGGTGGCCAAGGCGAGTCGGGCGGGAAGCTTGCGCGCGTTCTTGCGCGGTTTCGCGGGAACGAGAAGCCCAAAAGAAATGTTGTGCGCTCCCGAAGCATCGCAGGAACGGGCATTTCGGTGCGCCGGGCGGGAAACTTGCGCGCTCCCGAAGCATGCTTCGGAATCCTCGTGCGGCAACGTGGTGACAAGACCGGACGGAGGTGGGAGAAATGACAAGTATGCAGACGGTTAATAATAAACAACCGTTTGCGTTTTATTACAAAGCAAACGGTCGTTCTGTATGCACAGCCGCGAATGAATGTACGCATGAGGCAGTTGATGCGGCCTCGACGCACTGTGCTCGTGTCCGTGCATGCCCGGCCGCTCTGCTGGCGTCCATGCGTGAACGATCAGGCACGTTCGGGGAGCCATATGCTAGCGGTTGCGCCGCTCCCGGTGCCACAATGCAGTTAAGCACTGCAAAAACTGCCATGCGGTTGATGCAGCCATTTACCTTCGTCTCTTCCACCTTCTGATCGCGCCACACAACCCAAGAAGCACACCCATGACGGCAAATAATATAGAGAGGATGCACATCTCTTCATCGCTTCAACCTTCCCATGCGAATCCAATGGCGGCTGCCGGCGCCGATCAGCAGTTCACCACTATTGTCAAAGTGGACACACACAGCAGGAAGACGGACCTCTCGGTGGTGTACACCAACGACCCGGTCGTGGTGGTGAACTCCATCAACAAGTACAAAGTGGTTGGCTTTGACCTCGAGTATACCGGCAGTCGAGCCGGGCATGATCAGAAGGTTGCCGTCGCCTAGTTGTGCGTGCGCCATCACGTGCTCGTCTACCACTACTGCCTGGCCACAAGGCCTTGCGAGCGTTTCGCCAGGTTTGTCAACAGCCCCGACTACAGGTTCGCAACGGTGAACACCACCAACGATCTAAAGGTGCTCAAGACTTCGGGCTTGTCCTTCCAGAAGCTTCTCAACACCCAAGGTCAGTACAGGGTCTGGGGGGGGCGAGAAGAAGAAGCAGAAGGACTCCCTGGTTGACCTCGCCGCAGCCATCATCGATCCCTACTACAGAGACATGAAGGCTGAGTGCCGCAAGGACAAGACTGCCTGGCACGCGGCCTGGGTGGACGAACTGGATGAAGAACACATCAAGTACGTGGACCAAGATGCGTACACCAGCTACGAGATGTACAGGAGGATCATTGGCATGAGGAAGTGCCTCCTTCCTGCAGACGGCGAGGGATAGCCACAAGCAGAGCAGCAGTGTCGGCAACATCGTCAAAAGAACAGTATGATTTGGCGATCGTCTACTTCTTGTAAATTTATATTGAGGAATGTACATGTGTTGTGTAGTCACTTATGGAACTGTATGTTCAAGTTGGTTATGCAACAATAATGTTGGTGTTCTATAGACAGAGCATATAGATGTTGTGCAAACAGAGCAAATCACATCTCATACAATTATTAGCAGCAATCGTGTGCCCACAACACACACAGGTAGTCAGGAAGAATCGTTTGGGTTATTATTGGTCTTCCCACACATGTCTGATGAATGAACTGTTTGCCGGGTACCCACAAGACAAACGGTTGTCAGGATGAACCGTTTGGGTTATTATTGGTCTTCACACACAATTCTGATGAATGAACTGTTTGCCGGGTATCACACATGCCTTCTTAGGCTAACTCGTTTGTGTTCTGCTGGATCAGCGCAAACAGTTTGTCCGAGTGAACTGTATGCCGCACTATGCACATGTATATAGTTTCTTAACCGTTTCTGTTATCTTCCATAATCACAAACAGTTCATAAGAACAAACTGTATGCAACACATCACACACACAACTTTTTTTTGAACCGTATTTTCTCGTTCCTTCATCGCGCACGGTTTTCATCATTGGAGGCGGAGCTTGAACTATACCGTTTGCGATTGATGGATCGCACACAGTTTCGTCGAAGGGTCTCTGATTGATGTGTCGCGTTAGCAGCATCCTGAAGTAGTGATATGAATCAATGTCCTCTTGAAGCTTGTCCTTGCCCTTGAGCTTTTGGTCTTGTGGTGGAAGGTCATCTTGAGTGTTTGTTCCCTTGGGAAGGCTATGTTCATACTTCTCCCTTTGAGGAACAAACTTGGGCTTGGGGTATTGACCTTCTTCCCATTCAACTCCATTTGCGTTGAAGTAGCCAATGCCATGGTTCTTCCGGTATCCTCCGTGCTTGCGTACAATCTCCTCAAATTGCTTACACCCGGCAAGACTCTTGTAGATACCTTGCTCTATAATTCCTTTCAATAAATTGTTTTCTTGCTCAGGTGTAACTTGGCTAAGAGAATCATCATTAGTGGAATCAATAGAACTACTAGAAGCAACATCATTAGATTTAGCATTTTTAGTGTTGCTACTAGATGAAGAACCTTTCTTGCCTTTGTTACTAGTCTGTCTAGGTTTAACTTGTGGCATGAATGTAGACAAGAGTAATCGTTTGGCTAGATAAGATGAAGTCTTCTTTCGGAGATCGTCATTGATAGATTTAAGAAACTCATGTTCTTGCCCCAAGGTTAGCTTCTCATGAGTCCTTAGAAGCTATCTATGATCTTCTAGAGTAGATTCATGGGCTAACTTAAGAGTGTTTAATTCTTTAGTTAGTTGTTCTATTTTCATATTATCATCATCAACCGACTTATCTTGACTAGCATGAAAATTATCAAGTTCATTTTGACTAACATCACTAGTTTTATCAAAGAGCAAGTCATCATCTCCAAGTAAATCATCTTCATAACTATTGAAATCAAGATACTCGGGGTGTGATACCTTGGGGCCTTTAGCCATGAAGCAACTTCCACTCCCTTCATTTGGTGAATCAAATAGATCATAGGAGTTGGTAGTCACTAGTGCAAGTCCGACAACACCTTCATCTTGACTATAGTCGGAGTTGGAGTGATAGCTTCTCTCGGAGTGGTTGTCGGATTCGGAGCCGGAGACCCATCCACCAATATGAGCTTGATGTCTTCTTCTTGAGTAGCTCTTGGTGTACTTTTCCTTCTTCTTCGAGTCCCTACTTCTCCTTGAGGGTCTTCGTTCATAATGATCATCTATACTCCTTCTCTCTCTTTGAGGTGATTCATTTCTTGAGCTTCGTCTTCTAGGTGACTCTTCTCTTCGTTTGTAGGGAGCCGTGCACTCATTGGAGTAGTGTCCGGGCTTCCCACAATTGTAGCAGTTTCGGTCACGACTTGACGAACGCTTCTCTTCATATCTTTGCCTCTATTCTTGTAGAACTTGTTGAATTACTTGACCATGAGGCTTATCTCTTCATTGGTGACAAGGTTGTCGCTTGAAGTTGCGGGAGCAGCACTTGTGGCTTTGTAAGCACCGCTAGACTTGTTGTGAAGCTCTTCTTTGTCCTTGAGTGTCATCTCATGAGCAACAATCCTTCCAATGACTTCTGTAGGCTTGAGATCTTTGTAGTTGGGCATCATTTGGATCAATGTGCACACGGTGTCATATCTCTCATCCAAAGCTCGAAGTATCTTCTTGATGATGAATTTGTCGGTCATTTCCTCGCTAACTAAGCCGACAATCTCATTTGTGATGAGAGCTAGCCTAGAGTACATCTCTGCGACTCCTTCACCATCCTTCATATTGAACTTGTCAAGCTGACTTTGAAGAACGTCCAACTTGGATTCTCTCACGGATTCGGTACCTTCATGCATATCAACCAAAGTATCCCAATTTCCTTGGCATTCTCAAGATGGCTGATTTTGTTGAATTCTTCGGGGCATAGGCAGTTGAAAAGAATGTCACATGCTTGAGCGTTGTATTGTAACATCTTCAATTCATCCGCAGTTGCTTCACGATCCGGTTCCTTTCCATCACCAAAGAATTCACCTTGCAAGCCAACACGAACAACAGCACAAACGGCGGGGTTATGACCAAGAATATGCATTTTCATTTTGTGTTTCCAACTAGCAAAATTTTTGCCATCAAAGTACGGACCTCTATGGTGATAATTTCCCTCACTAGACGCCATACTCTCCTAGGTTGTGAGACCAATGCAATGGAGACCAAAGCTCTGATACCACTTGTAGGATCGAAAGTATGTCTAGAGGGGGGGGTGATTAGACTACTTGAGCAAATAAAAATTCTACCTTTTCTGAATTTTAAGGGTTGGCAGATTTTAGCAATGATAGCAAGTCAAGTACACCCTACACATGCATGTCTAAGAGTATAGCAGCGGAAAGTAACAACAAGCATATGTAGTAGAGGGTAGGGAGGAAGATCAAACGCAATTTGGAGACACGAAGATTTTTCCCGTGGTTCCGATAGGTGGTGCTATCGTACGTCCACGTTTATGGAGTATTCAACCCACGAAGGGTAACGGTCGCGAGAGTCCATGGAGGGCTCCACCCATAAGGGTCCTCGAAGTAGCAACCTTGACTATTCCATAACGGCTTCCGTCCACGAAGGACTAGCCTCACTATGTGTAGATCTTCACGAAGTAGGCGATCTCCTTGCCCGTACAAACTTCTTGGTTCAACTCCACAACACGAAGTAGGAGGCTCCCAAGCGACACCTAATCAATCTAGGAGGCACCACCCTCCAAAAGGTAATAGGCTCGGTAATGTCGATGAATTCCTTGCTCTTGTGCTTCAAGATGATAGACTCCTCAACACACAATCACTCTCTCATAGATTTGGCTATGGTGGAAGAGATTGATTTGGTGGAAAGCAACTTGGGGAGGCTAGAGATCAAGATTCATATGGATGGAGTGGAATGGCTTGATCTCAATACATGAGTAGGTGGCTCTCTCTCAGAAAATTGGATGGGGCAAGTATGGAATAGTTCTGAGTGCTTCTCTTTCGAGTGGGTGGTGGTGAAGGGGTATATATAGGCATCCCCAAAAATCCAACCGTTACACCTAAAGTGACCAACTCGGTGACACCGAAGTGTAAAACTCGGTGGTACCGAGTTGGTCCAAAGGTAGCAACTTTTGAATCTCGGTGAGACCGATACAGAAATCTCGGTGGTACCGATTAGGTGACCAATGGTCAGTTTCCAAAACTCGGTGACGCCGATCCAAAAACTCGGAATTTCCGATTTTAAGAATCGAGGTAACAGAGAGTTGGCAAGCTGAACTCGGAGGCACCAAACCAGAATTGGTTGCACCGATGTGCTAGGGTTTGGCATGGGTCTGTCTGAGGTGGGAATCGGTGGGACCGAGTGGAAATTGTTGGTAGCACCGATTTTCAAGATAGGCTTGGACAGACTTTTGTGGAAGAGTTTGTGGGTGTTTTTGGTGACTATCACTAGTGCACGTGGAGCATCTTGTTCACCAACAGTAGCTTACCCCCTTTTAATAGTATTGGCTTTCCTATGGACTGAAAGTGATTTCTCACAAAGTAAAATGTAGAGTCCTCTTGCTTGAAGCTTTGCCAATCCATTTCCTTGCATCTAGGGGTTTCTCCACAATCCTTTTGCCAACCCATCATTGAACTTTTCCTGAAATATGCTTAGTGGAAACATTAGTTCAGTGACATATATGTTGTTATTAATTACCAAAACCACCAAGGGAGCAAATGTGCTTTCAAAATCCTTTTGGCCGTCGATGGTGTTGAAGAAGTGGAATACCCATAACGTCCCCTCCTCCTTGCCAAAGGCACGCACAACTTTTGTCCAACCCCTTGTGATGATCGTCTGTCCATCCATCACCGCCTTCAGGAAGACTTCTAGACCATTATCATGGTAGCATGAATTATATACTTTAACCTGTGTTGCCTCCACATCGATCATGTAGTTTGCAAGGTAATCTTGAGTAAATTGCTTCGGAAATCACTTAAAAGAGACAACTTTCAGATATTCATGTCTAATAAAGTTACTTGTTGTGGGCAAGAAAAGAAGGCAACAGATTACTTACCATCGTAAAGTTCACCGATGTCTTGGATAAAGTGTAAATAAAGAGTTTATTTCCAATCACCCGTCTGTTCCGCCTAACAGTTTTTCT
Organism: Elymus sibiricus; assembly: GCA_039707655.1. Classification (NCBI taxonomy): domain Eukaryota; kingdom Viridiplantae; phylum Streptophyta; class Magnoliopsida; order Poales; family Poaceae; genus Elymus; species Elymus sibiricus. The sequence continues at coordinate 191,179,152 of CM077667.1, read as the reverse complement.
TAGTTTCCTCACTTGATGCTTGTTCATGGATATATTATTGCCCCATATGCAAAGGGGGTCAAAGCATGGATCAGTATCGCTGACATATGTACCTACAAGCAACAAGTAAATGTTAGAAGCTAAACTGCAATTGCACAAATGAGTGAAATATTATAAGACACTGGGATGTGACTAACCTTGACGGTAAACAACAGCATCGCGCGGTGTGGCCCCGCATAAGTACGTAGTAAGGCATGTTAAATACAACAGGGTTAACATCCACCAAAAATAGCAAATGTTAATTAAACGACAATATCTCCAGTGATATCTTCATTGCGAAGAGTAGTGATACGTCTCCAATGTATCGATAATTTATGAAGTATTCATGCCATATTTGCCTATGTTTACAATACTTTTATATGGTTTTGATGCACTTTATATTATTTATTTAGAACTAACCCGGACTGACTCTGTTTTCAGCAGAATTACTATGGTGTTGTTTTTGTGCAGAAAACAAAAGTTCTCGGAATCACCCAAAACTTTTTTCTGATTTTTTTTGGAGAAAATAAGAAATACCGGAGCGAAGAACCACCGGAGGGGAGCCACCTGTGGGCCACAAGCCAACAGCCCCCCCTGGGCGCATCCAGTTAGCTTGTGGGGCCCACATGGCTCCGGTTAGCATGATTCCAATGGCGAAAAATCCTATAAATCCAGAAACCCCCGAAAGTTAACCTAGAACTTCCGCTCTTCGCTGTAACTCTCTATATCGAAGAAAAACCCATTTGGAGCCTTTCCAGTACCATGCCGAAGGGGGAAATCATCACCGGTGGCCATCTTCATCATCCCGACGGAGGCCATGACGAGGAGGGAGTAGTTCACCCTCGGAGCTGACGGTATGTATCAGTAGCTATGTGTTTGATCTCTATCTCTCTCTCTCTCTCTCGTGTTCTTGAGATGTCATGATCTTGATGTATCACGGGCTTTGCTAATATAGTTGGATCATATGGTGTTCTTCCCTTGCTATCTTGTTGTGATGAATTGAATCTTTCTCTTTGAGATTTTGTTATGTCGAATTGAATATTGGATTTGAGATCACTTGATGTATGTCTTGGTACTCAACTTGCGGATTCCCGTGGTGACAACGGGGTAATCTATGCATAGGGGTTGATACATGTTCTTTTCCTACTTTCTCCGATAGAAATCTTGGGGTACTCTTTGAAGTTCTTTTTGTTGGATTGAATATGATGAATCTGAAATTGTTTGATGCATGTCGAATAATTAACCCACATATACTTGTGGTGACATTGGAGTATCTAGGTGACATTAGGGTTGATAAACATGTATCATTGGTGTTATTTTAGTACGAACTCTAGGGCTGTTTGTGACACCTATAGGAATAGCCCAATAGATCGATCGGAAAGGGTAACTTTGAGGTGGTTCTTACTACCTACAACAATTTCATCTTATGTTCTCCGCTAGATATGAACTTTGGAGTGATTCTTTGTTGCACGTTGAGGGATGATCATATGATTCTATTATGTTAGCATTGTTGAGAGATTGCACTAGTGAAAGTATGAACCCTAGGCCTTATTTCCAAGCATTGTTATACCATTTTGCTCGCTGTTTACTACTGCTACCTTGCTGTCTTTATATTTTCATTACAAAAACCTATTTCTTCTATCCATATTGCACTTGTATCAACATCTCTTCGCTGAACTAGTGCACCTATACAATATGCCATTGTATTGGGTGTATTGGGGACACGAGAGATTTCTTGTATTTGATTGCAGGGTTGTTTGAGAGAGACCATCTTCATTCTACACCTCCCACGGATTGATAAACCTTAGGTCATCCACTTGAAGGAAAATTGCTACTATCCTACAAAACTCTGCGCTTGGAGGCCCTACGTGTAGTAGACATCAAGTAGCACAGTAGCAAAGGGACAAAGTATTTTTTGGATATGACTGTTCAGTATAACGCATTGTAAGTCTATAACTGGCATCGATGAGATTAAACTGGACTGTACATACTTGAACATCAGTGTGCATTACTCAAATAAGCAAGGCACATGTTAACTACAGACAACCTCATATAGTCACTGAAATTGGTACTGGTGAAACTAAGATTGACACGGTTAAACATCGCAAGCCAGGTGCTGCTAGAGCATAGAATGACCCGGTAGTCTAGAAAAAGGTAGTGAAAATAGCTAAGACGGGTTAGGTGTGTTTACTACTTCAGGCTAAACACATCAACCGTACAAAACATAGCCATTGCAACTGGCATTGGTAAAATTGAACTGGTAAGTTCATACTTGGTAAATCCAGAGGGGTAGTTGCTGAGACCCTGGAACTGGGTGAGAGCTTGCCCAAAGTCGTCGGCGAGGCATTCCCGTGGGTCAAAGTGTGGACCACTACCGCTAACGTTTGTACCTACAAGCAACAAACGTTATAAGCTAAACTGAAATTGCATAAATGATGTAAAATACAATAAGATATTGGGATCTGACTAACCACGATGGTAAACAACATCATCGGGCATTGTGACCCCACGTAAGTACATGGAAAGGCATGTTAATTGCAACAGGGTTAACATCCACCAAAAATAGCAAATGGTAATTAATGGAAACTCGAACCTTACATGGGGCAATCATGCAACACAGACGAAGCGCATCAAATACTCATGTGTGAGAAAAGAGAAAATTTGTGAGCCCACATCGGAATTTTGTACACGCGTAATTGATTAAATCAGTCATAGCCGGTCGTGGCGGTACACAAGGTTGACACTCGATGAACGTACTTAAATTCGTAGATCATAATTTGCTCTAAAAACTAGTAGGGGTAACTACTAGTACTTAGATACTCATAATTAATTAAACAAATGTTCAGGCAACACACGCGCAAACTACTTCTCCGATGCTAGCCACACATGGTCGCTCTCAGACTTCAAACTATGGCGATTTCCCACCCAAAACCACGAAACTTCCTCGGTGATGGTTCGATATGTGAAGAGTGTGTATAACGACATTAGCCGAACCTTCTCGAATATTTGCCACATCATATTGAGGTCATGCCAAGGCACCACACAAGGTATCATGTTTTTCAGGCGTGTTTTCCATTTTCTAGAGTTAAAAATCAATAAACGTCGCATTTGTGGTTGACTCTTCCCACGCATATACTTTAAATTTCTATTATTTTCCAATAAAATACCTGAAAACTTATTCAATGCCCCAATTATGATTTTTCGGACCTTTTTTGTGCAGCTTTTCATGTACAGATTGTTCAAACTTGCACAAAAAAAGCCTTAATATAGTAAACGTGCCTGAAAGAATGTCAAATTTGAACACGATGTATTGTAGGGGCTATGTTTACTGTATAAAAAAATCAAGGACAAATGACTAAGGAAATATGGGTTCCCCTTCAAACCATGGCGATTTCCCTCCTAAAACGACAAAACTTCCTCGTTGATTCTTCGATATGTGAAGAGTGTGTATAACAACATTAGCCGAACCTTCTTGAATATTTACCACATCATATTGAGGTCATGCCAAGGCACTACACAAGGTATCATGTTTTTCACACGTATTTTCCATTTTTTAGAGTTAAAAAACCAATAAACGATGCATTTAGGGTTGACTCTTCCCACGCATATCCTTTAAATTTCTATTATTTTCTAGTAAAATACGTGAAAAGTTATTCAATTCCCAAATTATGATTTTTGACCCATTTTTTTGCACTTTTTCATGTACAATGTTCGAACTCGAAATATAAGTAGTAAATGCCAATAAATGCACATAAAAGCCTTAATATAGTAAACGAGCCCAAAAAATGTCAAATTCGAACACGATGCATTCTCGGGGGTAAGTTAACCGTAGAAAAAAAATCAAGGAGAAACGACTAAGGAAATATGGGTTCCCCTTCAAACCATGTCGATTTCCCTCCTAAAACCACGAAACTTCCTCGGTGCTGGTTCAATATGTGAAGAGTGTGCATAACGACGTTAGCCAAACCTTCTCAAATATTTACCACATCATATTGAGGTCATGCTAATGCACCACACAAGGTATCATGTTTTTCAGGTGTGTTTTCCATTTTTTAGAGTTAAAAAGCCAATAAACGAGGCATTTGTGGTTGACTCTTCCCACACACATCTTTTAATTTTCTATTATTTTCATGCAGAATACCTAAAAATTTATTCAGTGCCCCAGTTATGAGTTTTCGAACCATTTTTGTACTTTTTCATGTACAAAATGTTCGAACTAGAATTATTAGTAGTAAATGACAATAAATGCACATAAAAGCCTTAATATAGTAAACGTGCCCGAAAAAATGTCAAATTCGAACACGCTGCATTCTAGGGGGTATGTTAACCATAGAAAAAAATCAAGGAGAAACGACTAAGGAAATACGGGTTCGCCTTCAAAATTTGTGATTTGTTTGGGTAGACGGATACTTTCTAGAACCGTGTGCGTTCACCCTATTGTCCGTTGCATTCTGATTGGGCAGAACCAAAGCCACGTGGATCGCTCATGCGCACCATAGGATGCACCACGATCGAATGTCAATCCACATCTATCCCATCACATCCATGTACTGTAGTTGGTATTTTACTTAGTTGATGCACTAAATTAACGACGAAGGAATTTTGGATGCCAGTTCGCCTCAATCGTGGTAACATTAATGACATTACACTGGTGCAGCGACGTGCTATACAAACGGTTTTTAACCACTTTCTGCGACGTAGTTTAAACTGTCGCCTTCCATGTGTGGGCGATAGGGGGGGTCCATCCCACATGACACGGAAAACCCACCGGCAATGGTGACCAACGAACGCAAACGATCTACCAAATGTAATCATGTGCGGTGCGGGAATATCATCGCACACGTTTCCCGAATCATGTGCGGTGCTATCGCAAACGATTGAGGAGCTCCTACACACACGTACAAGTGCTGCAAATCATTTGCGATTTCTTATGTACCACTAACGTTTCATTTTATATCTCGTGTGCTTTTCCTGTAGATCACAGGCGGTTTTGCTATGAGTTGCGTGTGCTTTTACTGTTGATCACAGGTGGTTGCGCTATGAGTTACGTGTGCTTTTCCTGTGGATCACAGGCGGTTGCGCTATGTGTTGCGTGTGCTTTCCATTTTGAATCGCAGACGTTAGTTGCTTGAACCGTGTGCGCTGAGAAAGCCATCTTATTGTAAAATATCGCATTTGAATCACCCTGCAAATAGCAAATTCGCCACAATATGCAATCGACAAATAGTGTCCACATGAAGAAGATTCATCATAATTCAGCACAATATGCAATTGAACGAATAGTGTCCACAGGAATAACATTCATCATAATTCATGACAATATGCAATTGAGCAAATGCTAGCTAAATTCCACATATGCAAGACCGACGTATTCAGTACATAATCATAGTGTATGAAACACGAAGACATGATCACATGGAAAACAATGCATCCATGCATATATGTTTAGCTAATAACACTACATGAATGCGTACTTATTATTGGGATATATGAATCCTGAGATCTTCGACGTCTGGACCGGGCTTGATATAGTGTTTCACAAAGAAGGTGTTGATAAATTTCCTAAGGTCATCGGTCCAAAGATCACCTGTAGGATTTTTAGATCAGAATGTGACATACGTGTGGAGTATAAGATAGTAATTAAGAAACAGACTTACTGGTTTTATTTTGTCAGCATCGGCACCACATTCAACATGTCTGCATAGGTTCATCATGTGTGTGCAAATGTAGTATCCACATAGGTTGGTCCCTTGTTGTTGTTGAGGACACTGCAATTTTTTGTACAGTATTAGTCATGTATTTGCCCTGTTAGGAATAACCTAACTGGTGTAAGTTGTTTCTTTTTTTTCTTTGGAGAGAAATAGAAAGAGGTTTACTTAGAAACTTGAACATCTGACTAGCATTTTCTAAAAATAACGGATTACGTTATCTCATCGGAGAAATGATCACGTGCTGCAAATGTAGGTGGGGGTCGAACCGTCTCCCTCCTAAAGTTATGTACCTTGACAATACACTGCAAATGAAGATGAATTTTCACATACTCAATTCTTGAACCAGATATGAACACAACATATTAACATCAAAGAATTCAATACCTATCCATGAAATCCTGAAGATGACTCAGATCGTGAGGCGCATTTGACTCTCTAAGAGAATCCAAGTAGTAAACTATGTTGCGTTTTGGAACAATGACCACCAAGATCCAGTGATCTCTACAGTTTAATAAAACCTTGAACTTACGAACTATGTCAAAAACTGAAAGACGGTCAATGTATGCGTGGTTGTATATTTAACTTACCCTTCATGATATGACCACATGAAGGATTCTCATATCTGTAACTCCCGTAAGATCGTGGCGACATGCGAGAAGGAAGCCTCGCTTGAGTCATTTCTACTTAACAAAATGTCGTTTGCTAAATCAAGATCTATGAAATGCACATGCACCCTTATCGATCTCTGCGCCGTCAATCCCTTGAGAGGAATACAATACAGTTAGCTTTTTTTCATTTAGAACCTTGTATGGAGAAGTTGGCCAGAGTTTGTGAAGTACTTACAACATCAAGCATTTGACAAGAGTGGCGGCAAGCTTATCGAAGTTGAAGAAGAGATGAAAGTCCTCGAATTCCACACTGATGGTTGATAACCCACAAGTATAGGGGATCGCAATAGTTTTCGAGGGTAGAGTATTCAACCCAAATTTATAGATTCGACACAAGGGGAGCCAAAGAATATTTGCAAGTATTAGCAGTTGAGTTGTCAATTCAACCACACCTGGAGATTTAATATCTGCAAGAAAGTGATCAGTGGCACAGTAATATGATAGTTTAATAGCAGTGGTAACAGTAACAGTAACACTAACGGTAATACTGATAGCAATGATTTTGTAGCAGTTGGAACAGTAGCAATAGCAAAAGTAACTTAGCAAGAACAATATGTGGAAAACTCGTAGGCATTGGATCTGTGAATTCGTTGGATGATATTCATCATATAACAGTCATAACCTAGGGCGACACAGAACTAGATCCAGTTCATAAATATAATGTAGGCATGTATTCCGTAAATAGTCATACGTGCTTATGGAGAAGAACTTGCATGTCATCTTTTGTCCTACCCTCCCGTGGCAGCGGGGTCCATAAAGAAACTAAGGGATATTAAGGCCTCCTTTTAATAGAGAACCGGAACAAAGCATTAACACATAGTGAATACATGAACTCCTCAAACTACGGTTATCACCGGAAAGTATCCCGATTATTGTCACCCCGGGGTTTATGGATCATAACACATAGCAGGTGCATATTACTAGAAAGATCGGATCAAGAACATAGATGTAATGGTGATAACATAAATGGTTCAGATCTAAAATCATGGCACTCGGGCCCTAGTGAGAAGCATTAAGCATGGCAAATTCATAGCAACATCAATCTCAGAACATAGTGGATACTAGGGATCAAGCCCTAACAAAACTAACTCGATTACATGATGAATCTCATCCAACTCCTCATCGACCAGCGAGCCTATGAAGGAATTACTCACTCCCAGTGGGGAGCATCATAGAATTGGCGATGAAGGAGGGTTGGTGATGACGAAGACCGAAGATTGCCCTCTCCGGAGCCCCGAACGGACTCCGAATCTGGCCTCCCGATGAAGAACAGGAGGTGGCGGCGGCTCTGTCTCGTGAAACGCGATAAAGCTTCCTCTCCTATTTTTTTCCTCCGAAAATAGGTATTTATGGAGTTGGAATACCACGAGGTGACCACAACCCACCAGGGCGCGCCTGGAGGGGGTGGTGCGCCCTGGTGTATCGTGCCTAGCCAGGGCACCACCTCCGGTGGCTCTTTGTTCCATTATTTTTCTTTTATTCTGAAATAAATCTCCAAAAAGCTTTGTCCAATTCCGAGAACTTTTATTTCTGCACAAAAACAACACCATGGTAGTTCTGCTAAAAACAGCGTCAGTCTGGGTTAGTTTCATTCAAACCATGCAAATTAGAGTCCAAAACAAGAGCAAAAGCATTAGGAAAAGTAGATACGACGGAGACGTATCAACTCCCCCAAGCTTAACCCATTGCTTGTCCTCAAGCAATTCAGTTGACAAACTGAAAGTGAAAAAGAAATTTTTTTACGAACTCTTTTGTTCTAGTTTACATAAATATGCTTAAGTAGCACCCAGGTTTTCAGCAAAGATCATGACTAACCATGTCAACAATAACTCTTAGAAATTATATTAACTCATATCAATGGCATAATCAAGTTGAGAGTAATAATAAAATATCTCAAGCGCCAACACTTTGTCAAAACGGTCATGATATAATATGACAACAGTGGTATCTCGCTAGCCCTTTCCGAGACCGCAAAACATAAATGCAGAGCACCTCCAAAGTTCAAGCAGTGACTAAACATTGTAACATGGTAGAAAAGATCCAGTCATGATGCATCCAACATTAACTATACACAATGCATGAGGATGACAATAGTGCTCTCAGATCTGGCGCTTATTTGAGAAGGTGATGATTCAACCTAAAAGTAAATAGATAGTCCTTTCACAGAGGAAAGCGGGGATTTGCAGAGGTGCCAAAGCTCAAAGCTTAAATCAGAGATAAATATAATTTTGGGAGGTGCACCCTTCCTGTCAACGTTACGACCAAGAGTTATCAATATCTTCCATGCTAAACACATTAGCGGCGGTTCCCAAGCGATAAATGTAAAGGTTTACTCCCCCTCCACCAACAAACACACTCCATGGCTAGCCGAATCCACGGGTACCATCCATACCAACAACATTCCTAGGGGAGTTTTGTTTAATTATTTGCAATTTTTGATTTCAGGACTAGAAATCCCTATTATCGCCCCTCTCGTGCAAGGACGAGTGAATAAACACTCATCATGAGAATAATCCACTTAACATGGAAGATACTAACCGCCCCCTGTCGCTCCATGAGCGGTCCAGGCACACAAAACATATGTTCATTTGAAATTTTAGAGGTGGCACATGCAAATTTACTTAGAACGGCAGGGTAATACCGCATATAGGTAGATATAGTGGACTCATCTGGAATAACTTTGGTTTAAGGATTTTGACGCACAAGTAGTATTCCCTCTTAGTATAGGTGAAGGCTAGCAAATAGGTTGAGAAGCGGCCAGCTAGAGAGCGAAAACGGTCATGAACATGCGTTATGCATAATCAAAATTGAATACTAGCATGAGTAGTATATGAACACCATGAACATAAATGTCATAGAGGCTATGCTGGTTTTGATTCAACTACATGCGTGAACATGTGCCAAGTCAAGCCACTTGAAACATTCAGAGGAGGATACCATATCATCATACTACATCACAACCATTTTAATGCATGTTGACATCCAAGATAAATCATTATTCACTCCTAGCTACTTGAGCATGGCATGAGCAACTATAATCTCTAATTGTCATTGCAAACATGTTTGATCATAATATGCTGAATCATGGATACTAGGTTAAACATATTTACAAAAACAAAAATAAGTTGAGTTCATACCCGCTTCTCTCTGCCATAGTCACTTCATCAAATATCGTAATTATTGCCTTTCACTTGCACGACAGAATGATATAAAAAATAATAATAGTGCAAGAGTGTCGTGGACTAAGCTGGAATCTGCAAACATTTTATTCAAAAGGAGAAGACAAAGTAATTTAGGCTCTTTGTTAGATTAACAATAATGCATATGAGAGCCACTCAACATTTTTATCGTGGTATTCTCCTTGGTACGACTCAAATAAAAGGAAAAGAATTTCATAGAAACACATTGAAATGTTTTTTTAGAGTTTTTGGGTTTTCTTAAAGAAAGCAAATCAAAGAAGGAAAAACAAAGACGAGAAAAACTATTTACACGGGAAAACTCCCAACAATTAAAAGAAGAAATGAGAAATATTTTTGGGTTTTCTTCTGCTACTACAATTAATTTAAACTAGAAAGAAAAACCGAAAAGAAGCAAGAAATATTTTTGGATTTTCTCAAAGTTTTTCAAACACGCAAGAAGAAAGCAAGAAAATAAATCTAGCAAGGATAATACAATGAAAAAGTGTAGACACCAACAACTGGAATGAAATCTGTAAAGATGAATATAATGTCGGTGGAAATACGTACTCCCCCAAGCTTAGGCTTTTGGCCTAGCTTGGTAATCACCATCCGTAATAGCCTTCCGTTCCTATGTGGAGGTGCTGTGGCGGCGGCACCTTAGCGTCCCACTCCTGGGGCTCCTCCTCAGCCGCTGCCAGGTCGTTCCGGTAGGCAAAAATGTCCTCTAGCATGACCCTGTATCCGTTCCTGGCAATAGAATCGAACAAAGCAGGTGCAGGCAATGGGGTAATATCACAGGTAACCTTGCTAAATACTAAGTTGTAGCGAATGTTATGAAAAGAATCAGCAACATCAATAAATTAATGATCCTCCAATGCCTTGTGATCTAGAAAAACTCGGGGCAAGGGATAATCATGTTGGCGAATCTGAACATTAAAGTGACTCGCTAAGCGAGTAGCATAAATACCACCATGTATCTTGCCCTTAGTCTTGTTAAGGTGTAGGCGACATGCAATAATATCCCCTAGGCTAAAGGTGTGATCATTGTGCAGTGCACGGCGTAAAATGGCAAGCTCGGGGGCACTGAGTGCACCGACCTTCTGCCTAGCGGTTATACACTTCGCGATGAATAAAGCAAAGTAATACACAGAAGGAAACTGCAAACTGGTGGCAGTGGCATTTGACACGCCTCTTTCATCACCCACTGTCAAAGTGAGGAGAAAGTCCTCAAACTCCGCTGGTCTAGGCTCTCTTAATTCCCCATCGGAAGGGATCAAACATATGTCACAAAAGTCAGTGAGCGGTATCTGACGGGTTTCAACATATAAATTAAATTGCACCTCGGGAGGTTTATTCCTACTCAGAAAATGAAAATTTTGCACAAAGGAATTTGTAAGGAGGTGGTGTTGGTCACACTCATCAGTTGCGAGGAAGTCGGTCAGCCCAGCATTTGCAACGAATTGGGCAAACTCTTGATGGAACCCGACCTCCTCCATGAAGGCATTATGCGGCCATTCACACGGCCGCACCTCCGCCGTTCTCGGAGTGTTGAGGTCATTGTCCGATGATTCCCCAATGACTCCTTTAGCATTCTTCTTGGAGGAAAACTTCCTAAAGAAACTCATCTTATTCCTATAAATAAATTTCTGAAAATTTTAGTCTACAAAATTTTTGTCAACAAAACTTCGTAAGATTGATAGCAACTACTCCTAGAGGCTATATTAAGCATTCAAACTACTTAGAACTCTAAGAATTCAACATGCAAGCCCATCTACAGCAGCACCAAAGTAGCTAATTATTCCAAAAATAAACCACTAAATCAAAAACTAATTGGAGCAATGGAGGAGTCACATACCAAGTAGCAATCCCCCAAAACAGTTTCAGAAACGGAGCTTCGAGCAAAGAGATCGAAATCCGCGGGTTTGAGAGCAAGATCACGAGAGAGAGAGAGAGAGAGAGAGAGAGAGAGCTATGGTGATTTTTTCTGGAGGTAGGAGATGCAATGGGCTAAAGAATTTACCTCTACCACCGGTTGAGGTGGTGGTGTGTCAAGGCCATGTATTTCTTCAATAGGTGGTAAATTCTTAACATCCTCAACTTTAATACCTTTTTCCTTCATACATTTCTTTGCCTCCTGCATATCTTCATGACTGAGAAATAAGATACCCCTCTTCTTCGGAGTGGGTTTAGGTGATGGTTTAGGGAGAGTTCAATCATCATAATTCTTCAAATATTTTTCAATAGTTCCTTAGCTTGTTCAACAGTTCGTTCCCTGAAAACGCAACCAACACAACTATCTAGGAAGTCCCTAGAAGCATCAGTTAGTCCATTATAAAAGATATCAAGTATTTCATTTTTCTTAAGATGGTGATCAGGCAAAGCATTAAGCAATTGGAGAATCCTCCGCCAACCTTGTGGGAGACTCTCTTCTTCAATTTGCACAAAGTTAAATATTTCCTGTAAGGCAGCTTGTTTCTTATGAGCAGGGAAATATTTTTCAGAGAAGTAGTAAATCATATCTTAGTATCACCCTTTAATGAGAACGGAAATAATTTGAGGATATAGTAATAGAGAATTTTCTCATCATGAGCAAAAAGGGTGGCTATGTCATTTAGCTTAGTGAGATGTGCCACTACCGTTTCAGTTTCATAGCCATGGAATGGACCAGATTCAACCAAAGTAATTAACTCTGGGTCAACAGAGAATTCATAATCCTTATCGGTAACAAAGATAGGTGAAGTAGCAAACTTAGGATCACATTTCATTCTAGCATTCAAAGATTTTTTCTTTCAGTTTGCATAGTAATTTCTTAAGATCATCCCTATCCTTGCAAGCAATAAAGTCGCTAGCTGTCTCCTCATCCATAACATAACCCTCAGGTATCTTAGGCAATTGAAATATAGGAGAGCTAGGTCAAATAGGTGTTTCTTAGTTCTCAGTTTCAAGGATTTCATTAGTTTCAGTAATCTCATCAGTTTCAATAATTTCATTCTCTTTAGCTCTAGCAATTTGTTTATCAAGAAATTCACCTAGTGGCAATTTATCAGGCATGGTACTAGCATCATCATAAGCATCATTCATAGCAGAAGTAGCATCATCAATAACTTGCGACATATCAGGATTAATAGCATGTGGTGGTGTTGCAAGTCTACTCAAAACAGAAGGTGAATCAAGTGCAGAGTGTGATAGCTAATCCTTACCTCCCCTCGTCTTAGAAGGAACGATCTTGGTTTTAGTATCCTTCAGATTCTTCATAGTGATCAATTGATATAAATCCCAAGTGACTCAACAAATATAGCTATGCTCCCCGGCACCGGCGCCAGAAAAGGGTCTTGATAACCCACAAGTATAGGGGATCGCAACAGTTCGAGGGTAGAGTATTCAACCCAAATTTATAGATTCAGCACAAGGGGAGCCAAAAATATTTGCACGTATTAGCAGTTGAGTTGTCAATTCAACCACACTTGGAGATTAAATATCTGCATCAAAGTGATCAGTGACACAGTAATATGATAGTTTGATAGCAGTGGTAACAGTAACAGTAACGGTAACAGTGATAGCAATGATTTTGTAGCATTTGGAACAGTAGCAATAGCAATAGTAACTTAGCAAGAACAATATGTCGAAAACTCGTAGGCACTGGATCGGTGAATTCGTTGAATGATATTCATCATATAACAGTCATAACCTAGGGCGACACAGAACTAGCTCCAGTTCGTAAATATAAAGTAGGCATGTATTCCGTAAATAGTGATACGTGCTTATGGAAAAGAACTTGCATGACATCTTTTGTCCTACCCTCCCATGGCAGTGGGGTCCATAAGGAAACTAAAGGATATTACGACCTCCTTTTAATAGAGAACCAGAACAAAACATTAACACATAGCGAATACATGAACTCCTCAAACTATGGTCATCACCGGAAAGTATCCCGATTATAGTCACCCCGGGGTTTACGGATCATAACACATAGCAGGTGCATATGACTAGCAAGATCGGATCAAGAACATAGATATAATGGTGATAACATAAACGGTTCAGATCTGAAATCATGGCACTCGGGCCCTAGTGACAAGCATTAAGCATGGCAAAGTCATAGCAACATCAATCTCAGAACATAGTGGATACTAGGGATCAAGCCCTAACAAAACTAACTCGATTACATGATGAATCCCATCCAACTCCTCCCCGACCAACGAGCCTACGAAGGAATTACTCACTCCCGGTGGGGAGCATCATGGAATTGGCGATGAAGGAGGGTTGGTGATGACGAAGACTGAAGATTCCCCTCTCCGGATCCCCGAACGGACTCCAGATCTGCCCCCCCCCCCCCCCCCCGATGAAGAACAGGAGGTGGCGACGGCTCCATCTCGTGAAACGCGATAAAACTTCCTCTCCTATTTTTTTCTCCGAAAATAGGTATTTATGGAGTTTGAATTAGGGTCAGGAGGCCACGAGGTGACCACAACCCACCAGGGCGCGCCTGGAGAGGGTGGCGCGCCCTGGTGTATCGTGCCCAGCCTGGGCACCCCCTCCGGTGGCTCTTGGTTCCATTATTATTTTTATTCTGAAATAAATCTCCAAAAAGTTTCGTCCAATTCTGAGAACTTCTATTTCTGAACAAAAACAACACCATGGTAGTTCTGCTGAAAACAGCGTCAGTCCGGAGTTAGTTTTATTCAAATCATGCAAATTAGAGTCTGAAACAAGAGCAAAAGCATTAGGAAAAGTAGATACGACGGAGATGTATCAATGGACCTGCATCGTGAAAGAAATGCCTACAGTCGTAGTGCAATTCCACAATGTTATGATCTTCTCCTTTTAAGATTATGTCCATGCAATATTTATGTAACTTGCGACAACTGGAACTGCACTCCTCAAAGTATTCGCCAACAAGAAATGGTTGGCCATGCTTGTACTTGCGTGCTTCAAATGGGTCTACTTTCTGACTAGAAAGTAGCTTTTCAACTTCTGCTTTAGACATTTCGTCAGAACCGAGATTACATGGGTCTTCACCGGCCATGCCATTATTCTGCTCGAAGAGTCTTTGTAGTAGGATGCTCTCGTACTCATCCCTCCTCTGTTTCTGTCATGTATAATAACAAATTGTCAATTTTACTAGGAAGATAAATATAAATGCAAGAGTCTTTGTAGTACAGGATGCACATCGGCAGTGTTTGAATGATATCAAATTAATAGTGACAGGTATGTACATTCTGCTGTCAAACATTCCAATCTGTTAAAAACTACTGTCTTGCACCCTATTTTTTTCACTAAGTCTGAGAATCTGTTTATTTCAGAGTGCCATGTTTTGTTGATGCTAGCCATGTTTCTGTGCATAATTAGACCTTGCTCGTGCTGAATGAAATGAAGTGCATCATGTCTACTACCTTGCTGTAAATTTTCATGCAATGATAACTCATGTAGCATATAGTTTTCGTGCTGTGAATATGCCTTCAGGTTAAAACTATGACAGTGTCTTAATCACATCCAGAATCAAATAGCACGCGGGAAGTATGTGAATCACACCTAATATAACAAATCTTATATTTACTAATTGGATGCACCGTATAAGGCTCCACGTTAATTCTCATGTCTAATCTATAAATAACCGTTAAATCAAGAGATGAACGGACACGATAGTTATTTTTACCATCACGTGATGGATCAATAATTGTACGACCAAGATAGTTATTCACGGCCTCTCCTTTTCCTGTTCCTAACTTCGGTTCCGCTGCTATCCTCTTCGCCTCCATGATCCAGCCGCCGTCGGGACACTGCTGGCCGCACGCGAGGTGTATGCTACTGCTGGCCTTCTCATCATCTATTTCCCACGTCATACCAAGCTATGCCGTCGCCTGTCTCTCTACAGAAAGTAATCAATCGATCTAAATCCAATGAACCCAAAGTAAGGTTCACGTACGGGAGTCTTGGTCCAGCTGCACGAAGGGAATCGATCAAGCTGCTTGAATCAGCAGCCAATTTGGCACATCAAGGTATGTGCGTGCGTTTGTTGCTGGCCCAAAGATCAAGACTATAAAATATAAAATCATCCATCCAATCTCCGCTTTTAGTTATTTATTACAGTTGTTGGATCAAATAAATAGAGCTATCTTCCACGCACAGATTCTACCGTATAGAAAAGAAACGACCCTAGCGTCGTTCTTCTCCGTGATGTATTTTTTATGACGCGTGCTACGGATCAACCGACTGATTTCCCAGGGAAATCAGCCGGGTCAGTGACCGTCCGATTCTGGATGATCTGCATGCAGTATGTCCATTGGATTTGGTCAATGCACAACTCCTGCTTCGTTCCCATGCCGCCGCAACGCACGAGCACGGAGGTTGCGTCACTCGCTGCACAACACAACCAAAGCCCATCTCGCCGCATGCAGTGCCGGAGCCGCGCCAGCTACAACATGGTCAAAAAGCTTCATTAGAGTCTCGCCACCACGACAGCGCCCTCCTCGCAGCACTGCCGGTGAAGCGCCAGCCACAACATGGTCGACGCTTCAATGCAACGTCGCCACCTCGACTGGCCACACCCCCGCAGCAACACCGCCGGTAAAAGCGCCAACCACAAAATGATCGACAATTCAATGCAGCGTTGCCGCCTCGACTCATCGCGCCCCCGCATCAGCACCCTTCTCGCAGCACCGCCAGCGAAGCGCCAACCACAACATGGTCAATGCTTCAATGGAGTGTTGCTGCCTTGACTCGTCACGCCCTGGGAGCAGCACTGCCGGCGAAGCGCAGACCACAACACGACCGGCGCTTCAATACAACTTCGCCGCCATGACTCGTCGCGCCCTCGCAGCAGCGCTGTTGGTGAAGTGTCAGCCACAACATGATCGGCGCTTTAATGCAGCGTCGCCGCCTTGACTCGTCGTGTCCTCGGAGCAGCGCTGCCGGTCAAGTGCCGACCACAACACTGTCGACCCTTCAATCTAGTGTCGCCGCCTTGACTCATCGCACCGCCAACGCCGATGTGTGCTGCATTTCAACACCGCCAATGCCAACGAGCGCTGCATAGAAGCACCGATGGCCCTTCAGCGTCACGCCTCGTACAGCTTGCAACGCCGGCGAGTGGGTCCCTCGCAGCACCGCGCAGCCGTCCACAGGTGCTACGTCCGCACCGAAGCCTCTCTGGATTGTCGATGGTGCTACATCGCATTATTCGCATCGCGATGTGCCATATCACAACACGGCCGGCGGTTTGCGTCATCGATTGGAGCAGGCAGGGCTTGGCCAGTCACGCTCATGGCAGAAAGTAGCAGAGGACAGAGAGGTTAGAGACGAAGGCGGATGGCTCCTGTGCTCACATGAAAAGATAGGAGATAGGATTGTGGTGTGTGGACCCGATGGAAAGCATGGCGTGCTTGCAGCCACTTCACGCTATTGCGCGCGCGAGAGAGACACAAGCGCCACACGATCCAGCTGGATCGGACGCCCCGCGACGTGGCTGATGCCACGAAGAAATCAGTCGGTTGATTTTAATACTTTTCCATTTTTTATCGATGATGCTAAGGGTCCATCCATAGATCGTGGCCTTATACTAGACGGGCTTGAGGGAGACATACACCATGGATTAGACGACCTCCACACGGGCTGGATCCTGCGATGTAAGGAGCGGCTTAACAGTACAAGATTATAGAGGTGGAGGTAGCTAGTTCACCATGGATACGAATTACAACAGGGAAGGAATCGTAGGAGGTAGCTAGAGGTAGGAGAAGAGAAGCCGCCGCCGTTGCCGTGATCCACTGGATGGTCTCGACGTTGCCTCCCCCCAGGGTCTTATCGCCTTGGTGGTTCCAGAACGGGCCAGGCCCCCTTAGCTAGCCCAAGGGGTCGGCCCAAGCACGTGATGGTAAGAGGGCTCCTAACATCCCCCCTCCTTGAAATGCGGCATGACCCAAGACGACACCACCGAGAACCGCCGGGATCCCATTGCACTCGGTGTATCTTGACTAGCTCGAAGTCATGATGGTAGTCGAAGTCAGGGTTGACTTGATCGACGAGGTTGTAGTAGTCGTGGCCGATGGTGACTCCATCCCGAGAGGCGCCGCGGAAGTTGTCATTGCCAACATAGTCAAGATTGAAGTTGAGGTAGTACTTGTGGTCGATGGAGCCCTGCACGACGACGACAACGACACTCGCGATGTAACCCCTCCCTCCTTGAAAAGTGCCTTGATTGCAAGTTGAAGTCCCATAGCCTTCTTGCACGACCGTGAAGCTCCCTAGATCATCAGGTGCGCCCCATACACAGACTGTTCTGCTCTTCATGGACTTGCATGACTGGCAATAGAATGGCAGCAAGAACCCCCGTAGCACTTTGAACTTGTCAAGTCTGCAATCAAGCTCCAATGTTCCAAGCAAGAAATGGATGGTCATCCACTGATTCAGTTCGCCGCTGGCCATTGGCTTCTCCATTCTCATCTGGATGCATATCGGAGTTGCATATGCAAGCCAGACTTCAAACAAGTAATACATCAGGGAAGTCAATGCACATGTACTGCATATATAGCTCGCAAGGCCTCCGGGATCCCACATTTTCTGAAAGTGATCGCCACTAGTTGAAGTATTTGGAGTCCAGCGAAACCTTTGTTTATTCCCAAAGGGGAACGATACACTACCAAATAGACTGGAATCTGAATACTGAATCTCTGTTGCAAATTGTACAGACTGAATCACAATTAATTTGAGAGTGTCGAAATACCATCCATGATTAACCTCACATGATATTGGTTCTGAAGGCGAATGAGGCAACATAAAAATATGTTGCAAATTTTTGTCCCGCGATTGATGCTTGTCCCACTGCCATAGCATCGTGATACCAGCTGGAGCAAAAGACAATAACGGCCAAAATTGCAGGAATTGAAGACAGACACTACTCGGGAGTGCTGTACTCAGAGCACCCAATTGTTGCTTGCTATGAAGGAGCTTGTCATGATTAGTGAAATCTGAATCATTTTTGCCCCGTTTGGAAAACCACGAGCATGAGAGCTGCACTGGAAGTATACTTATGCAATTCCGAAGGAGATTGGAGCACCGTTCCCATGCATTGTTAGTGTGAAAGATGATTGAAGAACGACCATTGCCTTTAAATTCTTCTTGACTCAAAAATATCCAGTGAACTGACATATGCATAACATGAATTATTCCCTGCAATATATCAGAAATGGGAATGCAGCCCAGAAATTTTGTTCGATCCAGATAAATCTGTATATCTTCACTTTGCTGCAGTACATAGCATGGATCAGACTGCAAGTCTTTATAGTCAAACTGCATCTGTTTAGCATTGGCTGTTGCCTGGTCCAGTGGACGCTTGAAATAGAGAAACAACTCCCAGATCTGAATAGTACTACGCTCAAACATGTAAACAACAGCAGCACAAACTTCATACAGTTTCAGATATGCTCGAGCCGAGCCTCCTTCAAGGTAACATGTTGGCTGGACACATGGAATGCCGTCATTCATGTAACTTGGTAGCTTCAGGCGATCAATTTTGCGACTGAACTTGAACACCGATGGTGCCTCTTGAGCACAGAATTTATAAGAGGACCGCACAGAAAAGAAAACTGGCCGCCCTTGTAGTTGCTCATACTTGGGTAGTTCTAACCATACATGTACAACTTGGCATTTGTATGGAAATGATGGCCATGTTAGTGGTTGCAGCTCTGTCTTGCTGCCATTACCTTTCAAAATGAGAGCTCCTTCTCCAAGAACCCTCTGTAGCTTTACTATCTCATGAGAATTATCAGTGACAGTTATCACCACTATATGAACCAAAGAAGATATCTCCCAAAAATGCCAATGGAGCAGCTCTCGAGCATACTGAGTAGGAGGCGGCCAATCTTGCAATTCCCGCTTCATCCTTGGTTGCTCGTCCTGTGGCCACAAGACATATCCAGAGTCACTGGAGATGCAACCACAAGCTATGCCATGGAGCAGAACAGTGTCTTTCACAGCACATGTACCAAATTCCCACGAAAGAAGTGAATCAATAGTATATGCAGAGAGTACAGTCTGAACAACAACACTAGCAAACAAACTGGATATTGAACGCTGAAGCTTGTACCAGACTAGTTCATATGGCCCAAACTGCATGAACTGAAGAATTTTTTTGCTTGAATGTTCAGTACTTAGAGCAGCCATTTTCTGCATGCTCAGAAATAGATGTGCAGCTGTGATAGGTAGATTGGGATACTGCACTTGAGGTGCCACAGTAAGAGAGCAAGCACATAGTTCTGAAAGCCACTTTTACCTTCATGAACTAATTGCTTATAAAAACATGAATCATCCTTGTCCTCTGATGGAACACCGATTTGAAATGACGGCCATGGAGTTGGTCGAATCTCATTCCCCCCTGCAATATGATCTGCCAGAAATGATGGCCACCGTGTCGGCCATATCAACAGTCCTTGGTGCCTTGTGGGCAACGAGACGTCCCGGTCATGGTCCCGGAACGACGATGTGGCGACGACTCGGTTCAAACAATCTGTCGAACAACTCACGAGTGTCTTGGCAATGCAGTCCAGGGGCACATTGTAGGTAACCTCGAAGACCTCCTTGGCTTTTATGGTGGATGAGGAAACGCCATGAGGTACTGCAGGTGTGGTGAGGACATCAGGAGGAGCCTCCACCGCCGCGTACTCACCCAGGTTGGAAGATACCACCATGGGGGTCACCACAGCGACACCGCGGGTGATGTTGATGTTGAAGGACTCAGCGCTCACGGCAGAGTTAGTGAAATGCTCAACCCCCTTATCTTTGAGGTCAACGGAGGGCTCAGAGTAGACGATGGTGGCGGCATCACGGACCTCGTTGAGGCTGGTGGTGGCGACAACTTGGTTCGAGCCATCCGTCGAACAGGTGACGGGCACCATCGTGATGCAGGCAGGAAGTGCATCGTGGATGACCTTGTGGATTTGCTGGGCCTTGGTGGTGGAGTCGGAGACGTCGGGGACGGGCGCCGACGAGGCGTGCGTCATGGTTGAGGCCGCCGGCTCGACAAGCGGGGTAACCACGGGAGGGTCATCCGTGCTTGCAACACCCAACACTGAGCTCATCTCCTCCGCCTTAGCGCATAATCTCTTTAGATACCATAACAACTGCTCATTGGCAGACATGGCATCCCACTCTGGTGGTTTGACAGCGGGCATGGCGTCGTTGCCGGTGGAATTGGAGGTATTGGGAGGAAAATTGGGGGAAATTTGAGGGGGAAGGTGGTGCCTGGCTCTGTATACCAGATGTAAGGAGCAGCTTAACAGTACAAGATTACAGGGGTGGAGGTAGCTAGTTCACCATGGATACGAATTACAACAGGGAAGGAATCGTAGGAGGTAGCTGGAGGTAGGAGAAGAGAAGCCGCCGCCATTGCCGTGATCCACTGGATGGTCTCGACGTTGCCTCCCCCCAGGCTCTTATCGCCTTGGTGGTTTCAGAACGGGCCAGGCCCCCTTAGCTGGCCTAAGGGGTCGGCCCAAGCACGTGATGGTAGGAGGGCTCCTAACATGCGACCACGCATGGCTACTCCAAGTAGGTGTCGGACTGCACGGCCTTGACGTGAGGTGCACCAATAGTACTGCGCGTATTGCTCGACGGCGCCGGACTCGAAAGTGGGTTAGTGGAAGGATGTGATGCGAGACTCAACGCCTGACGCCGGCGTCGAGCTGGACGACGTTGACGTGGAGGTGTAGGACCGCGTGTGCTGCCCGACGACACTGGCCGAAAGTGGACTAGCGGGAGGATGTTATGCCATACTAGATGCCGGCGTCGATGTAAGAATGTGGGGTATGAGACGTCAGTATGCATGCCAGTGTGAGCCAGGGCGGCGGCGTCCGGAAGGACAAGACTTCGGGCTGCACGCTGACCATGGTCTCGGACGAGCTCGCTGCAGAAAACAACAGCGCTGGTGGGTCTCTCCAGTAACCCCTGATCCTTGCCTCCGCCATCTAATCTACTCATGCAAGTACGTACATGCCATCTATAATCTACTCATCCATATGCACGTACAACTTGGCTCAGATCAATCTACTAATGCACGCAAGTACATTTATGGCTCAATCAGCTACATACTTCATGGTACAGATTCTTCCATTAGTTTTCTCCTTCTTCAGTCCACCCCAAGCTCATTTTCTTATTTTACGAAAAAAGTTCCTAATTAGTAGGAAGTATATATTGTAACGAGATATCATCTTAGTTCAAAAATATTCATCTCTGAATTTGATATATATTTTCATGTGAGACATTAATGACATACTGAATCTACAAGGATTAGTACGCCCTATAGGACGTATATAGGTAAATGATCTTCCCTTCGTATAACTAAGTTTGGGGAGTATTAACATAACCTGGATTGGTAGCACCATGGAAACGAGTTAAAATAAGAATTTTGTTTATGTGGACTTCTAAATCTTTTCATCCATATCAACTGAGTAGTGTGCAAGTTGGTGTCTTTATGTTAAAGCTTCATCACTTCATACATCAGCTTGAGCGGTTTATATGACTTTTATGGATATAACTAATTCCTATATCAGACTTGGTACATTGCTTTTGGGGGTGACTAAGTCAATTTGTTCATCATCAGAACAAAAGGAAATGCTTATTTCCTGATGCCAATTTGTTGGCATTGTTGGAATTTCTTTTTCTTAGATTCTACATAAAGATGTAGATATATATGTGTATCTTCAAAAGACTAATCATTGCCAAGATTTTAGGGGTAAGTGAACCTTTGATGTTCATACTTTAAGTTTTCTAAGGTAAATTTGTGGAACAGAGTCCGAATAATATATTTATTGGACTTTGATTTGGTATTCCAGAAGCAGACGTGTGAGTGTTTATCATATATCCGTAGGAACTAAGCTTTGACATGACTAATCTAGAAATTTGGATGTGTACAGTTTTACCCATGGCCATATCTGATTGTTGAGCAAATCATCGAAACATCGCGCCATCTAAGAATTGTAGGTGTATGTTTCATCATTACAACTAGGCTAATTATGTTGAGTTAAATTTCTTACTCGCATTTAGAAAAATCTACTTAGTCTAATATCCACAAATTTGGCTCCGTGGTAAGATTACAAAATAAGCATCAGCTCATTCCTTCTCAGGAAAGTTTACCTTTGTAGTTTCGGGTTAGTAGTTTCTTGAGAGATTGGTGAGTTGGGGAAGTGTTGGTTACTTGAAGGCTGTACACGTACTAGAGGATTCATATTTGCATAAACAATGATGTTGGTTAACTTATGCCAAACATGCTTCAACCTTGCAATGTTTTTTTGGATTAGTAAGATTTCTTCAATTGTTTATTCATCTAGCCATAGTTGGTTCAATATTTGTATTTGTAGTTCCTCCTTCGTATATGAAATGAAATGAAAAATCTACCTAAAATCCCGAAAAAACATATGTGTACATTAGTAGGAAAAATGATACTTCAGTTCTCCTATAATCGAGGCTCTACTACCATTAATTTGTCCTTAATTTTAATTGCAAAACTCACAAATGTCGCTGTTGTTACAGGATGTGTATCTCACGTTGTGTGTGTGCGCGTGTGCGTGTACGTGCGTGCGTGTGTGCGCGCGCCAATCGTTGAAGTCAAGTCAAGAGGCTATGGTGAGTACATGACAAACTCCTCATATACGCCTCTATGCACCTGCTGTAAATGATGTCCTAGATGCAAAGTAATCATCATGCAAGTTTGGTTTATGCACGTGCCGCATCAGTTCTTTTCTGCACGCACTTTATTTTTGGGAGGTACAACCTCTTCTATTTTGATGAATTCTCCTGATTTTTTACAAATACGGGTCAAAGTGACATTGTTATACAAAATGTTAAAAATATCCACATGAACGTTGGAATAATAAATCTAGAATTTCATGACATGGAAAGAACTTAAGATTAATCCAGTGAATTTATCCCAGTTACACTAATAAAAATAGAACAGTAAACGACTTCTCATGTTATATATGTGTGTGTACAAAATGACATGATAGAATGTGGTGCTTAGATCCACTATTTTAAATATCTATTTTAATCGAACAATACAAAATGAGATTCGATGTTCCCTTTAGAGCACTCATGCATATGTATGTATTATAAAGGGAAAATTAATCTATAAGGAGAATGATTAAAGTATCTGCATATTTTAAGATCAAATTAACTCCATCAATCTCCATCATGTTGTCGTGCCAAAATGATGATATATGCTACAACAGGGCATATAATTTTGGGAGCTTCTGTAGACTTATAATTCAAGAGTAAGCATATATTGAATTTTACATTTTCAGCTATTTTGTCCATTGATGGACTGACCATCTGAACTTAATAAAAGTCGCATGATCATATTTTCTAACTCTACATAAACCTGACAACGTGTTATGGAAACATAAAAATATGTGTACCTGTGGCACAATTGGCACAACTAACAGTTAGACATAATGCATATGTCTACCTCCTCCCATCTGTGTCTAATAAGAGGAAATATTTTACATACATATTTGATTACGAACACTTAAATAATATGACTATTTTTTCTACCAATGTCTAATTCATATAAACTTCCTCATGCAATAAATTTTAGAAGTGCTAGCCCATGCAGCTGCACGGGTTGATGACTAGTGATTTCTAACAACGAGAGTTAGGCTTACCTTCTTTGCACATCCCAGAAACTTTCTCCAGCTGTACCCAGATTCAAAAGCTCGTCACTTCACGGATGGAAATTGATGTTGACCATGAACATGCAGGTCTTCAACTACCCCTCTCCATTCCATGGAAGTGATTGTCCTAGGGAGCTACAAGAGAAAGAAATGTTGCAAATCGGCCTGCCGCTTTATAATCCCCAATTCCAAAACAAAACCCTAAGCCTAGTTGAGCCAGAGAGAAGAGAGACGACTGCCTGGCTGGTGAGAGATTCATCGTCGTCGGAGATACCGCTTGAGGGATCACTCGAGGAGATCATGGCGTGTCCGCGGCGGTCGGATGCTAGAGGGAGAGATGTGGGCGGCGTCACGCGGAGGGGGGGGTGGGGGGCGGTGGGGGGGGGGGCGTTTTTACAGGGAAATGTGGCCCTTGGGGGGAGACAGATATTTCGGCTGTCGGCGAAATTTTTCGCTCGTTGCAGGGAAACTTGGAGCGCAAAGATTCATCAGACACGGTGTTTCTGCTTTTATCCTGTGCGATGATACAGAACATACAAAATTTTGCCCCTCCCCACGTATTCCCTAGTTATAGTGCACATCGACATCATTGCATAATTTAACATCAATTGCTAACTTGGGTATACAAATTAGCGGACACACATAGCTCACAGTTACTAAACCGAGCAAGTTCACTAAATAATCAAGCTGCTTGAACTAGTCATAGCTCTTACAAAAGACCGACTCTCTGAACAAAGGCAATTAGTACTACGCATAATTTTAACAAAGATGCCGATGAACCGCCGCCCTATGCCTAGCCGCTGTTCGATGAGATGTCGACGACTTGTCCGGGCGACATTCCGCCGGTGCTGGACTCCGCATCCCCTAGGCTGACTTCGACCGCGGCGACGTGCTCATCCTCGGTGTTGCCCTCATCATCGGCGTCACCCTCATCTTTGTAGTACTCGTTGTTGGAAATATGCCCTAGAGGCAATAATAAATTGGTTATTATCATATTTCCTTGTTCATGATAATCGTTTATTATCCATGCTATAATTGTATTGTTCGGAAACTCAGATACATGTGTGGATACATAGACAACACTATGTCCCTAGGGAGCCTCTACTAGACTAGCTCGCTGATCAGAGATGGTCATGGTTTCCTGACCATAGACATGAGTTGTCATTTGGTAACGGGATCACATCATTAGGAGAATGATGTGATGGACAAACGCCCAACCGTAAGCAAAGCATGTGATCGTTCTAGTTTATTGCTACTGCTTTATCCATGTCAAGTATCTGTTCCTACGACCATGAGATCATGCAACTCCCGGATACCGGAGGAATGCCTTGTGTGTATCAAACATCACAACGTAACTGGGTGACTATAAATGAGCTCTATAGGTATCTCCGAGGGTGTCTGTTGGGTTGGCGTGGATCGAGACTGGGATTTGTCACTCCATATGATGGAGAGGTATCTCTGGACCCACTCGGTAATACAACATCACAAGAAGCTTGCAAGCAATGTGACTAAGGATTTAGTCATGGGATCTTGTATTACGAAACGAGTAAAGAGACTTTCCGGTACGAGATTGAACTAGGTATGGAGATACCGACGGTCGAATCTCGGGCAAGTAACATACCAAGGGACAAAGGGAACTACATACGGAATTGATTGAATCCTTGACATCGTGGTTCGACCGATAAAGATCATCTTAGAATATGTAGTAACCAATATGCGCATCCAGGTCCCTCTATTGGTTATTTACAGTAGAGGTGTCTCGGTCATGTCTGCATAGTTCGCGAACCCGCAGGGTCTGCACACTTAACGTTCGGTGACGATTTGGTATTATTGAGTTGTATATGTTGTTGACCGAAGGTTGTTCGGAGTCTCGGATGAGATCCCGGACATCACGAGGAGTTCCGGAATGGTCCAGAGGTAAATATTTATATATAGGAAAGTGATATTTGGGTTCCGGAATGGTTTCGGGTGTTTCCGGTAGTGTACCGGGAGTGACGAAAGGGTTCCTGGGGTCCACCGGGAGGGGCCCACCCACCCTGGGGGGCCACATGGGCCTAAGAGGTGGCGCACCAGCCCCTAGTGGGCTGGGCAACCGACCCCTAAAGGGCCATGCGCCAAAGGTGGAAGGTGGGGGTGCCTTGGATAGGAGGGAGTCCTCCCTAGGTCTCCCACCTCCCTTGTGGGAGGTGGACTCTTCCCCACCTTGGCCGGCAGACCCCTCCTTGGAGGAGGGGCTAGGGCTGCGACCCACCTACCCCCTCCTCCTATAAATAGAGAGGGAGAGAGAGGGAAGCTGCACCCCAAGCCATAGGAGCAGCCCTTCCTCTCTCCCTAAATCTGTTTCTCCTCCAAAACGCATCTGCGGCAGCGCTAGGCGAAGCCCTGCTGAGATTGCTCCACCACCGCCGCCACCACGCCATCGTGATGCCGAAGAACTCATATACCTCTCTGCCCTCGCTTGCTGGATCAAGGAGGTGGAGACGTCATCGAGCTGTACGTGTGCTGAACGTGGAGGTGCCATCCGTTCGGCGCTAGATCGGAATGGAACAAAATTTCGTGAAAATGTTCGACTACACCAACCGCCTTTCTTAATGCTTCCCGCGTAGCGATCTACAAGGGTTTGTGGATTCTCCCTTTCATAGCTGTTGATCTCCATAGATAGATCTTGGGTGTTCTTAGGAAATTTTTTGTTTCCCATGCAACGTTCCCCAACACTTGTAGTAGTGGTGTCGCCATAGCTCTAGTTGGTACTCCACCGCCGATTCCTCGATGGACGGGCACTTCTCGACCTCCTCCTGAGCCACGTGCCACTCCTCCCAGCATTCGGCGTTCTCGGACGGCTCCCGCGTCTCCAGCTCTCGCTTGGAGATCTCGTGCGGAAGGGTCTCCATGGCCTTCGCCGCCGCATCGTCGGCATGCATCTCGACATCCGCAGCGGCCGCCTCTTCGGACGTGTGGTGCATGCTGGATTCCGAGGAAGCCTGGAGTAGCTTGGCATGGGCGTTCCTGATATTGGCCTGGATGGCCTCGACCCGGGCTAGGGCGACCTCCGCGGCACGGTACGCTGCTCGAACGCTCTTGGCGTTTGCAGCCGCCGTCGCAACAGCTGCAACCGCCATCTCCGCGGCTACAAATGCCCTTTCGGCCGCCGCAGAGGCCCTGCTGGCTGCCGCAGAGGCCCTTTCGGTGGATGCGGCCGCACTTAAGGCGGATGCGGCTGCGCTCGGGGCCGAGGGGGCGGTCGTACGCACCCTTACAAAGCGTTCCCACGGCGTCATTCTTTGTAGAAAGGGTTTGTTGGGGAATGGGGATCGAGGGTGAACGGAATCCGAGCTAGATGAAGCAGACGAAGATTCCCTCATAAGACATAAATAGATCCATGAATTTTCATCGCAAATGGTTCCTTCGTGTGTATGCAGTTCACTTTTTGTATTGAATTGTAAAACTATTTTGGGGTACAGCGGTAAAGGACATTGTTTTAATTGTAAGAAAAAGATCCCTACCGTGAAAATCCACTAACGGCATCCTAAAATTAAGAAATATTCGGGGTTCAATTGGCATTTTTATACATTAAGTTAGTTTCTAGAAATTTTACGGCCATAATTAAAAACTGAAACACACGAACATGCAAGATGAAGCAAAAACTGCTGGAAAAATCATATTTATGTACTACTTGCTTCCTTATATATGCTACTTGCAATACATTTTAAGGAGTTCCAAACATCTTGGGTAACGATTTGGACACACGTGCACGCATTGGGAATCTAGGTTTTAAAATTGAAAAAATGAAAAAAAATGCTCTGAAGTACATGATAATAATCTGCATGATTTCCCGACATGGGGCCAAGATGTCATGGTCAAAGTAATGACTTGTTCGAGATAAGCTTTGACACATGCCTCTCACAAAACGGAGCATCACACGAAGGGTCATGGTTCCGAGAGGGAACATGAGCCTTGTTTGATGACGAACTGCTAGTCGTTGTCTCATTTTGCCTAGCTTCTTTTTCATCGTTACAATGCACGAATACGTCCGGCATCCTAAAATTTGGACATTTTCGGGGTTCAATGAGCATTTTTATACATGAAGTTTGTTTCTAGATATCTAATGGCCATAATTCAAAACTAAAACACATGGACATGTGCAAGATGAAGCAAAAACTGTAGGAAAAATCATATTTATGTACTAGTGATTTCGTTTATATGCCACGTGCAATAAATTTGAAGGAGTTCCAAACATCTTGAGTAACGGTTTGGACACAAGCATTGAGAATCTAGGTTTTTAAATTAAAAAAAATAAAAAATGCTCTAAAGTACATGAAAATCTGCATGATTTCCTGCCATGGGGCCAAGATGTCGTGGTCAAAGTAACGGCTTGTTCGAGATAAGCTTTGACACATGCCTCTCACAAACTGGAGCATCACACACAAGCTCCTAGTTTCGAGAGGGAACATGGGGCGTTGTGTGATGACGAACCGCCAATCGCTGCCTCATTCAGCCTTTTTTTCATCGTTACAATGTACGAATACGACCGTCATCCTAAAATTTGCAAAATTTCGGCATTCAATTTGTATTTTTATACATTAAGTTAGTTTCTAGAAATTTAATGGCCATAGTTCAAAACCGAAACACATGAACAAGCAAGATGAAGCAAAAACCGCTGGAAAATCATATTTATCTACTACTTGCTTCCGTACGTATATATGCCACGTGCAATAAATTTGAAGGAGTTCCAAACTTCTTGAGTGACGGTTTGGAGGTTTTTAAAATCAAAAATGAAAAAAATGCGTCGAAGTACATGCAAATATGCATGATTTCCCGGAGCCAAGATGTCGTGATCAAAGTAACGGCTTGTTTGAGATAAGCTTTGACACATGTCAAGCTGGCAATGGTTAACTGTTACCCGCGTCCCCATGGGTAATTACTCTATTAGGGCATGGGTGCCAGCTTGAATGCCCATCGGGAAGTTGGTGGCTCAAATACCTTACCGAGCGTGCAGGACAGGGATGGGGATGGGATAGCATTACCCACCTTACCCATGAATTGAAGTACTTACATGTGGGCTCTGCAATTAGTAGACCCCATGTAATTTGTGGCCTCGGTCACCCAAATTTACACACATCCCACCCCTTTGGCCCCAAATTCCCTAAGAAATCCCAAACCTAGCCACAACATATTGTTTATTGCATTGAAATAATATTTTTTCTACTGAAATACGCGAAGGTTGTTCTTAAATGCATGTGTGGGTTTCGCCACGGTGATAAAGAACCCGGAGGGGACGTGGATGGGAAACTTTTTATCTCCGTGCACGGGTACGTAGATGGAGACGGGGATGTAAGGGCGGTGATGGGGACGGAGATGGGACTCCAATACCTGCCTGAGTAATCCCCAACTTGAGACACATGGCTCTCACAAACCGGAGCATCACACGAAGGCGCGTGGTTCCGAGAGCGAACGTGGGGCCATGTGTGATGACGAACCGCCAATCACTGTCTTATTCGACCTAGCTTTTTTTCATCGTTATAATGCACGAATACGACCGGCATCCTAATTTTTTTAAAAAATTGGTGTTCTATTGGCATTTTTATACATTAAGTTAGTTTCTAGAAATTTAATGGCCATAGTTCAAAACTGAAACACATGAACAAGCCAGATTAAGCAAAAACTGCTAGAAAATCATATTTATGTACTACTTGCTTACGTATATATGCCACGTGCAATAAATTTGAAGGAGTTCCAAACATCTTGAGCGACGGTTTGGACACAAAAGCATTGAGAATCTAGGTTTCTAAATTCAAAAAAATGAAAAATGCTCTAATGTACATGAAAATATGCATGATTTCCCGCCATGGGGCCAACATGTCGTGGTTACTGCTCTCGGACTTGCTTCTGGAACACAAATGGCACGCATGCATTACATTTGGATAGAAACTGTAAATATTGGCAAGACAAACGGGTCCCACATGATTGGCACTCTGTTTCGTGTTTCAAGTTTTGGAAGCCAATTTTCGTGGGCTATTAATCACACGCGGTCATGCATTGGGAACCGTCGGTGATGTTAAGTCACACACATGGCTGTTGACTAGGAAATCGTATGCAATTGAATTCCGGCGCGTCCGCTATAGTCCCCCCCCCCCGTTTTTCTGCTGGCGTCGATCATAATACCAGCCTCCTATTAATGCTGCCCCTGGAGACGTCATCCCGCCTGCATTCTCTCGTCTCTCTATCCCACCCCTCTCACAAAACTCTGCCATGGCGCGGCTGGTCTATGCACAAGCAGAGGAGGAGGCGCCACCCCATGAGGACAAGGCGAAATGCAACGACGAGGAGGACCCCTTCGTGCCCCCCAGACAAGGTCGCGCCAGACCCCCGAACTGAAGATTGGTTTTGGGGCCAGTACGATCTGGCTTTGTAGAAGGCGCTGTCGCCGGCTGACAGAGCCAGTTGATAACCCACAAGTGTAGGGGATCGCAACAGTCTTCACGGGTAGTATTTCACCCTAATTTATTGGTCCGACACAAGGGGAGCCAAAGAATATTTATTGGCCTTGATAGTTGAGCTGTGAATTCAACCGCATCGAGGATATTTGTCTGCAGCAAAGATTTAGTAGCACGTCAAATAGTAGTAGCAAAGGTAACAGTAATAGTGACAGTACCAGTTTTGTAGCAAGTGTGACAGTAATAATAGCAATAGTAACTTGGCAAGATTCAATATATGTAAAGCGTAGGCACGTGGATCGGTGATGGATCATGATTTAGATGACATTGATCATATAACAGTTAGACACTAGGGCGACACAGAACTAGCTCCAATTCATCAATGTAATGTAGGCATGTATTCCGTATATAGTCATACGTGCTTGCGATAAGAACTTGCATGTCATCTTTTGTCCTACCCTCCCGTGGCAGCGGGGTCCTATTGGAAATTAAGGGATATTAAGGCCCCCTTTTAATAGAGAACCGGAACAAAGCATTAACACATGGTGAATACATGAACTCCTCAAACTACGGCAATCACCGGAAAGAATCCCAATTATTGTCACCTTGGGGTATGCAAATCATGACACGTAATAGGTACATATAACTTGCAAGATAGGATCCAAATCACTCTTATATTCATGAAAACATAATAGGTTCAGATCTGAAATCATGGCACTCGGGCCCTAGTGACAAGGATTAGGCATAGCAAAGTCATAGTAACATCAATCTCAGCACATAGTGGATACTAGGGATCAAGCCCTATCAAACTTAACTCCATTACATGATCAATTCCATCCAATCCCACCATCGTCCATCAAGTCTGCAAAGGAATTACCCACTCACGGTGGTGAGCATCATGGCGGTGTTGATGGAGAAGGGTTGGTGATGACGACGGTGACGATTTCCCCTCTCTGGAGCCCAAAACAGACTCCAGACCAGCCCTCCAGGGGAAGAACAGGAGGTGGCGGCGGCTACGTCTCGTGAAATGAGATGAAATCTTCTCTCCAATTTTTTTCTCCGCGGATATGAATTTATAGCGTCGGAATTAGGGTCGGAGGGGCCCCGAGGGCCCCACAAGCTATCTGGCCGCGCCCCTAGGGGGGCGGCTGGTTGCGTGGTGGCCTTCTGGTCCACCCCCTCCGGTAGTTCTTCTCTCCAAAATTCCTTATATGTTCTACAAAAAACCCACAAAAAGTTTCGTCCAATTCCGAGAACTTTTATTTCTGCACAAAAATAAGACCAAGGTAGTTCTGTTGAAAACAGTGTCAGTCCAGGTTAGTTCCATTCAAATCATGCAAATTAGAGGACAAAACCAGAGCAAAAGTGTTTGGAAAAGTAGATACGTTTGAGACGTATCAACTCCCCCAAGCTTAACTCATTGCTTGTCCTCAAGCAATTCAGTTGATAAACTGAAAGTGATAAAGAAAACTTTTACAAACTCTTTTGTTCTCGTTATTATACACATGCTTAGCTAGTGCTCAAGTTTTCATCATAAATCATAGATAGACACGTCCATGACAACAAATAGATATTATGTTAACTCATGGCAAGACATAACCAGCTAGAAAGCAGTAATAAAACATCTCCTATGACAACAATTTATCAAAACACTCATAATACAATATGGTGACATGGTATTTCGCTAGCCCTTTCGGAGACCGCAAAATATAAACGCAGAGCACCTCTGAGATCCAAGCAGTGACTAAACATTATAATTCAGGGTAGAAAAGATCCAATCATGCTCATATCCAACATTAACTAAACTAAATGCATAAGAATGACAATAGTGCTCTCGGGTCTGGTGCTTTTAGTAAGAGGGTGATGACTCAACATAAAAGTAAATAGATAGGCCCTTCGTAGAGGGAAGCATTGATTTGCAGAGGTGCCAGAGCTCGAAGCTTAAAACAAGGGTGAAAGTAATTTTTGAGCGGTGCACTATTCTTGTCAATGTTACGACAAAGGTTTTCAACATTTACCATGCTAAACTCATTATTGGCGGTTCCCAAGAAGAATAGTAAAGTTTACTCCTATCCACCATCCAAACACATTCCATGGCTGGCCGAATCGATGGTTGCCTGATACGTCTCCAACGTATCTATAATTTATGAAGTATTCATGCCATATTTACAACAATTTTATATGGTTTTGGTATGATTTTCATGGAACTAACCCGGACTGACGCTATTTTCAGCAGAACTACCGTGGTGTTGTTTTTTGTGCAGAAATAAAAGTTCTCCAAAAGCAACGAAACTTTTTGACGATTTTTTATGGAACAAAAGAGGCACTAGAAGCTTCGTGGGAGGGCTAGAAGAGCCACGAGGTGGCCACCAGCCACCAGGGCGCGCCAGCCCCCTTTGGCACACCCTAGTGTCTTGTGGGCCCCTCATAGCCCATCTTCGCGTGAAACCGACGCCCAAAAATCCTATATATTCAGAAACCCCCAGAAATAACCCTAGATCAGAAGTTCCACCGCCGCAAGCCTCTGTAGCCACGAAAAACCAATCTAGACCCCGTTCCGACACCTTGCCCGAGGGGGAAATCATCATCGCAGGCCATCTTCATCATCCCTATGGTCTCCATGATGAGGAGGGAGTAGTCCACCCTCGGGGTTGAGGGTTTGTACCAGTAGCTATGTGTTTAATCTCTCTCTCTCTCTCTCTCATGTTCTTGATTTGGCACGATATTGATGTATCACGGGCTTTGTTAATATAGTTGGATCATATGGTGTTTTCCCCTCTCTATCTTGTTGTGATGAATTGAGTTTTCCCTTTGATATTTTGTCATTATCGGATTGAATACTTTTATGGATTTGAGAGCAATTGATCTATATCTTGGCACTCAACTCGCGGATTCCCGAGGTTACATTGGGGTAATCTATGCATAGGGGTTGATGCACGTTTTCGTCCTACTTTCTTCGGTAGAAATCTTGGGGCACTCTTTGAGGTTCTTTGTGTTGGATTGAGTATTATGAATCTGAAATTGTTTGATGTGTATCATATAAATAACTCATGGATACTTGTGGTGACATTGGAGTATCTAGGTGACATTAGAGTTGGTTGATGCATATCATATGGTGTTATATTAGTACGAACTCTTGGATAGATCGATCAGAAAGGATAACTTTAAGGTGGTTTCGTACCCTACAAACAATTTCTTCTTATGTTCTCTCCTAGATAAGAAATTTGGAGTGATTCTTCGTTGCACGTTAAGGGATGGTTATGTGATCCAATTATATTAGCATTGTTGAGAGATTGCACTAGCGAAAGTACGGACCCTAGGCCTTGTTTTCAAGCATTGCCATGCCGTTTGTGCTCACTTTTGTTACTTGCTACCTTGCTGTTTTTTATTGTTACTATTACAAAAATCAATACCTACTATCATTACTACATTTGTATCACCATCTCTTCGCCGAACTAGTGCACCTATACAATTTACCATTGTATTTGGTGTGTTGGGGACACAAGAGACTTTTTATTATTTGGTTGCAGGGTTGTTTGAGAGAGACCATCTTCATCCTACGCCTCCCACGGATTCATCAACCTTAGGTCATCCACTTGAGGGAAATTTGCTACTGTCCTACAAAACTCTGCGCTTGGAGGCCCAACACGAGTCTACAAGAACAAGTTGTGTAGTAGGCATCAAGCTCTTTTCTGGCGCCGTTGCCGGGGAGGTGAGTGCTTGAAGGTATATCTTTAGATCTTGCAATTAAATATTTTTGTTTCTTGTTTTTCACTAGTTTGGTTTTATAAAATAAAACTACAAAAAATGGAGTTTAGGTTGCCTCATTTGTTTCGTCTTTATAATGTCTTTCGTGAAAATAAAGATTCAGAAAATTGTGTGCAACTGGTAGAGGAAGAAATTATGAAAATACTTAATGAGAATTCCTTGAATGATAAGCATGATAGCAATGTTGCTAGTATGAATTCTCTGAATATCCATGATGCTAATGATATGCAAAGCCACAAGCTTGGGGATGTTATGTTTGATGAAGATGGTATTTTTTGTCCCCCAAGTTTTGATGAGCAAATTTATTATAATGATGGCATGCCTCCTATCTATGATGATTGTGATGATGACATGTATGCTATAAAGATTTCTAGTAACCATGAAACTTTTCATCATGATTTTAATATTCAAAGTGGTTATGTCAATCAAGTATCTCATGATAGTTATTTTGTTGAGTTTGCTCCCACTACCATGGATGAAAAGGAATTTTCTTATGTGGAGAGTAATGAAAATTCTATGCTTGTGCATCATGAAAAGAATTCTTTATGTGATAGTTATATTGTGAAATTCCTTCATGATGCTACTGAAAATTATTATGAGGGAGGAACATATGCTTGTAGGAATTGCAATAATATCAAGTTTATTCTCTATGTCTTGGAAATTTTGATGTTATACTTGTTTTGCCTTCCTATGCTAATTAATTCTTGCTCCCATAATTTGTTTGCTCACAACATCCCTATGCATAGGAAGTGGGTTAGACTTAAATGTGCTTGCCATGTGATTCATGATGCTCTCTTTATGTTTCAATTCTTTACTTTTATGCGAGCATCATTGAAATCATCATGCCTAGCTAAAAGGCTTTAAAGAAAAGCGCTTGCTGGGAGACAACCCAACACTTTTCCTTTTTGTTTTTGTGTGTTCACATGATTAATATACTATAGTAATCATGTTTTGTGTCTTTTATTTCAATAAAGTGCCAAGTAAATGTTGGGGAATGTTGCATGGGAAACAAAAAATTTCCTGCGCTTCACCAAGATCAATCTAGGAGATGAGCATCTACGAGAGGAGAGATCGGATCCACATACCCTTGTAGATCGCTAAGCAGGAAGCGTTAAGAAACGCGGTTGATGTAGTCGAACGTCTTTGCGATCCAAATCGCAATCTGTCCCGCGATCCAATCACGATCTAGCGCCGAACGGACGGCACCTCCTCGTTCAGCACACGTACAGCTCGATGACGATCTCCGACGCCTTGATCCATCAAGCGAGGGCGGAGAGGAAGATGGGTTCACCGGAAGCACGACGGCGTGGCGGCGGCGGCGGTGGAGCTGATCCGGCAGAGCTTCCCTAAGCAATACCGAACCAATCTAATCTAGAGGAGAAACGATCTAGGGGAGAGGGAGGGCTGTGTCGTGGCTTAAGGTGTGGCAGCCCTCCCAAACCTCCACTATATATAGGGGGAGATGAGGAGGGGCCCGGCACCCTAGGGTTCCCACCACTAGGGGCCTAGATGGGGCCGGCGGCTAAGGGGGTGCCTTGGCCCCCAAGGCAAGTGGTGCCCCCCCCCTAAGGTTCCCCCAAAGCCCTTCGGTCGCATGGGCCCTTGTGGGAGGTGTGGCCAGCCCACCAGGGGCTGGTGCGCACCCTCTCACAGCCCATGGGGCCCTCCGTCACAGATGGGCCCACCCGGTGGACCTCCGGAACCCTTCCGGCAGTCCCGACGAAACCCGGGCAAACTCCGAAACTATTCCGGTGCCCGAACATCAACTTCCTATATATCAATCTTTACCTCCGGACCATTCCGGAGCTCCTTGTGACGTCCGGGATCTCATCTAGGACTCCGAAGAACCTTCGGTCACCAACATACATAACCCAATAATACCGAAACGTCATCGAACGTTAAGTGTGCAGACCCTGCGAGTTCGAGAACTATGTAGACATGACCGATACACCTCTACGGTCAATAACCAATAGCGGGACCTGGATGCCCATATTGGTTCCTACACATTCTACGAAGATCTTTATCGGTTGAACCTCTATGTCAAGGATTCAGTTAATCCCGTATGTTGTTCCCTTTGTTTATCGGTATGCTACTTGCCCGAGATTCGATCGTCGGTATCTCCATACCTAGTTCAATCTCGTTACCGGCAAGTCTCTTTACTCGTTCCGTAATACAAGATCCCGTGGCTAACTCTTTAGTCACTTTGCTTGCAAGCTCATTGTGATGTTGGATTACCGAGTGGGCCCTGAGATACCTCTCCGTCACACGGAGTAAGAAATCCCAGTCTTGATCCATGCCAACTCAACAGACACCCTTGGAGATACCTGTAGAGCATCTTTATAGTCACCCAGTTACGTTGTGACGTTTGATACACACAAGGTACTCCTCCAGTGTCAGTGAGTTACATGATCTCGTGGTCATAGGAACATATACTTGACATGCAGAAAACAATAGCAATAAACTGACACGATCATATGCTACGTTCATAGTTTGGGTCTTGTCCATCACATCATTCTCCTAATGATGTGATCCCGTTATCAAATGACAACTCATGTCTATGGCCAGGAAACCTTGTCCATCTTTGATCAACGAGCTAGTCCTATAGAGGCTCACCAGGGACACGGTGTTGTCTATATACCCACACATGTATTTGAGTTTCCAATCAATACAATTTTAGCATGGAAAATAAACATTTATCATGAACAAGGAAATATAATAATAACCATTTTATTATTGCCTCTAGGGCATATTTCCAATAGTCTCCCACTTGCACCAGAGTCAATAATCTAGCTCACATCACTATGTGATTTACATTGTAATGAATCTAACAGCCATGTAGTTCTGGTGTTGATCATGTTTCGCTCGTGGAAGAGGCTTAGTCAACGGATCTGCAACATTCAGATCTGTGTGTACTTTGCAAATATTTATGTCTCCCTCCTCGATGTAATCGCGGATGGAATTGAAGCGTCGCTTTATGTGTCTGTTCCTCTTGTGAAACCTTGGTTCCTTGGCTAGAGCAATGGCACCAGTGTTGTCCCAGAACAAAGTCATTGGGTCCAGTGCATTGGGCACAACTCCAAGATCCATCATGAACTGCTTCATCAAGACACCTTCCTTCGCCGCCTCCGACGCAGCTATGTACTCCGCTTCGCATGTAGAATCAGCTACCACGCTTTGCTTGGAACTGCACCAGCTTACCGCTCCTCCATTGAGAATAAATATGTATACGGTTTGTGACTTAGAGTCATCCGGATCAGTGTCAAAGCTTGCATCGACGTAACCCTTTACGGTGAGCTTTTGATCACCTTCATAAACGAGAAACATTTCCTTAGTCCTTTTCAGGTACATTAGGATATTCTTGACCGCCGTCCAGTGATCCACACCTGGATTACTTTGAAACCTTCCGGCCATACTTATGGCAAGGCTGACGTCTGGTCTTGCGCACAACATTGCATACATGATAGAGCCTATGGCAAAAGCATAGGGGATGACACTCATCTTTTCTCTATCCTCTGCAGTCACTGGGCATTGAGTCTTACTCAACTTCACACCTTGTAACACAGGCAAGAACCCTTTCTTGGACTGATCCATTTTGAACTTCTTCAAAACTTTATCAAGGTATGTGCTCCGTGAAGTTCCTATTAAGCGTCTTGGTCTATCTCTATAGATCTTGATGCCTAATATGAAAGCAGCTTCTCCTAGGTCCTTCATTGAAAAACTCTTGTTCAAATATTCCTTCACGCTTTCCAAAAAAATTATATTGTTTCCAATCAGCAATATGTCATCCACATATAATATTAGAAACACTATAGAGCTCCCACTCACTTTCTTGTAAATACAAGCTTCTCCGTAAACTTGTATATACCCAAACGCTTTGATCACCTCATCAAAACGCTTATTCCAACTTCAAGATGCCTGCACCAGTCCATAAATGGATCGCTGGAGCTTGCAAACTTTGTCAGCATTCTCTGGATCGACAAAACCTTCTAGTTGCATCATATACAACTCTTCCTCAAGGAAACCGTTGAGGAACGCTGTTTTGACATCCATCTACCAAATTTCATAATTGAAAAATGCAACTATTGCTAACATGATTTTGACAGACTTAAGCATCACTACGAGAGAGAAAGTCTCATCGTAGTCAATTCCTTAAACTTGTGAAAAACCCTTTGCCACAAGTCGAGCTTTATAGACAGTGACATTACCGTCCGCGTCCATCTTCCTCTTAAAGATCCATTTATTCTGAATGGCCTTTCGCCCTTCAGGTAATACTTCCAAAGTCCACACTTTGTTTTCATACATGGATCCTATCTCGGATTTCATGGCCTCTAACCATTTGTCGGAATCCAGGCCCACCATCGCTTCTCCATAGCTCGTAGGTTCATCGTTGTGCAACAACATGACCTATAAGACAGGGTTACCATACCATTCAGGAGCAGTACGTGCCTTTGTCGACCTACGAGGTTCGATAGTAACTTGATCCCAAGCTTCATGATCACTATCATTAGCTTCCTCTTCAACTGATGTAGGCTCCACAGAAACATCTTTCCGCGCTGCGCTACTCTCTGGTTGAAGTGAAGGTTCAGCAACCTCATCAAGTTCTATCTTCCTCCCACTCAATTCTTTTGAGAGAAACTCTTTCTCGAGAAATGAACCGTTCTTAGCGACAAACACTTTGCCTTCGGATCAGAGATAGAAGGTGTATGATACGTCTCCAATGTATCTATAATTTATGAAGGATTCATGCCATGTTTACAATAATTCTATATGATTTTGGTATGATTTTATTAGAACTAACCCGGACTGACGCTGTTTTCAGCAGAGCTACCGTGGTGTTGTTTTTTGTGCAGAAATAAAAGTTCTCGGAATGGGCTGAAAATTTACGGAGAATATTTTTGGAAAATATAAAAAATACTGGAGCAAAAAGCTGGGCCAGGAAGTGACCGAGGAGGCCACAAGCCTGGGGGGCGCGCCCCCCTAGCTTGTGGGCTCCTTGGGCACCGCCTTGACGTGAAACCGACGCCAAAAACTCCTATAAATACAGAAACCTCCGAAAAAAACCTAGATCGGGAATTCCGCCGCCGCAAGCCTCCAGAGCCACGAAAAACCAATCGGGAGCCCGTTCCGGCACCCTGCCGGAGGGGGAAACCATCACCGGAGGCCATCTTCATCATCCCGGCGGTCTCCATGACGAAGAGGGAGTAGTTCACCCTCGGGGCTGAGGGTATGTACCAGTAGCTATGTGTTTGATCTCTCTCTCTCGTGTTCTTGAGATGACACGATCTTGATGTACCGCGAGCTTTATTAATATAGAT
Organism: Elymus sibiricus; assembly: GCA_039707655.1. Taxonomy (NCBI): domain Eukaryota; kingdom Viridiplantae; phylum Streptophyta; class Magnoliopsida; order Poales; family Poaceae; genus Elymus; species Elymus sibiricus. The sequence goes on along the minus strand of CM077667.1, from coordinate 191,139,405 downwards.
GAATCATATGGAGTTTTCCCCTCTCTATCTTCTTGTGATGAATTGAGTTTTTCCCTTTGAAGTTTTCTTATCGGATTGAGTCTTTAAGGATTTGAGAACACTTGATCTATGTCTTGCGATGGGATATCCGTGGTGACAATGGGATCTTCTATCGATTCACTTGATGTATGTTTTGGTGATCAACTTGCGGGTTCCGTGACCTTGGGAATCTATGCATAGGGATTGGCACATGTTTTAGTCTTGACTCTCCGGTAGAAACTTTGGGGCACTCTTTAAAGTTCTTTGTGTTGGATTGAACATGATGAATCTGAAATTGTGTGATGCATATCGTATAATCAAGCCCATGGGTACTTGTGGTGACATTGGAGTATCTAGGTGACATTAGGGTTTTGGTTGATGTGTATCTTAAGGTGTTATTTTAGTTCGAACTCTAGGGCTGTTCGTGACACTTATAGGGATAGCTCATAAGATTGATCAGAAAAGATAACTTTGAGGTGGTTTCGTACCCTACAATAATTTCTTCGTTTGTTCTCTGCTATTTGTGACTTTGGAGTGAACTCTTTGTCGCACGTGAGGGATTTACATATGATTCAACTATGTCAGTATTGTTGAGAGAACTTGCACTAGTGAAAGTATGAACCCTAGGCCTTGTTTTCAAGCATTGCAATACCATTTTTGCTCACTTTTTTTACTTGCTACCTTGCTGTTTTTCTATTTTCAGATTACAAAAACCTATATCTACCATCCATATTACACTTGTATCACCATCTCTTCACCGAACTAGTGCACCTATACAATTTACCATTGTATTGGGTGTGTTGGGGACACAAGGGACTTTTTGTTATTTGGTTGCAAGGTTGTTTGAGAGAGACCATCTTCATCCTACGCCTCCCACGGATTGATAAACCTTAGGTCATCCACTTGAGGGAAATTTGCTAATGTCCTACAAAACTCTGCGCTTGGAGGCCCAACACGAGTCTACAAGAAGAAGCTTGCGTAGTAGACATCAAGCTCTTTTCTGGCGCCGTTGCCGGGGAGGCTAGGAAAGCGGCACTCACATCCCGTCAACGAAGCTCTTTTCTGGCGCCGTTGCCGGGGAGGTGAGTGCTTGAAGGTATATCTTTAGATCTTGCAATTGAATCTTTTAGTTTCTGGTTTTATCACTAGTTTGGTTTTATAAAAGAAAACTACAAAAAATATGGAATTGAGGTTGCCTCATATGCTTCATCTTTTTAATGTCTTTCGTGAAAATGATGGAAAGGAAAATTGTGCTCAAGTGTTAGAAGAAGAAGTTATTAAAATATTTGGCACTAAATCTTTGAGTGATGAGCATGATTGCAATGTTGTTAGTATGAATTCTTTGAATATCCATAGTACTAATGATGATTGCACTAGTGATGATAAAAATATTTCTTATAAGCATGTCAATTTTTGTGGAGTGCATAGAGTTTGTGAAGACATGCCTAAAAGGGAAGATAGATTTTGTAAGAGGCATAAGTATTTAGAAACTAAATGGTTGCAAGAGAGGCTATATGTTTGTGCTGAAAGGCTTAATATTTCTCGCCATCCTTGTGAACTTTGCAATGAAAGTGGTCATTTTAATTTCCGATGTGAATTATTTCATGATCGAATTGTGTCCAAAAATTGTGATAACCTCATTACCCTTGAGCATCATAATGAACTTAGTCTATTTTTGGGGTATGAAGAAATGAAACATAAAACTAAGGATGTTCCAGCTTGGGTTCTCATGAAAATGATTGATTTTGATCTAAATGAAATCTATATGTATTGCGTGGTAAATTGCCTTGAGAATCCTTATATTGCCAATTACTTAAAGACAAGAAAACAAATAGAAGATGAAGAGAATACTAATGAAGGGGAAGAGGTTTCCCAATATCCTCCTATTTTTTCTAATGTTGAATCAGGTAACGAGGAGGAGCTTTTTATTCAACTAACCTCTTCAAAAAGAAGCTTGGAGGAATTAAATAAACCCACACAAAATGTGGTGAAGAAGAAGAAAAGAAGGAAAAGTAAAGGTAAAGAGGTATCTCTCCCAAATAATGTTGCTCCCATTATTGATAGGCCTCATGAGAATGAATCAAAAATAGTTGTGGAATATGATACACTTGAGGATGATTTTGTTATGCCTATTGCTTGTTGTGATAATTATAATTGGGAAGATAATGATACTTGTTATATTCTTGAAAATATTTATGGCACCAACTTGGAGGATGATGATAATAATTGCTATACTATTGGTGCTATTCATACTATTAATGATGAGAGTGATTATGTTTATGATATACAAAGCCACAAGCTTGGGGATGCTATGTTTGATGAAAATGACATGTTTGATAATTTATTTGCTGCAATTAATGTTTGTCCCAAGCTTGGGGATGCTATGCTTAATGAAGATAATCTTTTTATTCCCCCTACTTTGAATGATCAAATTTGTTATAATGATTGCATGCCTCCTACTTATGATGACTATGGTGATGATACTTATGCGATGAAAAAGAGTGATGATTACTATTATGATACTTGTCATAATTATTAATATCCTTTTACTGAATATTACTCATTTAATGTGGAACCAATTTGTAGTATTCAATTCTTTTATGATACTCCCACTATTAGTCATGAGAAGAAATTTTCTTGTGTGGAGACTAGTAAAATTTCTATGCTTGTAGGTCATGAAAAGAATGATATATGTGCTGGTTATATTGTGGAATTCCTTCATGATGCTACTGAAAATTATTATGATGGAGGAACATATGCTTGTAGGAATTGCAATAATATCAAGTTTCCTCTCTATGTGTTCAAAGTTTTGAAGTTATGCTTGTTTTGCCTTCCTATGCTAGTTGATTCTTGCTCCCATAAATTGTTTGCTCACAAAATCCCTATGCATAGAAAGTGGTTTAGACTTAAATATGCTTGTCATGAGATTCATGATGCTCTTTTGCATGTTTAAATTACTATTCCTATACGAGCATCATTGAAATCATCATGCCTAGCTAAAAGGCATTAAAGAAAAGCGCTTGTTGGGAGACAACCCAACACTTTTCCTTTCTGTTTTTGTGTGTCCACATGATTAAGTTACTGTAGTAATCTTTTTTGATAGCATTTGTTTCAATAAAGTGCCAAGTAAAGCCTTTGGGATAGAGTGGATGATAGTTGACCTGATTCTGTGCAAAAACAGAAACTTTTTCTCTCAGTCCAGGAATTTTTTAAATTCACTGGAACGAGATTTTGATCTGAATTTTTTACACATGATTGATATACAAATTTCCCAGGTTGTCCTAATTTTTAGGAATATTTAGAGACAGGTAAGTATGGTTACACTACAGATCTTCACAGACTGTTCTGTTTTTGACAGATTCTGTTTTGCATGCATACTTTGCTTGTTTTAGTGTTCCTATAGCTTATATTCAGTGATATAAATTATGGGAATGATAGAATACAGTAGTTATTATGTGAGAACAATTATTAATATTGTCTTGACAGTCCCTAAGTGAATGATTTATCTTATTTACACTAACCCTTCTCGCGAAGTTCCGTTAAGTTTTGTGTGATTGAAGTTTTCAAGTTTTGGGTGAGACATTGATATGAGGAGAATAAGGAGTGACAAGAACCTAAGATTGGGGATGCCCAAGGCACCCCCAAGGTAATATCCATGGAAGACTCAACCGCCTAAGCTTGGGGATGCCCCAGAAGGCATCCCCTCTTTCGTCTTCAACACTATCGGTATATCTTACATGGAGCTATATTTTTATTCGTCACATAATATGAGTTTTGCTTGGAGCGTCATTTTATTTTGTTGTTATCTGTTAGGAGTCATTTATAATCTTTTTTTTCAATAAAAAAGTTCCAAGAATTGCCTTAGGATGCTTGCACTGCATGTTTTGATGTGTGCTGTGTAAAAACAGAAACTTTGGCTGTAGTGTTTGAATTTTATTATTTTACTGGAACGTGGAAAGTTTCTGAAATTTTTACAAAGTATTGTCATATAAATTTTATAGCATGTCATAAATTTTCATAATTTTTTGAGTTACAGAAGTACACTGTTTTCATAAATTGCTACAGACTGTTCTGTTTGGACAGATTGCTGTCATAGTTTTGATTATCTACTTATCCTATAGTTTCCATAGTCTATATTGGTAGATATAAATTGTGGAAATGATAGTATACAGTACCTAATGTTTGAAAATTATTATGCAACTTGTCTTGGCAGTACATACAGAGTTGATTTATTATTATGTGTACTAACCTATCTCACGTGTTCTTTTCGAGTTTTGTGTGGATGAAGTTTTTGAGAATAGGTGAAACCATGATATGAGAGGATTGAACGAGATAAAAAAGCTCAAGCTTGGGGATGCTCAAGGCACCCCAAGTAAATATTTCAAGAAGTCTCAAGCATCTAAGCTTGGGGATGCTACGCAGCCCACCTCTCTTCATCAACAATTATCAGTTAGCCTATTTTGAGCCTAAATTTGTATTCGTTCACATGATGCGTGCTATTCTTGGAGTGCTATTTTTCTTTTGCTTGCTGTTTAATAAAATGCTTAAGAGCTGAAATTCTTGGATGAGAGAGTCTTCACATAGCTATTTAATTATTGGCTACTCATTTGATCTTCACTTATATCTTTTGAGAGTAGCTTGTCATTTCCTCTCGTGCTTCACTTATACCTTTTTGAGGGATGAAATCTTTATGCTCATGTGCTTCCTTTAAATTAGTTTGAGCTTGTCAAAAAAGCAATGGCAATATATGAAACTAGTCCCAAAGTGATAGATACCCAAGGAGGATATAGTAAAAACTTTCATGAAGATCATGGGACAAATTAAACTTGATTCTTTGTAATACTTTTGAAACATGATGATAGTAATATGTGAGTCATGTTAGTGAGTAATTATGCTTAGTAGGAATATTGGTGTTAAAGTTTGTGATTCCCTATGCAAGTACGAAAGTCAATAGTTATGCAATGAAGTTACATCCTACTTGTGGTGCATTATTCGGTGTTAGTTATGTTCAATGCTCACTTATGTGAATTTTCGTTTCTTGGTTCGGTTGCTTCCCAATCTAATTGCTAGCCTCCATTTGTACTAAGTAGAAATACTACTTGTGCATCCAAAATCCTTAAACCAAGTTTTGCCTTATGAGTCCACCATACCTACCTATATGCGGTATTTCCTTGCCATTCCAAGCAAATTTGTATGTGCCATCTCTAAATTTTCAAAATAAATTTTCTCTTTTGTGTGCCCGTACCGCTCATGAAACGGCGGGGAGTATCCAAAAATTTTCCATGCTAGGTGGGTTATTATCACGATATGTGTTGATTCACTATCATTCCCGAGAAAGTGGCTGGTATTCGGGATGCCCAGTTCCATGCTCAAAAATCAAATCAAAATATAATGAAACAAAACTCCCCCAGGATTGTTGTTTGTATGGACGGTACCCATGGATTCGGCTTGCCGTGGAGTGTGATTGATTGGTGGAGGGGGATTAAAAACCTTACCATTCACCGCCTATAATGTATGTAGCATGGAAAGTATTGTGAGCTACTTTGTCGTTTTCGTTGACAGGAAAAGCATGCCACTCAAAATATTTTTCTCTCTCAATTTAAACCTTGAGCTCTGGCACCTCTACAAATCACCACTTCCCTCTGTGAAGGGCCTATCTATTTACTTTATGCAATTTTTATTTTTGCTTTGAGTCTCCATCTTCTCATATAAGCACCAACTAGGGGGCACTATGATCGTACTTGAGCATTGGGCATGGCTAATATTTGAGTGTGTTTCATGAATGGATCAATGATTGAGCATGATGGGCTAGGGATAACTTTCTTTAGTGTTGATATTTTGAAAGACATGGTTGCTTGTTGACATGCTTGAGTATTGAAGTCATTATGTTAAAACTAGACTATTGCTTTGAATCATTTACAAGTCCAAATGTCCATGCTATACAAAGAAGAATAGAATATGATGCAAATGTTTGCTAGCATTCACACTTCATAAATTATTTCATTTATCATTTACCTACTCGAGGACGAGCAGGAATTAAGCTTGGGGATGCTGATATGTCTCCAACGTATCTATAATTTATGAAGGATTCATGCCTTGTTTACAATAATTCTCTATGATTTTGGTATGATTTTATTAGAACTAACCCGGACTGACGCTGTTTTCAGCAGAGCTATCGTGGTGTTGTTTTTTGTGCAGAAATAAAAGTTCTCGGAATGGGCTGAAAATTTACGGAGAATATTTTTGGAAAATATAAAAAATACTGGAGCAAAAAGCTGGGCCAGGAAGTGACCAGGAGGCCACAAGCCTGGGGGGCACCCCCCCCTAGGGCGAGCCCCCCTAGCTTGTGGGCTCCTCGGGCACCGCCTTGACATGAAACCGACGCCAAAAACTCTTATAAATACAGAAACCTCCGAAAAGAAACCTAGATCGGGAGTTCCGCCTCCGCAAGCCTCTAGAGCCACGAAAAACCAATCGGGAGCCCGTTCCGACACCCTGCCGGAGGGGGAAACCATCACCGGAGGCCATCTTCATCATCCCGGCGGTCTCCATGACGAGGAGGGAGTAGTTCACCCTCGGGGCTGAGGGTATGTACCAGTAGCTATGTGTTTGATCTCTCTCTCTCTCGTGTTCTTGAGATGACACGATCTTGATGTACCGCGAGCTTTATTAATATAGATGAATCATATGGAGTTTTCCCCTCTCTATCTTCTTGTGATGAATTGAGTTTTCCCTTTGAAGTTTTCTTATCGGATTGAGTCTTTAAGGATTTGAGAAGACTTGATGTATGTCTTGCGATGGGATATCCGTGGTGACAATGGAATGTTCTATTGAGTCACTTGATGTATGTTTTGGTGATCAACCTGCGGGTTCCGTGACCTTGGGAATCTATGCATAGGGGTTGGCACATGTTTTAGTCTTGACTCTCCGGTAGAAACTTTGGGGCACTCTTTAAAGTTCTTTGTGTTGGATTGAACATGATGAAACTGAAATTGTGTGATGCATATCATATAATCAAGCCCATGGGTACTTGTGGTGACATTGGAGTATCTAGGTGACATTAGGGTTTTGGTTGATGTGAATCTTAAGGTGTTATTTTAGTACGAACTCTAGGGCTGTTCGTGACACTTATAGGGATAGCTCATAAGATTGATCAGAAAAGATAACTTTGAGGTGGCTTCGTACCCTACAATAATTTCTTCGTTTGTTCTCCGCTATTTGTGACTTTGGAGTGAACTCTTTGTCGCACGTGAGGGATTTACATATGATTCAACTATGTCAGTATTGTTGAGAGAACTTGCACTAGTGAAATTATGAACCCTAGGCCTTGTTTTCAAGCATTGCAATACCGTTTTTGCTCACTTTTGTTACTTGCTACCTTGCTGTTTTTATATTTTTAGATTACAAAAACCTATATCTACCATCCATATTACACTTGTATCACCATCTCTTCGCCGAACTAGTGCACCTATACAATTTACCATTGTATTGGTGTGTTGGGGACACAAGGGACTTTTTGTTATTTGGTTGCAGGGTTGTTTGAGAGAGACCATCTTCATCCTACGCCTCCCACGGATTGATAAACCTTAGGTCATCCACTTGAGGAAAATTTGCTACTGTCCTACAAAACTCTGCGCTTAGAGGCCCAACACGAGTCTACAAGAAGAAGGTTGCGTAGTAGACATCAGTGTACCCAACCGTCTCTTTTGGGTATCCTATGAAGACGCATTTCTCCGCTTTGGGTTCCAGCTTTTCAGGCTGAAGCTTTTTGACATATGCATCACATCCCAAAACTTTAAGAAACGACAACTTTGGTTTCTTGCCAAATCACAGTTCATACGGCGTCGTCTCAACGGATTTAGATGGTGCCCTATTTAAAGTGAATGCAACTGTCTGTAACACATAACCCCAAAACGATAGTGACAAATCGGCAAGAGACATCATAGAACGCACCATATCCAATAAGGTTCGATTACGACGTTCGAACACACCATTACGTTGTGGTGTTCCAGGTGGCGTCAACTATGAAACAATTCCACATTGTCTTAAGTGATTACCAAACTCATCACTCAGATATTCTCCTCCTCGATCAAATCGTAGGAATTTAATCTTCCTGTTACGATGATTCTCAACTTCACTCTGAAATTGTTTGAACTTTTCAAACGTTTCAGACTAATGTTTCATCAAGTAAATATACCCATATCTACTTAAGTCATCAGTGAAGGTGAGAAAATAACGATATCCACCGCGCGCCTCAATGCTCATCGGACCGCACACATCAGTATGTATGATTTCCAACAAGTCGCTTGCCCGTTCCATTGTTCCAGAGAACGGGGTCTTAGTCATCTTGCCCATGAGGCATGGTTCACATGTGTCAAGTGATTCAAAATCAAGTAACTCCAAAAGTCCATCAGCATGGAGTTTCTTCATGCGTTTTACACCAATATGACCTAAGTGGCAGTGCCACAAGAAAGTGGTGCTATCGTTATCAACTCTACATCTTTTGTCATCAATGTTATGAACATGTGTATCATCACTATCGAGATTCAATAAGAAAAAACCCCTCACAATGGGTGCATGACCATAAAAGATATTACTCATATAAATAGAACAACCATTATTCTCTGATTTAAATGAGTAACCGTCTCGCAATAAACAAGATCGAGATATAATGTTCATGCTTAACGCAGGCACTAAATAATAATTATCCAGGTTCATCACTAATCCCGATGGTAGTCGAAGAGCGAGTGTGCCGACGGCGATCACATCAACCTTGGAACCATTTCCCACGCGCATCATCACTTCAACCTTTGCCAGCCTCCGTCTATTCCGCAGTTCCTGTTTTGAGTTGCAAATGTGAGCAACCGAACCAGTATCAAATACCCAGGCACTACAATGAGAGTTGGTAAGGTACACATCAATAACATGTATATCATATATACCTTGTTTGGTGTTGGCCGCCTTCTTGTCAGCCAGATACTTGGGGAAATTCCGCTTCCAGTGGCCAGTACCCTTGCAATGAAAGCACTCAGTTTCTGGCTTGGGTCCAGCCTTGGGTTTCTTCACGGGAGAGGCAACTTCTTTGCCACTCTTCTTGGAGTTACCCTTCTTGCCCTTGACATTCTTCTTGAAACTAGTGGTTTTATTGACCATCAACACTTGATGCTCCTTCTGGATTTCAGACTCAGCGACTTTCAGCATCGCAAATAGCTCGGCGACTGACTTGTTCATCCCTTGCATGTTATAGTTCAACACAAAGCTCTTGTAGCTAGGTGGCAGTGATTGAAGAACTCTGTCAGTGATTGCCTCCTGTGGGAGAGTAATTCCCAACTCAGCTAGACGGTTGGAATACCCAGACATTCTGAGTATGTGTTCACTGACAGACCCGTTCTCCTCCATCTTGCAAGCATAGAACTTATCGAAGGTCTCACACATCTCGATCCGTGCATTCTTTTCAAAGATAAACTTCAACTCGTGGAACATCTCATATGCTCCATGACGTTAAAAACGCCTTTGAAGTCCCGGATCTAAGCCATACAATATAGCATACTAAACTATTCTATAATCACCCGAACGGGACTGCCAGGCATTCGCAACGTCTGCAGATGACACTGGAGCGGGTGGCTCACCGAGCGGTGCATCAAGGACATAAGCCTTTTGGGAAGCCGTGAGGATAATCCTCAGATTACGGGCCCAGTCTAAAAAGTTACTTCCATCATCTTTTAGCTTGGCTTTCTCTAGGAACGCATTACAATTCAGGGGAACTACTGCGCGAGCCATTTATCTACAACATAAAATTTGCAAAGACAACTTAGACTATTGTTCAAGATAATGAGTTTAGTTAGTAATATTACTTAAAAACTCCCACTCAAATTGACATCCCTCCGGTCATCCGAGTGCTACATGATCCAAATTCACCAACCCAAGTCCGATCATCATGTGAGATGAGGTGGTTTCAATGGTGAACATCTTCATGTTGATCATATCTACTATATGACTCATGTTCGACCTTTCGGTCTCTTGTGTTCCGAGGCCATGTCTGTACATGCTAGGCTCGTCAAGTTTAACCCGAATGTTCCGCATGTGCAACACTTGCTTGCACCCGTTGTATGCGAACGTAGAGTCTATCACACCCGATCGTCACGTGGTGTCTCGAAACGATGAACTTTCGCAACGGTCCACACTCGGGGAGAACACAATTTTATCTTGAAATTTTAGTGAGGGATCACCTTGTAATGCTACCGTCGCCCTAACCAAAATAAGATGCATAAAAGGATTAATATCACCTGCAAATCATAAGTGACATGATATGGCCATGAACTTGTGCTTTTGATCACTAGTAGAAAACAGGCCTTCCGTTTCAACCTTTAGTCCCAGTTTGGCTTTGGACCGGGACTAATGTGTCCATTAGTCCTGGTTCCAACGGCTAGGAGCGGTCGGGGTGTACGGGCCCCATTAGTCCCGGTTCATTCGAGACCTATAGTCCCGGTTTGTATCACAAACCGGGACTAAAGGGGTGGTGGCAAGCTTGTGTCAGCCTGGGGCCCCACGAGCTCTTTTAGTCCCGGTTTGTGATACAAACCGGGACTATAGGTGGACCTTTAGTCCCGGTTCGTTATACAAACCGGGACTAAAGTTTTCCCTATATAAACCCTTCGTCCAGCCCGACTCCATTTCTCTGTTTTCTCCATTCGAATTCCCCTCTCTGTTCTTCCCCTAGCTCGAGCTCCTCCCTCCATTTTTGCCAAGATTTGTCAAGATTTGAGGCACCCCAATCCATCCAAGTGTCCACAAAGGTTAGAAACCTTGTCCTTTCATCTCTTATTGCTAGATCAGCTCGTGCAATGCTTTATAAGTATAGTGATTTATGGGTTTTAGTTTGGGTGTAATTATGTGGTAGTTTTTTTGATTTATATGCAATTTGAGCTCAAATTAACTCCTTAGTTTGTATATGTGTAGGTGTGCTTTACTTAGTGTGCCTTCCCGTCCCCATCCTAACCACCGTAAATCGCCCGCACCGTCCCGTCGCCGGCACCACCTTGGTGAGCCTCATCTTTTGTTCTTATCATTTTTATTAAAAAAAATCGTATTTGTATGATTTAGATAGTTACTTGCATAATTTTCTTACTTGTATGATTGTTGTTATATATAGTGCCATGGTTATGATATCCGTGCCCGTCGGCCCTCGTCCGGTTTACGATTCGGATGTGGTATATTCTCTTTTATAACTATTTGTTGCATTTCGTGTTAATGACAATTATGCCCATCAAGTTGACATAGATATTTTTATCTAGGGGGTAGTTGAACCGGAAATGCCAACCGACCCTATTGTCGAGAAGTTAAATTTAGTTGAAAAAGAAAACGATGATTTGAAAGGAAAATTGAAAAGAGTTGAAGAAGAGAAGATGAAATTGGAGTTGTACGTTGCCGATGTCGTCGATGATCACAAGATCAAGATGGATGCAATGCGCTTGAAGATTAGAAAGATTAGAAAATATGCCATTAATAAAGAGGCTTGGTATCATTATGCTGTTGGATCAATTGCTACCTTAGTTGCGATTTTGATCGCATTTGTTGTTGCATTTAAATGTTTTATCTAGATAGTTGTATGTTGTTTTATGAGAAAATAAGTGTGTATGAACTTTATGTATGAACTTGTATTAATTTGGTCTTTTCAGTGTTGTGTAATGAAGATGAACCGGCAATGGATGTACGATGACCGACGCTCTCCCCAGTTCATTAATGGCGTGCAGAGTTTTTTGCGTGCGGCTGAGGCAAACAAGAGGGATGGTTTTATGTGTTGTCTATGTGGTGTGTGTAAGAATGATAAGACTTACTCTAGCTCAAAACAGATTCACGTCCACCTGTTTACATCCGGTTTCATGTCCGGCTATAATTGTTGGACCAAGCACGGAGAAAGAGGGGTTCTAATGGAAGAGAATGAAGAAGAAGAGGATGACGACAACTATCCTGGGTGTCCTGAATATGATGGTACTACAATGGGGGAAGAGAATGAAGAAGAAGAAGCTGAGGCATCAGATGAGCCCGCTGATGATCTTGGTCGGGCCATTGTTGATGCAAAGAGAAACTGCGAAAGTGAAAAGGAGAAGTTGAAGTTGCAGCGCATGTTAGAGGATCACAAAAAAGGGTTGTACCCAAATTGCAAAGATGACAACACAAAGCTCGGTACCACATTGGAATTGCTGCAATGGAAGGCAGAGAATGGTGTATCTGAAAAGGCATTTGAAAAGGTGCTGAAAATAATGAAGAATAAGCTTCCAAAGGACAACGAATTGCCCGACAGTACATATGAAGCAAAGAAGGTTGTCTGCCCTCTAGGATTGGAGGTGCAGAAGATACATGCATGCCCTAATGACTACATCCTCTACCGAGGTGAGTACGAGAATTTGAATGCATGCCCGGTATGCAAGCATTCCGATATAAGATCGGTTGCGATGACCCTGGTGATGATGTTCAGGGCGAGCGCCCCAGGAAGAGGATTCCTGCCAAGGTGATGTGGTATGCTCCTATAATACCACGGTTGAAACGTTTGTTCCAAAACAAAGAGCATGCCAAGTCGTTGCGATGGCACAAAGAAGACCGTAAAAAACACGGGAAGTTGAGAGTACCCGCTGATGGGTCGCAGTGGAGAAAAATCGAGAGAGAGTGGCCGGACTTTGCAGATGACCCAAGGAACTTATGGTTTGGTTTAAGTGCAGATGGCATTAATCCATTTGGGGAGCAGAGGAGCAAGCATAGCACATGGCCTGTGACTCTATGTATCTATAACCTTCCTCCTTGGTTGTGCATGAAGCGGAAGTTCATTATGATGCGAGTGCTCATCCAAGGCCCTAAGCAACCCGGCAACGACATTGATGTGTACCTAAGGCCATTAGTTGATGAACTTTTACAGCTGTGGAATAAAAAAGGTGTACGTGCGTGGGATGAGAACAAACAGCAGGAATTTGACCTGCGAGCGTTGCTATTTGTAACCATCAATGATTGGCCTGCTCTTAGTAACCTTTCAGGACAGACAAACAAGGGATACCATGCATGCACGCACTATTTAGATGAGAGTGAAAGTATATATTTGGAGAAATGCAAGAAGAATGTGTACCTGGGACATCGTCGATTTCTTCCGACCAAGCATGCCTTAAGAAAGAAAGGCAAGCATTTCAAAGGTGAGGCCGAACACCGGAAGAAGCCCGTCCTCCGTACTGGTGATGACATACTTGATATGGTCAAGGATTTACAAGTAATATTTGGAAAGGGTCCTGGTGGACAATCTGTTTCGACTGACGCTGAGGGACGCGCACCCATGTGGAAGAAGAAATCTATATTTTGGGAGCTAGAATATTGGAAAGTCCTAGAGGTCCGCTCGGCAATCGACGTGATGCACGTGACGAAGAATCTTTGCGTGAACCTGCTAGGCTTCCTGGGCGTGTATGGGAAGACAAAAGATACACCGGAGGCACGGGAGGACCAGCAACGTGTGCACGAAAATGACGGCATGCATCCAAAGTAGTATCAAGGTCCTGCCAGCTACGCTCTTACCAAAGCAGAGAAGGAAATCTTCTTTGAATGCCTGCTCAGTATGAAGGTCCCGTCTAGCTTCTCGTCGAATATAAAGGGAATAATAAATATGGCAGAGAAAAAAATTCCAGAACCTAAAGTGTCATGACTGCCACGTGATCATGACGCAATTGCTTCCAGTTGCGTTGAGGGGGCTTCTACCAGAAAATGTTCGATTACCATTGTGAAGCTATGTTCATTCCTCAATGCAATTTCTCAAAACGTAATCGATCCGGAAATCCTACCAAGCTTACAGAATGATTTGGTCCAATGTCTTGTCAGTTTCGAGTTGGTGTTCCCACCATCCTTCTTCAATATTATGACGCACGTCCTAGTTCACCTAGTCGAAGAGATTGCCATTCAGGGTCTTGTATTTCTACAAAATATGTTCCCCTTTGAGAGGTTCATGGGAGTCTTAAAGAAATATGTTCGTAACCGTGCTAGGCCAGAAGGAAGCATATCCAAGGGCCATGAAACAGAGGAGGTTATTGAGTTTTGTGTTGACTTTATTCCTGACATTAAGCCGATTGGTGTTCCTCAATCGCGGCATGAGGGGAGACTGCGTGGAAAAGGCACGCTTGGACCAAAATCAATAATATGTAGGGACGGGCATTCTTGGGCGCAAGCACACTACACAGTTCTACAGAATTCTACCTTGGTGACCCCGTATATCGAGAAACACATGGATATTATACGCTGGAAGAACCCGGAGAAGTCTGACCCCTGGATTCAATGTACACACATTGAGGCTTTCGGCGGTTGGTTGCGAACACATCTCATGAATGACGACAATGTTGAAGATGACTTGTACTTGTTGGCCAAGAGACCATCTTCGACTATATTGACTTTCCAAGGGTACGAGATAAATGGGAATACATTTTACACGATCGCCCAAGATAAAAAGAGCACCAACCAAAACAGTGGTGTCCGCTTTGACGATGCGACAAACAGCAAGGAAAAGGACATATATTATGGTTACATAGAGGAGATATGGGAACTTGACTATGGAGGTGATTTGAAGGTCCCTTTGTTCTGGTGCAAATGGGCCAATCTGACTGGAGGAGGGGTAATGGTAGACCCGCAATACGGAATGACAACAGTGGATCTCAACAATCCTGGGCACACAGACGAACCATTCGTTCTAGCCAATGATGTGGCACAAGTTTTCTATGTGAAGGACATGTCTACCAAACCAAGAAAAAGGAAAGATAAGAAAGCGGATACATCATACGATGAGCCAAAGCGCCACATAGTGCTTTCTGGGAAAAGAAACATCGTGGGAGTGGAGGACAAGACAGACATGTCACAAGATTATGAAAAGTTTGATGAAATTCCTCCCTTCGCAGTGAAGACTGACCCAAGCATCCTGTTAAATGATGAAGATTGTCCATGGTTACGGCGCAATAATCAAGGGACACACGGGAAGAAAAAAATTTATACCCCAAGATCCCACTCTGGGATGTGATTGGCTGCACCGTCCTCACTTTTCTTCTCTAGTGAGTAGCCGGGATGGTCCAGTTTTGTACACGAAGTGCATCCAGTTTTTGTTGTAACCCTCTCAACTTTTTAGCACATGCTATGTGGGTGAAATGATGATACCATGCCAAGTTTCAACCTTTTCAGAGTTCATTTGTGGTGCTTTTTAATTTCAGGGTCATTTAGCTCAAAACAATTCATTAAATGGATGAAAAATAGCAAATGAAGTTAGAAAGGGTTGAAATTTGAGGATGTGGCTTAGAATGGTTCATATTGAATGCACAAAAAATCTGGAGTTGAAATAAGTTTAAAAAAATGAAATGCCTTTGTAACAGATGAGTTTTCGTCCGAAACCCTCATACTTCGAAGGAGATGGTCCAGTTTGTACACAAAGTGCATCCAGTTTTTCCTGTAACCCTCTCAACTTTTTAGCACATGCTATGTGGGTGAAATTATGATACCATGCCAACTTTCAACCATTTCAGAGTTCATTTGCAGTGCTTTTCAATTCAGGGTCATTTTAGCTCAAAATAAATCATGAAATGCATGAAAAATAGCAAATGAAGTCAGAAAAGGGTTGAAAAGTGATGACGTGGCTTTGAATGCTGCATATTGAATGAAGAAAAAGTCTTGAGTTAAAATATGTTTAAAAAATTGAAATCCCTTTGTAATAGACGAGTTTTCGTCCGAAACCCTGATAATTCGAAAGAGATTGTCCAGTTTGTACACGAAGTGCATCCAATTTTTCCTGTAACCCTCTCAACTTTTTAGCACATGCTATGTGGGTGAAATTATGATACCATGCCAACTTTCAACCATTTCAGAGTTCATTTGCAGTGCTTTTCAATTCAGGGTCATTTTAGCTCAAAATAAATCATGAAATGCATGAAAAATAGCAAATGAAGTCAGAAAAGGGTTGAAAAGTGATGATATGGCTTTGAATGGTGCATATTGAATGCAGAAAAAGTCTTGAGTTAAAATATGTTTAGAAAATTGAAATCCCTTTGTAATATACGAGTTTTCGTCTGAAACCCTGATACTTCGAAAGAGATTGTCCAGTTTGTACACGAAGTGCTTCCAGTTTTTCTTGTAACCCTCTCAACTTTTTAGCACATGCTATGTGGGTGAAATTATGATACCATGCCAACTTTCAACCATTTCAGAGTTCATTTGCAGTGCTTTTCAATTCAGGGTCATTTTAGCTCAAAATAAATCGTGAAATGCATGAAAAATAGCAAATGAAGTCAGAAAAGGGTTGAAAAGTGATGATGTGGCTTTGAATGGTGCATATTGAATGTAGAAAAAGTCTCGAGTTAAAATTTGTTTAAAAAATTGAAATCCCTTTGTAATAGACGTGTTTTCGTCCGAAACCCTGATACTTCGAAAGAGATTGTCCAGTTTGTACACGAAGTGCATCCAGTTTTTCCTGTAACCCTCTCAACTTTTTAGCACATGCTATGTGGGTGAAATTATGATACCTTGCCAACTTTCAACCATTTCAGAGTTCATTTGCAGTGCTTTTCAATTCAGTGTCATTTTAGCTCAAAATAAATCATGAAATGCGTGAAAAATAGCAAATGAAGTCAGAAAAGGGTTGAAAAGTGATGATGTGGCTTTGAATGGTGCATATTGAATGCAGAAAAAGTCTTGAGTTAAAATATGTTTAAAAAATTGAAATCCCTTTGTAATAGACGTGTTTTCGTTCGAAACCCTGATACTTCGAAAGAGATTGTGCAGTTTGTACACGAAGTGCATCCAGTTTTTCCTGTAACCCTCTCAACTTTTTAGCACATGCTATGTGGGTGAAATTATGATACCATGCCAACTTTCAACCATTTCAGAGTTCATTTGCAGTGCTTTTCAATTCAGTGTCATTTTAGCTCAAAATAAATCATGAAACACATGAAAAATAGCAAATGAAGTCAGAAAAGGGTTGAAAAGTGATGATGTGGCTTTGAATGGTGCATATTGAATGCAGAAAAAGTCTTGAGTTAAAATATGTTTAAAAAATTGAAATCCCTTTGTAATAGACGTGTTTTGTCCGATCAAAGTTATTTAACTTAATATTATATAAAATTTATGCAACTAAAATTATCAAAGTTATTTTTATTAAAAACTTTAATAGCAAAAAGAATATTCATAAAGTATTTTCTGTTAAGAACTTTTAATATGTAAAAAAATAACATAAAAAAATAGCAAAAATGAAAACAGATGCGCTTATAGAGAAAATTCAACCTAAATTCAAAGTGCTAGTTAACTAGCACTTTGAATTTACTAGCACTTTGAATTTAGGTTGAATTTTCTCTATAAGAGCATCTATTTTCACTTTAGTAACAGTGACATAGTAGGCACATGTTCGGTTTGAGAGAGGCTCGTGCTGCCTCTCTCACAGCGGGGCTGATAAGCTGGTCGTCGTGCTCCTCAACTAGCGAGGTGGGACTAAACTCCCACCACAGCCGGGACTAAATATAAAAACAAAAAAAAACAAAAAAAAAGAGAAAATAGACCTTTAGTACCGGTTGGTATCACCAAACGGGACTAAAGGTCCCTTCCCGCGTGAATTTGGGCCGCCGAAAAGGCCTCTTTAGGCCCGGTTGGTATCACCAACCGGGACTAAAGGTCCCGGACTATTTAAGCCCCCCTTCTCCCTCCTCATTTTCTCCCCCGATGCTGAATCCCACCACTACGCCGCCTGGCTGCCGGATCATCCCGTCGCCTGGCAAACGCCGTCGCCCTCAGCTCTGCCGGCGCCGCTCCTCCTAGCCGGCCGTCCGCGCAATCCCCGACCCCCTCTCCCTCCGCGCGCGAGCCCGCCTCGATCCCCGACCGCTCCTCCAAGCGCCACCGCGGCCCGAGCCCGAGCACCAGCGCCGATCCTCCCCGCCTCCGGCGTACGTCCTCCTCCGTCTCCGGCGCTCCTCCGTCTCCGACGTACATCCTCCTCCAGCGCTCCGATCTGTCTTCGGCGCCGGATATTTGTAAGCCCGATCCGTCTTCCTCCAAATTTGTATTTGTATTTGTTGGATTGTTGTATTGTTGTGCATATTTGGATTTGTTGTACTAGCAAACGGGAGAATAAAATGCAAAATAATAGAATATATCGATGTATGTTTGTATTGTTGTATTTGTATGTTTTATGTTGATGTGTATGTGTCCTTGTGTTCAAAAAGAGGTCGGACACTATGTAAACAAAAAAAGGCCACACGCCTTTGTTTTTTATTTATGTATGCTAATTGAACAAAAAGACTGGCCTAATCATTTCAGTAAAGCGCTCAAATTCTTCATCATCCTTTTTCTTAGATGGCTTAGGTGAAAATGGCATAGGTTTCTGAACCCATGGCTCTCTTTCTTTACCATGTTTCCTAGCCACAAAGTCTTTCTTATCATACCGTTTATTTTTTAGGTTGTGGGTTATCAATATCAGGACCAGGCTCTATTTCAACATCATTATCTGGTTCTACATAATTACTAGGTTGAGCATCATCATGAACATCATCATTATCATTTTCATTATCACTAGGTTGATGTTCACTACCAGACTGAGTTTCAGCATCAGAAATAGAGACGTCATTATTATCAGGAGGTTTTTGTGTCTCAGGTTCACTAGAGGTAAGCAAAGTCCTATCATTTTTCTTTTTCTTTTTCTTCTTAGAAGGACTAGGTGCATCAGGATTAATTCTCTGAGAGTCTTGTTCAATTCTTTTAGGATGACCCTCAGGATAGAGTGGTTCTTGGGTCATTCTACCTCCTCTAGTTACTACTCTAGCAGCAAAGTCATGCATATTACTATTCATTTCATCAAGCAATTCTTTTTGAGACTTAGCAACTTGTTCTAACTGAGTTTGAACCATAGAGGCATGCTTTCCCACAACTCTAACATCATTACTGATTCTAAATAGCAAGTCACTCAAGCGAGCAATCATATCACAATTATATTTCAATTGTTTCAGAACATGAGCATTGAAATGATCTTGCTTCATAATATAGTTATCAAACTCATATAACACTACTAGGAAAAGGCCTACTAGTGGCGCACCTGTTTTGCCTACTAATGGCGCACTACAGGTGCGCCACTAGCACCACGCCATTAGAATTTTTTTCTAATGGCGCACCAGTGGTGCGCCATTAGTATACCAGATACTAATGGCGCACCACTGGTGCGCCATTAGTATTGCCCACTGGTGCGCCATTAGTATCTGGTATACTAATGGCGCACCATGAGGTGATGCGCCATTAGTGTCATTTTTTCAGAATTTTTTTTTCAAATTTTTTTTCAGAATTTTTTTTCAAATTTTTTTTTTCAAATTTTTTTTCAGAATTTTTTTTCGTTTTTTCTTAATCTCGGGTCAATATGGCTTAATCTCGGGTCAAACTTCCCGGAAGGTCACCCATCCTACACTACTCCAGCCCAAGCACACTTAACTTCTGAGTTCTATCCAACCCCAGCACCAGCTCACTTAGCAGGCACTTGTTGATATATCTATCATATCAATCCTATTAAACCTTGTTGATTTCCAGGAGTTGGTTCATGTTCATGAGTGTGATGAAATTTTGAAAAAATATTTCAAACTTCCCGGTCATTTTACGTATCATATTTTGAACATTTTTTCGAAAGAAAATTTTTTTTTTCAAAAATTTTTTTTTTTCAAAAAAAAACATTTTTTTCCAAAAAACCATTTTTTTCAAAAAAAACATTATTTTCAAAAAAAACATTATTTTCAAAAAAAACATTATTTTGAAAAAAAAACATTTTTTTTCAAAAAAAAACATTATTTTGAAAAAAAAACATTATTTTCAAAAAAAACATTATTTTGAAAAAAAAAACATTTTTTTTCAAAAAAAACATTTTTTTCAAAAAAAAATATTTTTTTTGAATTTTTTTGCCTCCAGATCTTAAAAGCCCCGTATCTTTTTTTCTGTTGGGTTTTTGGGGATTCTGAAAATCTTCAACGGGGTTCCCCCAGTTGAATTCGGATGTAACTTTTCGAGTAGATGCTTTTTCATATAAAAAACTTTTTCATCGGAGGTCGTATGCAAAAGTTATGCCCATTTTACAAATTCTCATGAGATTTTGCAAAAAAAGTCGAAATTCATGTTTGTAAATTTTGCTAACAACTAGACCACAAATCATATAAGAATCTTATTTTTTTGAATTTTTTTGACATTTCTATCATTTTCGGTTATTTTTTTTAAAACTGAAAAGGCGATCCACAGGGGGGGTGCATTTGGTGAAACAGATCCCGGGGCTTCTAATGGCGCACCCCAAGCTGGTGCGCCATTAGTAACCCTGGTTACTAATGGCGCACCAGCTTGAGGTGCGCCATTAGTAGTTTAGTATTTTTTGAAAAAAAAAAAAAAAAAACTGGACATTCTAATGGCGCACCGTGGGTCTGGTGCGCCATTAGTAACCAGGGTTACTAATGGCGCACCAGACCCACGGTGCGCCATTAGAATTTTTGGAAAAATAAAAAAAAAACTGGAGATTCTAAGATTCTAATGGCGCATCGTGGGTCTGGTGCGCCATTAGTAACCCTGGTTACTAATGGCGCACCAGACCCACGGTGCGCCATTAGAATTTTTGGAAAAAAAAAAAAAACTGGAGATTCTAATGGCGCACCGTGGGTCTGGTGCGCCATTAGAATTTACACACTAATGGCGTACCAACACATGGTGCGCCATTAGAATATTCTAATGGCGCACCAGACCCACGGTGCGCCATTAGTGGCCATATCATCTATAGCCCTTTTCCTAGTAGTGTAAGCATTGACTAGGAGGTTTATTGTGAGGGATGTCACTTTCATTAAACTTTAATAAAGAATTTACGTCTACCACCTATAGAGGTGGTGGTGTGTCAAGGCCATGTATTTATTCAATAGGTGGCAAATTCTTAACATCCTCAGCTTTAATACCTTTTTCCTTCATAGATTTCTTTGCCTCTTGCATATCTTCAGGACTGAGAAATAAGATACCCCTCTTCTTCGGAGTGGGTTTAGGCGGAGGTCCAGGAAGAGTCCAATCATCATAATTCTTCAACATATTATTCAATAATTCTTCAGCTTGTTCAACAGTTCGTTCCCTGAAAACACAACCAACACAACTATCTAGGAAGTCCCTAGAAGCATCGATTAGTCCATTATAAAAGATATCAAGTATTTCATTTTTATTGAGAGGATGATCAGGCAAAGCATTAAGCAACTGGAGAAGCCTCCCCCAAGCTTGTGGGAGACTCTCTTCTTCAATTTGCACAAAGTTAAATATTTCCTGTAAGGAAGCTTGTTTCTTATGAGCAGGAAAATATTTTTCAGAGAAGTAGTAAATCATATACTGGGGACTACGCAGAGAACCAGGAGCAAGAGTATTGTACCATGTCTTAGCATCACCCTTTAATGAGAACGGAAACAACTTAAGGATGTAATAGTAGCGAATCTTCTCATCATGAGTAAAGAGGGTGGCTATATCATTCAGCTTAGTAAGCTGTGCCACTATAGTTTTAGTTTCATAGCCATGGAAAGGATCAGATTCAACCAAAGTAATTAACTCTGGGTCGACAGAGAACTCATAATCCTTATCAGTAACACAAATAGGTGAAGTAGCAAACTTAGGATCACATTTCATTCTAGCATTCAAAGTTTTTTCCTTATACTTGCATAGCAGTTTCTTAAGATCGTCTCTATCCTTTCAAGAAAGAATTTCTCTAGTTATATCCTCGTCCATAACATAACCTTCAGGTATCTTAGGCATTTCAAACTTAGGAGAACTAGGACTAATAGGAGTTTCATAATCATAACCAGTTTCATAAGCTTCATTAGTTTCAGCAATTTCATTTCCTTTAGCTCTAGCAATTTGTTCATCAAGAAATTCTCCTACTGGCACATTATTATCAAGCATGGTACTAGCATCATCATAAGCATCATTCATAGCAAAGGCAGCATCATCAATAACTTGCAACATATCAGGATTACTAGCATGTGGTGGTGTTGCAAGCTTACTCATAACAGAAGGTGAATCAAGTGCAGAGCTAGATGGCAGTTCCTTACCTCCCCTCGTAGTAGAGGGAAAAATCTTGGTCCTTGGATCCTTCAGATTCTTCATAGTGATAAATTGATATAAATCCCAAGTGACTCAACAAATATTGCTATGCTCCCCGGCAACGACGCCAGAAGAAGGTCTTGATAACCCACAAGTATAGGGGATCGCAACCGTTTTCGAGGGTAGAGTATTCAACCCAAATTTATAGATTCGACACAAGGGGAGCCAAAGAATACTTGAGAGTATTAGCAGTTGAGTTGTCAATTCAACCACACCTAGAGATTAAATATCTGCAGCAGAGTGATCAGTAGCACAGTAATATGATAGTTTTGATAGCAGTAGCAATAGTAACAGTAGCGGTAACAGTAGTAGCAATAGTTTTGTAGTAGTTGGAACAGCAGCAACAACAGTAGTAACTTAGCAAGAGCAATAAGTGGAAAGGTCATAGGCACTGGATCGGTAACTCGTTGGATGATATTCATCATATAATAGTCATAACCTAGGGCGATACAGAACTAGCTCCAGTTCATCAATGTAATGTAGGCATGTATTCCGTAAATAGTCATACAAGCTTATGGAAAAGAACTTGCATGCCATCTTTTGTCCTACCCTCCCGTGGTAGCGGGGTCCATAAGGAAACTAAGGGATATTAAGGCCTCCTTTTAATAGAGAACCGGAACAAAGCATTAACACATAGTGAATGCATGAACTCCTCAAACTACGGTCATCACCGCGAAGTATCCCAAATATTGTCACTATGGGGTTGACGGATCATAACACGTAATAGGTGCATATGACTAGGCAAGATCGGATCAAGAACATGGATATAGAGATGATAACATAAACGGTTCAGATCTGAAATCATGGCACTCGGGGCCTAGTGACAAGCATTAGGCATAGCAAAGTCATAGCAACATCAATCTCAGAACATAATGGATACCAGTGATCAAGCCCTAACAAAACTAACTCGATTACATGATGAATCTCATCCAACTCCTCACCGACCAGCAAGCCTATGAAGGAATTACTCACTCCCGATGGGGAGCATCATGGAATTGGCAATGGAGAAGGGTTGATGATGACGAAGACCGAAGATTCCCCTCTCCGGAGCCCCAAACGGGCTCCAGATCTGGCCTCCCGGTGAATAACAGGAGGTGGCGGCGGCTCCGTCTTGTGAAACGCGATAATTCTTTCTCTCCTTTTTTTCTCCAAATTTAGGAATTTATAGTGGCGGGGATAGGGCAAGTGGGGCCCCGAGGTGCCCAACACCCACCAGGGCGCACCGGGAGGGGGCTGGCTCGCCCTGGGGGGGTGTTGCGCACCCTGCCCCCCCCCCCTCCGGTGGTTTCTGGCTCCAGTATTTTTTATATTTTCCAAAATAAATCTCCAGAAAGTTTCGTTCCATTCCGAGAACTTTTATTTCTGCACAAAAACAACACCATGGCAATTCTGCTGAAAACAATGTCAGTCCGGGTTAGTTCCATTCAAATCATGCAAATTAGAGTCCAAAACAAGGGCAAAAGAGTGAGGAAAAGTAGATACGTTGGAGACGTATCAGCAACCAGGAGCAAGTGATAAGAACCATTCCTTGGCTCGCCTTTTAGCGAGAAAGGAAAAAGCGTAAGGATATAATAGTAGCGAACCTTTTCTTCATTGGTAAACAGAGCAGCAATATCATTCGGTTTCATAAGGTGTTCGACAACAGTTTCATTTTCATAACCATGGTAAGGACCAGACTCTACTATAGGAATTAACTCAGGGTCTACAGAGAACTTGTAATCCCTATCAGTAACAAATATAGGAGAAGTAGCAAATTTTGGGTCACGATTCATTTTCTCCATCATAGATTTTTCTTTTAGTTTGCATAATAGTTTCTTCACATCATCTCTATTTTCACAAGCAAGAATGTCCCTAGCTACCTCATCATCCATAACATAACCTTTAGGTACAAAAGGAAATTCATATCTATTAGGTGAACGAGGGGTAATAGGTGATTCAAAGTCTTCATCAATTTCAACATTCTCAAGTTCTCTAGCTTTAGCAATATGAGCATCAAGTAATTCATTCTGTGGCACAGGTTCAGTTTTAATATGCGTAGCAATAGTTTCATCATTAATTTCAGAAGTAGCATCATCTAGTTCATGAGACATATCAGGACGATCAACAGGTGGTGGTGTAATAAGCTGATTCAAAACAGTAGGTGAATCAAAAGCAGAGCTAGATGGCAGTTCCTTACCTCCTCTCGTGCGAGAGGGGACAATCTTAGTTCGAGTATCTTTCAGATTCTTCATAGTAGCAATTGGATATCCTTCAGTTAACACAATAAATAGAGCTATGCTCCCCGGCAACGGCGCCAGAGAAATGTCTTGATGACCCGCAAGTGTAGGGGATCACAACAGTCTTCATGGGTAGTATTTCACCCTAATTTATTGGTTCGACACAAGGGGAGCCAAAGAATAATTATTGTCCTTGACAGTTCAGTTGTCAATTCAACCACACCAAGGATATCTCTCTCCAACAAAGATTTAGTAGCACGGCAAATAGTAGTAGCAAAGGTAACAATAATAGTGACAGTAGGAGTTTTGTAGCAAGTGTGACAGTAACAATAGCAATAGTAACTTGGCAAGATTCAGTATATGTAAAGCGTAGGCACGTGGATTGGTGATGGATAATGATTTAGATAACATTGATCATATAACAGTTACACACTAGGGCGACACGGAACTAGCTCCAATTCATCAATGTAATGTAGGAATGTATTCCGTATATAGTCATACGTGCTTGCGATAGGAACTTGCATGACATCTTTTGTCCTACCCTCCCGTGGCAGCGGGGTCCTATTGGAAACTAAGAGATATTAAGGCCTCCTTTTAATAGAGAACCGGAACAAAGCATTAACACATGGTGAATACATGAACTCCTCAAACTACGGCAATCACCGGAAAGAATACCAATTATTGTCACCTTGGGGTATGCGGATCATGACACGTAATAGGTACATATAAATTGCAGGATAGGATCCAAATCACTCTTATATTCATGAAAACATAATAGGTTCTGATCTGAAATCATGGCACTCGGGCCCTAGTGACAAGCATTAGGCATAGCAAAGTCATAGTAACATCAATCTCAGAACATAGTGGATACTAGGGATCAAGCCCTATCAAACTTAACTAGATTACATGATCAATTCCATCCAATCCCACCACCGTCCAGCAAGCCTACACAGGAATTACTCACTCCCGGTGGTGAGCATCATGGCGGTGTTGATGGAGAAGGGTTGGTGATGACGACGGCGACGATTTCCCCTTTCCAGAGCCCAAAACAGGCTCCAGATCAGCCATCCGGAGGAAGAACAGGAGGTGGCGGCGGCTCCGTCTCGTGAAACGTGATGAAATCTTCTCCCCTATTTTTCTTCGCCGCGAATGTGAATTTATAGCGTTGGAATTAGGGTCAGAGGGGCCACGAGGTCCCCACAAGCCATCTGGCCACGCCCCTAGGGTGGCGCGGCCGGTTGCGTGGTGGCCTTTTGGTCCACCCCCTCCGGCAGTTCTTCCCTCCAAAATTCCTTATATATTCCAAAAAAAATCCACAAAAAGTTTCTTCCAATTTCGAGAACTTTTATTTCGGCACAAAAATAACACCAAGTTAGTTCTGCTAAAAACAGCCTCAGTCCGGGTTAGTTCCATTCAAATCATGCAAATTAGAGGACAAAACCAGAGCAAAAGTGTTTGGAAAAGTAGATACGTTTGAGAAGTATCACCAGGCAGGTGGCGTTCAAGAAGGAGCGGGCTCTGGAGCGTGCCAGGGACCTCGCTGCCTGGAATGCCCTTAGTGGCGCATAGGAAAAGGAGGAGCTCAAGCTTTGGCGGCGGGCGTGTTGACAAGCGATGGAAGTGTGCGAAGATGTCCGGTACCACGCAATGAAAGCAAGAGGCGCTAGGCGCCTCACCACTGCGTGGGCGTGGGCCGATAAGCTCGAGCGTGCCACTGCCAAAGAGCTCCGGTGGGCCCCCAGTGAAATGTCCTAAATGGTCGCGCGCCTCCGCCGGCAAGAGGCTGATCGGCACGTCGAGCATTGCGAGGCGGAGGAGGCGGCGAACTCCGTCCGCATTGGAAAGCCACCGCGCACTAGGGAGCTGCTGGCGAGAGGTTACCGCTTTACTGCTCCCCCCTCAAGGAGGGGTTATTATTAGCTTAGTTTTTATTCATTGTACGTATTAGTTAAGTACTATCATCACGGATATGTATGTATCATGTCTTCAATGAGCTATTGAACAATTAATATAAATTATTAGTTTCACATTTCTATCTGTTTTTGTACTGATTTCCTGTCTCTAGACTCTAGCTGTTACGCATATTGAAACATAACAATAGAACATAAATCATTCACACATCGAAACATATCAATATTACGATTGTTGTCTAGACATTGGGATCGACATCGAAATGATTCAACAAAAAAAATGTGTCCATGACTACCACACTAACCTATAGAAGCTCTTGGCTCTACCTGAACCTGGTCAGGCGTTCGTCCATGCTGTTTAGACGCTCGCGGTACAGCTAGAGCACGATCTCGAGCTCCAAGCTGGCTATTTCGTTGGAGATAACCATCTTGAGGATGTGACGGCCATATTCTTCTACTGCTCACCGCTGAACACCTGGGCCAAGGAGGCGTTGGAGCCTACCAACCAGCCCGTCGACAGCTAGGGAGCCGCCGACAACGCGAACGGTGCAACCCATGCGAACGGCGCGACAGGCATCCGGTGCAAGTACGGTTTGGCCGGGCTCTGGTGCAAGTACCAAGCAGACGACCGCTGCCCATTCTTGGCGAGAAATCGGGCTATTGACGTGTCGTGGACATAGCTGCAACGTCATGTCGGGTGGGACAGCAGGCAAGCAGGGATGGAACTGCTATTGTTCTGCTGCGGGCCATGCCTCTCGCTCTGGGCCCCTCCATCGGTCTTGCTGTGCTGCACACCTTGCCCTCTCAGCGCGGACGCGCATGTTTTGCTCTACTGAGCACCACTGATGATCTTCTTGTGCGACGCGCTGAAGCCTCTAGGCGGTGAGGCGGCTATGTTTCTCGGTGGCACTGCCGCGCTCCGCGCCAAGGGTCTGCTCAACCCTTGCGATGACGCTCAGCACAGCGTTGTCCGGCGCGTGGTCAGACACGCCATCAGCCTTGACAGGGCGTTCCTCCTGTACTGGATCGTTTTCATCCTCACGGAGGTTGATGGTAGAGGTGGTGGTTGGTCGCATTGGCATGCTTGGTAGACGGGCTAGGCTGCACTAGGTGTGCATCCGCGTGTGTCGCGCGCCGGCTTTTATGCTTATTCGCTTCTGGCAGGAAACCGATGTGGAAGCTTGCACGGGAACATGCGCGGTTGCGCGTTGGAACGTGGCCAAAAGAAACGCATGTGCGGTGTCGAAGCATGCAGTATTGGAATCCTCGGGCGAAAACGCGGTGACAAGACGTGAGAGAGGAAGAAGGGGTGATGCGCTGGCAGACGGGTAATAATAATAAAACGTCTACGATATTAATACGGGCAAACGACACTTCCCTACATAGCGTCGGTAATGATTTCATCAATCGCTAACAATTAAGATACACTAACCGTCTGCCCACAACACACACGCCTTCTTATGCTAACCCGTTTGTGTTCTGCCGGATCAGCGCAAACAGTTTATCTGAGTGTACTGTATGCCGTACTTCGCACACATATGTAGTTTTGATAAACGTTTCTATTATCTTCTCTAATCACAAACAGTTCATAAGAACAAACTGTCTGCCGTAGATCGCACACGTAACTATTTTCTGAATCGTATTTGATGGATCCACCATCGCACACAGTTCATGTCATTAGCGACCGAGCTTGAACTATACCGTTTGCGATGCATGCATCGCACATAGTTTCGTCGAAGGGTCTCAGATTGCCATGTCGTCTTTGGACCTTCCTGCAGTAGTGTTAATCACACACGGTTCGTGATTACGAACCGTTTCCTACGTGGTAAAAAAATCTCACCCCCTGTCCCCCTTCGTCCTCACTAGAATCAGTACAGTTGCTCGCTCTCGACCCAGTCAGCCCAAATCTTTGAGCTTGATGATGCCTATCGCAGCCGGTTGCCGCTGACGAACACCACCGTATTTTCTTTCTTCCCCTCGCCGACGCCTATCGGCCCCGACATTCTCGACGCTGCTCAATTGGGGCTTTCTGCGGGATTGGGCAGGTTTTTTTCTCATGGAGAACCAGGTAATTAATTTTTTGAAATATTTGAGCATCTCCTATTGCAGTTCGTCTGTCCCTGTCAATTACCCGGGGGAAATAGTCATGGATTATTTTTTCTTGTAGCTGATTCGAGGGTTTTCATTCATAGTGTCCACAGTGCAAGCACAAATCTGGCAAGTGTGGTGGCAGCGTCCAGACAGACAAGAAGTTCTATCTCACCATACCGGACGACTTCAGGGGGCGCACGGTATGTTCAATCTCACCCTACCACGGTTGGCATGGCCTAATTACTGGGTTCTACGGTAGGTGCATCGCATGCAAAATAAAAATTTCCTACGCGCAGAACAACCAGGAACAAGGTACAGAGATGGATCGTAGATTGTTACCACTAGACGCGCAGTGCCGTGCAACGGAAGTAGAGTTGGGGCAACGTATCCGCGAGGTCCGTCTCCTCCTCGTCCGATCTCTCTCGAACAGCCGGTCACCGGATCCCGCGTACAGGTTCACTTGAGCGATGCAAGTGCACCACCTCTAATGGTATCCGCGCGTGCAGGAGGAACACTGTGCGGCAGACTGCTATGTCCGATCACATAAGTCGGCGGTGAGTGGAGGTGTCTACTTGCAACACATGCAAAGCCCTAATTACAGCACTGAAGTGATCAACCGAATGAGTGTGACACACCTCCACTATATATAGGCATCCGTCGCGGGCTCAACACTTGGGCCTCGCACGGATCCTAAAGGTCGTAAGTTCCTTCCCTTAAGCAAGTGACCCCTTAGGTTCTCGTTCACTTGGTCGCAAGTCTGATCATATCCGGCTCGGCTAGTCAGTAGCGGCCTCTAGCAAAGCTTGCCGACTCCAAGTGTCCGATGAAGCTAGTTAGGCGAACTTGTGCTTCACACTTCTGTTCCCTTTGCCACACGATATATGTTGCCATACTCAAGACGACATGGTCATCCTTGTTCCAGCACGTCCTCTTTCTCGTTCTGGTGAATCCGACCAACAGTTCGGATTATCTCATAATCCTCATCGCATGGCCATGCTTATCTAGGTCGGATCACGCAAGGGGACAAGAGTATATCTCTCGTGATCGGAGGGGCAAATCGCATCTTGCTCAACCATGTCTCGCAGCATGGGTCCGGACAAGCCCGAAACCTACCTTTATAACTACCCAGTTACAGAGTAGCATTTGGTCGGCCCAAAGTAGGTCTATCACCATCTCGAGTACATGCGTCAGCTCAGGTCTTAGGACATAGAACGTATGTTGTACTAGAGACTCAAAGATGACCGATCGTTGCGGCTCGTAGTCGGGTTTGTCCAACTCAGACCTTAACTCGACTCGGATCCGACCAGATCTTCCCGAGTCCATATTATCCGACTAGCATCCAATGCTACATGGTTAGTGAGACTGGACCATCCACCGTGTCATATGCTAGTCTAACCGGCTGCGCGTCCACACAACCCTTTCGACTAGGGACCATTTAGGACAGTCATCATACAAATCATAGTTTCACAAACAAGTCACGTACTTGTTAATACACACCATTGATAATGTCCAAGGACTATCTTTATTCATAAACACATATGAAAATACATGATTGCCTCTCGGGCATATCTCAAACAGTCTCCCACTTGCACTAGAGTCAATCAAATAGACATCGAATGCCCATTGCTCTAACATGCCCCTCATGCTTGGGTTGTGGAAGCGGCTTAGTCAACGGATCTGCAACATTTGCATCCGTATGAATCTTGCATAAATTAGGATCACCATTCTTTACGAGCTTTCGTATGAAGTAATATTTTGGTCTATGTGCCTAGTCTTGTGGTGTTGTCTCGGCTCCTTGGCCTGTGCGATGGCACCTGAATTATCGCAATAAAGGTCCAGCGGTTGTGACCAGCCCGGGAACACACCAAGATCCTCCAGGAACTTCTGAATCAAACACCTACCTTTGCGGCTTCACAAGCTGCAATGTATTCGGCCTCTGTTTTGGAGTTGGCCACCGTATCTTGCTTGGAACTCGTCCATCTCACTGCTCCTCCATTCCTGACATAGAAGAACCCAGTTTATGATCGACAATCATCCCCGTCGGTTTGCAAACTAGCATCAGCGTAACCCTTTACGCAGAGCTCCTCCTCACCTCCATAAACTAGGAACATCTCTTTAGCCCTTTTCAGGTACTTTAGGATAGTTTTCACCGCTGCCCAGTGACTCTCACCTGGGTCGGCCTGGTATCTGCTTGTTAAGCTTATTCCATAGGCAACATCAGGCCGAGTACATAGCATGGCATACATGATGGATCCTATTGCCGAAGCATAAGGAATCCTACTCATCCGGTTTCGATCATCAGAAGTCGTAGGACTCTAAGTCTTGCTTAGCCTTATACCATGTGAGATGGGCAAGAACCCTTTCTTAGCGTCACTCATGTTGAACCGCTTCAACACTTTGTCTATGTACGTGTTGCGGCTTAAGCCGAGCAGCCTCCTCGATTTATCTCTATAGATCTTGATGCCTAAAATGTACACTGCTTCTCCAAGGTCTTTCATTGAAAACTTGCCATTCAATGATTCCTTGACTCAGTTCAGCATCGAAACATCATTTCCGATCTGCAGTATGTCATCCACATACAGGATGAAAAATACTACGGAGCTCCCACTAGACTTCCTGTATAACAATAGTCCTCTTCGTTCTTGATGAATCCAAGGTCAATGATGACTTCATCAAAACGAATATTCCAACTCCGAGCTACTTGCTTCAATCCATAAATGGATCTCTTGAGCTTGCATATTTTACCAATGTTATTTGGATCGACAAAACCTTCAGGTTGTATCATGTATACATCCTCTTTTAAATTTCCATGAAGGAAAGATGTTTTGACATCCATCTGTCATATCTCATAATCAAAATATGCAGCTAAGCTAGTATGATCCTAACCAATTTAAGCATCGCTAACGACGAGTAGGTCTCGTCGTAGTCAATTCCTTGAATTTGTCCATAACCTTTAGCGACAAGCCGAGCTTTGTGGATCTGAACATTTCCATCCACATCGGTTTTCTTCTTAAAGACCCATTTGCATCCAATGGCAATTACGCCAGGCGGCGGATCAACCAAGTCCCAGACTTGATTGTTATCCATGTACTTTAACTCGGATCTCATGGCCTCCAGCCATGCCTCGGAATCTAGGCTCACCATCGCTTCCGCATACATGGCCGGTTCATCGCTTTCTAGCAACAACACATCGTGCACTCTGCGCAATCTTTCCGACCTCCGTGGCTTTGGTGCCAACTCCATTTCGTGTTCCCTGACAGACTTCGGTATGATCTTATCACCAGCCGAGTCGTCCCCGAGTGGCTCTTGAATTTCTTCGAGTCCCACCGCTCTCCCACTGGCTTCCCGACTGATAAAC
This sequence comes from Elymus sibiricus, assembly GCA_039707655.1. Lineage (NCBI taxonomy): Eukaryota > Viridiplantae > Streptophyta > Magnoliopsida > Poales > Poaceae > Elymus > Elymus sibiricus. The sequence continues at coordinate 191,107,675 of CM077667.1, read as the reverse complement.
TCTTTCTCTAGGAAAACCCCGTTCCGAGCAACAA